>JAEOAD010001990.1:1637500-2237500 GCA_036365145.1 Orientallactaga sibirica | reverse complement strand
AGCGCCAGCAGAGACACTCACAGGTGCTACCAGCAGCAGGGCACCCAGGTCTCGTGTCCCTTCTATGCCAGTGCCAGTCCAAAGGCAGCAAAGAGAGGCCACAGATGGGGGCGGTTGAGGCCCACCCAATGTGTGAGAGCAGATCCAGAGCAAAGGCCCTCGCAGAATCGCTTTGGATATGGGCAGCTGAGAACCTACCCATTGAGCACACAATCAGATGGCTGGTGGGAGCATGGTGGGGGTGCCAAGCCTGGAACCTGGAACTCCAAGGAGAGAGGGTCCAGCGAAGGCTTGCTCATTCCTAAATCCTTGTGAAGGGCAGGACCACCACCCAGCCATTCCAGCCAGCACCCAGGAGTTGCAATGATCTACCTTTCATACTCAGAGCACACTCAGAGCAGGGGCTTCACTCCAGTCTGTATGGCAGCAGCAGTAGCCTGTCCATGGCCTTGCAACGGCCACCTTGATACTACAAGGCCCTCCGTTACACATCACCTCCGCCCAGCCACTCAGAAATGGCAGCTCATGACATGAGCCTTCCCCAACAGGACTTTACCATCCCGTCCCTGTCCACACAGCCACCACCCCAACTCCACACCCCACGAGACCCCATGCAGCAGCTCTGCAGGCACCCTTTCCTGGCCACCTCAGTCTTCAAGCACAAGTGGCCTGCACAGCTCTCCCAGCCGCACTGGTAGCCCCACAGGCTGTCCTCATGGAACCAACATCTTCCGTCCCCCACCCAAGGTGAAATCACGTCTGTTTTCTCGCTATCTAGACACGTTAGACTACAGCACACACGTTTGCTCAATGATGTGTACTTCCTGTTGCATGCCACTGGGCGACACAGCGACTGGTGCACTAGAGTGGCACAGCACAGCATTGGGTCACACTGCGTCCAGTCAGGAAGTGGAGAGAGAGAGAGAGAGAGAGATCGCGCTAGTGCTTAGCTCCTTTTTCTTCTTTTTGGTTTTTCGAGGTCTCACTCTGGCCCAGACTAAATTCACTATGTAGTCTCAGGCTGGCCTTGAACTCACGGCGATCCTCCTACCTCTGCCTCCCGAGTGCTGGGATTAAAGGCCTGCGCCACCACGCCTGGCACCTTTTATCTTTTTTTTTTTTAATTTACTTTTTATTTATTGAGAGAAAGGGAAAGAGACAGAGAACACGCACGCCAGGGTCTCCAGCCACTGCAAATGAACTCCAGACACATGCGCCACCATGTGCGTCTGCCTTACATGGGTTCAGGAGTCAACTCTGGGTCCCTAGGCTTTGCAGGCAAGCCCCTTAATTGCTAAGGCATTTCTCATTTCCTCCTTTGCATTCAGTTCGGGACCAGCGCCCATGGGACGACGCCACCTACAGTTAGAACAGGGTGTCCGCCTGCCTAAGGGCTATGCACAGGCAGGGGCTGGTCAGGAGACACCAGTGCCCTGACTTCCCAGGAGAGCACCCCCACCTGAGCCCAACCAGGGGACACCAAAGATGACATGACAGTGAGCAGATGGAGACGCACCTCACATCACGACCGGCTTCACGGAGCATGCACAGGCCGAGAGGAGGCAGCAGAGGAAGTGGGCAGCAAGGAAGTCCAGCAGCAAACTGCCTTTGCCCTGAGAAGGGCTTTCCACGTGAAAGGACACTTCTGCCACATGATCTGAGGCAGTCTCGACAAGAGCCTCAGGGAAGTCCCCACATGGAGCAAGGCTCACGAACCCTTCTCCTGTATAGCTGGCCTGAACCCTGGAGGGCTTCCAGACAAAGGGTTTTGGAACATGTGGGAGAAAGAAGGAGCAGGTGGCAGCCTTGCCCCAGCTCCTGCTGCATGGCAAGCTTCCCCCAATGCCCTCAATGCCCAGGCTCAGCATGGCATGCAGCTGTCTTTATTGACGCCATCTAATTCCAATCTTCAATGTCTCCCAGTGTCATTACACAGTTTTCTGAAAGAAAAAAAACCCTCCAAGCAGTGGAAACAAAACCAGAGAATGAGAAAAGCAAAGGCTGAAATAATTGCCAATCAAAGGCCTGGCCGAGGGAGCAGGGAGGAAGGCTGAGCCCGGCCCTAGTCACCACTCAGCTGCTCTGATGAGTGCTGTCCAGTCTCATCAATTCCAATAGCCAAATTCAATTTGCATTTCAGATAAACAGAGGCCACCCAGCAAGTACTCTCATCTGACCTTGAAATGTGAATGGGAAAAATCACCCCTCCCCAATTCAATTTGCTCCGACCATAACGAATTATCCAATTCAGCTGAGCAGTGACCAACCAGAAATGCCAAGATGGGGCAAAGCTCACCCACAGGCCAGATCACCCCTCAAGTCCTTTTTGAGCAGCCATCATGAGCCCTCCTGCCTAACTGTTGGGAAGAAAGCAGTAGACATAGAATTGAGCTGTTCAGAGGAGGCTCCGAGTGGAGGCATCCAGGAGCCACCGAGGCACCCTTACCCTGGTGCAGCTGGAGAAACAGACACCCCGGAAGAACAGGGTGCTCCTGGAGGACGGCCACATGCCCCCGCATGCTACACCTCAACACCTCAAGCTGGCTAGTCCTTAGCAGCCCCACCACCTCGCACACTTCCAAGCCCCAGTCTAGCCCCTTTCCTGGCCCAACTATGGAAAGATACACGCGGGAAGTGGGAAACCAGGAGCTAAGAAGGGCTTTGGCACCTCAGGGTGAGGGCAACGTGACAAAGGCACCCAGTGGGGTCGGGAGGCCATAAGGAAGGGGCTGTGGCTTGCCACGAGCAAGGATGACAGCCACGTGGAGCCCAGGTCTCTGCCCTTCGTACAGACCTCGAGTTCTTTTTGGGTTTTTCGAGGTAGGGTCTCACTCTGGTCCAGGCTGACCTGGAATTCACTATGTAGTCTCAGGGTGGCCTTGAACTCACGGTGATCCTCCTACCTCTGCCTCCTGAGTGCTGGGATTAAAGGTGTGCACCACCACACCCGGCTAGACCTCAAGTTTTAACCAACATCTACCAAGCTCCCTCCACACAGACCTTCCTGGAAACGAACATGCCACTGCCCACCTCCACCAGCCCCACACTATGCCATCGCCTACCACTGCCAGCCTCACGCTACGCCATTCCCCCATCACCGCAGCCCTGTGTAGGTGAAGGAGGAAGACTGCCGGGCAGAGAGCTGGAAGGAGGAGAAGCAGGGGGGGCCAGTGGCCAGGACGCCTGCATCAGACGGGCAACCCCTCAGGCTGGATGGGCAGCTCTCATGGCAGCACAGCCCGGCCCAGGCCTGCCTCTGCTCCTTCCCTCTCTCACCCGGCTGCATCTCTGCACTCCCTTCCGGTGCCCATCCAACCACTGTATGACACGGGGAGGGGTCAGTGGAGCCCTGAGACCACGTTGTATGCACAAGGGCCTCAGAGTCAGATGACGTAAGGATGTGTACATGGGTGAAGAAGCAGTCCCAATGTTGGTGTGGATGGAGGAGATCTGTACCCCCACAGAAACATGAGTTGCGGGGGGGGGGTCGTAAACAGGGAGGAGAGGCCCTAAGAGATGGCATGTGGCACGTGGAAGTCCTCAGGTCAAAGGCTCACCCGCCAAGGCACAGTCTCTCTCTGCTTCCTGGTTCCGACACAATGGTTTTGCTCCCATGTGCTCCGGCTGTAACACGTGCCATCACCAGAGACCCAAACCCGGGGCTGCACGGCTGTGGACAGACACTTCCAGAACTGTGAGCTGAACAACCTTTTGTCTGTAAGTTTCTTGTCTCAGGCGTTTCACTGCACAAACAGGAAGCTGCTGAAAGGTGCAGGATGAGGCGGGAACAGGCTACCGGTATGAGAGCAGGAATGAGTGTGTCACTAGTGTTGTGTGTGTGTCACCAGACGCGCGGGAGGACCCAGGGGAGCATGGCTGAAGAGCTCCCCAGTGACTGTAGCCAATGCTCTGGAGGTCATTCAGAGCAAATCAACACAGAGCTGGGCCTGAGTCCTAAGACACGGCACAGGGCACAGGCAGGGCTAGGCCGAGAAGACAGGAGCTGTGAGGAGCCAGGTGCGGGCTTGATTGAGGTTGTGCATCACACCGGGTAAGCAGTTAGAGACAAGGATCTCGGCGACATCTCGATCTTTGGAATCACCCAGCAGCCCAATTAGCGGCTCTGATGCTGAGGTTCCCAGTCCAGGGTGGTCGATAGCAGCCTACTGGCCAGCAGGACTGGACCACCTGCACCAGACAGGCCATCAATAGACACCTGTGCTACGCTGTAATCCTTGCAGCTGCGGCTGTGGAGTCTGATTAAGAAGACCCATTCTGCTGTTTGTTCTCCCATTGATTTTGCTGTCCTCAGCCTGAAGCCCAAAGTCAATAACCAGTTGGGTGGGCAACTTCCAGGGGCCTCTTGTGTCTCCCCAGACAAGGAGCATCACGAGCCTGTCAATCAGGTGTCACAGCACAGGGGCCACTGCAGGGCAGAGCCATCTATGCATGCATGCGATGTTGTATGTAAGTAGGACTGACAGGCTTAAACGCTGTCACTCGACTAATAAAGAAACATCTCCACGCTGAAAAGCAACACGGAGAGGAGATGAGTTTCAGAATTCCCAGCTTCCCAGCGTCGCGTTCAGAGTGAGCGCCGGGAGCAGGGCGGCGTCTGCTGACCGATGGCTGTGTCAACACGGACACTCGCTTGTTAATCTCACTTCCTCTCCCACTCCTCTGGAGCTTGGAGTTGACACTTGGCTTGAGAAATGCCAGCTCTAAGCAGTTTATTTCCTCTTGAACTTTAAAAGCTGACTGAGACAGCAGTGACCTTTAAAAGGCAGGGTTAGAGCATGTAGGACCCGCTCCAGCGCATCTCTGGCTTCTTGGCATAGGCAACACCAGAGGGGCCCGCAAACTCCTGTAAGGACGCCCTGGGGGCGGGAGAATGCAAGGCAACAGATGGGTCAGAAGGGGAGGTCCTGGTGGCCTGGGGTGGCGGGCAAGTAGGGGGGACTCCAAACCCAGCGCAGTGAGCATGACGGGTCGAGCTGAAAATGAGCTGCACTGCACTGGTTGCAGAATAGCACACAGCAGGGTTCAAGGCTGTGCACCCTGGGCCTCAGGAGGCATGCAGAGTACTCAGAAGACCAGCATTCGTGCCGCCGTCCTGCCGAGCAGCGTTCTGTGAAGAAGCCAGTGTGTCCCAGCGCCATGCAGGAGCCCCCTTGATTCTCAGGTCAGTTCTGAAGTGCCTCTGGGAAACCTGCTCTTGGTGTGGTGCTGCCTGCAGGGCTCTGTGGTGCCAGCAGACACGGCAGTCAAGAGCCAAGCAAGAGTTAAGCAGGGAAAGTGGCAACCCTTGGGAAGGCAGCAGGAGGTGCCACCTGACAGTTGTAAGAAAGCCGACTCCAAGTCTGGGGAGATGCTCAGTGGGTAAAGCCATGCCGAGCAAATATGATGCCCCGAGTTCAGGTCAGCAGTACCTACATAAAGCTGGCACAGAAACACACATCTGCAATCCCAGTGGATATATAGTGAGATTGGAGGCAGAGACAGGAGAATTCCTAAAGCTTACAGGCTAGCTAGCCTGGTGTATGCAATGGCAAATAAGAAAAGACACTGCCTCAAAAAAGGTGGAAGGGGGCTGGAGAGATGGCTTAGGGGTTAAGGCGCCTGCCTCCTAAGCCTAAGAACGCTGGTTCCAATCTCCAGGTCCCACGTTTAGCCAGATGCAAAGTGATGCAAGGGCGCAATGCCGCATGTGACCACAAGGGGGCGCATGCATCTGGATTTCATTCACAGCAGCATGCCCATCTCTGTCTTCCTCCCCTTCTCTCTACCTCTCTCCAAAAAAAAAAAAGATGGAAGGTGAGGATTGACACTCAAGGCAGCTCCAGGCTCACACATGGCTCTTGCTCTCTCTCTCACACACACACTTATATATACATGTATACACAAACATTAAGGAAAAAAAAGAGGGGCTTAGTGGTTAAGGTGCTTGCCTGCAAAGCCAAGGGACCCATGTAAGCCAGATGCACGAGGTGGCTCATGTGTCTGGTCACCCGTGCTGCCAGAAGGTGCTGTGTGGTAACAGCCTTGGACAAGGGCAAGAGTAACCATGACTATTCAACACATGGAAGACCCTGGTCATGAATTCGGGGGGCGGGGGATGGTTTCTGAATAGATTCACAGTTGTGTCCAACCTGAGGCCACAGGCCACATGCATCCCATGTAAGCCAAAGGGCTGGACACCCCTGGAGAGAACAGAAAGTCAGGTCTGCTATAATTGGGCATTCACGTCGTTTTCTGAAGGTTCTGGAAGATACAAGAGGATGGTTACAAGATCCAGTCCTGAGTGACCATGGAGATGGCCACATCACCATAGCAGCAAGGATGAGGCTCGGGCGACAGTCGCATATTGGCGTCTTTGGATCTCCCTGCCCGTTCTGCAGGGTGAGGAAGGCACCAGGCGCGCCAGGGTTGTATAGCAGGGCCAGATGCAGAGGGGGCTCCAGCAGCGCCCTCGTGGCCTCCCACACACCCTCTTGACAGGGAGCAGAGCAGAACCCCAGCGGCTGCTGCTGAGCAGATATCCCGCCAGGCACATCTGCTGCACACAGATTAGAGGCAGGGATCACAGCTCCCAGAGCACGCGAGAAAACACATTTGCTGAGCCATTGTGTGATCTGCTGCTGCTCACGCCTGCCACTCAATCGGCAATTCACAGTGAGGTTAATAACTTTCTTAGGAGACTCTTAGAACTAACCTCAGACCTTTGAATACCGGCTCCTCAGAGCTTCCTGTCCTCGGGCCAGAGCTCTGGTAGCCTGGGGCCGTCCTTGGAGACAGGTGAGCGACACCAACAAAGTGTCCTGGAAGCAAAGAGCCCATCACTGGATGAGAGACCCCTGCCATCATGCACTCAAATCAAAACGACATCTTGTCATCTTCACTTCTTGACCAAACTTTGCCCCCTTAAGTCTGCCCAAGTTGAAGGCTATGGTCTCCCCCACAGATGTGGGGGATCAGGAAGCGGGACCCCAGGAAGGGCCTCTAGACATCTCCAGTGGACTCATGAGTGACAGAGGGGCAGTCTTCAGTAGGGTTTGGGTTCACAACGTCCCCGACAACCTCATATGCTTGAACAGTGGGTCCACAGATGGTAGAAGTGCTGTTTTTAAAGGCTGTGGAACCTTATTTACTTTTTATTTATTTATTTTTTTGGTTTTTCAAGGTAGGGTTTCACTCTAGTCCAGGCTGACCTAGAATTCACTATGTAGTCTCAGGGTAGCCTAGAATTCATGGCGATCCTCCTACCTCTGCCTCCCAAGTGCTGGGATTAAAGGCGTGCACCACCCCGGCAAGGCTGCGGAACCTTTAAGAGGTGAGACCTAGTTGGAAGAAGTGAGCAGTTACAGTTATAGCCTAGCCTGTCAAGCTTGGTTCCTGACCCACTGAGATGTAAGGAAGAAGCCTCGTGTCCTGCTGCCATGAACTCCCCACGCTTCCCCACCACGAGGGAGCAGGCGCTCTCCAACAATGCGTCAAAACAAGGAACTCCCTCAAGTGCCTGCATTCCATCACAGTGATGATAAAAGTGTAGTTCTTCACCTCAAATGTTAGGAATTCAGGGGAAAGGAGAGAGTGAAACACCCCAGGCCAGCTCAGAGGCCCCACCAAGCAGCCTCATCCTTCACCAGCAGAAGATGTGGAAGGAAAGAGCCGGCCATGGCCTCAACCTTGCACTTCCAAGCGTCCAGAAAGGAGAAACAGACTGTTGTGGGCTGTGAGCTGTCCAGGCTAAGGTAATTTGTTCAGCGGGTGTGAGCAGTCCAGTGTAAGGTACTTTGTTCAGCGGGTGTGAGCTGTCCAGTCTAAGGTACTTTGTTCAGTGGGTGTGAGCTGTCCAGTGTAAGGGACTTTGTTTAGTGGGTGTGAGCTGCCCAGTCCAAGGTACTTTACTCCAGCAGGTGTGAGCTGTCCAGTCTAAGGAACTTTACTCCAGAGGGTGTGAGCTGTCCAGTGTAAGGAACTTTACTCCAGAGGGTGTGAGCTGTCCAGTGTAAGGAACTTTACTCCAGAGGGTGTGAGCTGTCCAGTGTAAGGAACTTTGCTCCAGAGGGTGTGAGCTGTCCAGTGTAAGGTACTTTGTTCAGCGAGCTGTCCACTTTACTCCAGAGGTGTGAGCTGTCCAGCTGGTCCAGAGGGTGTGAGCTGTCCAGTGTAAGGTACTTTGCTCCAGAGGGTGTGAGCTGTCCAGTGTAAGGAACCAGAGGGTGTGTCCAGTGTAAGGAACTTTGCTCCAGAGGGTGTGAGCTGTCCAGTGTAAGGAACTTTGCTCCAGAGGGTGTGAGCTGTCCAGTCTAAGGTACTTTACTCCAGCAGGTGTGAGCTGTCCAGTCTAAGGGGGTGTGAGCTGTGTCCAGTGTAAGCTGTCCAGTGTTACTTTGTTCAGAGGGTGTGAGCTGTCCAGTGTAAGGTACTTTGCTCCAGAGGGTGTGAGCTGTCCAGTGTAAGGAACTTTGCTCCAGAGGGTGTGAGCTGTCCAGTCAAAGGTACTTTGCTCCAGAGGGTGTGAGCTGTCCAGTCAAAGGTACTTTGCTCCAGAAGGTGTGAGCTGTCCAGTCCAGAGGGTGTGAGCTGTCCAGGGTAAGGAACTTTGCTCCAGAGGGTGTGAGCTGTCCAGTGCTAGGGTATGAGCTGTCCAGTCAAAGGTACTTTGCTCCAGAGGGTGTGAGCTGAGTCAAAGCTGTCCAGTGTGAGCTGTCCAGTCTAAGGTACTTTGCTCCAGAGGGTGTCCAGGTAAGGAGCTGTGCCAGAGGGTGTGAGCTGTCCAGGAACTTTGCTCCAGAGGGTGTGAGCTGTCCAGTCTAAGGAACTTTACTCCAGAGGGTGTGAGCTGTCCAGTCTAAGGTACTTTGCTCCAGAGGGTGTGAGCTGTCCAGTCTAAGGTACTTTGCTCCAGAGGGTGTGAGCTGTCCAGTGTAACGTGCTAGAGGTGTGAGCTTTGCTCTCCAGAGGGTGTGAGCTGTCCAGTCTAAGGTACTTTGCTCCAGAGGGTGTGAGCTGTCCAGTGTAAGGAACTTTACTCCAGAGGGTGTGAGCTGTCCAGTCTAAGGTACTTTGCTCCAGAGGGTGTGAGCTGTCCAGTGTAAGGTACTTTGCTCTAGAGGGTGTGAGCTGTCCAGTCTAAGGTAATTTGCTGCAGCAGGTGTGAGCTGCCCAGTCTAAGGTACTTTACTCCAGCAGGTGTGAGCTGTCCAGTGTAAGGTACTTTGCTCCAGAGGGTGTGAGCTGTCCAGTGTAAGGTACTTTGCTCCAGAGGGTGTGAGCTGTCCAGTGTAAGGTACTTTGCTCCAGAGGGTGTGAGCTGTCCAGTCTAAGGTACTTTGCTCCAGCAGGTGTGAGTTGCCCAAAAATGATTCCCCAGGACTCAAGTTAGTCAGATGCACAAGAGGATGCATGCAGCTAGAGTTTGTTCGCAGTGGCTGGTGGCCCTGGTGTGCCTCTTCTCTTTCTCTCTCTGCCTCTTCCTCCCTCCCTCTCTCTCTCACATAAAATAAATTTTAAAGAAAGTTATGTGTGTGTGTGTGTGTGTGTGTAGTGGGAGCTGGGCATGGTGGCACACACCTTTAATCCCAGCACTCGGGAGGTAGAGTGTTGCAGAGAGATTGAGGCCACCCTGAGACTACATAGTGAATTCCAGGTCAGCCTGAGCTAGAGTGAGACCTTAACTCAAAATATGTATGTATGTATATATGGCTGGGGAGACAGCTCAGTGATCAAGGTACTTGCCTGCAAAGCCTGATGGCATGGGTTTGACTCCCCAGTACCCACGTGGAGCCGGATGCACAAAGTGGTGCACGTGTCTGGAGTCATCAGCAAGATGCCCTGGTGTACCCTTTCATTCTCTCTCTGTCACTCTCTCTCTTCTCTCCTTACAAATCAATAAAAATATCTTCAATATCATATTTTCACATCATTCCTACCTAACAAACTTCCACATAACAAGAATGGTAGAGGCCGAGGACAAACTGTTGTGACAGGCTCAGGCGAATAGTGTCAACCTCCTGCTGGTCCCAGGGAGGACACACAAGTCTTGCTTCTCAGGACACTGCCCATAGCCCATGGGCAGGAGCCGGCAGAGTTATGGTGCACGCACCTTTCTACAGAAGGAACAGGGAACTTAACAGGGCAGAGTTAGCTCCCCACTCCCCACCCCAGATGAAAGAACTCTGCTCTTGTGAGGAATCACTGGCCCAGTCCTGCCACAGCCACAGGATTAACAAAGTACTTAAAACATGGTAATTAAGGAGATGAACTACCAGGGTCCTTAAGGAGAGACTGCTGACAAATTGCTCAGCCAGTAACAAGAAGCAAAGACAGAGCAGGGACAGCCTGAGAGTGATCGCGCCGCGGCCAGCATGGCCATCTGTGCGAGGCCCATGTACACGCTGCCACGAGGTGACGGATTAAACGGCCACTAATTGCTCTTATCTGCTTGGACTGAATGTGTGGGGGGACGGGAGGAGAACTGGAGCGTCCAGAGGATGGGGAAATGTGGTCAGGAATCCTGAGAGTGACACACTGCCAAGGGGAGGCCACAGCCAGGAAAGCAAGGAGGTGGCTCTGTCCTCGGACCCTGGCCTGGTACCTACTGGAACACTTTGCTGTGGGGCAGAGGCAGGGCTGGCAGAAAGGTGGCCCCATCTCTGTTCAGAACATGTGGTCTGTCTGTGTCACCACAGAGCTACACTACCAGTAAATAACAACCAATCAGGGAGCTGGGGAGATGGATTAGTGAATAAAATGCCTGCTGAGGACCTCTGAGGACCTGAGTTCAGATCCCCAGACCCCAGATAAAAGCTGGAAACTGTGATGGTATTCTGTAACCCCAGTGAACCTTCAGCAAGAAACAAGGTAAAAACGAGACAAAAATCACAGACGCCAAACAAGTTAATTAATTTTAAACAATTGAAAGCCAGGCGTGGTGGCGCACGCCTTTAATCCCAGCACTAGGGAGGCAGAGGTAGGAGTGCTGAGACTACAGAGTGAATTCCAGGTCAGTCTGAGCTAGAATGAGACCCGACCTCAAAAAAAACAAATTAAGCTGGGCGTGGGGGCACACATTTTTAATCCCAGCACTCAGGAGGCAGAGATAGGAGGATCGCGTGAGCTCGAGGCCAGCCTGAGACTACACAGTGAGTCCCAGGTCAGCCTGGGCTAGAGTGAGACCCTACCTTGAAAAACAAAAACAAAAACAAAATTTTTTAATTTAAAAAAAAGGAAGCCAGACATGGTGGCACATGTCTTTAATCCCAGCATTCGGGAGTCAGAGGTAGGAGGATTGCCATGAGTTCGAGGCCACCCTGAGACTACAGGCTGAACTCCAGGTCAGCCTGAGCTGCAGTGAGACCTGACCTTGAAAACCAAAAAAAAAAGGGGGTGTGAGGGGATTACTATGGGTTATTGTCTACAATTATGGAAGTAGTCAATAAAAAAATTAAAATTTTCTAAAAATGGGAAAAAATGGAATGAGCAGACTCCAATGAACACACTGGATACTTTAGCAACACGACTTACAGTGTGTGCCACCACGCCCAGTTTACACGACCGAGAAGATGGACAGGCGTCTGTGTGGTGAGCGGATACCCCTCACCAGCCACGTGCAGGGCACTGGAACTGAGTCAGAGTGTTTACAGAGACTCTGATGCCTGCAGAGAGAAGTGGCATGAGGAAAGAGCTCGGGCATGCTGCTCAAGACCAGAGCCTGGCATGGCCAGTGCTCCTCTGGCTGTGACCCAGCGCTCTGCTCAAGGGTGCCCGGCCCAAGGACACACTCCATCTCTCAGTGCCCCGTATCAGGCCAGCCCCAGATGCCAGCAAACTTGACCAAAGTGACACACGTGCTTCACAGAAGGCGGAGGTTAGAGCTTTGGCTGTCGGGACCCCATGACCGGCCTGTGAGTTGGCTGTCCTCACTCTGCAATAAGCCAGGTTCGTTAAGCCCATCGTAGCTCAGGGGAGAACAGTGGACAGAGTGCAGAGATTAATTCTGCCATAGCCACTTATTTGGTGCCTGGCTGGGGAGCCAATGGGCTACCATGTGTCGCCAGCCTCATAGCCAAAAAGAAAACCACACTGTTGCCAGTCACACAGCAAGAAAGGAGACTGCCCTATTGACAGTCACACTGCCAGAAAGGGGCCCCCTGTTGACAGTCACACAATGTATGTTTGTGGGGAACCTGGTGCAGGGGCATTGACAGACAGATGTGCTTCTGGGCCAGGGTTTCGTAAGAAATAATGCAACCCCATCACTGTGATCTATTCAGTCAGCCCTCGACACAAGGGCTTGAAAATAAAAATAAATTATATATATACACACATACATACCTACATACATACACACACAGAGAGAACAGTTAATGCTCTCATATCTCATAGCTAGTCAAAGTTCTGAGCGAGTGACTACCGAGCCCTCGCCCTAAATGAGACGCTCCCTCCTTCTCCAAGGCCCAGCAGAGAAGACAGTAAATGCGGGGGGACATGAAAGTGTGCTGCATGCGTGACATGGCCAAGGTACTCGGGAACTCACAGCCGCTGAGATTACTTGCAGAGTTTGGGCCTGCCCGCTTTCCGTCATGGATGCAGGGACTCATGAGGCCCCACCCCTCCCTCAGAAGTTACTGACAGTTGACGGTTGATCGGGAGGCAAAGTCACTGGCTTCAGTGGTATAGCGACTAGGATGCTGCCCGTATCTCAGTAAACTACCCCTCCCACCTGCCCAGGATGCAAGCAACCCTAACCAAAAGAGACCTACGTGAAAGAAGCCGGCATGAAGAAGGAGTTCAGCCGGAGCATGGCGTGTGGATAAGCAAGGATAAGGAGAGCTAAACTGACCCGAACATACTATTTACATATATGAAATTGTCAGTAAGTTAACTTTAAAAAATAAGAGAGAAAGGAGTAAAAACAAAGCAAAATAAAACTAAGAACAGAACAAAACAGGGATCACGTTGTGTTTCTTCTCCTGGCACAGCCTGCGGTCAAGACCCCAGAGAAGGCGGCACAATACGATTGTGCACCGAGAAGGGACCGCAAACTTCCCAGGTGTGGATCTCCCCTTAAAAGTCCACACACGGCAAAGTCGGAGGCAGGCGTGGACAGGTCAGAACCTCCCTGGCCTGCTGGCGGAACGTCAGGCCGCCATGCTGTGGCACATGGGCAGGCCCTGCAGTGGTCCTGATACAGCACACCTTGCCGCCCCCACCGAGAGCCAACCTGGAGAAGCCATCTCCACACTTGCACGTCCCACCTCAGCCTAGAGGTCTCTCACATACCCTCATTCACTAACTCTCGCCCCTTAAGTAAGTGGGTCCCGTGGGCTCTAGACTCGGGTTCCCCAAAGCTAACTTCTAACAACCAGAGAAGGCTCCCAGCTAATGGCACAGCATGTCTTCAACTTTTTCTGGCCCTAACCAGATGTTCCAACGTATCCTTGGTTTGGGGTTTTTGGTTTTTTTTTTTTTTTTTTTTTTATTTTGGTTTGGTTTGGGTCTGGGGGGGGGTCTCATGTAGCTCAAGTTGGCCTCAATTCTTAATCTTCCTGCCTCTTCTACCTCCTGAGTGCTGGGATGACAGGTCTATGCCACTACACTGGCTTTTGCTTTGCTTTGTTTTGTTTTTAAATATATTTTATTGGGCTAGAGATGCACAAGGGGGGGGGGACACATACATCTGGAGTTCATTTGCAGTGGCTAGAGGCTCTGGTGTGCCAATTCTCTCTGTGTCTGCTTCTCTTCTATCTCTCCTCTCTCTCTCTCTCTCTCTCTCTCTCTCTCTCTCTCTGCTGGCAAATAAATAATTTTATTGACTAATTTATTTGAGAGAGAGAAAGAGAGGGAAAGAATGGGCACGCCAGGGTCTCTAGCCACTGCAAACAAATTCCAGATGCATATGCCCCCTTGTGCATCTGGCCTATGTGGGTCTTGGAGAATTGAACCGAGATCCTTTGGCTTTGCAGGCAAAAGCCTTAACCACTAAGCCATCTCTCCAGCCCTGTTTTGTTTTTGAAACAGGGTCTCACTCTATACCCCAGACTAGCCTGGAATTTACTATGTAGCTCAGGTTGTACCCAAACTTGCTGCAATCCTCCTGCCTCAGCCAACTGAGTGCTGGGATGACTGGTGTGAGTCACCACACCTGCCAACACGGTCCTTTTTCTTCCAGAATCAATTCAGGTGCCATCGGTCATAACATTGCCTGAGGCTCCTGTCGGCCTTGTTTGTTATGATCTTGACAGTTTTAAGCAATTCTGGTCCAGGATTTTGCAGAATGTGCCTAAACTGAGATATGTGTGA
Organism: Orientallactaga sibirica; assembly: GCA_036365145.1. Lineage (NCBI taxonomy): Eukaryota > Metazoa > Chordata > Mammalia > Rodentia > Dipodidae > Orientallactaga > Orientallactaga sibirica. The sequence goes on along the minus strand of JAEOAD010001990.1, from coordinate 2,223,193 downwards.
CATCTCTCTCATAACTGGGCTACAGCTGCCAGATGGGAAAGAAATCTCAGAGGTGGCATATAGCAGTTAAATCTCTATTGTCTGCTCAATTAGGTCAGAAATCAAGTAAGAGCCATGCGTCTAGGGCAGGTCTGAGGACGTGTTTTGAGAAGGTGCTGGCCGGTGCCACATCTACCAGTGGCCGCCATTCTTTGTGGACATCAGAACGCAGCTTCATCTGTCTCCCAGCGTGATCTTCAGCACCAGATCAGTAGTGCTGAGGCATCGGCCTCACGGACTGCGCAGTGGCCAGGTTCACAGCCTTTCCAACCTGCGGCCAGCCACTGATGGATGGCCCAGCCCTATTGTATAAGCCAACCTGAGAAATCCCCTTGTAATACATGTCCACTCTGTAGGTTCTGTTCCTCTAGAGAGTCTGACTAATGCACCCACCACTGTCAGCCCCACCCATCCCTGGTGGACAGGGCAGCTTTCCTTACCCGGGACAGGACTGGCTCTTTCTTCTCTGTCCTCGGTCCCTTGGAAGAAGTCAGAAGCCCCACCCACCAAGACCTTCCTCTGTGGGGAGAGGGCTGCATGTAAGGCGTCTCAGTTCCAGGAAGTTTGTACTTCATATTTCTGTTAACTGTATCTTCCACAGAGCAAAGAGTTTTCCAGAGCCAATCTATCAGTCCGTGTGGCACCAACCTACTTCTGATGATGGAGGGAAAAGCTCGTGGTCAGACCCAGGGCCCCACAGCTCCTGTCTCCTGTTTTCTGCTGAATGAGCAAAGGACCATCGTGATTACAATGAAGACATACAAAAGCACCTGGCCCGGGCTGAACGGTCAGAACTATTGGCTTTTAAAAGCATGAATACTTTTCAAACAGCAACTATGCTTTAAAGAATTTTTTTCTTAAGGAAATAATCAGCAATTATGCAAGAAAAGATTTGGAGGTATGTATGTGTTAATCAGAGTATTATTCATAATGGAAGGAAATAAGATGATTAAATATCTAACAGTAAGAAAATAGCTAAGCAAAGTTCTCATAATGGAACAATTTATAGCCAGAAGTAGGTGTATGGGCCTCCCCTGTACATACCAAGCATGTGCACTGAGCTACAGCCCAGCTACAAAAAATTACTTTAAAATGTGTGTGTGTGTGTGTGTGTGTGTGCGTGTACACATATATGCCACAGCATGCAGTGGTGGTCAAAGGACAACCCTGGTGTGTTGGTCCTGTCCTTCCATACTGTTTGAAACGGCATCTCTCTTGTTTTACTGCAGGGAAGGCTGACCTAGTTGGTCTACCAGCTTCAAGATTTTCCTGACTCCATCTCCCAGTGCCACAGGCAGGCTGAGATTACGGGTGTGGGCACCACTACACGCCCAACTTTACGTGGACACTGGGGATTTGAACTCTAACTGGCACCTTAACCACTGAGCCATCTCCCCAGCCAAAAGTTCTGTTTTAAATGGACATTTAACTTGGAAAGTGTTCACAAAAGATTAAGCAAAATAAGTAGACTCACCAAATAGTGCACACGTGGTATTACTTTCTTTTCTAAAAACTACATCAGGAAAACATTTTTCATCCACGCATATACATACAAAGGTCAGGCGGAATCTGAGCCAACACATTTCAAGTGGCTGTGGCCGGGCTGAGGGATTATGGGAAAGCTTTCTTCTCATCTTTTCTGTTTGTTTCCTCTACATTGTCAAACGTTCTAAATGAAACTGGATTCCTTTTGTAGTCAGACCCAAAACAGGCTGACATCCTCTCTCTTCCTCCCAGGTGGGGGGAACAGCTGTGGGGACCTGGAGAAGCAGATACAGCAAACCTGAGAGAGAAGGGACATCCAAGGACTCTCAGTGTCATCCACACTGCGGCAGGGCTGTGGGCACACAGCATGGGGCTTCCAAAGGAGACCAAGCGTGGGGAGAGGGGAGGAGCACCCCGAGATGCAAGGTCAGGCCACCGACCTAGCGACTATGTGGTTGCTGCTCCCAGAAACTGGAAGTCACTTGACCACAGAGGTACCATGGACAGAACACAGAAAATGCCCCAAACTCCAAACGCTACCCAGGCCCTTCTGGAGCTCCAGGGGGAAAGGAGGCCAGAACACAGCGCAGGCGTGCTCAAGGCCAGGGAGCTGGCTCAGTGCATACAGTGGCTGCCACCCACACAGGAGGACCTGAGTTGAGTCCCCAGCACCCACATAGAACTACCAGGCCTGATGCACACCTGTAACCCCGGCACTGGGGAAGTTGAAATAGGGGCAACACCTAGAGCTTGCTGGCAAAGTTGGCAAGGCAGGGGTTAAGCACAAATCCCTGATGCAAAAGATATGGTGGAAATCAACTGAGGAAAGCACCCCACATTGACCTCTGGCCTCTACATGTATCTGTGACACACATACGCACCTGTACCAGCACATACATGTGCACACACAGTCTCACAAAGGTACACATATGCACACACACCACATATACAAAAGGCATGCTCACAGGCAAAGCTGCCGCAAGCTATGAGGCAAGGTATTATTATGACGAAGAAGGACTGCGCAGGATCCTTCCTGGACCCTCAAACCTCAAGTTGAAGGCACAATCCCCCCAGCCTCAACATGTACCACACGTCTGTTGACTGTGCACTCCCCACACAGCCTCAACACCAACACCCTCTCCCACACCCCCAGCACGAAGCCTACTGCTGCCACTGCAGTAGGAGCAGGAGAAACAAGACATCTAAACACCACAGAATGTGGCTGACCAGGTGAGGGACAGAGAACAGCCCAGCAGAGAACATTCCGGAAGCTGTGGGGGCTGCAGCAGGCTTGTGAGAAGAAGTAAACAACGTGGGGTTAGGGTTCGTGTGCGTGGACAAACAGTGAGGCAAAGACCCTGAAGGCACAAATTCTGGGTCTGTCAACAACCACAGCCCACACTGCTCTTTCCTCATTGGTCCCTCCCTCAAAGGAGGCCCGCCCCTGATTTGCCCCAGGGCATCACTACACTTTACTGTGGAGCCCCTGGGAGGAAAATAAGGTGGGCTCAATCACCATCAGCTGCTTAGATAACCCACACAGCTGCCACAGGGTTAGCGGGTGGGTAACAGATGCGGTGTGGAAACACTGTTCAAATCAGCTTCTGGGTGCGACAGACCAAGATGTAGACAGAATGGCAGACAAATTGTTTCTGGACTGTTCTAGTGACTGGGGTCAGTAACACCATACAGAACAAACCAGCAAAGGGCAGGCCTAGTATGTGGAGGGCATTCACTGACAGCTCACAGTGCACATGAAGGACAGGGGCTGTCCCCCAGGAGGGAGGGCTATGCTTCTGGGAGAAGGTAGGAGAGACAGCATGGCGTGCGAAGAGTCTGGAAGGGTGATGAGAGTGTGGCAGGAGAGATGGGTACCCTCTGATGGTCTCAGGCCGTTGAAATCATTCTTCCTTGGGCTAGGGAAATAGCTCATTCTGTGACTTGAATTCAATCCCGAGAACTCATGTATAAGTGCCAGGCATGGGACAACACACCTGAGCTCCTATCACTGGAGAAGCAGAGACAGGTGGATCCCTGGGGCTCCCTGGCTGCCAGTCTAGCCTGATTGGTGAGTGGCAGGCCAATGAGAGAACCCATGTCACAAACTGGACAATACCTGAGGAACAACACTCACGGTTGTCATCTGCTCTCTATATGCACATGTAATTTCTCCAGTGTGTCCTGACGAATTGTGTCCTGGCATCTTACAGACCACAGACAGGAATAAGCACGTGGCACTTGCCAGACTGGCCATGGGACACTGTCACCACAGCATGCTTTAGGACCCTGCTCAGCACTAGGTGCAAGGCAAGGAAAAAAACACTGGCTGACCAGGTTACCTGCAAACAGACCATGCCAGTCAGCAGTCAAGGGCTCCCAGGAGAAAAACACCTATGAAGCCAGGCCACCAGGGCAAGTTGACTCAGCCCCCAGTGCCTGAGCCCCATGAACTAAGGCACATAACTCCTGGCTAGACTTGAGTCTGGCCCTGGTTGGTTATTTATTTATTCAGTTTCTTTGCAACAGGGTCCCACTATAAGGCTCAGGCTAGTTTTGAAGTCACGATCCTCCTGCCACAACCTCCCTTCTAGGATGACTGGCTGAGCCACCACACCTAGCTGGCTTGTTCTACAAATCCCATTTCCTACACTGCCCTCCTGAGGTCCCGGTGTTCTGACCCACCCAGACTGAGGGTGCTCAGACGGGCAGGGCATGGAACACACGGATGCTGGGGAGAGTTACCTGCAAGATTAGGTCCAGGATGACTGCCCACACTACGTGGCGCTTGAGCAAGAGACAGAAGGAAGGGCTGAGGAAGAACTGGGGCGGGCCCTTGCTGTGTTGACCGGCAGGGCATCTGCAGCACCTCATACCCTCCACAGCCTCAGCTCAGCCCTGAGCACAAGGAGTGCTGAGAGTATCCACCCCTGAACACGAGCAGTGCGGGCGCAGCAGTGATCAGCGTGAGCGTCCACCCCTGAACACGAGCAGTGCGGGTGCAGCAGTGATCAGCGTGAGCGTCCACCCCTGAACACGAGCAGTGCGGGTGCAGCAGTGATCAGCGTGAGCGTGTCCGCCCGAGCAGTGCGGGCGCAGAACACGCGTGAGCGCCCACCCTGAACACGGGTGCAGCAGTGATCAGCGTGAGCGTCCACCCCTGAACACGAGCAGTGCGGGCGCAGCAGTGATCAGCGTGAGCGTCCACCCCTGAACACGAACACGAGCGCAGTGATCGGGCGCCCACCCTGAACACGAGTAATCAGCGTGAGCGTCCACCCCTGAACACGAGCAGTGCGGGCGCAGCAGTGATCAGCGTGAGCGTCCACCCCTGAACACGAGCAGTGCGGGCGCAGCAGTGATCAGCGTGAGCGTCCACCCCTGAACACGAGCAGTGCGGGCGCAGCAGTGATCAGCGTGAGCGTCCACCCCTGAACACGAGCAGTGTGGGCGCAGCAGTGATCAACGTGTGAGTTTTTGCCACAAACCATGCCCTTGAACAAAGTCTCGTTCCCCTCACACTCTGGATCCTCAGAATATGGCCCATGAAATTGTGACCCTGCATGGCTGGCTGGAGAACTCAAGACCAGCATTGAGTCCTGACAGGGCCACAGACAGGAAAGATCATCCGTGTCCTTCTGCTCGGCTTCCTAGGCCCTGCAGATCCATACTGCCACGAACAGTCACCCAAGTGCAGAGTGACATGTGAGCACACAGCAGCACTGCCACTCTGCATATGCATGTACATGCACATAGACACGTGTCTACGTGTGCACACAAGTGGGTGTGTGCCCACTAGCCTGCTTGATAGGTGGGAACAGAAAGTTACACTGAAGGGGTCACCCCACACCCAAAATGCCTAGGTTGCATGTCAGCATAGATGAGCTCCAGGAAACACGCCCAGTCCTTGAAGCGCTTGCTCCACTGGGGGAAGCAGGCAGACCAGCGGAAACATGCCACCAGAGCAAGGAGCTCACCAGGCTGGAAGGGGACAGGGTGGTGACAGGAAAGGAGCTTCAAAAGCAGATGCTCCTCCGACATGCCTGTCACCTGCCCAGGGTGTGTTGTCCCGTGAGAGGGACCCATGGGAGATGGGGCAACAAGAACACAGAGAAAGCATAAGGAAAGCACTGTTCAAACTGATCCAAGGCCAACACGCAGCTGGCTGAGCCGAGAATGTCCACAAAAAGCCAGGTAGGAAGCAACGGGAGATTTAGGGCAGGACACAGGGACAAGTGGGTACTGAGATCACGTGGCTAAGCAGTGCGGGGGTGGGCGGGAGGGGGGCTACAGACCAGGAACCAGAAGATGGGGCAGAGCTGGATCTGCAGATGAGCATCACCAGGGACCTGCAAACTCTCAAGGCCAATGTCACCCCCCTCCCCATGCACTTCCCTGCTCAACACCGGCTGCAGCTGCAGCTCTAACTTCCAGCTAGCTCTGGAAGTGCAGTCTGCCCTTGGGCGCTTTGTGCTGTCCCCTACCCCGTAGTTAGTATTCAGCATCCTCTTCTGCCTTCCTCTGCGCATGCACAAGGAACACTTCCAAACTCGGCTAGCGCCCAGCTGCCAATGTTCCAGCATTGTTTCCTTTTCACTTAAAAAATGAAATCTCGTTTTCAATTTCCAAGAGACCACTGCCCATCTTACTGTACTAAACATCTGCCACCCAGAAGCTAGGCAGGAGGTGCGGCCCTACCTCAGGCCAGGAAAGGTTTCAGCCCCTAAAACCCGACAGTTGCACTTTGGAGGGGCACTCCTCGGAGGGTGGGGGCAATGGAAGCTCATGCCAAGGACAACTTGACAAGAGTTACCAGCCTGGGAGTGGAATCGACCGACCCTGACTCAAGAAAGACCGTGCTCCCGAGAAGAGCACCCGGGGTTGTCCTATGACCTCCACAGACATGCACAAAATGCAGCTTAGATGTTTCCACGTCCTGTGGACCTGACCTGTCACATACTGTCAGCCAGCTGGCTGCAAGTTCCTTGCAGGGACAGGGCATTTCTTACATTTTGCCCTCAGCCACACAAGGCCTAAAACCAGGGTGACATAGCTGCTCGGTGCCAGCAGGTCAGAATGGCAGACACAACTGAACTCCCGCTACAGAGTTGACGTGACAACCCACAGAGAGCAAACCACCTCACACTTTCTGATCCGGACTGCCAGGGCACATGAAACCTGTCTCCATTCCGAGCTGGCACCTGAGCTGGCACCTGCTCTCTGCCCAGCACTCTGGGCTCTCCTGGACTCATGACGTCGTGTAGGAGCACGAGGCAGCCTTTTAGGTGCCAGCTTCCTGCACAGATGAAAAGGCATGCCACAGCGCAGCACCACCCACCCGATTCCCAGAGGGCAGTGAGGCCTGGCGCCAGGCCTCTAAGCTCTGAGGCTGTCTAAGGTGGGGGTCCAAAGCAGCAGGGCAACAACACACTTGAGTCACCTGGGCCCTCAGCTCGGAGGCTGGCTGTGGCTAGATTCTACTCTACACAGTCACAGGAAGCCTGGTTCTCAGCACAGTCCGCTCCGTGGGATCACAGCAAGCCTGGTTCCCAGTACAAAATGCAGAGTGACTACTGCTGCTTGTTGCTCCCTCTGGATCCGCCCCACAGCTCCCTCTGTCTCAGGAGTCTGAGCCACCACCTGGATGGTCGTGTCCATCCCGAGCCAGCACCCAGGTGTGGCGGTACTGACCAGGGCAAGGGGATCTGCCTACAAGCACAACAGCAGAGTCCAGGGAAAGCAGAAGTGCTCACCAGAACTACTTCCAGGAAGATCGCTTTGCTTTTATTAGCATTGTTTAGTAAGCAATGCAGCCTAGAGGAGGAGACGAAGGCCTGAGAGCTAGGGAAGGGTTACCCCAACCACATTGCCCACCACCTGCTACAGAAGGGGGGGGGCCTCAGTCCCTCCACACTCACCCTCCTTGTCCAGTTCTGCCTGACAGCTTGACATTGGTGTTGAAATTCGATCATTTATGTAACAGCTCGGTTAGTAATGGCGTCTCATTTGCACGTGTCAAAGGAAGAGAAAAATCACCTAATTAACCACTGTCCCCATCAGCAGTGCAGGGGGGAGGGGCTGCCAATGTGTTCCCATAGCTTCCTCCCAACCTCAGAAGCCAGCTCCTCCCGAATGGAAGAGATTTCTAACCCTCTGTCCTAAAGAACTGAAACCCTCTCCCTTCAATTATGAGGCTGTTGACCACATCAAGTTCAGTGTTGTCCTTTGCAGTGTAGGGTCTGCCACCATGTGGGGTCATGTATTCTGTGGAACTCCTGGGGACCCTTGGACAACACTGACTCTCTGTTAAGAGGTATGCTCAGTAAGGGTGGGCAGCCTCCATACACAGAAAGCATTTTTTGTATTGTTTGTGTTTTGTTTTGTTTACACTGACGAGGATGGAACGCTCAGGGTCTTGAACACGTTAGGCAAGTGATCTACAGCTAAGATACGCAGGCCCTGATTGGGGGGGGAGGGTTCTAGGCAGGTGCTCTACTACTGAGCAACACTCCCAGCCCCTTATGGGGGTTGGAGGGTATTCTAGGCAAGTGTTCTACCACTGAGCCACGCCCCAAGCCCCTCATTGGCAGATTCTAGGCAGGAGCTCTACTGCTGAGCCACACCCCCAGCCCCCCACTGGGGATTCTAGTCAAGTGCTCTACCATTGGGCCACACCCCCAGCCCCTCACTGGAGGATTCTAGGCAGGAGCTCTACCACTGAGCCACACCCCAGTCCCTCACTGGGGATTCTAGGCAGGAGCTCTACCACTGAGCCACACCCCAGTCCCTCACTGGGGATTCTAGGCAGGAGCTCTACCACTGAGCCACACCCCAGACCCTCACTGGGGGATTCTAGGCAGGTGCTCTACCATTGAGCCACGCCCCAGCCCCTCACTGGGGATTCTAGGCAGGAGCTCTACCGCTGAGCCACACCCCAGTCCCTCACTGGGGATTCTAGGCAGGAGCTCTACCACTGAGCCACACCCCAGTCCCTCACTGGGGATTCTAGGCAGGAGCTCTACCACTGAGCCACACCCCAGACCCTCACTGGGAGATTCTAGGCAGGAGCTCTACCACTGAGCCACACCCCAGCCCCTCACTGGGGATTCTAGGCAGGTGCTCTACCATTGAGCCATGCCCCAGCCCCTCACTGGGGATTCTAGGCAGGAGCTCTACCGCTGAGCCACACCCCAGTCCCTCACTGGGGATTCTAGGCAGGAGCTCTACCACTGAGCCACACCCCAGTCCCTCACTGGGGATTCTAGGCAGGAGCTCTACCACTGAGCCACACCCCAGACCCTCACTGGGGATTCCAGGTGCTCTACCACTGAGCCACACCCCAGACCCTCACTGGGGATTCTAGGCAGGTGCTCTACCATTGAGCCATGAGCCCCTCACTGGGGATTCTAGGCAGGAGCTCTGCAGCTGAGCCACCCCCAGTCCCTCACTGGGGATTCTAGGCAGGAGCTCTACCACTGAGCCACACCCCAGTCCCTCACTGGGGATTCTAGGCAGGAGCTCTACCACTGAGCCACACCCCAGACCCTCACTGGGGGATTCTAGGCAGAGCCACGCCCCAGCCCCTCACTGGGGATTCTAGGCAGGAGCTCTACCGCTGAGCCACACCCCAGACCCTCACTGGGGGATTCTAGGCAGGTGCTCTACCACTGAGCCACACCCCAGCCCTCACTGGGGGATTCTAGGCAGGAGCTCTAGAGCCCCCCCAGTCCCTCACTGGGGATTCTAGGCAGGAGCTCTACCACTGAGCCAGCCACACCCAGTCCACCCCAGCACCTCACTGGGGATTCTAGGCAGGAGCTCTACCACTGAGCCACACCCCAGTCCCTCACTGGGGATTCTAGGCAGGAGCTCTACCACTGAGCCACACCCCAGACCCTCACTGGGGGATTCTAGGCAGGTGCTCTACCATTGAGCCACGCCCCAGCCCCTCACTGGGGATTCTAGGCAGGAGCTCTACCGCTGAGCCACACCCCAGTCCCTCACTGGGGGATTCTAGGCAGGAGTTCTACCACTGAGCCACACCCCAGCCCTCACTGGGGGATTCTAGGCAGGAGCTCTACCACTGAGCCACACCCCAGTCCCTCACTGGGGGATTCTAGGCAGGAGCTCTACCACTGAGCCACACCCCAGCCCCTCACTGGGGGATTCTAGGCAGGAGCTCTACCACTGAGTCACACCCCAGCACCTCACTGGGGATTCTAGGCAGGAGCTCTACCACTGAGCCACACCCCAGCCCCTTACTGGGGGATTCTAGGCAGGAGCTCTACCACTGAACCACACCCCAGTCCCTCACTGGCAGATTCTAGGCAGGTGCTCTACCACTGAGCCACCCCTCACTGGCAGATTCCCCCACTTAGCCCACCCACCCCTCACTGGGGGATTCTAGGCAGGTGCTTGATCCCTGAAGTAAGCCTGACCCCTGACAGACAGCAATGTGCAAGGATGCTTCTCCTGGAGGCCAAAGTGAGCGAGAGAAGAGGAGCGGGAAGGAAACAACAGGCCACACTGAGAGCACTCCACGGCACACACCGCATGAAGCCAGGGCTGGCCACCTCTCTCAGTGCCCGCCACAGGTCCTGGAAAGCACATGGACACTGTCCACTATGGGGTCCCAGTACTCTTGGGAATGAGGAACCCAGGCAGAGAAAACTGAGCTGACCCCAAAGGGACAGCCTGGCAATGAAGAATAACAGGCAGTGCCGACTGGCAGCACCCTGGCAGGAAGCTCCAGCCAAGTAAAGGTTAAGAGCAGCAGTGGCTCCTGGGAAGGAGCAGATGGCACGGTCAGAGCTCTCCAGGCCAGAACACAGGCAACACCCATTACTGGCCAGGATGTGCTGTCACCAGAAGCTTATGGAGCATGCTAGGTCTCCACGGGGGCAGAGAGATGGGGGGCGTGGACGAAGGCAGAGCAGAAGAGCCAGCTCCCACTCGAGGAACTGACTGAGAGCAAGCCTCCCAACGCACTTGAGCCTGAGACACCTCTATGGCAGCAGCCTGCAGCCAACACAGATGATGGCCCGACAGACCAGGGACACTCTATCTGACTAATGGATAGCCCACTACTTCCAGTCCTCTGTCCACACATCACACACACCAGTGCCTCCAGCAGCTGCTCGATGACCACCCTGGGTCCCAGGAGAAAGGCTTCTGAGAAGAGAAGAGATAGTTGGTAGTGAGGGGAGCCACGAGAGGCCTTCTGGGCAGAAAACTCCCCAAGGTCACGTCTGGTCTACATGGATTTACTCATGGTTCGGTTTCTGAACCTGAAAACTATTCTGTGCTATTCTGCCTCAAGGATATTGCTATCAAGTCCTACTTTAATCACCCTAGCTCGGGGCCCATTTATCATCTGGCCTCCAAGTTGGTCGGGCTTGCACTACAGGATGTGGACGGTAACGTGGGGACATTCGATGCCCAGGCTCAGGGACTCCCTCCCTGCAGCACAGGATGCGACCACTCATCTCCCAGGTACTTGAAGATATGGGAGGCCCATGCACATTCAGCGTGGACACTTGCGCCCTACCACAGCACTGCAGCGTGAAGGAAAGAACCTTTGCAAAAGGCCAAGAGCATCTGCCTGGTGGTGAGAAGCGGCTCTAAGCTGCAGCCAGGGCCTTGCCCCTGAGACCACAAGTGTGTACTGCTGGAGGAGACAGTAAGGGTGCCCTCACAGGAACAGAGCTTCTGACTGCAGGAGGTGAGTGACCACGGGACAATGGTGACAAGGGCCATAAAAGTGAAAATGGACTCGCACTCTGAAGGCAGAGGAATTCACATGGTGAATTCCAGGTCAGCCTGGGCCAGAGTGAGACCCTACCTCGAAAAATCAAAAAAAAAAAAAAAAAAAAAAAAAAAAGCTGGAGAGATGGCTTAGCGGTTAAGGCACATGCCTGTGAAGCCTAAGAACCCAGGTTCGATTCTCCAGGACCCACGTAAGCCAGATGCACAGGGGGTGCATGTGTCTGGAGTTCGTTGCAGTGGCTGGAGGCCCTGGCACACCCATTCTCATTCTCTCTCTGACTCTAATAAATAAATAAAAATAAAATCTTTAAAAAAAAAAGTGGAACCGAGGATGGGAAGCCCTTCCTGGGCCTAGCACTTGAACGGCAGCGACCCTCCTGCCCCCTCTCTGGAGTGCTAGGATGTGTTTCTCTTTATTTACGCATTGGAGGGCATCTGAGCACAGGGCAGAGCACAGGATGGCAGCAGTGTTGGCTGGAACACCTTCTCTTCTCTCAGCCACCACTGCCCATCTCTAGTGGGCATCTATGGGTGTGGGGCCTGGTCCTTACCACTGGAAGCCACCAAGGCTGCACCACTGGCAGCACAAGGGACCCTGGGATGATAGAGAGCCCTGGAGGTGACAGAGGACCAGCACAGCACAAGGGTATCTAAATGCCTATTGTCAAACTTGCTGACCGGAAACTCCGAAGTGGACGGGTCTCTGAGAGCTACAAGGGAGTGCTGCGGGCTTCATGCCGGAGGGCGGCGTCTCTGCTAAGGAAACGGGGGCAGCGCAAGCCACTCGGTGGGATTCACGCTGCCCCGCTCCACGATTCAGCCTCCCACGTCAGCACACCAGGCTCAATTGGCATTTCATCCACATTGTGTCTGAGAAAGGATGAGGTGCAATTATGGGGCGCTCCTGGCTCCGCTTAATTCGTGTCTTTCATCGCGTCAGAATGAGTGCAGCTGTTCCATTGGAGGACAGGAGGAAGATGAGTGGCTTTCACAGGCACTTTGTTACTTTAAAACTTTATTTAAGATAAAAAGTGATTGAAGTGAAATTTACACACAGTGTTTTCTCCCTTTGTTTTACTTGCCACAGGGCATTCACTTTCAAAGGCTGGTTCTGCTTAATTTGATTTTTCATTTTCAAATGAACATCTGTGTTTAGGTCTAAAAAGCTCTTTGTTTAAACATACAGAGCGGGAGAGGGTCTGAACAAAGGCTCTTCTGTAAACACTTGCTTACTTCCAGGAAGGCTTGTTCTGGAGGCTCCACTCCCCAGTCCCGGACCTGCGCCTCAGCTTCTCAAGAAAACCCGTTTCACATGGGCAAACTCGAGTTCCAAAGGTGACAACCTACACCTGGACTCCTGCATACGGGGACCACAGATTCACAGGCAGGAGCCTGGACCTCGCCTTTCTCCGGTCCCGTGGAGAATTGTCTCTTTTCAAGCTGGGAACAAAAGATCCGTGTTGGGTAACAGCCTAGCATCTCTGCATAAAGGCACTGGGGAGAAGGGCCACAGGAAGTGGATCCTTGCGGGGTCCCGAAATCCCACCTATCCAAGTTCTCTGCCTCCTTCCGATGGCACCTGTTGCTGAGCAGCTCTTGGGAGATGCGCAGCCACCACCAGGAAAGTGCCCTGAGGACCCAGCTACTCCTGAGGCATTCTCAGGCCCACTGAACCCGCTCTACAGCACGGAGCCCCATGCACCATTGGTCTTCTGCGTCTCTTCTCCACCCTCTTTTTTAGTGCTGGGGATTGAACATAGACCTTGTACATTCTAGGCAGATGCATACCACTGAGCCAGCCTCACTGGGGATTCTAGGCAGGAGCTCTAGCCCCTCACTGGGGAGCTACAGGAGCCCACAGTCCCTCACTGGGGATTCTAGGCAGGAGCTCTACCACTGAGCCACACCCCAGCCCCTCACTGGGGATTCTAGGCAGGAGCTCTACCACTGAGCCACACCCCAGACCCTCACTGGGGGATTCTAGGCAGGTGCTCTACCACTGAGCCACACCCAGCCCCCTCACTGGGGGATTCTAGGCAGGAGCTCTACCCACACCCCAGTCCTCACTGGGGATTCTGAGCCTACCACTGAGCCACACCCCAGCCCTCACTGGGGATTCTAGGCAGGAGCTCTACCACTGAGCCACACCCCAGCCCTCACTGGGGGAGCTCTACCACTCCACACCCCCAGACCCTCACTGGGGGATTCTAGGCAGGAGCTCTACCACTGAGCCACACCCCAGCCCCTCACTGGGGATTCTAGGCAGGAGCTCTACCACTGAGCCACACCCCAGCCCCTCACTGGGGGATTCTAGGCAGGAGCTCTACCACTGAGCCACACCCCAGCCCTCACTGGGGGATCTAGGCAGGAGCTCTACCACTGAGCCACACCCCAGTCCCCTCACTGGGGGATTCTAGGCAGGAGCTCTACCACTGAGCCACACAGACCCTCACTGAGCCACACCCACCCCAGACCCTCACTGGGGATTCTAGGCAGGTGCTCTACCATTGAGCCACGCCCCAGCCCCTCACTGGGGATTCTAGGCAGGAGCTCTACCGCTGAGCCACACCCCAGTCCCTCACTGGGGATTCTAGGCAGGAGCTCTACCACTGAGCCACACCCCAGTCCCTCACTGGGGATTCTAGGCAGGAGCTCTACCACTGAGCCACACCCCAGACCCTCACTGGGGGATTCTAGGCAGGTGCTCTACCACTGAGCCACACCCCAGACCCTCACTGGGGGATTCTAGGCAGGAGCTCTACCACTGAGCCACACCCCAGACCCTCACTGGGCAGGTGCTCTATTCACACCCCAGCCTCACTGGGGATTCTCAGGAGCTCTACACTGAGCCACACCCCAGCCCCTCACTGGGGATTCTAGGCAGGAGCTCTACCACTGAGTCACACCCCAGCACCTCACTGGGGATTCTAGGCAGGAGCTCTACCACTGAGCCACACCCCAGCCCCTTACTGGGGGATTCTAGGCAGGAGCTCTACCACTGAACCACACCCCAGTCCCTCACTGGCAGATTCTAGGCAGGTGCTCTACCACTGAACCACACCCCAGCCCCTCACTGGCAGATTCTAGGCAGGAGCTCTACCACTGAGCCACACCCCCAGCCCCTCACTGGGGGATTCTAGGCAGGTGCTTGATCCCTGAAGTAAGCCTGACCCCTGACAGACAGCAATGTGCAAGGATGCTTCTCCTGGAGGCCAAAGTGAGCGAGAGAAGAGGAGCGGGAAGGAAACAACAGGCCACACTGAGAGCACTCCACGGCACACACCGCATGAAGCCAGGGCTGGCCACCTCTCTCAGTGCCCGCCACAGGTCCTGGAAAGCACATGGACACTGTCCACTATGGGGTCCCAGTACTCTTGGGAATGAGGAACCCAGGCAGAGAAAACTGAGCTGACCCCAAAGGGACAGCCTGGCAATGAAGAATAACAGGCAGTGCCGACTGGCAGCACCCTGGCAGGAAGCTCCAGCCAAGTAAAGGTTAAGAGCAGCAGTGGCTCCTGGGAAGGAGCAGATGGCACGGTCAGAGCTCTCCAGGCCAGAACACAGGCAACACCCATTACTGGCCAGGATGTGCTGTCACCAGAAGCTTATGGAGCATGCTAGGTCTCCACGGGGGCAGAGAGATGGGGGCGTGGACGGCAGGCAGAGCAGAAGAGCCAGCTCCCACTCGAGGAACTGACTGAGAGCAAGCCTCCCAACGCACTTGAGCCTGAGACACCTCTATGGCAGCAGCCTGCAGCCAACACAGATGATGGCCCGACAGACCAGGGACACTCTATCTGACTAATGGATAGCCCACTACTTCCAGTCCTCTGTCCACACATCACACACACCAGTGCCTCCAGCAGCTGCTCGATGACCACCCTGGGTCCCAGGAGAAAGGCTTCTGAGAAGAGAAGAGATAGTTGGTAGTGAGGGGAGCCACGAGAGGCCTTCTGGGCAGAAAACTCCCCAAGGTCACGTCTGGTCTACATGGATTTACTCATGGTTCGGTTTCTGAACCTGAAAACTATTCTGTGCTATTCTGCCTCAAGGATATTGCTATCAAGTCCTACTTTAATCACCCTAGCTCGGGGCCCATTTATCATCTGGCCTCCAAGTTGGTCGGGCTTGCACTACAGGATGTGGACGGTAACGTGGGGACATTCGATGCCCAGGCTCAGGGACTCCCTCCCTGCAGCACAGGATGCGACCACTCATCTCCCAGGTACTGAAGCTATGGGAGGCCCATGCACATTCAGCGTGGACACTTGAGCCCTACCACAGCACTGCAGCGTGAAGGAAAGAACCTTTGCAAAAGGCCAAGAGCATCTGCCTGGTGGTGAGAAGCGGCTCTAAGCTGCAGCCAGGGCCTTGCCCCTGAGACCACAAGTGTGTACTGCTGGAGGAGACAGTAAGGGTGCCCTCACAGGAACAGAGCTTCTGACTGCAGGAGGTGAGTGACCACGGGACAATGGTGACAAGGGCCATAAAAGTGAAAATGGACTCCATCTCTGAAGGCAGAGGAATTCACATGGTGAATTCCAGGTCAGCCTGGGCCAGAGTGAGACCCTACCTCGAAAATCAAAAATCAAAAAAAAAAAAAAAAAAAAAGTGAGCTGGAGAGATGGCTTAGCGGTTAAGGCACATGCCTGTGAAGCCTAAGAACCCAGGTTCGATTCTCCAGGACCCACGTAAAGCCAGATGCACAGGGGCGCATGTGTCTGGAGTTCGTTGCAGTGGCTGGAGGCCCTGGCACACCCATTCTCATTCTCTCTCTGACTCTAATAAATAAATAAAAATAAAATCTTTAAAAAAAAAAGTGGAACCGAGGATGGGAAGCCCTTCCTGGGCCTAGCACTTGAACGGCAGCGACCCTCCTGCCCCCTCTCTGGAGTGCTAGGATGTGTTTCTCTTTATTTACGCATTGGAGGGCATCTGAGCACAGGGCAGAGCACAGGATGGCAGCAGTGTTGGCTGGAACACCTTCTCTTCTCTCAGCCACCACTGCCCATCTCTAGTGGGCATCTATGGGTGTGGGGCCTGGTCCTTACCACTGGAAGCCACCAAGGCTGCACCACTGGCAGCACAAGGGACCCTGGGATGATAGAGAGCCCTGGAGGTGACAGAGGACCAGCACAGCACAAGGGTATCTAAATGCCTATTGTCAAACTTGCTGACCGGAAACTCCGAAGTGGACGGGTCTCTGAGAGCTACAAGGGAGTGCTGCGGGCTTCATGACGGAGGGCGGCGTCTCTGCTAAGGAAACGGGGGCAGCGCAAGCCACTGGTGGGGGATTCACGCTGCCCCGCTCCACGATTCAGCCTCCCACGTCAGCACACCAGGCTCAATTGGCATTTCATCCACATTGTGTCTGAGAAAGGATGAGGTGCAATTATGGGGGCGCTCCCTGGCTCCGCTTAATTCGTGTCTTTCATCGCGTCAGAATGAGTGCAGCTGTTCCATTGGAGGACAGGAGGAAGATGAGTGGCTTTCACAGGCACTTTGTTACTTTAAAACTTTATTTAAGATAAAAAGTGATTGAAGTGAAATTTACACACAGTGTTTTCTCCCTTTGTTTTACTTGCCACAGGGCATTCACTTTCAAAGGCTGGTTCTGCTTAATTTGATTTTTCATTTTCAAATGAACATCTGTGTTTAGGTCTAAAAAGCTCTTTGTTTAAACATACAGAGCGGGAGAGGGTCTGAACAAAGGCTCTTCTGTAAACACTTGCTTACTTCCAGGAAGGCTTGTTCTGGAGGCTCCACTCCCCAGTCCCGGACCTGAGCCTCAGCTTCTCAAGAAAACCCGTTTCACATGGGCAAACTCGAGTTCCAAGGGTGACAACCTACACCTGGGCTCCCGCGTACGGGGACCACAGATTCACAGGCAGGAGCCTGGACCTCGCCTTTCTCCGGTCCCGTGGAGAATTGTCTCTTTTCAAGCTGGGAACAAAAGGTCCGTGTTGGGTAACAGCCTAGCATCTCTGCATAAAGGCACTGGGGAGAAGGGCCACAGGAAGTGGATCCTTGCGGGGTCCCGAAATCCCACCTATCCAAGTTCTCTGCCTCCTTCCGATGGCACCTGTTGCTGAGCAGCTCTTGGGAGATGCGCAGCCACCACCAGGAAAGTGCCCTGAGGACCCAGCTACTCCTGAGGCATTCTCAGGCCCACTGAACCCGCTCTACAGCACGGAGCCCCATGCACCATTGGTCTTCTGCGTCTCTTCTCCACCCTCTTTTTTAGTGCTAGGGATTGAACATAGACCTTGTACATTCTAGGCAGATGCATACCACTGAGCCAGGCCCCAGCCCCTCACTGGGAGATTCCAGACAGGAGCTCTACCACTGAGCCACACCCCCAGCCCCTCACTGGGGGATTCTAGGCAGGAGCAGAGCCACACCCCAGCCCCTCACTGGGGATCCAGGCAGGAGCCCTACCACTGAGCCACACCCCCAGCCCCTCACTGGGGGATTCTAGGCAGGAGCTCTACCACTGAGCCACACCCCAGCCCCTCACTGGGGGATCCTAGGCAGGAGCCCTACCACTGAGCCACACCCCAGCCCTCACTGGGGGATCCTAGGCAGGAGCCCCCTACCACTGAGCCACACCCCAGCCCCTCACTGGGGGATTCTAGGCAGGAGCTCTACCACTGAGCCACACCCCCAGCCCCCTCACTGGGGGATTCTAGGCAGGAGCTCTACCACTGAGCCACACCCCAGCCCCTCACTGGGGGATTCTAGGCAGGAGCTCTACCACTGAGCCACACCCCAGCCCCTCACTGGGGGGCAGGATTCCTACCACTGAGCCACATCCCCAGCAGGGGCTCTAGACAGGAGCACCACTGAGCCACACCCCAGCCCTCACTGGGGGATTCTAGGCAGGAGCTCTACCACTGAGCCACACCCCAGCCCCTCACTGGGGGATTCTAGGCAGGAGCTCTACCACTGAGCCACACCCCAGCCCTCACTGGGGGATTCTAGACAGGAGCTCTACCACTGAGCCACACCCCCAGCCCCTCACTGGGGGATTATAGACAGGAGCTCTACCACTGAGCCACACCCCCAGCCCCTCACTGGGGGATTCTAGGCAGGAGCTCTACCACTGAGCCACATCCCCAGCGCCTCACTAGGGATTCCCCAGGAGCCTCACTGAGCCACACCCCAGCCCCTCACTGGGGGATTCTAGGCAGGAGCTCTACCATTGAGCCACACCCCAGCCCCTCACTGGGGGATTCTAGGCAGGAGCTCTACCACTGAGCCACACCCCCAGCCCCTCACTGGGGGATTCTAGGCAGGAGCTCTACCAGTGAGCCACACCCCAGCCCCTCACTGGGGGATTCTAGGCAGGAGCTCTACCACTGAGCCACACCCCAGCGCCTCACTAGGGATTCTAGGCAGGAGCTCTACCACTGAGCCACATGCCTGGCTCTCATTTACTTAGAGACAGACGGTCTCACTAAATTGCCCAGCTGGCCTTGGCTCTCCTCTGCAGCTCAGGCAGGACTTGAAAGCTCAGCCTCCTAAGCGGCGGGCTCACTCTGACTGTGACGGGGGCAGGCCTTGGCTCTGGGCCCTCATCACCTGGCATCTACCACCTGTACTGGTGATTCTGGAAGTCAGGTGACCTACAAGACCTGCCCCTCCTATAGTGCAGCAGGCCCTCGAGCACCGTGGACAACCTCTGAGCTCACAGGAGCTCCTGCCTCCTTGGGAAATGCCCATTTTAACGTGCCCGTGAGACCACTTGAGACCTCCCAGAACCTGGCGTGCCTGCAAGGACACGGAAGACAGATAGGCTGCCCTCTCCTTGCCACAGGAGGAAAGCTGCCCTTGGGCATCCACCAACGATGGCAGGGACTTGGGTTAGGACCCTAAGGACACTGCAATGTGCGGATTCCAGAACATGAAGGCATGGGGCCAGCGGACCAGGGCACCCATGACTGCACCATGCTGGATCTCGCTTCTCGGTAAGAAATGAGACTTCTCTACAGTCGCCTCTGGTTAATGGGGAAGTTTAGCACACTGCGGCTGTGCGGGTCTAAATAGTTTGCAACACTTCTGTGTTTTTATACCACTATATTTAGAAGCCTCTAAATAGAACCCACGGAGAGTGCTGCAATAATACACAATTTTAAACTCACTAATTGAATGTTGCCATTACAAGTGCTATTTTGGACCATCTGCTAAATATGTAATTTAGGAATTAAGATTCATATCTTATAGGATACTAATTATTCCTCTGAATCCATGTGGGGACTTTCAGAGCAACACTTGAAGTCCCACAGTTGGCGACAAGAGCTGCCTCGGTCACAAGGGCAGAGGTCAGGCCAATCCCTGAGCCAAGCACAGGCCAGCCAGAGAAGGGACAGCAGGTGACCACACACCTGGACAACTCAAAAGGCAAAGCTAAAGGGATTTCTGCACATTAAGACAAGGCCTTGAGATGCACTCGTGAACTCACAGCAGCTATGGCTTCCTGCACAAGATCCAGTCCACCAACATTCCACTGTGGGAGGGGGAGGGTTCACAAGACTCCACTCCTCCCAGAGGAGCTATAGGCAGTTAATGGAGAGAAGGAGTCATGATCTTCAGTGGTGTAGCCACCGGTAAGTTCCCCCTACTCCAGTGCATAATCGCATCCGTGCTCGTCCAAGCAGCCCTACAATTTAACCAGGGGAGTCACAGAAAACAAGAACAAGACAGGGAAGTTGGAGGAGGTTATTTGGAAAGGGGTTTCACAGGGGGGGGAGGTGAACAAGAAAGGATAATGGGAGCGATATGGTCAAAAAACATATGTGTATGAAATAGTAAAATATAAAGCTAAAATTAAATTTAAGAAGAGCCACAGCCTGTTTTCCTAAAACTTGCTCCATGTCTGGATCTCACGGCTTAGGGAAGAAACATGGAAGTTTAAAGCCTCAGGTTTCCAGGCCTCCTCCCGTGGTAAACACCTGCAACCAAGGACAGAGGCTGTCCCTGCCTCCCGTGTCTGACCCCCACCCTCATCAGTGCCCTGGCATCCCTGGAAGGAATCATGCCCAAGGGTGTACATCAGAGCCCAGCAGAGGTCTTCTGACACACCGTTCACACGGGCCGCCAACTTTGACAATGTCATCTAGCAGAGCGCCCTTCTGCACGAGCCTCAGTCATGCTGGGTGCAGCCTTAGAGATGTTCAGACATGAAGCCCAGGACGAGCCTCTTTCCGGCATCCTCAGTGCAGACAGCAGCTCTGA
Source organism: Orientallactaga sibirica (assembly GCA_036365145.1). Lineage (NCBI taxonomy): Eukaryota > Metazoa > Chordata > Mammalia > Rodentia > Dipodidae > Orientallactaga > Orientallactaga sibirica. The sequence continues at coordinate 2,202,673 of JAEOAD010001990.1, read as the reverse complement.
ATTTCAAGCGTCTCACTTTTGCCCCAAGTAAAACTGATGTTGTGGAGGACCCATCCCTTTAGACTGTGGAGGCATTCTGCCGTTGATTTCCCTCAATGAGAAATCTTGCCTCTCTAACACCGCATGCCACCTGACACCATGGCAACCACGGTGGAGTGATCCACAACACACCGTAAGACATACTGTCTGCACTTTGCCAGGCAGGACAAACAGCCCACCCTCAGATCTGTCTCCTTCAAGTAAGGTTCCTCAGCAGAGTCAAGGAAATCAGGCAGCATGTGAAAGTGTTCTGTACAAACCATTCATTGGGTCCTCGGGCTGTACTGTGTTACTTTTCCAGGAAAGACAGGACCAAAGTCTACCACAGGTGTGGCACTAAAGCACTGACTGCACTCAGGGCCAGTTTACTGAACCAGGGACTGACTGGGCAGGGGAGGCATGGGTGACAGACAACTCACAGAAGCTGCGTCTCTATTCCCTGCAATGGTGACTGCTTACACAGCTGCGTCTCTGCCCTCTGCAATGGTGAATGCTTAAACAGCTGCATCTCTGATCCCTGCAACAGTGACTGCTTACACAGCTTCATCTCTGCTCCCTGCAACCATGACTCCTTACACAGCTGCATCTCTGCTCCCTGCAATGGTGACTGCTTACACAGCTGCATCTCTGCTCCCTGTAATAGTGACTGCTTAAATAGCTGCGTCTCTGCTCCCTGCAACGGTGACTGCTTACATAGCTGCTACGTCTCTGCTCCCTGCAATGGTGACTGCTTACACAGCTGCATCTCTGCTCCCTGCAACGGTGACTGCTTACACAGCTGCATCTCTGCTCCCTGCAACGGTGACTGCTTACACAGCTGCGTCTCTGCTCCCTGCAATGGTGCACTGCTTACACAGCTGCATCTCTGCTCCCTGCAATGGTGCACTGCTTACACAGCTGCGTCTCTGCTCCCTGCAAAGGTGACTGCTTACATAGCTTTGAGGAGAGGCGTTGAGAAGCTTGTAAGTGCCAGGGGCTTCTTGAGCCTTGAGAGTCTCCTACCTGAGTCCCCCAAAGCTACTCCAGGAGTTACTTTATTCTGATTAAAGGAACACTCCAACAGGAGAACATTACAATTCTAAACTTATATGCACCTAACATGGGGGCTCCCAATTCCATCAAACAAACGCTATTAGAATTAAGGTCATAGGTAACACCAAACACAGTCGGAGTGGATTACTTCAATACGACACTCTCATCAATGGACAGATCATCCCAGCAAGAAAATAAACAGAAGGCCCGGTGTGGGGGCACATGCCTTTAATCCCAGCACTCAAGAGGGAGAGGTAGGAGGATCGCCGAGAGTTCAAGGCCACCCTGAGATTACATAGTGAATTCCAGCTCAGCCTGGACTAGAGTGAAACCCTACCTCAAAAAACCAAAAAATAAATTAATTAATTAACAGAGAAGCATCTGGATTAAATGAGGTCATAGAAAATGGACCTAACAGATATCTACAGAACATTCCTTCCACACGCTGCAGAACACACATTCTTCTCAGCAGCACATGGAACATCCTCTAAAACAGACCATATATTAGGACACAAAGCAAAATTTAACAAATATAGGAAAATTTAAATAATTCCTTGCATGCTATCTGACCACAATGGGACTAAATTATAAATCAACAGCAAGGAAAGCAATAGAGCATAAACAAAATCATAGAAATTAAAACAGTATACTACTAAATGATGAATGGATCAATGAAGAAACCAAAAAGGAAATCCAAAAATTCATAGAATCAAATGATAATGAGAAAGTCACATATTAAAACTTTTGGATAAGCTGGGCGTGGTGGCGCACGCCTTTAATCCCAGCACTTGGGAGGCAGAGGTAGGAGGATCGCTGAGAGTTCGAGGCCACCCTGAGACTACACAGTGAATTCCAGGTCAGCCTGGACCAGAGTGAGACCCTACCTTGAAAAACCAAAAAAAAAAAAAAAAAAAAAAAACCTTTGGAGCCAGGGGTGGTGGTGCACGCCTTTAATCCCAGCACTCAGGAGGCAGAGGTAGGAGGATTGCCGTAAGTTCGAGGCCACCCTGAGACTATATAGTGAATTCCAGGTCAGCCTGGGCTAGAGTGAGACCCTACCTTGAAAAACCAAAAAGAAAAAGAAAAAAAGAAAGAAATCATATGTACATTCTTTAAGAACATATACTCCACTAAGTTTGAAAATCTGATTTCCTAGATTTATATGAACTACCAAAAATAAATCAAGATGAGATAAACCATTTAAATAGACCTAAAATAAGTACAGAGATCAAAGCAGTTATAAAAAATTCTCCCACTGGGCATGGTAGCGCACATCTTTAATCCTAGCACTTGTGAGGCAGAGGTAGGAGGATCACTGTGAGTTCAAGGCCACCCTGAGACTACATAGTGAATTCCAAGTCAGCCTAGGCAAGAACAAAACCCTACCTCAAAAAACCAAAAAAAAAATAAAAAAAAAATCTCCCAACTAAAAAATGTCCAGGCCTAGATGGATTCACTGGTGAACACTAACGCTTCTCAAACGTTCCCATAAAATAGAAAAGGAAGGAATCCTGCCAAACTCCTTCTACAAAGCTGCATGCAGTGGACACTGCAAGCCTTAAGTTTGGCCAGCCAGGACAAATGAGCCAACGGGTGCAACAGTGGCATGTCTGTTATGGGGAAAACCAACCACTCTCTAATTTGATTGGAGGGCCCAGTCCACAGGAGGGAATACGTGCCTGCTGTTGAAAACCTAAGACGGGGGAGGTCATGAGCCCTAGGGATGTAGCGCCTGCTGGTGTTTGGCTAAAAGCATACATTATGCTCACCAAACTGCCCTGTAAGCACTTCTCTTAAGGTTCAAAGCCATATATTAATGCTACTCTCACTTTTAGTTAAAAAAGCTTCTCACTTCAGATGGCAGTGACCTCTGGGATGACTCAAAAGGCACCATAGTGCTAAGAAGTGACAGAGGAGTGTTCAGCATTGAAACATCTCTATCACACCTTCCAAGACTCAGGGTCCAATGCAGAAGAGGTGGCGGAAAGAATATAAGAGCCAAAGCCAAAGCCAGGCATGGTGGCACATGCCTTTGATCCCAGCACTCAGGAGGCAGAGGTAGGAGGATTGCCATGAGTTCGAGGCCACCCTGAGACTACATAGCAAATTCCAGGTCAGCCTGAGCGAAAGTGAGACCCTATTTCAAAAACCTTCCAGATACAAAACTGCTTGGATATCCATGACCTCACAGTGTCTGGCATGATCTACACAAGACCCTCATAATAGGAGGAAAACATGATGACATCAAAATAAAAAAGAGACACTAATTGAAAGGGGAGAGGAGGAGGAAGAGAGAAAAAAAAAAAAAAAGCAAGGAGTTGCAAAGGGCCCAAGCACAGTCTGAGCCCAGGCAAGGTGTCAGCACCCTGGCCAGCACCCGGTCAGGCCAAGAGAACCCAGGAGTGCCCAAGGCAGAGCTCAGCTCCGCTGTCCTCCCCCTCTGCCTGGTCCAGCTCTGAAGTCAGAGGACAGTGTTCTTACCATGACCCAGAACTTGGTCTGGAAAGAGCTGACTCACACAGGCCGGAAAGCAGATCAAGTCTGCAGTGGGGACGGGTCACTCGGGTGGCCTCCTGTGGCACAGTCCACCACACGACCTAGGTGCTGTTTGGCAGGTGAAGATGACAATAAGATGGCATGTCTATGCTGGGCACCACAGCTTGGCCAGAGGGGCCATTTGGACAGCAGTCTGGTTGGGTACAGGCCCAAGGAGTACAGCCACGCAGATACAAAGAGACCACCCCTGCCTGTCCTGCACTGCATTTGTGAGAGACCAACCTGCCCACGGAGCATGCGGTGCTGACTCTGGCCCACCAACCCAAGTTTTGGAGAGCAGCAGGGGTCTATGCTCTCAGGAAGACGCAATCCTGCAAACAGAAAAGACCAAAGCTTTCTGAGTAAGCGTCAATGCATCAGCCTAGGGTGCGGTGGTGACAGACCTGTGCTGCTAAAAGGAGCCAGCCCCACCACCAGCAGACAGACAGGCCAGTTCCCCAGCACCCCCGGGCTGGCCATGGCCTATGCTTAGAGGGGAGTGCTTTCCCCTGGGACCGTTCAGTCTCTATCCACCTCTAGGGAAAGCTGGTGTTCAGGGGCCAGCGTCCCCAGGGTCAGCAGGCACAGCTACATGGTCTGAGCTGCAACAGTGCAGCCCGATCCTCTTGGCTGCATGTCATATTTTCATAAAGCAAAGTGTCCACAGCAGGCAGCTGGGGTCTCCAGCCACACTTCACTGGCTCCCGCAGTGCTTCTGTCCAAGCTCAGCCCTGGCCCTCCTGCCTCCCTGGCTTATGGGCAGTCACACTGTCAAGACCGCAGGCAGCAACTCCCAGGCTGAAGCCCCCTTCCACCTCCATCACACTCATACCGAAAGAGGCGTACATAGCGAGGGGATGTGTGGTGAGGGCCCACCCCTGCCCCCAACCCCAGCCCCTCTGGCATCATTTGAAACCATGTCATTTAGCCTCATTCTCCACTTACTTGTCCACCCCATAAACCAAACCACACTGTGCACTAGGTGCAGCTGACCACACCTGCCAGCTCAAGCCATCTTCTAGCTGCCACCCCTTGCCACGGACAACACTCTCCAAGACAGCCTGACACTGAGGGCCACTGGCTCCTGGACAGAAGGGAGCACTTCCACAAAAGACATCATAGGCAGGAGCCCACACAGTGATCACGCCAGCCACTGCCCCTTGCATGTAGTTGGTTCAGGGTTTCACAACCCAGGAACCACCTCTGTTTATTTCCCAACAACCCAAACATCACCAGCCTGCTTTACACATAAGCAGCCTAGTGCCAAGAGTCATGGTGACAGCTTGTGGGAAGCACGTATCGAGGCAGAGGCCTCTGGGCCACATCTGCAGAAGGGAGAAGGTGGTGTGAGGGCAGCATGGGGTCTCCTAAGTCCTCTGAGGCAGGACAGAGAAACCCACCCACAGGTGCTAGACACAGGAGGAAGTCTGAAGACTCCAGGAAAAGAGGATGGCCTCGCCATAGCATATTAGTCTCAGAGAGATGACCTCAAGTGGCTCTGTGCACTCATGAGACATGGGGCCCCGTGTGAACTCTGGCGACGGGGGTCTGATTGCAGGGGTATCCAGCCCTGCCCAATGCCCTCTCGAACTCAGGCTCTCATGACAGCGCTGGAGGCGGGCTTTCGGAGGATGGACTGGGACAGAGCAGCTCTGAGGGCCCGTCCAGGCCCTAGGTCCCTCATAAGTTGATCCTCAATAGCTGACCCGCTCCCTGTTCCCACACAAGATGTCAGCAGTGGCCTAGCAGAGAGGCCAAGGCCACTTACAGCATACTTCCAACACACTACGCAGTGTCACCATGAAGCCGGCACAGCCAACCCCCACAGGAGGGACAAGGGAGTCTGTGGCCAAACCCACGAATATGCACACCCACACGCACACACTTTAGTCTGCATAGGCAAGGCATGCTCCCCTGCCTGGAGCCTCCCTGGTGGGTGGCTGGCGCAACCTCACAGCTCCACACAGGCAGCTCATTAGCAGAGCCATTGATCCTCTCGCTTTTCAAAGTAAGCAGCTCTGCGCTCAACACGGAGGGAGAAGGCCTGGGATTATACTGTGGATTTGGGCGGTCTTGGAACAATCACCAGGAGGGCCCAGAGCCGAGCAGGTCCAAGGACAGCCACCTCTGGTAGCGAAGCACCAACAGCGGGTGGGACAATAGTCCTTGAGGCCAGGAGTCTCTGGTGAGAGGCAGCTATGGAGAAGGTCATCAGAGTGGCACTTGCCAAGTGCAGGAGGCCCATCCTCCTTGCCTGCCCCCACCCAGGGTTTGGGTCACTCACACAGCCAGGTCCACTGGCCTACTCTCGCCTCCCTCCCACACACAGTGCCAGCCTGGCACAGGCATCTACACAGTGAGCAGACAGATAGACACACAGGACATTCAGACACCTCAGACATGCAGATGGAAGACAAGTCAAGTCTGGGGAACCCAATTGCCAAAAGGGGGGTGCAGCTGGAGGGGCAGCCCCGGGGGCGCCTAGAACATGCCATCTTCAGTGCAAACAGGGTCAAGGACCGACTTCTACCAGCTCACCTTTCAATTAAACAAACAAGAAATGGAGAAGAGAGAGAAATGTTTGTGTCCTTGAATGTGCCCCTATCAACAGGATGACAGGGAAGAAGACACAGCCTCTCCCTGCTCCCAGCTTGCACCGTGAGGCCACAGCTCCTGAGCCAGATGCGGCAGTCTCCTCTCATCGCCTCTCTCGACGCACAAGAGCAGTCCCCAGGAGACGCTGAGCAGCGCTGGCCTCTGCCACTGGCAAGGGAGAGGTGCACAGCTACAGCCTGGCAGGTCGGAGCCGTCCGATCCACTCAGACTCTCCCCTCCCGCATTTGATGGAAGGCCATCTAAGTCATGTCCAGCACTTTGCTGTCACTTAAAAACTCCACCCTGGGGACCCAGAGTCTCAACTCACAGAAAGGATGCAGCCTGCTCAGAAATGGGAGGGGAAGCCCACAGCACAGTGACAAGCAAGGCCTAAGCAGGCGCCATCGGTCCTGCAGCTCAGCGCCACTGCAGCACGAGAGGCAAGGCGTTGTGTGCGGGTCCCTGTACAGGGACGCTCGCTCAAAGCAGAGCTCAGATCAGAGCCAGGGGTCCACCCCCGCCCTTCCCCTGGGATGGGCATCTCCTGTCTGCAGTATCTCGGGGCACACAGCCCCAGAGCCTGCTGCAAGTCACCCTACAATCTAGTGCGACTGTCTGCACACCATACCTGTCGGTTATGGGGCAAACATAAAAACATGGCAGGTACGAAGCCTGTCTCCTCCAGTGGAAACTGGCACATGGGTAAAAGCCCAGCCAGGGTCGGAGAGATAGCTTAGCGGTTAAGGCACTTGCTTGTGCAGCCTAAGGATCCAAGTTCAATTCTCCATGTGCCATGTAAACCAGATGCACATGGCGACACATGCATCTGGAGTTCTTTGCCGTGGCTAGAGGCCCTGGCGTGTCCATTCTCTCTCTCCCCCTCACTCTCTCTGTCTCAAACATATATATTTAAGTCCCAGCCAGCCAGGGGTCACAGTGAAACCTGACATATCCAGATTCACAAAGGCCAGATGGCCACTGCAAGAGGAGCTGGCAGGGCACAGGCACAGGGCACTGGTCAGCCCCAGGCTGTATCTCATAAGGCTTGCCAGCGTCTCAGATTCTGTGAGGCGGTCACACTGGCAACCGCAGGTGTAGATTTGGTGGCCCTTGACTTTTGGGGCCTGGGTCTCCGAAGAGGATACCTGTGGGGGAGACTTCTCACTCCTGGGGTAAGACCCTGGGTGAGCAGACACACCTTCACGCAAAGCCTGCTGGGGACGTGGTGTGAGTAAGCTGGTCTTGAGGCAATTAAGCCCACTTTGGAGTGGGGTTGGCAGGCGATGCCAAATCAATGGGCTCCCCCCATGCGTGCCTGCAGGTGAGGAAATCAGGCGAGTGCCTCCCCACCTGCTCCCGCTGGGCACAGAATCAAAGCTGTTTGCTATCCAGGCCCAGAAATAAATAAATAAAGCCGTCAATTAGCTAGCACCCTCTGTTTCTCTGGCAAGAGCTTTTTAGCTACTTCCTCAAAGCGGGTGCCCCTACAAGGCCATCCATTAGGCACATGGACAACTCAGGGCTCAGGAGGAAGAGGAGGTGGGTGAGGGCGAAACCGGATGTGGACGGCAGCCTGTCAGGGAAGCCGGGGTTCTACTGCAGGAGCCAAGGGGAAGGAAAAGCCCAAGCAGGCAGAGCACAGGCACACGTCACCCCTCACCCCGAGGACGCCAGTGGCCAGACCACTGTGGGGGAGGCATTTCGTCCCAGGAGCTGCCCTTGGCTCCATGCTGGGCTCCCGTTCAAACGCTGGCACAGGACAAGGCCAGCACCCATGCAGGGAAGGCTGTGCCCCAGCACAGGTCCTCTTACCCAGAAGACACGCGATACAGATGGAGCCCCTCAACTGGAACCGAGGGCTGCTAGGCAGGGGCCCAAGTGCATGAGCGCGGGCCATGTCAGGGTCCTGCACACACCCCACTCACCCGACAGAAGGGAGCAGAGCAGCCAAAGGGAGCAAGGTCACCCACGGGACACAGTGTGGGGACCCCTTCAGGCTCAGTATGAGTAAACTTCCAGGCACTGTGGGGGTGTCTCCCACCCTGTCCAGCCCTCGGGGGGCTTCAAAGCCCCTCCTATAAGAACTAAATGTACCAACACAGGGAGGTACCAATAGGAGGTGGACCTAGGGCCCGGATTCAAGAAAAGACACATCTTCCAAGGAACAGCAGGCGACCACAGGGCTGCAGCGCCCATCTATGAGGCAGAGGGTGGAGACTGAGAAGACCGGGGACAGCCTGTGCAAGTCTGTGACCTAGAGAGTCGAGGAGGAAGGAGCTGCCCTGGAGGGAAACCAGAAGGAACTGGGGTACAGGACAGATAGAATGAGAGGGACCTGTTCCACTGGGAAAGAGGCTCAAGGGTCTCACACCTCCGCAGCCATGCCCGACACAGCCCAGAGCCACGGGAAGCGGAAGTCATATTAGCAGGGGTGGCACCATCACCCAGCTGCACCCACCCCACACGTCCCTCACTTGGGAAACCTCCATTGATTCCTTACAGACATGAACCACATCAGACCCATGAATGAGGGAAGCAACTCGAAACTTGGGAGCTGGTATTGTAACAGAGATGCTGCCCAGACGAACCCCTGGGGAGGAATGACACTGGCCAGTGCATGGTGGCCCTGAGACTTCCGGAAAGAGAAGCAGCGAGAGGGTGTGGGCCCAGACAGGTGCCCTGGTGGCCCAGACAGGATCAGGAGCACCTGCCCCACAAGCCACACACATGATCAGAGCCAATGGGCTCCAGGATCCAGGTTCGATCCCCCAGGACCCACATAAGCCAGATGTACAAGGTGCCGCATGCACCTGGAGTTCGTTTGCAGTGGCTGGAGGCCCTGGTGTGCTCATTCTCTCTCTCTCTCTCTCTCTCTCTCTCTCTCTTTGTCTGTCACTCTCAAATAAATAAAAATAAACAAAAAATATTAAAAAATAAAGATGCCTTTTGAAAAAGGGAGAGGAGGGAAGGATGGAGGGAGTGAAGGGAGGGAAAGAGAAAGAAGGGAGGGAGACAGAAAAGGGAGGGAGGAAGAGAGAGAAGGGAAGGACAGAGGCAGTGAAGGGAGGAAAAGAGAGAGAAGGGAGGGAGACAGAAAGGGGAGGGAGGGAGGGAGAGAAGGGAAGGAGGGAGAAAAGGGAGGGAAAGAGAGAAGGGAAGGAGGGAGAGGAAGGAGGGAGGGAGAGAAGGGAGGGAAAGAGAGAAGGGAGGGAGAGAGAGAGGGAGAAGAAGGAGGGAGAGAAAGGAGGGAGGGAGAGAAGAACCGGAGGAAGAGAGAGGGGGAGAGAAGGAAGAAAGAGGGAGGCAGGGAGAGGGGGAAGGAGGGAGGGAGGAAGAGAAGGGAGGGAGGGAGGAAGAGAGAGGAGCGAGGGAGGGAGGAAGGGCCACCAGGGCACTATGATCCAAATAGTGAAGCAGACGAAGCCTGCAGTGAGGGTAGACACCAGCACAGTGCAGAGACCAGGGGAGGGAGGAGGCACTCGAGGCTGGGGCTCTGCCCTGCTGCCGAGAGCCATGCCAACGCTACCCTGTGGAAGCCTGCTGTCTGTCTGCCCACCAGCATCATGTGGCACTTGGTGACATTTCAGACAACCAGGCCGTCCTGCCCTTCCCCTCAGCCTGTGAAGCAAGGTTTGGGCATATTTTTAGGACAAGATTTCTGATATGAAATGCCCCTGAATATTTATGAGCCCTTGTCCGTCCAGGTGAGCCTGGGGACCCATTTAGCTCACTCCGTCCCCACCCTAAGAAGCACTGACTATAGAGCAGAGCTCAAGATGGCCAGCGTTCCCAGCAGGGGGGGCAAAGACGGCCACTGGCCGGCTTCCTGACAGACGGGCACAGGAGACCAGAGGCTGGGCAGTGCGAGTCCTCGGTCTTCAGTAATGGCCTCCCGGGATCTCTTCAAACAAAGTAAAGAGACAGTGTAGGGAGAGCGTCCTGACATTTGTTCAGCGTCAGAGTCTCAAGACAAGTGGCCAGAGCCGCTCAAAGTGCTACTCAAAAGCGAGCTGGCTCACAGCTTCCAAGCACAGCCAATTAGTGTACGGTCCGCCACTGCCTGGCGGCCTGACATTTACAGCTCTGGGATGCGAAGAGCACGGGGCTGGAGGCTTGAGCAAGGGCCCACGTCTCCTCGCTGCCACTCACGTGCACAGAGAGCGGTGGGCGTTAGGAGCACACACTGTAAGGCTGGCCCAACCTCGGGCCACACGCCGCCGCTTCTGATGGGCGCCTAGGAAGTGAGCTTGGCAGTGCACGGCTACAAAGACCGGGCAAGATGACTGCAGGACAGTGTGCTGAACAGCAACAAGGGCCACACACAGGGGCTAAGGCACAGACCAACACCCAAAACCCCACAGAACGCCACCCAGCACCTCCCAGATGAAATGGAAAGGAGTCAAGAAATGACACCTTCAAATTTCGCCCTCCAAGATGTACGCACTCACACACCTGCCAAGAGGGACACAGATAGGAGTTCTTGCTCACTGGAACTCCCACCCAGCTGAGCACAAGACCCTAGGGTCCCCTCTCCACCGGGGATGGGGGGGGAGGAGCAGGACTAGCAGGGTCCCCAGCCCCACAGTCTGGCCACAAGCACACCAGACAGCCCTCGGCCTCCTTAGGGACATGAACCTATGGTGGGGACCTCCAGGGCAGGACCCTCTGGACCCCCCACCTGGCCAAGCACGCACCAGGCATGCTCTGATCAGAATGCCCCAGGTACAGGAGGCACAGGGTGACCCGGGAACACAGCTGAACACAGGAAGCACGGACAGCCTCCGCACCCCCCCCCACCTTCACAATGACTAGAACATATGTATGAAGTGCCAACACACAGCAGGCTCTCAGCACACACAGGGCCTTGAAAAGCACACTCCCCTATTACGACAGCACCCAGATTCCCAGAAACTTATGCGTCTGGTTTGGTCCCTTCACTGGCTGTTGGCATCTCGCCTCCAGATCCTTTCCCTATCAGCAGGGCTTCCGTGAGCCCACCCAGGGACCGCTCCATCTCCTCCTTCATAGCTCTCAGGTGCCACACTATTTATTTCACTTTTCTGCCACTGAACAGCATTTGTCACCAGCCACTCACTCACCACTTATGACACCATGTGGCTCTGCTCAAAATCTTCTGGCCTGGCCATAGGGCACAGCACCGGTCACTTGCAGCTCACCTGGGAGGCAGTGCCATTATGGAAGACCAGGCAGCTAGGTTCCGAACAGTACTCACCCACAGAGGTGTCGCCAAAAGCACAGGGCATGGGGGCTATTTGAGCAAACAGCCCTCAGGAGAGCCCTGGACAGCGCCTCCCGTGAGCTGGATGCCTCTGAGGGCCGGGTAACACAGAGCCAGTTGCCAAGTGTGATGAGGCACGTTAGGAACTCACCACCCAGAAGGCTGAGGCAGGAGGATCCTAAATTCAAGGTTAGCCTGGACCATAAAGCAAGACTCTACCACCATAAACAGACAAAAACAAACAAACTATACCATGAAGAGCTTCTGTCAGAGAAGGCTGGGGTTGGGCCCTGCAGGGACCCAGTGTCAAGCACCCATTAGGTGCAGCTGACAGCCCTCAGAATGGTCACTAACTTCGTCACCTTCTGACAAGGGCAGGCTCACCCACCACTCTGTCCTCCAACTTGAGAAGCAACTGAGGCCAGGGCCCAGGCGTGGTGGTGCACGCCTTTAATCCAGCACTTGGGAGGCAGAGGTAGGAGGATCAGGCCACCCTGAGACTACATAGTGAATTCCAGGTCAGCCTGAGCTACAGTGAGACCCTACCTCGAAAAATGAAAGGAAAGCAGAGGAGAGGAGAGGAGAGGAGAGGAGAGGGGAGGGGGAGGGGAGGGGGAGGGGAGGGGGGGGGGGAGGGGAGGGGAGGGGAGGGAGAGGGAGAGGGGAGGGAGGAGGAGGAGAGGAGAGGAGAGGAGAGGAGAGGAGAGGGGAAAAGGCCAGGAAGGAGCAATACCAGGAAGGAGCAATAGATCTGGGGGGGCAGGACAGGAAGGAGGACAAAGCCTGGTGCTGGGGGGGGGGACGACCCAAATGCTGGGCAAAGCGCAGAGTCCAGGAGTGTCATACTTCCTCAACGGAAGCTACCTTGTGAAGGAATTTTAAACTATCATGCATGGTGACTCTTCGGTGAGTCACAGGCACCCCTTCCAGGGAGGATCTTCTGGGTTAGGGTCCTTCCTCGGCTAGGTGGTGGTGGGGGGGGTAGCCGTGGGAATGGGACGTGACCTGCACCCTGCGTGGACGTCTGCACCACTCCGAAGATGGAATGGGTTCCACGGGGCAGACAGGCTCGGGGCTTGTACCTGACAGTCTTCACTCCTGGGAGCTGCAGAGAGAGCAGACTGGGGTGTGGGTGGGGCTGAGAGGTGACTCAAGAGGCCAGGCGGGAGCTCTCCATGTGACCAACAGGACTCGGTGAGAGGAGACCCGTGTCCCACAGCCGTGGCCACCGTCCTCTGTGCAACCCCACTGCTCCCAAATGCACCTGCACATTGCACAAGCCCTTCCTAGGCTGGAAGCTTCAGACAGGACAAGCAGGACATGGGATCCCTGGGGGACATCACAGCCAGCCAAGCGCTCACAGTAGACACTCCAGAATGTTCCACGGGTGACCAAGCCCAAATGCTTAATAGTGGGCGGTGGAGGTTCCAAGGTCTGGCGCGGAGCAACCCTCTCGCTTCTCTAGCTTTTTATGAGAATCGATATTAAAAATGGTTTAAACACAATAAAATCTGTTCCATTTATGACAAGAAAATATGGAACAGTCATAAAATTAGCAGAGCGTAGAAATGAGAGGACACTAAGCATCCTTGGCTCTCCAGCAGAAGAAGACAAGGAGACTGCTAAGGGGAAGGAACTCAAGCCAACTCCCCATGCACGGCGCCACTGCTGCACTCGCCCAAGAGACAACCTGCCCGGCCCTTCCCCACAGGAGGCCTGTGTCTTCCTGCCTGTGCTGCCGGGCCTCAGGCTAGGGTATGGGAGACTGCAGACCCCCTCAAGCAAGACCCCCAGCCCACAGTTCCCAGGACACTAACTCTGTGTACCTCTGACAGCCCCTGACCCACACCTCCCAGCTTGGCTACCCAGTGCACCCACATGTAAGGCTGGGGGTCAGCAAACTCGGCTCCCCATCTCAGGCTCTCCAGAAGACAAAGAATGCCACAGAAGCCTGTGCTGCCTACCTACAGGCTGAAGGGAACCAACCCACACTGAGGGCCACTGTGCCAAAGCAATGCAGGACATGGCTGGAGAAGGACTTGCTGCTAGGGCCTCAGCAGCCAACGGGCAGCAGCTCCTGACACTGAAATGTGGCTTCCTTGCTCCTCACATAGTGCCAGGCAAGTCACACAGACTCTGGAGAAAGGGTGGCCCCAGTCCCATGGGATTTGGGCTCAAGGCTCTAACCTCTGGGATAACTCTCTCACACCATGACAATTGACGGCACAGTACACCTTCTGTGACAAATGCTCATGGGTCTGGACATACAGTGACAACACATTCATCCCTTCCCCATCCCAACCCAAGGACCACTGACACTTTTTTTTTTCTTGTTTATTCTTTGCGTGTTTGTTTATTTGAGGTGGAGTCTCACTCTAACCCAGGTTGACGTGAAACCTGCTCTGTAGTCCCAGGCTGGCCTTGAACTTATGGCAACCCTCCTTCCTCAGCCTCCGGAGTGAACCACTGAGCTTTCAATGGCTCCATCCTTCTGCCTTCTCCAGAGCATTGGGCAGCAGAGATCCTGGCCTGTCCACACTGCCCTCTTCCACTTACTGCTCTCGTGGTCGAGAGCCTGTTTCTTTACAGCACAGAATGAATGATGCTCCACTCTCCAGGGTTCCACAGCATACATGTCTGATCTTCTCTCGAATACGTCTTCCCCGTCTCCAGGTATCGGCAATTAAGAACAGACCTGCTGGGGCTGGGGCCGGGGCAATGTCTCAGGTAAAGTGCTTCCTGCACAAACATGAAGACCTGACTCTGGAACCCCAGAATCTACATAAAAGCAAGATGCAGCAATGCAGGTCTGTAACCCCAGTGCTGCAGGAAGTGGAGACAGGAGGATCCCTGGGGCTTGCTGACTAGCTCCTCAAGTAAATTTGGGGAGCCCCAGGTTCAGAGACGCCCCGTCTCAGAAAGCCCTTTAGTGTGCAGTGACTGAGGGTGGAGGTCAGCATCAACTTCTGACCTCCACATGCACATGTGTGTCGAGACACAGAGTATGCACACATACATATGCACACTGTGCACACGCACACACTGTTGAACAAAGCTGCTATAAATGCTGGTGTATACACTGCATGGACATAAGCTTTCCATCCATCCAGGTATATTCCACAGGGTAAAATGCTGAGCCATATGGTGAAATTATGCTTAGTTCTGTAAGAACTGCCAGGCTGTCTTCCAAAATAGTTGTACCGTCTTGCATCCACCAGCAAAGAACAAGAGTTCCTGTTTATTCCTCTGCAGGCATTCGGTCGGGTCAGTATTGGGATTTCAGACAGCTGAATAAGTGGATCAGGGAAGCGCGTTTTAATTTACAGCTCCCAGATGCTGGATGACGCCGCGCGTCCTTGCGAATGCTTATTTACCATCGGCTGCTTTTCTTCGGCAAGGTGTCTGTTCAGAGCTCTCACCCATGTTGCAAATTTGTCATTACTGCTGAGTTTTAAGAACTCTTTGTATGTTTTGTATTTTGGTAACAATCCTTTATTCAAAATGTCTTTTACAAATATTTTCTCCCAGTTTATGGGTGCTGAGTCTTCTTTTATTTAGGACTGGGAGTTGTACCTTGAGCTTCCAGCCACTTAGCCAAACCCCCAGCCCCTTACAGTAGATACTAGGCAGGAACTACACCACTGAGCCACACCCCAGCCCCTCACTGGAGGATTCTAGGCAGGAGTTCTACCACTGAGTCACACCCCAGCCCCTCACTGGAGGATTCTAGGCAGGAGTTCTACCACTGAGCCACACCCCAGCCCCTCACTGGAGGATTCTAGGCAGGAGCTCTACCACTGAGCCACACCCCCAGCCCCTCACTGGAGGATTCTAGGCAGGTGCTCTACCACTGAGTCACACCCCAGCCCCTCACTGGAGGATTCTAGGCAGGAGCTCTACCACTGAGCCACACCCCCAGCCCCTCACTGGAGGATTCTAGGCAGGAGCTCTACCACTGAGTCACACCCCAGCCCCTCACTGGAGGATTCTAGGCAGGAGCTCTACCACTGAGCCACACCCCCAGCCCCTCACTGGAGGATTCTAGGCAGGAGCTCTACCACTGAGTCACACCCCAGCCCCTCACTGGAGGATTCTACGCAGGAGCTCTACCACTGAGCCACACCCCCCAGCCCCTCACTGGAGGATTCTAGGCAGGAGTTCTACCACTGAGCCACACCCCCCAGCCCCTCACTGGAGGATTCTAGGCAGGTGCTCTACCACTGAGTCACACCCCAGCCCCTCACTGGAGGATTCTAGGCAGGTGCTCTACCACTGAGCCACACCCCCAGCCCCTCACTGGAGGATTCTAGGCAGGAGCTCTACCACTGAGCCACACCCCAGCCCCTCACTGGAGGATTCTAGGCAGGAGCTCTACCACTGAGCCACATCCCCAGCCCCTCACTGGGGGATTCTAGGCAGGTGCTCTACCACTGAGCCACACCCCCAGCCCCTCACTGGAGGATTCTAGGCAGGAGCTCTACCACTGAGTCACACCCCAGCCCCTCACTGGGGGATTCTAGGCAGGAGCTCTATCACTGAGCCACACCCCCAGCCCCTCACTGGAGGATTCTAGGCAGGAGCTCTACCACTGAGCCACGCCCCCAGCCCCTCACTGGGGGATTCTAGGCAGGAGCTCTACCACTGAGCCATGCCCCCAGCCCCACACTAGGGGATTCTAGGCAGGAGTTCTACCACTGAGCCACACCCCAGCCCCTCACTGGGGGATTCTAGGCAGGAGCTCTACCACTGAGCCATGCCCCCAGCCCCTCACTAGGGGATTATAGGTAACTACTCTACCACTGAGCCACAACTCTATCTGTTCACTGAGGGATTGTAAACCAATACTTTACCACTGAGTCACACCCCCAGCCCTCATTTTTACTTTTTCTATTGAGATAGGGTCTCACTAAATTGCCTAGGCTGGGGGGAGGGAGGGAAATAACATGGGATATTGTCTACAATTAAAGAAGTTGTCAATTAAAAAAAAGTGAAAAACACAGAGCTAAAATAAATAAATAAATAAATTGCCTAGGTTGGCCTTGAACTCACTGTGTGATCCAGGCAGGCCTTGAACTTGCCTGGGTTTCCCAGATGACTCAGACCAAGGTGTGGCTTCTCTTTGTAATCTCTTGGCCGTGTCTTATGCAGAGCAAAGCAGGGGTTTTCAATTTTAATGAAGCCCAGCTCATCAAGCATTCCTTTGAGGAATGCTGCCTTTAATGGTGTAGATTAAAAGTCCACCCAAACTACAGGTGAGCTGCATTTTCCTCCCGTTTCCTCCGGAGTGCTAAAATCTTTGTTTTACATTTAGGCCCACAATCCTCTCTCTGTTCTCCACTAAGCCGCCAGGGTCAGCAGGCTGTGCTCGGGCCTTCTGGAGCCATTCACCTGGTCTGAGAGACCCGCTTTCACCAGGTCACGCTGTGTCCAGCTCCACACTCAGCCCATCCCTACCCCTTCCCCAAGGAGGCACCAGTCATTGTGGGATTATGCGTGAGGCTACAATGGATCCAGGTCAAGGGGGAAAGTGCCACTGACCCCTGCTCTCCTTCAAGGGCTGTCTCTCCGAGCTTGCGATCTCTGTTTCTTTCATCAGTCTTGGATAATGTTCCCCACAGGGCTTGGCCCTACGTGGTTTGTTGTTTGGTTGGGTTGTTGATTTGGTTGGTTGTATTGGCTGGTTGGTGGTTGTGCTGGTTCGTGAGACTGGCTGGCTGATTGGCTGGGTTGGTTCATTGGTGGTTTGTCTTTGGCACTCATGTAAATGTGTGTTTCTGAATTTCAAATGCTGCTGCCCACTGCTGGTGCACTGACTTTCTGTGTGGCAGCCTGGACCACCAGGCTCAATCTGAACGCTTCACTAAGGACTCTACAGACTTTGTGGTTGTTAATTCTCTGACTTCTCCACAGTCACACTGTCTGCAGACAGTTGGGGGGAGGGGCTTTAAGGTAGGGTCTCACCCTAGCCCAGGCTGACCTGGAATTCACTATGTAGACTCAGGCTGGCCTTGAACTCACAGTGATCCTACCTCTGCCTCCCGTGTGCTGGGATTAAAGGCGTGTGCCACCACGCCCGGCTACAAAGTTATTTTTCTTCTCAGTCCATAAAGCATTGCTGTCCTCTCCGATGCTATTTCATCAGCGGGAACTTCAGCATAATGTGGAATAAGAGTGGTGAAGGGCTTGTTCCTGGTCTGAGGAAGACATTCGTTTCTTATGCGGTTCTCAGATGAAGTCATCAGGCCCAATAACAAGCCTTGGATCACAACACACATGGCTGAACCCTAAGACATGAAATTCTCCTTGGCCAAGTTGCTCACATCTAGTCCTCCAACCCCACGTGGCCTCCAGGAACAACTGTTGAGACCATAGCAAGCAACCACAGTCCCAAGAGACGTTTCATTGTGCCAGGTCACCCAGCTGGGGAGCAGGGACCAGAGCATGCCCAGGGCCACACTGCCCTGACCACTCACTCATGTGCACACTCACTGCCCCAATGCTATATAGACTTTATGAGGGATGGCAGGGAAACATATCACAGCTTAACTTTTCTTGAAGTATTGAAAATTGTGCCAGGCATGGTGGCACATACCTTTAATCCCAGCATTCAAGTTTGAGGCTACATAGTGAATTCCAGGTCAGCCTGAGCTAGAGTGAAACCCTACCTTGAAAAACAACAACAAATTACCATACCGTGGGAGCTGACAATGTGGCTTAGAGGGCAGAGTACCTGCTGAGCATGCATGAAGTCCTGGGTTTCATCCCCAGCAGTACATAAATCCGGAATGATAACATACACCCACAATCCAAGAACTCAGAAAGTAGAGGCAAGAGATCAGGAGTTCAAGATCCGCCTTGGCTATATAGTGAATGTGAGGCTGGCCGAGGTTCCACCTGAGATCCGATCTGAACAAAAAAGGAAGGAGTGCTGGAGAGTTGGCTTAGCAGTTAAGGCGCCTGCCTCATAAGCCTAAGAACGCCGGTTCCAATCTCCAGGTCCCACGTTTAGCCAGATGCAAAGTGACGCAAGGGTGCAATGCTGCACTTGACCACAAGGGGGACGTGCATCTGGATTTCGTTCGCAGCAGCTGAGAGGCTGCTGGCATGCCCAATCTCTATCTGTCTTCCTCTCCTCTCCTCGCCCTCTCTGTCTCTCTCTCTCAAAAACAAGGAAGGAATGGAGGGAAAGGAGGAGGGAAGAAGAGGGAAGGAGATGAGAGGAGGGGAAGGGAGGGAAGAGAAAGGAAGGGGAGGGAAGAGGTAGGAAGGAAAGGAAGAAAAAAGAAGAATATCCCATAAGGGCTGGGCTGTGGCTCAGTGCTAGAACACCTGCCTACATGCACAAAGTCCTGAATCGAATCTCCAGTTTAACAAGTTGTCCTGGTGGGAAGCACTCCTCCTCCAGGCCCACCCCACCTGGCAGACAAGTTCATCTTGGACAGTCTCTGTCCATCCCAACCCTGGAGGCACTTCCTGCAGACTGCAGCCTCTTCCACAGATCACATCCCCCACAGAGCCCAGGCAGCCGAGGAAGCAGGGAAGAAACCTTGACCGTGAGAGAAGCAAGGCAGGGCAGGTGACAGCTTCAGTGCTGTGGCAGTGCTTGAGACTGACCCACAGCACAGCAGGAGGCCACAGCGCCCATTACTGCTGCCGCCCCACCAGCACTGGACACTCAACCTGGATGGACACATGCAGAGACTGGAGCTGAAACTTTGCCATTGTGGGGAAACTAAGGTTCCGTGAGGAGAGTAAGCGGCAGAGCTGGCATGGGATCCAGAATGGCAGCCCAGCCTCTCCTCTGGAAGCCGGAACTTGAGGTGGAAACAGAGGGGCGCTGTGGTGTGGAATACGGTGAGTGTGTCGGCCTCGCTGCAAAGTGTGCTTGGGTGAGCATCGGAAGGGCACAGCAGCAAGAACAGAAGCTCAGAACGAGAAGCTCCAGGCCTGGGAGTGCTCGGCTATGACTGGAGCCTGAATCCCAGGGACGCACACAGGCGTGCAGGCCTGCAATCCCAGCCCTCCTGTGGCAGGACGGACAGGACAAGCCTGGGGGCTCACAAGCCAGCCAGCCTGACGTGTTCTTGGGTAAAACAAGGTGGAAGGTGAGGACCCACACATACGACAGGCATACATATATGTGCACAAAGATGAAAAAGAGAAAAAGCAGGAAAGAGAGAAAGGATATCGGGTGAGAGGAAGGAGAAGGTGAGGCTCCAGAGCCCCACGTAGCCGGGGCCCAGAGGCGGCGCCACCATGCTCCCAGCGTAGCAATCACCCCTCATGAGCTGTACCTCGAGCCGCACCCAGAGCCAGAGCTGCTGGCTTCCCTTCCTCTCTTTTCCAGCCTCAGCCCTGGGCCACGTGACAGTCCAGTCACAAGAATGCAGCTATGGGGCCAGGCAAGGCAGGCTGGGGCGAGGCTCTTGCACAGAGGACCTGATGGTGGCTCAGGGCAACACTCCTGCCCTTTTGCCACAGGGAATGGGTGTCTGGGAAATGTCACCTCCCTACCCCACCCAGGGCTGCACACCCATAACAAAAGCTGGAATCTCTTGCTGCCCTCTGGTGACAGGAAACGTGACACCACTCCTGAGAGGCCCCACAGGCTCCTGTCATTCTAGTCGCTGCCCAGGGCCCAGAGCAGCCTGGGTAGTGCCTGGGAGCTAGGGCCGGGTCTGTGCTCAGGTCTGCCTGCCGGTTACAATGTCAGCGGAAATATCTAAAAGTACTTTGAACAGGGTTACCAGTTTCTTTTTTCGACTTCATTTACAGTGGTTTTTACCACTTCAGCTTTCCAGTATCCAACATAGTCAGCTTTGTCACTTTGCCTTCTATTTGGACTATTTAGGAAGGCCTTTCTGAGACAACAAACATACCACGAGGGCATGTTTAAAATGGAAAAGCAGACCAGAGACGAGAAATTCTGCTTCTGTCAGGGCGTAACAGGATATATCCTTCCTGCAGTGGGCCTATGAGGACTCTTCCGGTCCCGTGTCCACTGCTCAACACCTGCCCTGCCCCTGCCACATACAACCACACCAGACATGACAGGTTCTGGCCTGGTCACTCCCGAACCTATGCTTCGCCCACAGCGGACCCCAGCCACGGCTGATTCCCCCCATCTCTGTCTGCAGCATCTTCCATCGGGCCCCCCACCAGGCACACAGCTCAGAAACAAAGGTTCAGACATACCAGACATATTACCAGTTGCCCATGTCAACACATCAGTTGACATGTCCTGCCTGTGACCCTCACAGGACCCTCTGAGGAAAATGAG
The DNA here is from genome assembly GCA_036365145.1 of Orientallactaga sibirica. Classification (NCBI taxonomy): domain Eukaryota; kingdom Metazoa; phylum Chordata; class Mammalia; order Rodentia; family Dipodidae; genus Orientallactaga; species Orientallactaga sibirica. The sequence goes on along the minus strand of JAEOAD010001990.1, from coordinate 2,181,953 downwards.
AGTCGTGCTTCTCCCTCCACAGACAGGGAAGCAGACTGCTCTTTAAAGCCCCAGTTGGTGGCAGCGGCGGCAGCACCCAAGACCAGAGGTATCTCTGACTCAGCCACTCCCTAAACAACAGGCTGTACCCGATTTGAGCTTTTCTTCCCAAAAGAAGGGAAATAAGGGGCTGGGGAGATGACTCAAAAGCACTTGCCATGTAAGCAAGCTGACGGGATCAGATCTCCAGCATAGCAGCCTGCCTGTGAGCCCAGCACTCAAGAGGCGGAGCCGGGATTCCCAGGGCAGGCTGGCTAGTAGAGAAGAGAGTGGAGAGGGATCAAGGGGGACCCCTGACATCAACCTCTGGCTTCTACACACACATGCGTGCACACACAAGCACATGCACATACATTACACACATACACATGTGCAAAATAAAAATAACACAAAAAAAGAGGGAAATGATGAGAGATGGCTAAAAGAAGAGACCTGCAATGGAAACAAGGCCTCGAGGCCCTCCTGTGCGCAGGGGAATGGCGCGCTCACTCCAGCAGCCTCTGCACACTGGGCAAGGCAGGCAGCAGAGGGCCTGGGACCAGGCTGGCTTCCGGGATAATTGCCATGGCAACAGCAACAGAACTAACCACTCAGAAAGTGACGGCACTGGGGGGTGAAGTTTTCTCCAGCACTTGAATAAAGGAGGGAGTTTCACATTATATCCACTTCCACATCCCTTAACAATAAGAACTTATTTAAAAATCTATGAATATGTAAATACCATTTTAAATATGGAAATGCAAGACATGCAAAGCAACAGTCCGGGTGTGAAATGTTAATGGCATCTCGCCTAGCTGAAGAGCCAACAGGAGTTGGCTGAGGGAAATGGTTCAAGAACCCCAGCCCTCCTCCACCCTAGGATGGTGAAGGGCTGTCCCTGGGCAGGCCTGGAAGGACAGCATCCTGTCCCTGAGGAGGGGGTGAACCTCGACCCACGCCTGCAGAGCCCATGCCTGCAGAGCCCATCCTCAGCCCACCTGGGCCTTCAGACCTATGGAGGCCACTGAGGCCTCGACCGAGGGCCCACTTAGGACAAAGCCCAGAACCACAAGACAGCCTCACATGTAGGTGGCACAGCTAAGAAACCTACAACATTCAGTGAAGGGTCCAGACCTTGGCTGAGCCAGGCAGGGATGCCTGCTGTCTTAGGGGCACGCGGATCTGGGATAGTGGCAGCCTGAAGGGTGAAGGGGGCCTTAGATGGGTCCCAGGTGCCTAGGAGCAGGCAGCTCAGCCCCCAGGGTCCACATCCCCCGCTGCTACACTGGCTAGCACTGCCCCAGAAAGAACCAGCGACAGGGAGACACCTGTGAGAGACGTGCACTCATCCGAAGGTCTTTCATTTCTCTCATTCCTTCCCCGCCGCCACTCTCCCCCACTAATCGGTCACAGGGTGCACAGACTTGGCACCGCCGCTCGAGAGGCTGTGGGAGGGGGCTCTGCAAGGAGAGCAGACGTGCTCCAAGCGCTGAGGCACCACCTCCCGTTGAAAGCTGGACCCTGCAGGCAGGTGCCAGGGCTGCCCTGTGCTGAGAAAGACCTCCCACAGCCACGTAGCCTATCCTGGGCTAGCACTGCTGAGGGGTTTCTGCCAGAAGCTCCAGGCAGGAAGCGAGTTCATATGGGAGAAGCTAAAGGGCAGGCAGACTTGAGCAGCTGCCCCCGATGCCCAGGCTGTGCCCAGTGCACATACTGGGGGCAAGGGCAACACTAAAGGCACCCAGCTGGGACGCACAAATGTGCTGCGTGCAGAAAAGTCTGTTCAAGTTCCCTTAGGAGCCAGTGTAGGACAGCCTGGGGGCTGAGGGTCCTGTGGACCACTGGGTCCCCAGCATCTTTATGGCATACACACTGAGAACTACCCTGATGGTGGGCTCGGTATCAGGAGGCAGGTGCCATGCTCCAAGCCCCGGTCTGGGAAGCATTTCAAAGAGAAAGATTTGATGTGAGGCCATTACCTGGTGGGTGAGCTGGCCATGAGCCCAAGCTAGCACATTAGTTGGGTGCCACTGTGCCCACAGGACATTCTGCAACCCAGGCCACTATGGACCAGATCACTCCAGGGTGGGGGGAAAGCACTATGCCAGCCACTGTGCAGGTAACGCTGGGGAGACAAGCTTGGTATGAGCCCATGCTCTCCACTGCCACTCAGAACACTCCCAGCTTCCCAAGAAGGGTCATGGGGCCCATGTCATGAGAAGGGGGACAAGAGCCTCGGTCCTAGCTGCACACAAACAGATGTGACGCACAGCTCACAGTGACAGGGAGCCTGGGGCCACGGTGAAGCTGAACAGCAACATGCCTCTCAGGAAGCCCCTGACTACCTGCCCCAAGCGTCACGAGGACCAGGGCTCAAACTTGCCTATTGCTCTCCATACATACCTCTTATGTGGCTTTCTGTTCTCCAACTCAGGTATTCCAGGAACTAAACAAAGCCTGCGTCCTCTAAGAAATGTTCCCTGATCGGCTCTGGAGCCAAAAAAGAAAATCAATCTATCTGTCACTCTAAAACACACTTTACAGGTTTCTGGGCTTCTGTATCAGTGTGCTCGCAAACACACACACACACACACACACACACACCCCTCCAGATCCTCCCCAGTCCATTTATCTGCATGACATTCTTTCTCCCCGCTCTGCCTGGCACAAGCGGCACACAGCCCAGGGTGTCACCCTCACAGCCCTCTGCAGAGCCATCACCCTGACAGCAGGCCTTGTCGTGGCCCAATGGACCTGAAGCCCTAGCAGAGCAGAACCCTGATCGCCTTCCACTTGGCACAGCCTCAGCCCTGATGCAGAAGCTGCTTCCCCAGTGGAATGTGAAGGGAAATGGCAGAGCGTGTTGCCTGGGCATAAAGCAGAACGGGAGCCGTGACCCCCAGCAAGCCACCACCCTCCCAGCTCTAAGGCATTTGGCTAGAGCAGGCAGTGTGGGGTAGCACAGCTGACAGACACTACACGCAGGGCTGGAGCCAAGGGCCTGATGCCAGGCCAGCCACAGGCCACAGATCACGCAAAGCACCAGTTGCCCCACCTCAACTGCTACGATACCTGGCAAAGCAGGGCTCAAGGGGCAGGGAGCAGCAGACAGATCAGGTGAGGAGATGGCGATGACCCCATGTGCCAGCGCAGGCCCACAGGAAGCTAGAGCCATCACGGGAACTCACTCACTCAGCCAAACACCTCTTGGCATGGATGAGGTGCTGGGTGCACAGTGACCACATCCCTCCACACGCCTGAGTTCGAATGCCAACTTCGAGCCCCGCACAATACAAACGTGTGAAGAGACAGGGCGGGAGAAACACTGCAGCGAGGCCGGGGAGGGGGGGGGGGTGCACCTTCCAAAGTGGGGGAGGAGGGGCTCGAGCAAGCTGGGTCAGGAGCAAGGAAGGACTCTAGCAGGCTGTCGGACGGTGTGGCCAGCACTGCCAGGGCTGTGGGACGTCAGAGCACAGTGGCAGGGCCTTTGTGGCACCTCAGACATTGCTGAACAGAGCTGCAGAGGCCGTTCCGGGCTGACAGGGTAGGGGCCTGTGGAGTGCCCGTGATCTCATGGCTTGGATGGGAGGTGGCTTTAAGACAGAGCCACGCTCAAGGCCTATCTGTGTGCCAGGACAGCCAATGCTATCAGCTCACTCGCTAGCGCTCAGCTAACTGTGGACTGAGCTTCTGCCAGAGTCACAGTGAGTGAGACAAACCTGGCCAGGCACAGTCCCCACACTGAAATCCAGTGAGGCAAACTTTCATTCATTCTAATGAGTACTGACTGTAGCCTCAACGGGCTGACCAGCAAGTGTCACATGAAGGCAAGGCAGGAACACAGTGACGTGAGCTGACCAGTATAAGGACAGCATGGGAGAGAGTAAAAGCATTAAATGCCCCAGCAAGATGTGGGAGGTGGGGCAGACACAGGCATAGGGCCCACGGTGACTGGGAGGCCAATACAGACAGTGAGGCCATGGGTCTGGGGACTGGAAGAATGGAGTGCCAAAGGTCATGGAGACTGGACCATTAAAGACAGAGCCGAGCACCGAGACCAGGGTGACAGGATCCACTTGGTCTATAACTCTTTACCTACATGGTTACGGGGTGCCTCCTGAGCAGGGCCGGCCTGTGCAGGGACCAGGAGCTTAACTTCATGCCCAGCTCTGCTCTGACGCCCACACACGGAGCTTCCCTCAGGAGCCCAGACCACAGCGCCACAGAAACAGCTAGGAGCCCGCCGGGTCATGGTGAGGGAAGCCCTGGCCATCACAGAGAAGGAAGGTTAAGCTTTCTTGGGCTGCTCCTCCTGGGGCCTCTCAACAAGGTGCCTGGGGCTCAAACACCAGCAATGCACAACCGCTACGAGCTTGCCTGGCCTGGTGCCACCAGGGCAGGTGTGAGCTAACGAAGGCCAGCCCCACGGCTCCATGAAACAGGCATTGCAGGCTGCCATGGAAGACGCACGAAGACAGCCCGCCAGACCCACACCGGCCTAAGCTCTCTGCCAAGGCCCAGTCACTTCAAGCGGAAAAAGCCAAGCAGACATGACAAGGCCTCTGCCCCTCACAAGCCGGGGGCTGGCCCTTGACGAGACAGTAACTGCTGGGGCGCATGTGGGACCCAGTGGCAGACGCAGGTGTGGAGAGAGCCAGGCCTAGGCTAGGTCTGCCATGGTCACTGCTGTTCTTGCTGTCACCGAATCCAGCAGAGCAAATTCTGCCACCTTTTCTGTTGACATACACCCATCTCCACCCCAGTTCCTCTGACCACTGCGGGGCCAACATCTCATCTTACCTGTAGCACCCACTGGGGGCTCCCCAGGGCCCCTAACATCTCACAGCCATTCGTCCTGGTTCCTCATACATAGAAGATGACAAATGTGATAAGGGGAGCTAGCTGGCTCAGTGCCAGGCCCCAGCCCGAAGCCTCTATGCCCGGGTCCGTTAGTGTTCTTTGTCCTCTTTCCCTGACAGGTGCTGTCACTGGGAAGTCTGATCCAATGTCCCAGGAAGAGCGCTCCTCCACAGCGGGGCTGAGAGCTGAATACAGCATCTCTGCTTGAGGTTAGGAGGATCTGCTCGCGGGCCGCCATCCCACAGCCAGGACAGAGTGTGATGCCCTTTCAGAGCCACAAAGCATGTCCCCGCATCATGAATCCTGGTCACCTGTCACTAGCCCTGCTGGCCTCTGGACGGCTCAAGAGCGCTATAACTCACACAGACAGCAGCTGACAAAGGTGACAAGGCCTCATTATACTACAAGATGCTCCTGGAAGGTGGCCTAAATGCTCTGGACAAACAGCAGCAAGAATTATGACTAGGATGTGGATGTGGACTCCCTCTCAGGAGGCAAGGGAGAAAGCCAGGGCACAGCCTCTGTGGTGCAGATGGGAAAATGCCCCCACGCCCTCTCAGATGCCTGAGCCCCCTTTCCTAAGAACGAGCTCCCTCCATGGCACCAGGCCCTGCACAGAGCGCAGGGCGTGGACCCTGCCACCTCGACTATGCATGGCAGGGCTGTCCCACCTAACATCCAGGGAAGCCAGAGTGAGGACAGCTGGCTAGACAAGAGGGTGCATCAGCCCCAAGACCCTCCGCCTGGCCAGCTCGAGTGACCATGGCTGACACCCAAGGTCTCTCCCCATCTACTCCAATGTCTCTAACCTTACGTGAGCACGGAGGAAGACGGCAGGGTGACCACCACAGACCAAGTCCTGTGAGAACAAACCAGTGATCAAGGGAGCCACACCGGGGCTCCAGCCTCAGCTGCAGCCTGTGCACCCCAGAGACAGAAAGACTGAGTCCTGGTCCTGTCGCCGCCCTGCAGATCCTCCCAGGGCTCACAGGCTGGTCGGCACTATGGTGACTGCAGAAAACAAAGCTGTGCCCTAACCCTGAAGGTCCTGGGGGCCCTGACACCTCCACCATCCTGCTCAAAGCACAGACACTCCAGACAGCACAGCCCATAGTCCCTGCACATGGGGGGCCCTGACACCTCCACCATCCTGCTGACAGACACTCCAGACAGACAGCAAGCCCATAGTCCCTGCACATGGGGGCCCTGACACCTCCACCATCCTGCTCAAAGCACAGACACTCCAGACAGACAGCACAGCCCCTACTCCCTGCACATGGGGGCCCTGACACCTCCACCATCCTGCTCAAAGCACAGACACTCCAGACAGCACAGCACAGCCCCTAGTCCCTGCACATGGGGGCCCTGACACCTCCACCATCCTGCTCAAAGCACAGACACTCCAGACAGACAGCACAGCCCCTAGTCCCTGCACAAACTTCCTGGTACTGGCTCTACATTCCCCAGATGACAGGAGCCTGAATAGCTCAGGTCTGCACAATGACAGTGTGGCCTGTTCTAAGCCTGCCTGACACTCGGCCACAGCACCCCAGCACTAGTACAGGACTCTGGGGCACGGGTAGCGTGCAGCAAGAACGTGGCCCGGGACCCCCCATTCAGGAGACAGTGAGCAAAGGATGCCGCAGATCTGCTCACCCTGAGCCGTGTGCCTGCCCCTTTAGCCTCAGAACAAGAAAGGACATTATTGGCCACAAAAGACAAAGCCAAGAAGGGGCAGCAAGAGGACAAGGCTCCTGGCTCTGCAATCAGATCCTGTCCCAAGGTGACAAGGGGGCGCAGACAGCCCCATCCATATCAGTGATGGATGGTGCCCACACACTGAGCACGGACGGAGGTTTTTAGAAAGAGAAGCTGGCGCGAGGACAGCCTGACTGTTCACAGCAGTGCGCAGACCACACCTACCCAGAGGGCTTCCTCCTGCTCCCTGTCCAGCCGCACAGCCAGCCAGGGCCCTTCTCCATCCACGTTGTTGGCTTGGTGTGCAGCCCTCAGCTCCCACAGGGGCACTCTTCATTTCAAGACATCACCACTAAGAAAGCCACACAGTCCTCCTGCCCACTGAACACAGCACAGCCCCAGCCCCTGCCACGTCGGAAGGGCTCAGAAAGTCTCCGGAATGCCAGCCCACATCAAGACGAAACACAAGTCCCACCTCTAGCCTTCTACCAAATATTAAGAAAGGTAACAACTTCAGCCAAGTGAGTGGACGTATACCTATTACCTCGGCACTGGAGAGTTCAAGACCAGCTTGGGCTACACAGGGAGTTCCAGACTAGCCTCAGAAGCCTGAGAAAACCCTGTCTCAAAAAAACTGAACTGGGGGGGCTGGAAGAATGGCTTAGCAGTTAAGGCGTTTGCCTGCAAAGCCAAAGGACCCAGGTTCAATTCCCCAAGACCCACATTAGCTAGATGCACAAGGGGGCACATGCTTCTGGAGTTTGTTTGCAGTGGCTGGAGGCCCTGGCGTGCCCATTCTATCTCTCTTTTTCTCTCTCTCTCTCTTTCTCTGTCAAATACATAAATAAATAAAAATAAAATATTTTTAAAAAACTAAACTGGGTGTGGTGGCGCACGCCTTTAATCCCAGCACTGAGGAGGCAGAAGTAGCAGGATTGCCTTGAGTTCAAGACCACCCTGAGATTACTTAGTGAATTCCAGGTCAGCCTGGAACCCTACCTCAAGAAAAAAAAATTCCATCCAACAGGAAGTTCAGAACTATGCTCAGCCACTCAGCCTCCATCCCTCGGTGACTTGAGTCCCACCCTGAGAAGCCTTTGCAGCAGAGTGACGCCATTCTGGCTTCATCCCACGTCACCTCCTTCCTATTTCATCTGAATTTCTGGCCCCACGAGTGTCATGGAGACCTCGCACCTAAGGCCAGGACCCAAGAGCCGAGGCTCCACTGAGGGAATAATCCACCCCAAACAAGACAGCCTGCCAGTGTGGCCCCGCAAGGCCACCTCCAGGGCTGGCTTTTCAGGGACCTGGGAGGGAAGAGAGGGAAGGCTGGAGTCCCAGCTTGCAGCAGGCTGAGCACATGAAGGTCTCGACTCATCTGCTAAGCACTTGGGACGTGATGAGGACCCAGGTCAAGAACCATCCACCTTGTCACAGTAGCAGCCTCCGAAATCTAGAGCATCTCAATGTGCAGGTTAGACCCAGGCCAGGGTAGACCGCACCGTGACCATTGGTGACCCGGGCACTCCCTCAAGAGCAGATCCGGCCCCACGCGTGGCCTGCCAGTGAGGAGCCCCAGGAAGCCAAGCCCAGTGCCTGGAGCTGCTGTGTCTCTCCACTCGCCCCAGGCCCCAGCCTGACCCCACACCCTCTGTCCGCTCCGTCGGAAGCCCGCACCTAGCGTGCAGCAGCAACACAGAGCACCGAGCCACACGTTCCGTGAGCAGCCAGGCACACGGAAAGCTCATGGAACCCCAAGATGCAAACAGTTCTGAAAACAGATTCCCAGGGAAGAAGAGCAGTCAGTCCTGGGATACTGCCACACAGGGTCCATGCTGACCACTCTGCAGAAGAGCAAAGAGCCAGGATGTCCAAGGGACATCCTGGTGTTACCTCTGTGTCCACTAAGGGGACCCCCATCACTGCCTGGCCGACACAGGCTACTCTGAGATTCCATCCCAAACCAGCCCCCGGTGAGCCACAGGCTGGTCGAATACACGCTCGTGACCTCAAGCACGGTTGCTGGGGAACATGCAAGTGGCAAGCCCCACCTGGCTCTTGGGAAGACACCAGTCTTGGTGCTGTGGTCACTAGAGAAAGTGCCTCGCTCCCTGGGGACGGGGGACAAGGCAAAGCACAGACAGGTTCCTTCCCTTAACAGTTCATGCCGCCTCATAGAGGGAAATGAAGAGGATCATCCGCCAGGCAAAATGTTAAAGCTTTAATTCCAAATCACTTTTCACGCCCGTTTCATCTGACAGTGGCTTTGAAAGCAAAGGCAATCTTTATCATTTGAGCTTTTTAAAATAGATGTGATTATGTCCAACATAACCAGATGCTTCTAAAAGCCAATTTTCAAAGTGACATCAGCCCTCAAAATAAGAAATCCTTCCTTGTGGCTAGTAATAAATGATTAAGACACAGTCCCCACGGGAGGACAGGGCTGCGGCCTGATCTCTGATGGCAGTCAGGCTGGCTCCAGGCTGTCTTCACAGGCAAGTCCGCACAGGACACACGGGGACCTCACCCTAGTCACTGCACACAGTGACCTCTGCCTATGGCTTTGGAGGCGCTGGATCCTGCCCACCTCAGGTAGGCCGAGCACAAATGCGATGCCTGGGCTCTCCTTGGTAAAACCCTACCTTCTCTGCAGGTAACTAGCTTGGGCAGGCACATGAACCAGTTTTGGCCAGTGAGAGGGAACGGCTGCAATGGGATCCTAGACAAGGCTTCATGGGTCCAGAAAAACCTCAAGGAGACTCTCTTTTCTGTCTCTATTGACACTAAACCTGGGCCTAGAAGCCAGCCAAGGGGAAGCCACCTAAGGGAAAAACAGACACGAGCCCAGACAGACATGAGAAGGAAGGTCATACGACCTGGGCTGTCTCCAGTTCCCGGTAGGACCCGGCCACCGTCGGGGTCCCCTGATGGCAGGCCTGCCTGACGTCACTCTTCATAGGTTCCTCCTAATTACACTTGGGTTTATCTAATGAAAATACCTAGGACAGGCCCCAAACCACCCAGGATGGTCACAGAAAGACCAGAAGGCAGAAGGTACAAGTTTCCAGCCAAACCACAGACTCCAGGGAGCAGGGATGGAGGCGGGCAGGTCGAAACGACTCACGAACAGGCGTACACAGGAGCTTTTCATAACGACTCACGAACAAGAGTATGCGGGAGCTTCAGGGCTGGTGAGAGCATCGAGGGCAAAGAGCAGGAGGCCGGGAGCACCGTGCCCTCGTGCTCACACATTGCCCTGTCCACCCTCCACCCAGCCATCTCCGAGCTGAGTCCTTCACAAATCAATCAGGGCCTGGGCTAGAGTGAAACCCTACCTCGAACAACCAAAAAACAAAACAAAAAAAAGGAATCAGGAACCATGAGCGAGAGAGAGACACTATCCTGTGACCTGAGAATCCGGGAACCTGAGGAGGGAGGTGAGACCCAGTGTGAGAAAGCTGGGGACCTGAGACTCACCGGTGACACCTGAGAGGACCATCTGGTGGGACCAAGCCCTAAAACCTGCTAACTCCAGAGCGTCGGGGTTGACTCCTAAGATGCCAAGCTGGTGTTGGACTTGGAGACGTGCTACTGGAAAAGGCACAAGTCTGATGGGTCTGGTGTCAGGAAGGACGCTCATGGCAGGCCTGGTGAGGTCCTGGAGCTGGGGATGGATGTGCTCGTCCTCAGGGTGGTCTGCATCACGCACCATCAACAGCGTCGGACAGCGGGAATGTTTGCACGTGCCACACGCGTGCATCCCAGGGGACCGGCTTCCACAGCATGGCAAGGTCATTCCGAAGGAATGCTCTTGACACCCCAAGTCACAAAGACAACGCACCAGGGCCCAGAGGTAAGTGGCACAGGCTCCAAATCAGCTCAGCAGCTCAAGCAGAGACGGATCGCCAGCACAGGGAACGTGGAGCAATGTCTGCCATCAGACCCCAGTGACACCACCTCGGACCAAGCCACATCCCGCAGTAAGTAAGGCCCAGCCATTCACAAGTGCTGTAACTTGTACATGCTTTAAATGTGTCCCGGGGAGGACTTTGTATCTCAAAGCGTACCAAAGTGCAAAGAGCCTCAACAAGGGGCTCCTCGTCTACTTTTAGGACAGCAGCATATGCAGCCCCTGCTCTCCCTCTGGCACAGGGAGCCCGTGACCCTGCCACAGAGCCATGAGCCCATCACCAGAGCTGAGCTGATGCCAGCATCACCCTCTCAGTTTCTAGAACTGTGAGCCACGCAAAGTTCTTGAAAAAGTACACAGCCTCAGGCACTTTGTGATAGCCCGTGATGCTGGCTAGCACGCCAAGAGAGCAAGCAGGGTATGGACCGCTTCATCCTGCCTGTCTCACAGGGCTCCCTGGATGGCAGCCTACCTGCTGGTGACGAGAGTGTTCTTCTCCTTCAGGGCGAGCTCTCGCTGCTGCAGCTCAACCACAAACCTGGAAAGGTCCTCGGGAGTCCTAAGGGATAAAGAAAGAAACTCAGTTCCAGGGTCCTAGGCAAATGGGCCAAACCCGCACACAGAAAAGGTCAAACACCACGCTGGCCGCTAAAGACTGAGAGGCCTCCATCAACTCATTCCGCAGCCATGCACAGCGCAGGGACCACTCATCAAGACGGAGCCCAACCACAGCCCACTACCAGCTCTGTGCCATGGGCAAGCTACTTTCATAGGCCTTAACTGTATTCTGCCATAAGAATAGAGAGGACAAGCTGGGCATGGTGGCGCACACCTTTAATCCCAGCACTCGGGAGGCAGAGATAGGAGGATCACTGTGAGTTTGAGACCAACCTGAAACTACATAGTGAATTCCAGGTCAGCCTGGGCTACAGTGAGACCCTACCTGGAAAAAAAAAAATAGAGAGGACAGGGTTGCAGAGATGGCTTAGTAGTTAAGGTGTTTACCTAGAAGCCTAAGGACCCAGGTTCATTTCCCCAGTACCCACGTAAGCCAGATGCAGAGGTGGCGCATGTGTCTGGAGTTCATTTGCAGCAGCTGGAGGCCCTGGTGCGCCCATTCTCTCCCTCTCTCTACCACTTCTCTCTCTCTCATAAATAAATTTTAAGAATCAAATTTTTTTTAAGTCCCTGTGTGGAGCCTTAGCTCTCTATAAACAGGCCTTTGGCAGGAGATTGGGGCTGCTGAGGCCCAAGAGCAAGGGAAGGAGAAACACCAGAAGCCGGGCGTGGTGGCGCACGCCTTTAATCCCAGCAGAGGTAGGAGGATTGCCGAGAGTTCGAGGCCACCCTGAGAATACATAGTAAATTCCAGGTCAGCCTGAGCCAGAGTGAGCCCCTACCTTGAAAAACCAAAGAAAAAAAAAAAGAAAGACCAGGAACCTGCCTGTCCCTCTGCTGACAACACGAGGACAGAAGAGCAGTCTTGTGCAAGGCCTGCTCTGACCACCCACTTCCAGAACCCCAAGGGGTCAGGTCTTGTCCTTGAATGGCCTGTGGACTATCCTGGAGGCCAGGGAGGGTTCAGACAAACCAATTCTTTCTACAAACACACTCTGTGCAAACAACGTCATGTCCCACACATGAAGAAGACAAGCAACATGGACGTACGTAAAGTCACCTAGGGCTGGGGGTGGGGCTCAGTGGCCGAGCACTGGCCTAGCATGCACGGGATCTTGATTTGATCCCACACATTGAAAAAAAAAGTGCATGTCCTAGAAGACTGAACCCCAACTTGACCACAAAGGTCGCCTGCACGTCAGAGCGTGGGGGCCATCATGGGTTTCTAAGCCCAGTGCACCGTGCAAACTTTCTAGAACAAGAACTCACAGGCCATGTACGAATAAAAACTAGGAACCCAGGTCCGGCGTGGTGGAGCACATCTTTAACGCCAGCACTCGGGAGGCAGAGGTAGGAGGACCGCCATGAGAATACAGAGTGAATTCCAGGTCAGCCAGGGCCAGAGTGAGACCCTACCTCAGAAAACCAAAAAAAAAAAAAAAAAAAAAAAAAAAAAAAAAAAAACCAGGAACACAAAGCTAAGAGGACAAAACAAGCTGCTGGAAGCTCAGCCTAGAGGGCAGGGACCCTGAGGACAACACACTGCACAGCCAGGCACAAGCCCTGGCACTGGGATGCAGGGCACCAGGGTGGAAGCAGGAGGAAATGATCCGCAATCCTCAAGAAACCCTGAGATTCAGGAAGCCATGTGGCAGTCAGAGGCCCACAGCCCAAGAGCTGCGGAGTCCCAGAGGACCCACACAGACGTAGTCATCGCCTCATCTCGTCTCCCACCAAGACCAAAGGCCAGCATGCAGCCAAGTGCAGGGAAGAGTGTTTATTTTCCGGGAGCTCCTGACCTGTGTGGTTACAGCTGCTCAGAGATGCTTACTCAGGGCACTCCAGAGATTAGCAAAGTGCTTTTAACTACAAGGAGTCCTGCCAAGTGCCACTGCGGCCTAAAAATACCACGGCTGGTCCACTGTGACACTCACACTTCACAGCTACAAAGTGGAAGGCACTCGGGGCCTCAGAAGCCTCCGACACGGGTGACAGGGGATGACAGCTCCAACTGCAGCCCAAGCTGTGTGACATCTGCTGCCAAGCACTCCGGCTTCAGCTGCAAGGCCTCTCGCGGTGAAGGGGGAGAGAGGCTGGTGGGGAGAGAAGTCCCTTTGTCCCGTCTAGCAGCTGAACGCTGACACAAACTCAGCTGCACACAGAAAGCACAGGGCCACGGGATCGAGCCCACTGGTTTATTTCGGGGGCGAAGGCAGTTCCAGCCACAGCCACAGCTATTTTGAGTGCTAATAGCAGATGCTATGGCTTTCAGTGAAGCCCTAAATACCAGTTTCACTGTGTCTAAAGACACCAGACCCAAAGGGTGCCAGCATAGGGAATGAATGAGGAGCCAACAGACAAGCTCCAATTAGCAAACACCAGGCAGTGAGCTTTCTTCCAAGGTGCTATTCTTTCCAGACAATATGAACCCATGGAGCCAGGAGCACAGTCCAAAACCACCGGGGCTGGGCTGCCGCCAGGACGCAAACCGAAGGGACGGCGAGAACAGGGCTCTCTCCCACCAGTGTGGGTTTATTGTTCTCGTAAAGAGTATGCCAAAACCAGAAAAGAACACATTAGACAGCAGAAATGTGTGCGAAACACGAAAAGAATGACAGACAGTCACAGATGCAAAGCCACGGGGTCAGCCTGGACTTCTCCCAACAACCCAACTGTGTGGAAGGGAGCTCCCATGACTGACAGGCGCTCAGCCCGCCATGGAGGAGGCACGGACCGCGCACGAACTCAAGCCGCAGGGTGGCCGCACCCTGGACCGAGCGCTCGGTGCTGGCCATGCCTGCTAACGCCAGAGCGGAGGCCACAACCAAAGGCTTCAAGGACACACGAGAGGTAACAAGTCACGTCAACACTGGGCTCGGGGCCATTTGTGACATTCTGACCAGGGAACAGACAGCATACCCACCCACCCCCCAAAGCTGCCCACTTCCCCCGTGGAAGGAGAGGCAGCGCTGGCCTCTGAGGCACGATGGCCCAGCACACCTCTCTACAGGACAGGGTCCATCCACAGCAGCAAAGGCCGGCAGGTGCTCAGCACATCACCCTCCACCTGCTATGAGGCGATTCATGGCCTCAGTCATACCCCTTCCTTTGGAGCCCTACAGGTCCCCTGCCAAGACTGCTCCCCTCCCTCCATGTCCACACTCCACTCTGCTCACCTGAGTCTCTACTCATCTGTGTCTGCTGACACCTTCCAAAAGCCTCCCTCACCCTCACTCCGCACAGCGCCTCCCGCCCCAGGCCCCTTCCCAGCCCAGAGCACAGACTCCCTGCTAGGCAGGCAGAGGGCATCATTCTCACTCAGCCGGAGTCAGCGCTGCAGAAAGCGTGTGGCTTAGACTCACTTCACAGAATGTAAGAAGTCAAACGACAGGCTTTATCCCAGAGTTGCAGGGAATGTTCCACATATGCCAATCGATAAATGTAACACACCATAAAAATGTACAAAAGGACAAAAATCACGTGATCATCTCAACAGATGCAGAAAAGGCATTCAACAAAATCTAGCATCCCTTCATGGTAAAAGTCCTACAGAGACTGGGAATAGAAGGAACATATCTCAACATAATAAAGGCTATTTATAACAAACCCACAGCCAACTTAATACTAAATGGAGGAAAACTTGAAGCTTTTCCACTAAATTCAGGAACAAGACAAGGGTGTCCACTGTCCCCACCTTTATTTAATATAGTTCTGGAAGTTTTACCTATAACAATAAGGCAAGAGACACACATAAAAGGGGCACAAATTGGAAAGGAAGAGATCAAATTATTTGCAGATGATATGGTTCTATATATAAAGGACCCTAAAAACTCTACCAGCAAACTGTTAGAGCTGATAAACACTTATAGCCATGTAACAGGATACAAAATAAACACACAGAAATCAGCAGCCTTCCTATATACTAACAACAAACATGCAGAGAATGAAATCAGGGAATCTCTCCCATCCACAATTGCCTCAAAAAATAAATAAATAAATAAATAAATAAATAAAAATAAAGTCCCTTGGAATAAACCTTACCAAGGAAGTGAAGGGTCTCTACAATGAGAACGTTAAACCACTCAAGTGAGAAATTGCAGAAGACACAGGAAATGGAAAGATATCCCTTGTTCTTAGATTGGAAGAATGAGGTAGGGTCTCACTCTAGCTCAGGCTGACCTGGAATTCACTCTGTATTCTCAGGGTGGCCTCAAACTCATGGTGATCCTCCTACCTCTGCCTCCCGAGTGCTAGGATTAAAGGCGTGTGCCATCACACCCAGCAAAAAATGTCAATCTTACCAAAAGCAATCTACATATTTAATGCAATCCCCATCAAAATTCCAATGGCATTCTTCACAGAAATAGGAAAAAAATCCTAAAATTCATTTGGAAGCACAAAAAACCTCAAATAGGCAAAACAATTTTAAGCAACAAAAATCAGGCTGGTGGTATCACCATATCCAATTTTAAGTTATATTACAAAGCCATAGTAACAAAAACAGCATGGTACTGGTACAAGGACAGACAGGTAGATCAATGGAACAGAACAGAGGACCCAGATGTTAATCCAGGCAGCTACAGCCATCTGATTTTTGACAAAAATGCCAAAAATATTCATTGAAAAAAGACAGCCTCTTCAACAAGTGGTGCTGGGAAAACTGGGTATCTATATGTAGAAGGATGACAATAGATCCTTGTCTTTCTCCATGCACAAGAATCAAGTCCAAGTGGATCAGGGACCTTAATATCAGACCTGAAACTGAAACTGCTAAAAGAAAAAGTAGGGGAAACTTTTCAACATATTGGCATAGGCAATGACTTTCTGAATATAACCTCAATTACTCAGGAAATAAAACCACTAATCAACCACTGGAACCTCATGAAATTACAAAGCTTTTGTCCAGCAAAAGACCCTGTGAATATAGCAAAGAGACAAGCTAAAGAATGGGAGAAAATCTTTGCCAGCTATACATCTGACAGAGGGTTAATATCCAGAATATAAAAAGAACTCAAAAAAACAGAACAATAAGAAATCAAACAACCCAATTAAAAATGGGTAGAGGTAGGGGGATCTGGTTCGAGGATGGCTTATAGTTAATCCAGGTCAGCCTGGGCCAGAGTGCCTACCTTGCAAAACCAAAAAAAAAAAAAAAACAGAACAATAAGAAATCAAACAACCCAATTAAAAATGGGTAATGGGGGCTGGAGGGATGGCTTAGCAGTTCATTTGCATGTGAAGCCTAGAGGCCCTGGAGTTTTCCAGATGCACAAGGGGGCCTCTCATCTGGAGTTCATTTGCAGTCTGAGGCCCTGTCTCAAATAAATAAAAATAAAATCTTTAAAAAAAAAATGGGGGGCTATGGAACTAAATAGAGTTCTCATCAGAAGAAATAGAGGTGGCATAAAAACATCTAAAAAAGTGTTCTACATCCTTAGCCATCAGGGAAATGCAAATTAAAACTACTCTGAGATTCTATCTCACTCCTGTCAGAATGGCTAACATCAAGAAAATAAATGACAATACATGTTGGGAAGGATGCAGATAAAGGGGAACCCTTCTACACTGTTGGTGGGAATGTAGTCTGGCACAGCTATTGTGGGAATAAATGTGGAGGTTCTTGAGACAGCTAAAAATAGATTTACCATATGATCCAGCTATAGCACTCCTAGGGCACAGACCCTAAGGTTTCTTCTTACTACCTTAGAGAGACTTTCACAGCCATGTTTAACGCTGCTCTATTCACAGAGGCCAGTAAGCTAGAAAAAGGCTATAAGGGAGGGAGGAGAAGGAAGGACTTAAGGGGATGGTGTTGTATATATGTAAGCAGAAGAACAGATCATAGTAATGGAATGGCCTAAGCAAGGCCAGGGGAAGAGATTCAGTAAAAGAAGGGTGGGGGGGGGAGGTCAATCACAATTCAAGATATTCTGAAAAAGACACATGAAAACCCACTTTTTTGGATAATGGCACATCCAGAAGCCTTAGATTGTTACCAGAAATTTTTCAGTGCGAGGGATGGGATACCTTCCAGTGAGTTGTTGGCCAAAGGGGTCCCTGTCGCCTCCAAAACATTACAGGCTATTGCCAAGACCCTTGGTTTCCCAGGAGTAACAGATGGTAAGACCCTATTGCTGAAGACATCTCTTGCCTGAGCAGCAAGGTCACTGAGAAATCAAGCTAGGGCTAAGCCAAAAACCTGCTCCCTATACACCAGCCAACTGAAAGCTGGAAAAAGCTGCATTGCATGCAGACCTATGGGAGACAGAAGTCATCACTGGTGAAAACAGTGGACACTGGAAGCCTCAAGTTGGGCCAGACAGACCAAATGAACGACAGGTGTGATAGTGGCATGTCTGCTCTGGGGGAAGCCAACCGCTCTCTAATTGGACTGGAGCCCAGCTCTATGGGAGGGAATATATGCCTGGCCCTGAAAACCTAATCAAAACCTATGGTAAGCCAGGTGTGGTAGCGCATGCCTTTAATCCTAGCTCTCAGGAAGCATAGGTAGGAGGATCGATATGAGTTCAAGGCCAGCCTGAAACTACATAGTAAATTCTAGGTCAACCTGGACTAGAGCAAAACCCTACCTCAACCCCCCCCCCAAAAAAAAGAAACAGCTATGGCAGGAGAGGTCATGAGCCTTATGGGTATAAAGCCTGCTCTTGTCTGGTTAAATGCATATACTATGCTCACCAAACTGCCCAGTAAGCACTACACTTAATGTTCATATTCATATGTTAATGCAACTTTCATTTCTGGTTAGAGAAGCTTCTATTTTCAGATGGTGATGACCACTGGGATGACCCAAAGGGCAACATAGTGCGGAGAAGAAGGGACGAAGGAGTGTCCAGCACTGAAACATCTCTATCACACCCTCCAAGGCTCAGGCTCCATTGCAGAAGAAGTGGAGGAAAGAATGAAAGAGCCAAAGGAAGGGTACGAATCCTGACAATGCAACTGTCCAGACAGAAATTGGCCTTGATATCCATGACCTCACAGTGCCTAGCAATACCTGCACCAGACCCTCATAATAGGAGAAAAATACGATGACATCAAATTAAAAGAGAAACTAATGGAGAGAGGGAGTTGTAAAGGGAAAGTGGGGGAGGGGAGGGAATTTTCATGGTTTATGGTCTGTAATGGGTAATGGGGGCTGGAGGGATGGCTTAGCAGTTCAGGCGCATGCCTATGAAGCCTAAGGACCCCGGTTCAATTTTCCAGATGCACAAGGGGGCCCACACATCTGGAGTTCATTTGCAGTGGCTAGAGGCCCTGGAGTACTCATTCTCTCTCTCTCTCTTTCCCAAAATCTTTAAAAAAATGGGGGGCTATGGAACTAAATAGAGTTCTCATCAGAAGAAATACAGGTGGCATAAAAACATCTAAAAAAGTGTTCTACATCCTTAGCCATCAGGGAAATGCAAATTAAAACTACTCTGAGATTCTATCTCACTCCTGTCAGAATGGCTAACATCAAGAAAACAAATGACAATACATGTTGGGAAGGATGCAGATAAAGGGGAACCCTTCTACACTGTTGGTGGGAATGTAGTCTGGCACAGCTATTGTGGGAATAAATGTGGAGGTTCTTGAGACAGCTAAAAATAGATTTACCATATGATCCAGCTATAGCACTCCTAGGGCACAGACCCTAAGGTTTCTTCTTACTACCTTAGAGAGACTTTCACAGCCATGTTTAACGCTGCTCTATTCACAGAGGCCAGTAAGCTAGAAAAAGGCTATAAGGGAGGGAGCAGAGGGAAGGACTTAAGGGGATGGTGTTGTATATATGTAAGCAGAAGAACAGATCATAGTAATGGAATGGCCTAAGCAAGGCCAGGGAAGAGATTCAGTAAAAGAAGGGTGGGGGGGAGGTCAATCACAATTCAAGATATTCTGAAAAAGACACATGAAAACCCACTTTTTGGATAATGGCACATCCAGAAGCCTTAGATTGTTACCAGAAATTTTTCAGTGCGAGGATGGGATACCTTCCAGTGAGTTGTTGGCCAAAGGGGTCCCTGTCGCCTCCAAAACATTACAGGCTATTGCCAAGACCCTTGGTTTCCCAGGAGTAACAGATGGTAAGACCCTATTGCTGAAGACATCTCTTGCCTGAGCAGCAAGGTCACTGAGAAATCAAACTAGGGCTAAGCCAAAAACCTGCTCCCTATACACCAGCCAACTGAAAGCTGGAAAAAGCTGCACTGCATGCAGACCTATGGGAGACAGAAGTCATCACTGGTGAAAACAGTGGACACTGGAAGCCTCAAGTTGGGCCAGACAGACCAAATGAACGACAGGTGTGATAGTGGCATGTCTGCTCTGGGGGAAGCCAACCGCTCTCTAATTGGACTGGAGCCCAGCTCTATGGGAGGGAATATATGCCTGGCCCTGAAAACCTAATCAAAAACCTATGGTAAGCCAGGTGTGGTAGCGCATGCCTTTAATCCTAGCTCTCAGGAGGCATAGGTAGGAGGATCGATATGAGTTCAAGGCCAGCCTGAAACTACATAGTAAATTCTAGGTCAACCTGGACTAGAGCAAAACCCTACCTCAACCCCCCCCCCCAAAAAAAAGAAACAGCTATGGCAGGAGAGGTCATGAGCCTTATGGGTATAAAGCCTGCTCTTGTCTGGTTAAATGCATATACTATGCTCACCAAACTGCCCAGTAAGCACTACACTTAATGTTCATATTCATATGTTAATGCAACTTTCACTTCTGGTTAGAGAAGCTTCTATTTTCAGATGGCGATGACCACTGGGATGACCCAAAGGGCAACATAGTGCGGAGAAGAAGGGACGAAGGAGTGTCCAGCACTGAAACATCTCTATCACACCCTCCAAGGCTCAGGCTCCATTGCAGAAGAAGTGGAGGAAAGAATGAAAGAGCCAAAGGAAGGGTACGAATCCTGACAATGCAACTGTCCAGACAGAAATTGGCCTTGATATCCATGACCTCACAGTGCCTAGCAATACCTGCACCAGACCCTCATAATAGGAGAAAAATACGATGACATTAAATTAAAAGAGAAACTAATGGAGAGAGGGAGTTGTAAAGGGAAAGTGGGGGAGGGGAGGGAATTTTCATGGTTTATGGTCTGTAAGGAAGTTGTCAATAATAAAATTATACATTAAAAAAAAGAAGCCAGAGCCGGGCGTGGTGGCGCACGCCTTTAATCCCAGCGCTTGGGAGGCAGAGGTAGGAGGATTGCCGTGAGTTTGAGGCCACCCTGAGACTACATAGTGAATTCCAGGTCAGCCTGGGCCAGAGTGAGACCCTACCTCGAAAAACCAAAAAAAAAAAAAAAAAAAAAAAAAAAGAAGTCAGATGATTAAAAACCATGAGGCCTTTCTGAAACAATAAATCCAAGATCTTCTAGAGCTTGAACTCAGACAGGCACCAAATTAAAAGTTCAGTGTTGGCTGGTCATGGTGGCGCACGCCTTTAATCCCAGCACTTAGGAGACAGAAGTAGGAGGATCACCATGAGTTAGGGAACACCCTGAGACTACATAGTGAATTCCAGGTCAGCCTGGACTAGAGTGAAACCCTACCTCCAAAAACCAAAAAATAAGTTTAGTGTTGAGGCCAGGCATGGTGGCTCACACCTTTAATCCCAGCATCCAGAGACAAAGGTAGGAGGGTCTCTGTGAGTTCAAGACCAGCCTGGGGATATAGAGTGAGTTTCAGGTCAGCCTAGGCTAGAATGAGATTGTGCCTGAAAAACAGAGTTCACTGTGATGGGCTTGGATGTGGCTCAGAGGTAAAGTACCTTCTATCGTGAACAAGGTCCTGGGTTCCATCCTCAGCACAAAAATGAAGAAGAGGGGGAAAGGAAGAGAAAAAAGGGGAAGGGAAGGGAAAAATGAAAAAGTTGAGTGTTACTAGTTAAATTACATTATCCATTTAATAAAAGCTGTGCAAAAACAAGAGACCATCAAGACGTTTTTGTTAATACAAAAACGTCCCCAAAATACAAGGAGTGAATGTAAACATACTGTACCATCTGCACAAATCAAAAGCCAGGCATAGGGCTGGAGAGACGGCTCAGCAATTAAGATGCTTGCCTGCAAAGCCTAAGGACACAGGTTTAATTCCCCAGTACCCAAATAAGCCAGATGCACATGGTGGTACACGCATCTGGAGTTCATTTGCAGTGGCTAGAGGCCCTGGCACATCCATTCTCTCTGTCTCTATCTGCCTCTTGCTCCCTCTCTCTTACATAAAAATAAAATATTTAGGGGCTGGAGAGATGGCTTAGTGGTTAAGACGCTTGCCTAGGAAGCCTAAGGATCCAGATTCGCTTCTCCAGGTCCCACGTAAGCCAGATGCACAAGGTAGTGCATGCATCTGGAGTTCGTCTGCAGTAGCTGGAGGCCCTGGCACGTCCATTCTTTCCCTCTCTCTCTCTCTCTTTTTCTCTCCTTCACTCTCTGTCTCAAATAAATAAATTTTTTAAAAAAATAAAATATTTAAAAATAAATAAACTGTTTAAAAAGTCAGGCATAGGCTGGGCTTGGTGGCGCACACCTTTAATCCCAGCACTTGGGAGGCAGAGGTGGGAGGATTGCCAAGAGTTCAAGGCCAGCCTGAGACTACATAGTGAATTCCAGGTCAGCCTGGACTAGAGTGAAACCCTACCTCGAAAAACCAAAAAAAAAGTCAGGCATATCTGTGAAGGTCTGCACATGCATTATACACATAGAAGACAGACAGTGGCCACCTATGATATATTTACCCCTGAACACTATTTAAAAACTTTTTAAATATTTGGTGCCACAGAAATGTAATAGCTATTCAATAAATAATTTCAGTTTTGCTCTGTAACTTTATACTGTACTCAAGTATGATATAAAAGCTTTGCAAAAAGGAAAGAGGCTCGCCTTTCGTTGCCAGAGTAGAGACTGCCAAGCTGATCGCACTCCCCAGTCCTGGGTACTGAGTAGGCACCCACAGACCGGATGGCAGTGGATACCAGGGAGACTCAAGACCCATCAGTATGACAAGAAAAGAAAGCCCACTGCCTAGCATGAGATGAGTCATCTCTTTCACATCTGCCAGGTCCCAGGAGACACTGCAGAGGACAGTGTGAGCGCTGCCCTCACGGCTAGCCTGACAACCTCCTCCAGGGAGATGGCGGTGGGCACTGAGGAGACTCAAAACTCATCAGAGCAGAAAACCAGAGGCTGCTGAGAGCTCAACACCAAAGGAGACTTCTAATATGGCCTCAAAGGCTTAGGGAACATTGAGGAAGAGAGGTGAAAAGAATGGAAGAGCCAGAGGGTGGGAAGGTGGACTGTGAGATATTGCCCTGCCTGCAACAGAGACTGACTGGTGCATTCATGACCCCACAGTGAACACCAATAATCCCAATGAGGAGGGCCCTCAGTGGAATGGGAGTGGGAAGAGGGAACGTCCATAAGAGTAGAACTCCATGGGAATATGGCTACTATGCAATATGTTTGCACAATAAAGTTCTAGATAAAAAAGGAAACAAATTATTCTCATGAAAAATTAAGATGTATAAGTCTAACTATCTGGGGGTGGCAGCACATGTCTTTAATCCCAGGATTAATCGGGAGGCAGTGGTAGGAGGATCACTGTGAGTACAAAGCCACCCTGAGACTAAATAGTGAATTCCAGGTCAGCCTGGACTAGAGAGTGAGACCCTACCTCGAAAAACCAAAAAATACAATAAAATCTAACGGTAACATATTTAACAAAATGTCAACGCTTGAATGATGTTCAGCTTCACATAACACACAACTTGCATTGTAAAGTTGCATCTTATATACGTATGTGCATGAAATATGTAGCACACACATATGAAAGACTGTCCACCTGAAATTGATCATTCCAGTTATTTAAGAAGGACACTAAATGATCCATATATTTCAAACATTTTAACACACACATACACACAGACACACACAAATTATTCTTTAAGTGGCACTTGTTAGTTTCATCTAGTTTCTTTTTCTTTTCTTTTTTTTCTTTTCTTTTCTTTTCTTTTTTTTTTTTTTTTTTTTTTTTTTTTTTGAGAAACAGAACTGGCACGCCAGGGCCTCTAGCCACTGCAATCGTCACCATGTGCATGTGGCTTACGTGGGTTCTGGGGAGTCGAACCTGGGTCCTTAGGCTTCGCAGACAAGCACCTAGGCCATCTCTCCAGCCCTTGTTTTTTTTTTTTTTTTTGCACTGACCACATGCAGAATACATAATTCACAACTTCGAGCTCTGGTTCTTGAAGTGGGCCATGACATCCTATAAGATTTATGATTTGTTCTATATCTTTTACAATTTTCCAGTTCAGCAGCAATTTTTCAACAATTTTCTTTTGAGACTGTTCAAAGTGCTCAACTTTGTTTGCACAGAACCACTGCTTCCTTACACTTCATTTTTCATCAACTTCTAGGGTATGTCATTAAATTACAATTCGTGTCATGCAACCAGCATCTACAGGCTTGTGTCAAGTGAGCACCACCTTCCAGGAGCAGCACCATGTGAACAACTCCACACCGTCCCCAAGCTCAGCCAGCTCACACACACATGGCAGATGTGGGGTGACTGTGAGAGGCAGGATGGAACCATGAAGGTCATGTCTTCATAGCACTGTTCCTTTCATGATCTGAGGGTGCCACACAGGACACAACCTGTATTCTTTGAAGACACACTTCTCCATAAATAATGTACTTCAGGGGCTGAAAAGATGGCTTAGCAGTTAAGGCATTTGCCTGCAAAGCCTAAGGATCCCAGTTTGATTCTCCAGGTCCCACATAAACCAGATGCACAAGGGGGTGCATGCGTCTGGAGTTTCTTTGCAGTGGCTGGAGGCCCTGGCACACCCATTCTCACTCTCCCTCTAACTCTTTCCCTCTCTCTGTCTCTAATAAACAAATTAAAATTAAAATAAAAAATAATAATAGAATCAGGCTTGGTGGCACACGCCTTTAATCCCAGCACTCAGGAGGAAGAGGTAGGAGGATCGCTGTGAGTTCAAGGCCACCCTGAGAATAGAGTGAACTCCAGGTCAGCCTGAACTAGAGTGAGATCCTACCTCAAAAGACCAATAATAATAATAATAATGTACTTCAAACTCTTTTGTAAAAACTCAGAGGAGCTGGGGAGCTGACTGAGTATGTAAAGTACTTGACACACACACACACACACACACACACACACACACACACACACAAGACCTGAGTTAGGATCCCCAGCACCCACATAAAAGCCAGCAGCAACAGCACACACCTGTAATCCTAGAGCTAGGGAGACAGAGACGGGGTATCCATAGGTAAGGGGCTGTGAAGATGGCGCAGTGACTACAGTATCTGCCACACAAGCATGACAGCCTGAGTACAGATCCCCAGCACACAAGTAAAATGCCAAAATAAGGCTAGAGAGATGGCTTAGCAGTTAAGGCACTTGTCTGCGAAGCCTAAGGACCTATGTTCAACTCTCCAGATCCCACGTAAGCCAGAGGCACAAAGGTGAGGCAACGAAAACCAAAAAAAAAAAAAAGGTGAGGCAAGTGCAATGTTGCAGTTGTCCACTAGGTGGCACAAGTGTCTGGAGTTTGAACGTAGTGGCAGAGGCCCTGGCGCACCAATTCTCTCTGTCTCTCTCTCTCTAGGAAGGAAGGGAGGAAGGGAGGGGAAAGAAAGAGGGTAAGAGAGAAAGAAAATGCCAAAGCATACAACACATGCCTATAATCCCAGTGTTGTGGAGACAAAGGCCCCTGGGGCTGGCTGGGAACTAGTCTAGCCAGGTCAGCAAGCTCCAGGTTCTATAAGAGACCCTGTCTCAAGAGTAAGGTGGACAGCAACTGAAGACGACACCCACTGTTGCCTTCGGGCTTCCACACTCATGCACACTTGCACTAGCACAGACATATGGACGCACACACTAAAAATAATGAATAAAAACAAACCAGGAACAGAGATGCAGGGAGCTTCGGGATCTGTGAGAATTCCCCGCTCCTGAGCGAAACTGATCACACATCCTGCTCTGGCCGGCCGGGGCCGTCGCCCAGCTTCCCACAGGAACCTGACCCTGGATGTGGCATGGGTCCCAGAACAGACGTGGGCACTGATCAAGTTCTTGTCTCCAAACCATCAGGAGGAGAATGGAAGGCCACAGAATGACTTCTCGCCTGACGTCAGACAGCACAGTGTCAAAGCACTGCTCCTACCCACACACCCTGCCCCACATCAGCCCACCTCTGCACACTCAGCGGGCTCCTCGGAATGAAGTGATGAGAACAACGGACTTAGCAAATCCCCGGACACCAAGCCGGTGTGACAGGGCCAGTATGATAGACTGCAACACAGGCAGCACGGAGGACAGACCTCGGCCAGCGAAGTGCTTCCCTTAAGAGCAACAGGACCTGAGTTTGATCCTCAGACCCCCACATAAAAAATGCTGGGCATGGCGGCATGCACCAACAAGGAAGTTGTCGGGGACTCACTGATCAGCTTAATCGGTGAGCTTCAGGACAATGAGAGATCCTGTCTCAAAATAAAACACCACCACAGTTGCACACGTGCATGAGCTTACACACACACACTCACACACTCACACTCACACACACACGAATCATAAACACGGGAAAATCAAGGGCGTCCTCCAGGATGCGCACAGCTAGCGAGCTGGCAGGCAGAGTGCAGGGTCTGGCATCCGGTATGGAGTCGCTGACAGAACTCCCACGGAAAGTAACACTTCACGAAATGAGGTGGGCTGGGAAGCAAAGTGCTACATAAACACACAGTGAATAACAGAAACACACTTCTGTGTCCCCTGACCTTGCTCCAGAGGGAGGAAGCGTGGTTCTGAACATCTTGGAAGACTGTCCCCAAAAAGGCCAAAGCGGGAAAGTCAGCAAGGAGGAAGACGACCGATCGGCAGGGAGACGTCCCTGGGGCCAGCCAGGCTCAGGTTCAGATCCAACCCAGCCTCCAACTCAGTCTGAGAAACAGGGATGACATCACGTACCCTAGAGCCCTTCGCCGAGAGCACCTGGCCGTCCCTGGGCCCATGTGTGATCCATCTGCTGTCAGAGGTCATTGGGACAATGCCTGGAACTGTGATGCCATTCCATCTCCACCCATCATGCGGGCACCGACAGACAGCAAGCTGACATGTTCCTGCTACCCAGGGAAAAGTGCAAAGGCACCCACGACAGAGTCAGGCCCACCGTGAGTGGATAACAAAAATCAAACAAAAAGCCGGGTGTGGTGGTGCACACCTTTAATCTCAGCACCCAGGAGGCAGAGGTAGGAGGATCGCCATGAGTTCAAGGCCACCCTGAGATTACATAGTGAATTCCAGGGCAGCCTGGGCTAGAGTGAGACCCTACCTCGAAAAACCAAAACAAAACCAGGACCCCCCCTCCCGAGTCACACAAGAGGTGACTGAGTGGACAGGCTCAGTGTCCATCGTCAGCAGCTCCTGTGTAGACACAGACCCGGATTCGGGTGTCAAGCAATCTGCTCCAGTCAGCAAACCGGGTGGGCGTGTAGCACACGCCTGTCACCCCGGCACTCGAGGCTAAGATAAGGAGGACTACATGTTCCAGGACAGCCTGGGTAAGAAAAAAAAATGTTTCAAAGAAAATCTGTGCTCAGTGGGCCAAGTACTGACTGAGCTTAGATGCCCAGAACTCACATGAGCCGGACACAGTAACACACATCTGTGGACTAGCACTCAGACAGTGAGGTGAGACACAGAGACAGGAGACTCCCCAGAAGCTCACAGGCCAGCCAGCCCGACAGACACAGTAACAGAGAACAAGAGACCCTGCCAGTAAACAAGACTTTTTGCAAAGCTTTTATATCATACTTGAGTACAGTATAAAGTTACAGAGCAAAACCAAAATTATTTATTGAATAGCTATTAGATTTCTGTGGCACCAAATATTTAAAAAGTTTAATAGTGTTCAGGGGTAAATATGTCATAGGTGGTCACTGTCTGCCTTCTATGTGTATAATGCATGTGCAGACCTTCACAGCTATGCCTGACTTTTTAAACAGTTTAATTTATTTATTTTTAAATATTTTTAATTAATTAATTAATTTTTTTTTTTATTTTTTTTTGGTTTTTTCAAGGCAGGGTCTCACTCTGGTCCAGGCTGACCTGGAATTCACTATGTAGTCTCAGGGTGGCCTTTAACTCACAGTGATCCTCCTACCTCTGCCTCCCGAGTGCTGGGATTAAAGGCGTGAGCCACCACGCCCGGCTAAATATTATATTTTTTAAAAAATAAAATAAACAAGACACAGTAAACAAGAGACGGAAGACAAGGACCTACCAGTCAGACCATCCTCTGACCTCACACATGCACCTGCCTTCACAGGGCCCACATGGCACACCCCAGGGCCAACAGACCCCCCATAGTGCACATCGCACACTGTGAGGTGCATATGCACACACTGGCCAGGCAGAGGCAAGCTGAACAATGTACAGGACAAAAAGCTAACCCTACCTCAGCACTTGGAAGGCTGTGACAGGAAGATCAGAAGTTTGAGGCCAACCTGAGCTGCATAGTAAGACCTTGACTCAACACAAAAATGAGGGGCTAGGAAGATGGTTTAGGGGATAACGGTGTTTGCTTGCACACACATGAAGCCAGATGCAAAGTGGCACATGCATCTGTGATCCCAAAATGCCTACGATGCCGGGAGGTGGAGCCAGGAGATTCCACAGCTCGGGGACCAGCTACTCTGGTGTTCATATGCACCAGCAAGAGACCCTATCTCACGGAAGGTGGAAGAACGCAGACACCTCAAGGTTGCCCTCTGACCTCCACACACACACACACACACACACACACACCTTTGAAAAACCCGTAGCTGGCCCAAGGAAGATACTGCTTGCGAGAGCCAGGCCAGAGCGCTTGTGCTGCAAAGGAAACTGAACCCCCTCAGCGAAGCTGGAGGAAGCAGCTGCAGGAAGCGGTGAGGGCTCTGCAACCCAGACAGGTGACCGTGGCTCAAGGAAAACAGCTCTGTTGGGGGCAAATGTCCTATCCCCACAGTCATTGCCCTGTGACTCTCTGGCCAGGGACTAGGCGCCCACCTCCAACCCAACATCCAGACCTCACTCAACTGTCCACAGACAGCAACATGGCTTAACTGCTTCAGGGAAACGAGTTTCATGGGTCCCCAGACACATGTAAATAAAATGAAGAAATTTCAAATGTATAGTTGCTGCCTCTGAGTCCTTTCTCCCAGCACAGGAAGGATTAAAAGGGCTTCAAAGCAGCCCAGGCTCCAATTAAGCCACTGTGACCACCCCAGGGATGCTGGGATATGCCTCTGATTAACAAGAGGCGCTCTTTGAACTGTTCGCGCTAAAAAAAGCTCTCAGAACCTCTCAAACAAATGCGGCAATTTCTCTCCCACTTCCGTGGCTCTGGAAAAGCTCTGAATGTTTTGAACATCCAGAAACCCTGCTGAAGAGCGGCCCTAGCAAACATCAGCAAGGGCCCAGGAGGGAGCCGAGGGGAAGTCTACATGCACCCGCACATGCAGGCCACTCCAGAGGGCCAGCTAAGTCTACACGTGCACTTCAGCTGACCAGCTCCCCAGCATCTTCCAGTCGACTCTCAACTTGGGGTACAGCCTCACCTAGAGGAGATTCGGAACACATGCTCCACGCCCGTCTGAACGGTGTGTCCTTCACAAAGCATATGTTGGGGCTGCTGGAGCAAACAAGGCTGGCCACCCCTTCACATTGGGAGCAAGCACAGCTCACCTGGCCACAGTCCCTGGAGGAGGACCATGTGGGCCCACCACGGTGGACAGCTGCATGCCAGCGCCAGAAAGCGGGAGACGAGGGGTCCAAGGTGGCGCCTCGCTGTGGACAACAGGCGAGGACAGGAAGTGGACTTGCTCAGCAGCTAGTGCCAGTCATCACCCTGACTAGTCCACTCTTGACACGACTTTTGATATGAAACACTAGGGGGGAAAAAGCCCTCCTAGAATCTATTTAGAGCTCGCTGACCCATCTACCTACCTACGAGGACTTCTCTCAGTGGAGGCAGGAGATGGCAAAGAAAAGAACAGTGAATTAAAAATCCAGTAAACTTGGCTGCCAGGGAAACAATCAAAGGCAGTGTGGGAACAAAGGGCTTTGGCGGATACGGAGACTCAGACAGGGGCCGTCATTAGTGAGACGCTGTCTTTGAACTCAGCGCGCATCAAGCGGGAGGAAAGGACTCAGAACTCTGCAAGAGCAGCAGCTGTGCGTGCACGTGCAGACCCGGGGTGCTCCTAGGCAGGGCCGGAGCTGGCTGCGTGGCCCAGGGCTACTAACTTGGCCTTTCTGAACAGTGGTTCATCCATCCTTTAAGGGACAAAACTGGACCAGCGGGCCACTCGCTGACTTGTGATTTTATCTCATAAAAAAAAAAAAATAGCCTCAAAATCTTCTATAGGGGCTGGAGAGATGGCTTAGCAGTTACGACATTTGCAGGCAAAGCCGAAGGACACAGGTCCAATTCCCCAGGACTCACATAAAGCCAGATGCACAGAGTGGCACATGCATACAGAGTTCCTTTGCACTGGCTAGGAGACCCTGGCACACCCATCCATTCTCTCTCCCCCCCCCCAAGCCCCTCTTTCAAATAAATATTACAAAAAATAAATGAATAAAAATTTCTTTCCTCAAATATTTAAAAAAAAATTTAAAAAGGAAGAGCTAGAGAGGGCTGGAGAGACGGCTTAGCGGTTAAGGCACCTGCCTGCAAAGCCTAAGAACACTTTTTCAAATCTCCAGGTCCCACGTTTACCAGATGCAAAAGTGATGCAAGCGCACAATGTCACACAGGCACACAAGGGGGCACACGCATCTGGAGTTTGCTCACAGCGCCTGAAAAGGCCCTGGTGCACCCATTCTCTCTCTGCCTCTTCCGCTCTCTGTCTCTCTCAAATAACAAAAAAAGAAGAAGAAAAAAGAGCTGGAGAAATGGCTTAGTGGTTAAGGCACTTGCCTGCAAAGCCAAAGGACTCAGGTTCAATTCTCCAAGACCCACATTAGCCAGATGCACAAGGTGGCACATGCGTCTAGAGTTCGTCTGCAGTGGCTGAAGGCCCTGGTGCACCCATTCTCTCCTTCTCTCTCCAACCCCCCCCCCCAAGTATTTCTCTCTCTCAAATAAAGAAAAACAAAATAATGAAAAGAAAATTTCTTCCCTCAAGTGAGATTCCAAGCAGACTGAGCAATGAGGGTAACATCCTTGAGCAAGGGGAGGCCTAGAAGGTTCTAGAGTTATGGCAAGCCTGGCATGGGAAAAGACAGATGGCATAGGGACTATGCTGTGGGCCACAGTGAGAGCTCCAGGACTTACTCTCAGCATAGTAGTAAGCGCCATGGGACGGGCAGTTTCGACCGGAGGAAGGCTGCTGGGGATTAGGGACAGTCTATGATGTTTTTGGAGGAGGCGTGTAACAAAGTCAAGTTTGTCCTAGTTCATTTAAACAGGAAACACAAAACCTCCATACCCCCAATAGCAGGGGTCCTGAGCAGTAAGTCATATTAAGAAAGAGGGTCAAGGGCTGGAGAGATGGCTTAGCAGTTAAGCGCTTGCTTGTGAAGCCCAAGGACCCCGGTTCAAGGCTTGATTCCCCAGACCCATGTAAGCAAGGCACACAAGGGGACACGTGCATCTGGAGTTCGTTTGCTGTAGCTGGAGGCCCTGGTGCACCCATATTCATTCATTAATTCATTCATTCATTCTCTCTCTCTGTTTGTTGGTAATAAATAAAGAAAAATTAAAAAACAGGGGCCGGGCGTGGTGGCACACACCTTTAATCCCAGCACTTGGGAGGCAGAGGTAGGAGGATCGCTGTGAGTTCAAGGCCACCCTGAGAGTACACAGTGAATTCCAGGTCAGCCTGGGCTACAGTGAAACCCTACCTCGAAAAACAAAAACAAAACAAAAAAAAAAAAATTAAGGAAGAGGGCCAAGGCTGGGCTGGCACTCAGTAATAGAGCACTTAGCTAGCGTGGATGAGGCCTAGGTTCCAGTCCCAGGCCTACAGAGCAGGAAAGGGGGGAAGAGGGTGGGGGGGAGGAGGGAGGGAGGGAGGGAGGGAGGGAGGAAGACATGAGGAGACTGGAAGCCAGTGATGGCTTTGAGCGGAGCTATGTGCCACTGCTTCACTGGAGAGGCCTCTGAAGGATGGGGGGAAGAGCTGGTGTGGAGACTGAATGATGACATGGCCACTGCATGTGACTGGTGTGTCAGCAACAGGGTGGCGGGAGGCAGCAGGTCTGAGACAAGATGATATACAAGCTGGGTCCTGCAGCTTTCCTGGTGGGAGGTTTCAGCCTTAGTACAAAAGGCTCTGTCTCCAGAGAATGCTTGTGCCTCCTCAGGAAGCCACAAAACCCACACCGTCTGTGTTCTCAAAGAGGAAATGAAGGGCTGGGGGGCGTGGCTCAGTGGTACAGCTCCTGCCTAGAATCCCCCAGTGAGGCTGGGGTGTGGCTCAGTGGTAGAGCTCCTGACTAGTATCCCCTAGTGAGGGGCTGGGGTGTGGCTCAGTAGTAGAGCACTTGTCTAAAATTCCCAGTGAGGGCTAGAAGCATGGCTCAACAGTAGGAGAATTTGCCTCATGTGCATAAGTCTTAGGTTGCATTCTTAATATTGCAAAAAAAAAAAGTTTTAATTTTTGAGCCAGGCACGGTGATATACAGCTAATACTACCAGCACTCAGGGAGCTGAGCAAAAGGGTCACAAGTTTGAGACTGATCTGTGCTACATAGTAAGTTCCAGGTCAGCCTGTACAACAAAGCAAAACTGACTCAAAAACAAAAAGAGGCTGGAGAAGATGGCTTAGTGGTTAAGGTGCATGCCTACAAAGCCAAAGGACCACAGTTCAATCCCCCAGGACCCATGTAAGCCAGATGCACAAGGTGGTCGATACACCTGGTGTTCACTTGCAGAGAGGCTGGAGGCCTTGGCATGCCCACCCCCCATCCTCGGGGAAAAAAAAAAAAAAAGAACATTTTAGGCTAAGAGATAACTTAGTAGTTAAGGCGCTTGCCTGCAAAGCCCAAGGACTCGTGTTTGACTCTCCAGGTCCCATGTAAGCCAGATGCACAGTGATGCAAGCACACAAGGTAGCACAGGTGCGCAAGGGGGTGCACATGTCTGGAGTTCAATTGCAGTTGCTGGAGGCCCTGGTGCCCCAATTCTCTCTCCTCTCACTTTGCTCTTTCACTTTAAGAAAAAAAAGGTCTGTCTGTTGGGTTTGCCAGGAAAGGAAAGAGGAAAGAGGAAAGGAAAAGAGGAAAGAGGAAAGAGGGAAAGGAAAGGAAAGGAAAGGAAAGGAAAGGAAAGGAAAGGAAAGGAAAGGAAAGGGGCTGGAGAGATGGCTTAGCAGTTAAAGCATTTGCTTGCAAAGCCTAAGGACCCCAGTTCAATTCTCCAGGTCCCACATGTGCCAGATACACAAGGTGGCGCATGCATCTGGAGTTCGTTTGCAATGGCTGGAGGCCCTGACATATGCATTCTCTCTGTCTGTCTCTCTCTCCCCCTCTCTGTCTCTAATAAATATATGAATAAAAAAATCTTTTTAAAAAAAAATAAAATTTTATAGGTTGAAAATTCCTTTCCTGCAAGCTCTAGAATGTACTATTGGTCTCCAGTAGATTCAGTTCCTGCTGCCAAGTCACAAGTCCCAGTACTGTGCCATGGGACAGCTGGCATTATGGACTTCCTCTTGCCCACTATGTCATGGGGGTGACCCTCACGATGGACTCTAGACAGGGACTACTGGCCTCTGCACTGTGCCGTGGGCACAACCCTCACCACGGGCAGATTCATATTGCCTCTTTCCTCTCTCTCCACACACACACACACACACACACACACACACACACACACACAGGATGGGGGCTGCTGAGCCTTTTCAACCGACAATGTCCTTCAGATGTAGGAATTCACAAACTGTTCCACAGTAACTTCCTTCCACCTACATCTTTGCTGCATTTTATTATTATTATTATGGTCCACAGAGACCAATCCTCAGATTTTATTATTTTTCTCATTTGGTCTTTTGTTCTTTCTGGAAGACTCCCTCAACTTCCTGAACCTTCATGGTGATTTTCTCCCACATCTGCTCAGTGTTTATTTCCCAGAGCTCACTGGTTCACAAAACGTTCTTCTTGCACAGAATTCTTTTCTTGTTTCAATATCTTTTCTTGTTAAAACATCTACTGTGATTTCTCTGGAGATATCTGTGAGAGGTTTTCTCCCTTGAAGTCTTATCCTCACCTAATTTACATGTCCGCCAAGTTTCTGTACCTGCCTGGTCTACATCTGTTAGCATGGAGCACTTCTGTGGACATGGAGTGAGCCTGCAGGGTGGCTGGGATGGGCAGTCACAGGCTTCACCACAGAGGGAGCTGAGAGACCTCAGGTTTCAGCACCAGTATGTCCTCCACCGCCACAGGACCAGGGTCCCCAGGAGGTTCTTCTCATCACTGGCTAGTGGACAACAGTCTGCCAGCTGTGACTCCGTGCCAGGAGGGATGCAGGCTGGTAACTGCAGCACCAGTGAGGCACAAGCTCACTCACGTGCCATCAGCAGGGCATGGGAACATGGCTTTGCCCTCATCCATCAGGCAGGTGCCTTCTCTCCGCCAGGCTGAGCATGAACCAGCCCCACCTGCACCCCGAGAGCCCCAGGCTGCTGCCGCCAGCGCAAGCTCACCGCCTTGACTGCCAATCACTCTCCCTTGCTCCGTTCCCGGCCAGTCGGGAGGTATGTGGCCACAGTGCCCAAGCCCGGCAGGAGCCATGTGGCATAAATGGGGCTGGCTCTCACCTCTCCCACGTTAGCATCCAATCTCTCACGTCCACAGCTTCCACAGACACCACGCTCTGGTGCCTCCCTCACTGGTCACAGGCTGCTGTCTTTTACAAACTCTCGTCACCACTGCGTACTAACTTTCAGCAAGACAAACAGCACACATACACAGCACATATGTACCCAGAGAATTTACCTCACCCACCACCATCTTTACCTGAGAAGCTTTTGTTTCCCCTTTATCCTTCGCTACACCCCCTAACTGCCATCGGGCGATGTGACTTTCATTTATGGATAAATCACGTGACTCGGGCTGGTTTGATGAGTGCTGGTGAGGGCCCACACTGGACCCGAGTCAGCTTGGGAATTTCCATCTTTCCTGTCCTCGCAGAAAGAACGCAGCACTGGCTGAAGACGCGAGACGACATGGGACAGGAGAGGTCAGACCTTCAGTTACGCGGCTGACTGGCCACAATGTCATTCTGTGGTGGGTGGGTGGCTGGCTGCTTTGAGACAAGGTCTTACCATATAGGCCAGGCTAACCGGAACTCTACGCTCCTCCTGCCTCAGCCTCCCGAGTGCTGGATGACAGGTGCAAGGCACCTGCTGGGCCTATATTGTCATTTCATTTGAACCCAGCAACTTCTGAGCCAGGCCTCAAGTGAGGATGCGCTTCAGACTTACCCTCTAACTGTTATGAAAACGGCTGGGCATACCTCAGGCTCAGGTCATTCCATTTGACATTTTGTGGTATGTTCCTGGAATACTTCACCTCCGCCTCCAACTCAGCCGTATACTTCAAGACTTTCCTCTATAAAAAGGATGCTCGGGCTGGAGAGATGGCTTAGCAGCTAAGGTGTTTGCCTGCAAAGCCTAATGACACAGGTTCAGCTCCCAGAACCTACGTGAGCCAGATGCACAAGATGGTGCATGCATCTGGAGTTCACTGGCAGAGGCTGGAGGCCCTAGAGCTCCTATTCTCTGCCTCTATCTGCCTCTCTCTGTCAAATAAATAAATAAATGACATTTTTTACAAAGGATGCTTGTCCATCTGACGATCAGATGCTAGCATCCACTACTTTGAAATCGGCTTAATTATTATCCTTTGTGATACGAAGGCTAATTTTCTAATTGCCTTTTTTATCTTTGTGTTCGATACTACAGAGACAACCCCAGTTCCTTGTTGCCTGTGTTACTCCATTAGGAAGCCGCGTTGCCGTCTCACATGTGAGCAGTATCACTGGTAAATACCTGACAGCAAGCCTGTCGGCAGTCTCCACACAGCCGTGCTTCACTCTGAAATGCTGGCACGGAGGCTCAGTGTGGACCGTCATCCCCAAGGAAGGCCAGGCTCAGAAGTTCATGCAAAAGACCTTGAATCTGAGACCCTGTGCAAGAGCTTCACTAATACGCCGAGTCAGGATTTCCAAATTCATCTTAGACAACATGTAACTGGCTGGGAATAAATGCACAGAAGTGAATTAACTAAGAGAGAAATGTTATTGAGGTCATCTGCAGATGGTGGTTATGTTGTATATTTCTAAACACACGAGGAAGGAAGCAATTGTGCTCTTTCTTCTGAAACATTCTAACCTGTAACAATTCAGTAAACCCTGCTTTGATAAATGAAACATTTTCAAATGGTATCTGACCCTCACTGAGGCTCCCAGCTACGTGGGAAACGAACACTTTGAAGGGTATCTGAAGTTGGGGAACCTCACTGAGGGTCAGATGCCACGCTTTAACTGCTAAGCCATCTCTCCACTCCAATAAAAATATTTAAAAAAAAAAGAAAGAAAGAAAGAAAGAAAGAAAGAAAGAAAGAAAGTAGGTTGTTTCTTTGACTTTCAAAACAAAGAAAAAAAGAAAAATTTTTAAGCAAGCAGTCACTGTGATGTCTCAAGCCTGTAACCCAGCACTTAGCAAACAGAGGCAGGATGACTGCCAGGAGCCCACCTAGAAGGTTACATCAGGAGTTCCAGGCCAGGCTAGACCAAAGAGTAAGACCCAGTCTCAAAACAAAACAAAAAAAAAAAAAAAAAAAGAGCTAGGCCTGGTATAGTGGCGCCCACCTTTAATCCCAGCACTTGGAGGCAGGAGACTGCCATGAGGTGGGTCAGCTTCCCACTGCTTTCCCTGTCGCCAGTGCCTCCCCCTGACACTGTTTCTACTGTTTTCCAGGGCCTCTGGCTACTCAGGAAAGCAGGCTCTCCATCCTCACCAGGGTTCACTGACATTGCTACCAGCCAGATGTGCCAGCTCGCTTTGCGGCTCTTGGGTCTGTCCCTCAGAGGGTCCCTTTAGCCTCTATTAAAACCACCATGAGAGAACACCTCACCTCGCCAGGTTGACTGGCCAAAGCACAGATGGGGCTGGCGAGAGGACTTGGGGAGAAAAGCACTGGCCAGACAAGCATGAGGACTTGGAGCCCAGGTCAATGCCACCCAGGCCACGTCCCAGCACTTGGAAGACAGAGACGGCAAAGCCAGGGCCAAGGATTAGCCAAATCCACAGATTCTGGGCTCAAGTAAGAGGCCCTGTGTCAGTTAATAAACAAGGTGGACGTTGACTGAGGAAGACACCTGGGATAGTTGAAATATGTGTCCCCCAATAGGTGTTTTGTTAAAACGTGCATTTCCAGGCCGAGGGTACACAGAACTGTCTGAGCCCTGCCTGGGTCCTGCTGCTAGCTGGTTCCCTGCTGCTTGTGATTGCTTATGGGGCTGGCTATGTGGCGGCCTTGCTCTCTGCTTGGACTTATGCATGGGAGCCACCTTCTTCCACCATTGTGGAACTTCCCCTGGATCTATAAGCCTGAAATAAACAAACCCTTCCTCCCATAAACTGTGTCTCTTTGGAAATTCATCCCAGAACGTGGAGCTGACTACAGCACCACCGGACATCAATCTCTGGGCTCCACATGCACACACGTGAACATGCACACACACAGCAGACAGTAGCAAGTGTTGATCGGAATGTGGGAGAACTGGACTCTCCACCACGACTGATGAGCATAAAAGCAGAACAGGCTCTGTAAGAACACGTGGGCGACTCCTCAAAAAATTACTTCAAGGGCTGGAGAGATGGCTTAGGGGTTAAGGTGCCTGCCTTCTAAGCCTAAGAACACTGGTTCCAATCTCCAGCGGTTCCAATCTCCAGGTCCCACGTTTAGCCAGATGCAAAGTGACGCAAGGGCGCAATGCCGCACTTGACCACAAGGGGGCACACGCATCTGGATTTCGTTTGCAGCAGCTGAGACACTGCTGGCACGCCCATCTCTGTCTTCCTCCCTCCTTCTCTCTCTCTCTCTCTCTCTCTCTCTCTCTCTCTCTCTCTCCAAAAAAAAAAATTACTTCAAGTTACCATCTGACTCCACAGTTCCACTCGTGGGCATCTGCTTAAAAGAACTGAAAAGGCCAGGCATGGTGGTGCATGCCTTTAATCCCAGCACTTGGGAGGGAGGCAGAGGTAGGAGGATCACTGTGAGTTTGAGGTCACCTTGAGACTACACAGTAAATTCCAGCTCAGCCTGGGTTAGAAGGAGAACCTACCTCAAAAAAAACAAAACAAAAAAACAAAAACTGAAAGATATGTTCAAACAAAACTTACACATAAATGTTCATAACAGCTGAAAGTGGAAACAGGCCAGCATCTGCAGCGATGTGCGTAGGGAGTGTGTGTGTGTAGGATACCCCCATGGGGAGTGGAGGAGATAGTCAGCCTGGGCTAGAGTGAGACCCTACCTCAAAAAACCAAAAATAAATAAAATAAAATAAAATAAAATAAAATAAAATAAAATAAAATAAAATAAAATAAAATAAAATAAATAAATAAAATAAAATAAAATAAATAAAATAAAATAAAATAAATAAAATAAAATAAAATAAAATAAAATAAAATAAAATAAAATAAAATAAAATGCCATCCAGGATAGGCTGCGAGCCACAGTGTCAGAAGGCACAGCAGCCGTGGCTACAGCCTGAAAGGAAAAGGGTACCTAGTTTGGGGGCTTATGAAAGTATTCTGGGAGCAGACTATCGCTATAGCTGTACAAGCTATGAATTTCCTCAGGCCATCAAAGTACACACAGTAGAGATGTGTACTTTATGGCACATGCAGGGTCTCAGTAACTGCAGGAGCCTGGGGAGAGGCTCCCTCAGTGACGCGCTCGCTGCCCAAGCACGAGGACCTGAGTTTGGGTCACAGCACCCGTGCAGGTACCAGGGATCCCAGCACTCGGGAAGCGACACAGAGGCTCCCCAGAGCAAGCCGGCTAGCAGACTAACAGAACCGAGGTGCCTGGGGTGGGAGATTGAGGAAGACACCCAACATCAACTCCCGGCCTCCACACATACACATACATGTGCCCACACATACAAACATACATACATGTGCCCACACATGCAAACATACATACACACATGCACAACACACACACACACAAAATGCAAGAAAATGAAGAAGCTACAGACTTGGTGAAAGTGTTTGTTACCAAGACATCTACTGAATAAGGGAGCATGCCTGAGGCCACCAAACACAGGCTCAGCAGTCACTGGACAGGTGTGAACACGGGCTCAGCACAGCCACAGGGCAGGTGTGAACACAGGGACTCAGCACAGCCACAGGGCAGGTGTGAACACAGGGGCTCAGCACAGCCACAGGACAGGTGTGAACACAGGGGCTCAGCAGCCACAGGACAGGTGTGAACACAGGGGCTCAGCACAGCCACAGGGCAGGTGTGAACACAGGGACTCAGGACAGCCACTGGACAGATGTGAACACAGAAGCTCAGCAAGTCACTGGACAGGTGTGAACACAGGGGTTCATCAGTCACTGGACAGGTGTGAACACAGGGACTCAGCACAGTAACTGGACAGGTGTGAACACAGGCTCAGCAAGTCACTGGACAGGTGTGAACATGGGCTCAGCAAGTCACTGGACAAGTGTGAACACAGGGACTCAGCACAGTAACTGGACAGGTGTGAACACGGGCTCAGCAAGTCACTGGACAAGTGTGAACACAGGGGCTCTGCACAGCCACCAGACAGGTGTAAACACAGGGGCTCAGCACAGCCACTGGACAGGTGTGAACACAGGGGCTCAGCAAAGTCACTGGGCAGGTGTGAACACAGGGGCTCAGCACAGACACTGGACAGGTGTGAACACAGGGGCTCAGCACAGTCACTGGACAGGTGTGAACTGAAATTTTAAACAGAGCATCTCACATCCCCAGGAATAAATAATTGTTAAAAACAAGCTGGACAGGTGTGAACACATGCCAGCAATCCCTGGACAGGTGTGAAGAGGTAGGAGGATCGCCACCAGAGAGTGTAAACACAGGCCACCCTGAGACTGGACATAGTTAATTCCAGGTCAGCCTGGGCTGGACTGAGACCCTACCTTGCAAAAACTGGGCAAAAAAAAAAAAAAAAAAAACAAAAACAAAAAAACAAAAAAACAAACAGTCTTAATAAATTGGTCCGAGAGTCTTCACATTGTAAGAGAAGAATACAACCGCCTATCTATACTGGAACCCACTGGCAGGTCCCACAGGATTAACCACAGTCAAGAGCTCAGCAGCTTCACTCCTGGGTGCTGACCCGGAGACGTGGGTGGGAAGGGTCAGGTGGAAACCCTCCATCCCAAGCAGAGAGGCAGAGGGCAGAGGAGACGAGACGTGCATGGTCACGGGATGGACCAACAGCCACCGACAAAAAGCAACGGACTCCCAGGGGACTTCTGGGAGAGGTACTATTGACTGCAACCTTGACATGTGCCCTCGGGGACAAGCTGCTGGGCACGTGGGAGGGGAGTGCCTACGTTACGATAACTGAAGTGGGGAGACGCACCCCAACTGTGGCGGGCAGCCTCCCATAGCTGGGATCCAGGACTGAATAAAAAGGAACTGTGAGCTGAGCACCAGCGTTCCTCACTCTCCACTTCCTTGCTGCAGACACCACGGGACCAGCCGCCTCACGTTCTAGCCTCCTGCTTTCCTCCCCACAGAGGGCTGTAACAAACTGTGAGCCCAAACAACCTCCCTCCTTCCCTCCATTGCTTGTGTCAGGTATTTTATCCCATTAACAAGAAAAGAACTAACAGAACTAAAACACAAGTGTCTCGCAGAGCAAAACCAGGACCAAGAGGAGGCGTCTCCAGCATCGCACAGTGGGGTGGCAGAGAGCCAAGCCCAGCCTCGGTGGCCAGCGCCTCGTTCCAGCTCCAGGAAAAGGAAGGCAGCTGTCAGAGAAAACCACAGCGCCATTCCATTTATTCACAATTCTAGAACAGTGGAAACTATTCCATGGAAACAATCAGAACAGTGCTGTCTCCTGGGGGCAGGAACTGGCTGGCAGGAACAGGGAGGAATGCTGGGGAAAGTAAGGGACCGTCCTGCGACCTGCCTGCCTGAGGAGAGGATCACAGGCGGCATGTTGTCAACACTCCTTCAGTCAGTACTCAGAATACGCTCCCTTGCACCGCATGTAATTATCAGCGCAATTAAAAACTCAGAGGGAGCTGAGAGGCTGGTGTGAGCCTGCAGCCCTGCTGCTGGGGAGGATGAGGTGAAAGACATCTTGGGCCCAGGAGTTCCGGGCCAGCCTGGGCAACATAATGTGAGGCTGTCTATAAGGAAACAAACAAACAAGGGGCCAAGGAGCAAGTTCAGCTTGCATCACATGCACGAGGGCCTGAATCTGAGTCCCAGGCTCCATGTAAAATACCAGGCATGGTGACAAGCACTGGAATCCCAGCACTTGGGAGGAGGAGACAGAAGCGTCCCTGGGGCTTGCCGGCTCACTAGGATAGCCTAATTGATAAGCTCCGGCCAAGGAGCGATCCTCGTCAAAGGAAGTGGACGGCGTTCCTGAGGAGTGACACCTAAGTAGGCCTCTACATGCATTCACACATACAGATGTGCACACACACGCATGCACATACAAACACACAGACACACGCATAGTAAAAAAGTTAAGACGACCTGAAAGAGTCACATTTTAGTTTTCCTAGAAGACCCCAGAAAGCCGTGTGGGGTCAGAGAACCCCATCTGGAGGCACAGGCCTCTGCAGACTGCTACGGCAGTTTCTTCAGAGACCTCCTGGAGGCCTGGGGATGTGCACCCCCAGCATGGGAAGGCGGGAATGGGTGCTCCATACCACTCACGAGCATCAGACTGGCAGCTGCCCTGCGCCTTCCCACCCCACACTTTAGGGGCACTTGGACTATGTGGGGGTATTTCCAGAGACGCAGGCCTAATCAGTTGTTCTTAGTATAATTAAAAATAGAATGGCTGTATGACCTAAGTATGTGGCCAGAATTGAAAGCGGGACCTTGAGATGTTTGCATTTACACAAATACAACAGGCGGAGCAAGGAGATGACCCCCATGTCCCAGGAGCTGAAGGGAAGAGGAGGGGAAGAGGGGACCTTGCCATGACACAAGCCAGCCACAGGGACAGACACCATGGTCTACTCCTATGCGGTGCCTAGAATCCTTACAAGCACAGGCAGTAGAATGGGGGCTGCCAGGAACTCAGGAGTCACTGCTTAATCAACACCACATTTCCGTTTTGCAAGATGCAGAGTTCTGGACATGGCTGGCAGGGCGGCTGCAGGAATGAAGGGACTAAATGCCTTGGAGCTGCCCACTTAGAAATGGTTAAGACAGGGGTACCTGATCTGCAAGCCTGCCAACCAGAGGCCAAGTCCCAGCACCTATGTAAAATCCACGCACCTATAATCCCAGCGCTGGCTGGAAGGCAGACAGGAATATCCCTGGGGCGGGCTGGCTGGCCTCTCTAGCCAATCAGTGAGCTCCAGGTTCAGGGAGACGCTGTCACAAAACTAAGATGGAGAGTGCTAAGGGAAACATTCAATGCCCACATGCACACCCATACATGCGCACCTACACAAGTGTACCCACGCAAACATGCACACACACATACACACGTGTAAAAATGGCTCTGACAGTAAACCACAAATGGAAAAACAGCTTAGTCAACTAGAGGGATGGAGACGCACTGAGATTAGCCAAGCATGCCTTCAGGAGAATGTTTGCAGAGAGGGTTGAAGACCTGCCCTGAATGTGGGCAGCAATCTCCAGCGGCACATATGGAACAAAAGGGGAAGGAGGAAGCAGCTGGCACAGGCCTGTTCCAGCTCTGTTCCTGACCACCGTCACATGAGCTGACCTTCCCTGCCAAGAAGGCAGCCATGATGGACTATAACCTCGGAAACCAGAACCATGCACTTTTCCACCTTCACGATATTTATATAAAGTGTTGTGTTTGCCTTTTTTAGGGGGGATGTTTCAAGGTAAGGTGTCCCTCTAGCCCAGGCTCACCTGCAATTTCCTGTGCAGTATCAGGGTGGCCTCGAACTCAGTGATCCTCCTACCTCTGCTGGGATTAAAGGTGTGTGCCATCATGCCTGGCTTATGTCAAGACTTTTTTTTTTTTTTTTTTTTTTGGTTGTTCGAGGCAGGGTCTCACTCTGGCCCAGGCTGACCTGGAATTCACTATGTAGTCTCAGGGTGGCCTCGAACTATCGGCAATCCTCCTACCTCTGCCTGCTGAGGGCTGGGATTAAAGGCGTGCACCACCACGCCTGGCTTATGTCAAGACTTTCTGACACATAGAAACAATAATTTTCACAAGGAAGAAAAAAGTCAGAGGGCTTCCTATCATATTGTATATGTGTACGCAGATGAACGGATTACTGTGGGGTGCAATGGCCTAAGTGAGGTCAGGGAAAGAGAAGGGATAAAGGAAGGGTGGGAAGAGGGTTAATCAAAATTTAAGATGTTATGAATAAGCCATATTAAAAATCTGCTTCTTTGGATAATGAGGGGCCCAGAAGCCAAAAATTGTTACTAAAAAAATTTCAGTACTAGGGATGGGATACCTTCCAGTGAGTTGTTGCCCAGGGAGGTCCCTAGTTCCCCCAAAACACTACAGGCCATTGCCAAGGCTCTTGGCTTCCCACAAGAACTAGATGGTAAGACCCTATTGCTGAAGACTTCACATGCTTGGGCTGCAGGTCACTGGGAAATCAAGCTGGAGCCGAGCTAAAAACCTCCTCCCCATGGACCAGCTGACAGAAAGCTAGAAAAAACTATGCTGCATGCAGCCCTATGGGAGAGAGAAGCCATCAATGGTGGTAAAACAGCAGTGGACACTGCAAGCCTTAAGACTGGCCAGCCAGGCCAAATGTGCCAATGGGTGCAATAGTGGCATGTCTGTTATGGGGGTAACCAACCACTCTCTAATTGGACTGGAGGCCTGCTCCATGGGAGGGAATACATCCCTGATACTGAAAACCTAGCCAAAAGACTAGGGCAGGGGAGGTCATGAGCTCTAGGGGAATAATCCCTGCTCTTGCCTGGCTAAATGTATACACTATGCTCACCAAACTGCCCTGTAAGCACTTTTCTTAATGTTCACACCCATATATTAATGCTACTCTCACTTTTGGTTAGAGAAGCTTCTCTTTTCAGATGGTGGTGACCACTGGGATGACTCAGAAGGCACCATGGTGCTGAGAAGAAGTGACAGAAGAGTGTTCAGCACTGAAACATCTATATCCCACCTTCCAAGGCTCAGGGTCCAACGCGGAAGAGGTGGCGGAAAGAATGTAAGAGTCAGCTGGGCGTGGTGGCACACGCCTTTAATCCCAGCACTCGGGAGGCAGAAGTAGGAGGATTGCCAAGAGTTTGAGGTCACCCTGAGACTACATAGTTAATTCCAGGTCAGCTGGACCAGAGTGAGACCCTACCTCGGAAAAAAAAAAAAAAAAAAAAAAAATGTAAGAGTCAAAGGAAGGGTAGGACTGCTTACAATGCAATCTTCCAGACACAAAATGGCCTGGATATCCATGACCTCACAGTGCCTGACACTACCTACACAAGACCATCATAATAGGAGGAAAAGATGATGACATCAAAATAAAAGAGAGATAGCTGGGCGTGGTGGTACCCACCTTTAATCCCAGCACTCAAGAGCACAGGTGGAAGAATCGCTGTGAGTTTGAGGCCACCCTGAGGCTACATAGTGAATTCCAG
The DNA here is from genome assembly GCA_036365145.1 of Orientallactaga sibirica. Taxonomy (NCBI): domain Eukaryota; kingdom Metazoa; phylum Chordata; class Mammalia; order Rodentia; family Dipodidae; genus Orientallactaga; species Orientallactaga sibirica. Next base: position 2,137,967 of record JAEOAD010001990.1, on the reverse strand, counting down.
GTCAGCCTGAGCCAGAATGAAACCCTACCTTGAAAAACCACACACAAAAAAATAAAATTAAAAAAAATGAAAGACAGAAAATGAGATGGGGAGGGGATATAATGGAGGGTGGATTTGTGAGAGGGAAAGCAGGGGTGGGAATTATCACGGTTTATGGCAGCTGTCAATAAAACAGTTTAGGGAAAAAAAAAAATCACTGGGACCAAAGAATGTAGCTCCATGGTGGACTGCTTGCCTCATGTCTGTAAAGTCCCGTTCCCACCAGGCTGCTAACTAGGAAGTCAGAACAGGCAGACAGCAGCGCAAGAGCAGCCCAGCCAACAAGCCCCCAGGGAACCCCGTGTCCACCAAGCGCAATGGTCACAAGGAGTCAGGGGTCTCAGCTGTCCAACCGCCAGAATCAGTAATGAGGGGTCTCACTGATTCCAAGCTCCTCCTGTTGGCAGAGCCAGGAGAGGCTGGCTCGGTGCCCCTGCCCCTACTTAAAGACTGGCAATGACCTCCACACAGGGAAACAGAAATAGTCCAGACACGGACCAGTGAAGGGAACAGAACCTGGACGGAGCTCAGCCTGCTGAGAACAGAGTCTCCTCTCCACGGCGGGGCGGCCTTTCTCCCAGCCTCCTCAGCGCTCCTACGTGAACGCCATGCCCCAAGGAAACCAGAGAGAGGCTGTCATTAATAGATTTAGTTCAACTTCCTTTTCAATGGCACTGAAAAGTGTATGCAAATCCACCCGTAATGAGGTTTAAAAATTCCATTTCATGGGATAATCAGACTTCAAAAAACTCAATTTTAGTTTTAATCAGATTTTAACAAGGATATTAAGTCCATTTCGGTTAGAAAAGGAAAAAACTGTGAATTTAACACAAAATGTATTCAAGCTTAGCCCTGGGAGATAATTAAATAAAATTAATTTGGCAAGGGTTGTCAGTAAATGGAAAAGCCGTAAACAGGAGTTCATGTTTTTGATAGAAACAAAACAAGTCTTACTGCAGCAACAGATTTGGGGCTTGTGATTGGCCGGGGAGGGTGCAGCGTAGCCTATCCCTAGCCAGGAGATGGGTTAGGCCGTCCTACCCCCATCCCCAGGCACAGTCACACACAGGTAGCAGAAGAGATGCTGGGAGGAGATGGTGGGAAAAGACAACTCACACCTTCTGCAGAAAAGTTGGAACCATCACCCAGGCCTGCAGGGGGACAGCCACAGCCCCAGGCAGCCTCCAGCACCAGCCACTCAACACCCAATCCTCAGCCCACACAGCAGACTCCGAGAGGCAGCCCTGGCCGAAGAACCCTCCTCCAAATGGGCTTTCCCCGTACGTAGCAAGGGAGTCCTCCCGCTGCCTCTTCCCAAAGCCCATGCCACGGGCCAAGTTAAAAGGGCTTTGCCATTCAGAATCTTCCATGGAAGGATGACACATCCTTCAGATAGCTGCAGGTCGCTGTGTGCAGCCCAAAGTCCTGAAGCTTGGGGACACCAAGCGGGAGTAGGCTCACTCCCAATACTATTCTCACACAGGAGCACACACTGCTGGCAGGTTCTCCCAGGCCAGGAGAGGGAAGAGACCCCAGGGTCCCCAGAGCACAAAGCCATAGAGGAACAAGCTGCTGAAAGGGGAGGCGAGCAAGGCTTAGCACTGCCTTCAATCAGAGCAGCCAGCCCTGAGTTCAGAGTGGAGATCAGAGGGCTCTGGCCTCTTTATTTGAGCTGGGCATGGTGGCACATGCCTTTAATCTCAGCACATGGGAGGCTGAGGTAGGAGGATCACTGTGAATTTAAGGCCACCCTGAGTCTAATTCCAGGTCAGCCTGGGCTAGCTGAAAACTCAAAAATAAGCCAGGGGCTGGAGAGATGGCTTAGTGGTTTAGGTGCTTGCCTGCTAAGCCTAAGAACCCGGTTCCAATCTCCAGGTCCCAAGTTTAGCCAGATGCAAAGTGACACAAGGGCGCAATGCCGCACTTGACCACAAGGGGGAGCACGTGTCTGGATTTCGTTCACAGCAGCTGAGACTGCTGGCGCGCCCATCTCTGTCGTCTTCTCTCTCTCTGTGTCTCTCTCCAAAAATAAATAAAATAATTTTAAAAAAATAAGCCAGGTGTGGTGGTGCACACCTTTAATCCCAGCACTAGAGGTAGAGGTAAGAGGATCACTGTAAGTTCAAGGCCACCCTGAGACTACCAAGTAAATTCCAAGTCAACATGGGCTAGAGCCAGACCCTACCTTGAAAAACAAAAAAGAAAGAAAGAAGAAAGCAAACAAGTTCTATTTGCTGGTCTTCAGATGAAACCCAGGGCTCTGAACATGTTACTGGGCAAGCATATCACCACTGAGTTACAGTGTGGCCCAAAGAGAAAGTGTGACTAAATACAGTTGTGTCCACTCACCGTGACTTTTTTTTTTATTTGGAGACAGGGTCTTGCATAGATAGCCCAGGATAGCTCAGAATATTCGTGGTCTTCCTGCCTCAGCCTCCCAAGTCCAGTTAAGCACCATCACACGTGGCTTGGGATGCCCTTCGCACTAGGACAATCAGCAGTGCCCTGGTTTGTCCCAGGTCACCCCAGTTGAGTGTGAAAAGTCCAAACTCCAAGGAAGGGCTGATGGCACAACTCTGTGCTACACGACAGACAGGTTGCAGTGACAACCACCCTAAAGGTTTACCACCTTGAAAGTTTACGACTCAGCTCTTTGCAGAACAGCCAGGCCAGCCACTACCCTGGGCCCATCCCGTGACCACAGGGATTCGTTACAAAACGGCAAAGAGAACAACAGAACCAACACTGTATACAAAACACGAGAGCAGTTTCTACTGGCACATCTGGGTATGCAGCCATCAACTTTCTTCACTTCAAAACCTGAGTAGTGACCCCTACTGGGATGTCCCCAACCCTGCAGCCAGGCTGCAGTAAACAACAGAACTGCCCAAAACAAAGCCAAGCCAAGTCAAGCCCGCAACAGCACCAATGTCTCTTTTCTCACCACTAATGATGCTCTCATAAGTCAATAAAAAAATAATAAGCTTTGAAGCCGGGCGTGGCAGTGCACGCCTTTAATCCCAGCACTTGGGAGGCAGAGGTAGGAGGATTGCCGAGAGTTCAAGGCCACCCTGGGACTACATAGTTAATTCCAGGTCAGCCTGGACCAGAGTGAGACCCTACCTCAAAAAACCAAAAAAAAAAAAAAAAAAAAAAAAAAAGCTTTGACTTAAAGTAAAATAAAACCAACATGTTACAACTTGTCTAGCCTAAAAGACAGCTGATACCTGCGTTTGTAATTGCAATTCCAGTAAATGCAAAATGCTCCTGAGAACGGAGTGCAATAAACTGCAGCCATCCTGAAATGCCAAGGAGGGAAGACAGTGAGAATACAGAACTATGTGTCTGAAGGTCTTCCGTGAAGACGCGGGAGTGAATCCCATCCACTCACAAGGAATGAACCAAGGAGAAGCCTGGCCCTCCTCGCCGTGGGGGGCTGTTTGGTTCCACAGAACTGAAGAGCAGTTGCACGTAATAAAGAATTAATTGCTAATCTTCTACCTCAGTCGCCTCCTCTGACGAGACAGCAGTGTGATGCCACCTCAAAGTTAAATGCTTCCTCTCCCAAGCAATGGCTGATGGCACCTTGCCTGGCAGCCCCCACACGGGAGCAAGTCCAGACCCGGCTGGGAGTCAGGGCCCAGGCGGCTAGCCAGGCTGCCCTTCAGCAGGCTGTGCCAAGGTGCTGCAGAGTCATTGGTCTGCAAAAGCTGCCGCCTGTTGGTGGGCTTCCTGCCACACGTGTATGACACTCTGTTCAGGCTAACGAAACACACCCGCACCACCCCCCAGAAAAAGCAGCTTGTCAGCATCCACGCCAGCTGCACAGTGCCAGGGCGGCCCCAGACAGATAGAGGTTACTGAAGGCAGAGCTTACCATGCCCGAGGACCAGCCAAGAGGCCCAGCGAGGCACAGACTCATTTGGCTGACCTTGGGCCACTGGCCTTCCCAAAAGTTCCCATCCCTCCCTGGTTGGGTGGGATACACAAGCCAGGAGAGCGGGGGAAGAGCACACAGCTGGCACTATGAATGGGCACCTGTGAGCAGGTGAAGACCCCTTCAGAGCAAGAGCTCTCTTCAAGCAGTAGCAGGCTCGTGGTTCTCCTCAGACACCTGTTTCCACAGCAAAGACAGAGCCTGGCCTCTGTTCCCACCAACCAATCCAGCGCCAACACATGGGTCTATCCCCAGCCTCCTGCAACTGTCACAGCTCACCCACCTGAAAAGGCTCTTCATCTCACGGTGTACAGTGCTGCTTCCACCTCCCTGTGCATGGGGAATGCACTGTGGTGGGGCCTATCCACCACTGGCAAAGGCAGGAACCAGTGCCAAGAATGAGAAAAGAAGTCAGTTTTCCAGAACCACATTTCGACCAATGGAAGTGGTGGTCAGAAAGGAACAGGAGCTCACCTGGAGAAGAATCTCGCATGAACACCAAACGCTGTGGAAGCCCCGCTCCCCTCTTTGGTTCTCACTACAACCCAGGGGGGACACTCAGGCAGCCTGCAGATAGTCTAGACATCCAAGGCAGGGCAAGAGAAGCCCAGGAGAGTGCTGGCAGCACAAGCAGGAGCGTCCCTCCCTGGGAGAACTTTCTGCCAATCCCCCCCCCCAAGCTGTGGGATGAAGCCCAAATGCCCTGCGAAACTCACACCACTTCCTGGAGAGACTGCTGCTCGCCTGAGCACCTGCCACACCCCCACCAGGGGACAGCCACCACCTGACCATCACTCTGAAGAAGTAAGTGCTCCTCGCGTGCCTCCTTCTCCCTGGACAAGAGGCCTGAGCCAAAAGCAAGACAAGGCCAGCAGTCCTGAGGACACTGTCCTTGGGCCCAGCAGTCCAAGTTGCACAGGCCACACTGATGCTGAAAGACAAAGGTAAGTGACAGGGCTCCCTGCACGGCCCTTCACCCAGCATCCCTTGCAGACCAATCTCACCTTGACGTGGACGGCCTCAGCTAGCAAGCACACACGTGCACCTGCACCAGGCCTCCTCACAAGGACACAGCCGGGTCAGAATGGCTTTCCCAAAGCTCTCAGCGAACACGAGGATGGGGAACGGCCTCCCCTGGAGCACGGTGTTGGCCTGTCCTACCCCTCCCATTGCGAGCAGGGCTGATGAGGGACAGTTGTTCAGTGTGCACGCCCGGCTGTAGTGAGTGCTGTCTGCCATGACATTGTAAACACCATTCAGTCGAGGCCAAATGCCAAGGACATCCAGACAACCGCCACCATGACCCATGCCTCATGGCGTGTGTTCTGCAGACAATGAAGGGGGCCTGCAGCCTAGGGCCTGTCACTCATGTGTCGCACGGGTAGCAAAGGACTCAGGAATGGCTCCAGTGACATACTGCTTACACCAAAGACATTCTGATGTTTTCCTATTCATGTGTGTGTACACACATATGTGTACATATGTGTTTGATACGAGTGTGCCTGGGATGAGCACGCCACAGCATATGTGTGGAGGGCATGACAACTGTGTGGTATTTCTCCTCTCCTTCCACGCTTTCAAGACTACGTTTCTTTTGCTGCTGCTTTCAAGCTTCCAGGTTCTCCAGGCTCTGCCTCCCATTGCCATAGGCACACGGGGAGGCCACACACGGTCCTCTTTGTGCCTGGCCTTACGTGAGCACTGAGGGGGTGGAATTCCAGTCACTGGCAGGCCTGCAAGCAAGCAGCTTTAACTGCTGAGCCATCTCCGCAGCTCTGACGACTTTCTAATCATTTCAGAATCACTCTGCTACAGATACTTGACCTTCCTCTTCTTATCCAGGGAGCAGCTCATCCAGCCGAAGGCAGGAGGATGTGCCAGACCCTCAGGGACACAGGCAAGGCTCGGGGGGCAGTGGGGAAGGGCAGACTCAAGGGCAACAGAGGCTGATCTGCTGATGCTGAGCCCTGCCTGGAAGCCAGCCTGCCCAGCTTCAGGAAGACCCCCAGCCTGCAAACCATCCACCTGTGTGCATCCCAGTGCTGTGCTGGGTGGCAGGACCCAGGTTCTCTCAGGCCCTGGGCCTGGTAACCAGCCTGCCCACGGTTGCTCTGAGGAGTTTGCCAGCCTAAGAATGAGTAAGACATGAGCAGCAAGGCAGAGCAGCAGGTTCTGTGTGGGGCGTGGTATGAACGAAGACCTTGGAGATGTGCTCAACAGACCTGGTACCTCTGCTTTAGGGGAGGTCGGCCTCCACACTCAGACAAGAGCATAACTATCACAAAGCCAGGGGTGGACAGCCAGGGACGCCTGGCCTGCGGCCTGTCATGTCAATGATAATTTCCCTTCACTTGTATGAATGCAAGCCTGCTCTCCTGACAGAGCTCAGCACAAAAGCTCTTCTGAGGGCTGGAGAGATGGCTTAGCAGTTAAGCCATTTGCCTATGAAGCCAAAGGACCTAGGTTCAATTCCCCAGGACCCACATAAGCCAGATGCACAAGGGACACATGCATCTGGAGTTCGTTTGCTGTGGCTACTGGCACACCCATTCTCTCTCTGTCTGTCTCTCTTCTATCTCTCTCTGCTTGCAAATAAATAAATAATTTTTTTTTTTTTTTTAAAAGCTCTGCTCCTCTGTGTGAGCTCTGCAGGCACCTGCCCGTCTGTGCCCTCGGTGCTCCCCCCGCAGGTGCGTGGCTCCAATCAAGTGGCGCTCCTCTCCGCAGGCAGGGGCTGAGGCAGAGTGGGCTCTGTCTGCATACTGACCTGGGTTCTGGAATGTTCGATAACTAGGAAGCCCCAAACACTGAGGCCAAGCAGGCAAGCATGGGAAAGACTAGCAGTTTCTGACACTGGTGACCACAGGCAGGAGGAACAGCGCCACGTGACCCCCACGACCCTGTCCACGCCAGCTCTCACAGCCTCAAAGACAATGTTCAAGGCTCTGGTGGGAATCCAGACCCAAAGATCGGCAGGCTATTTTCTGGAGTCTGCAAGACAAAGACCCTTTAAGCACCGTGGCTGCTGGAAGACCCCTGGTGCCCCAAAAGAGAGCTTCAGCCCCTCCTCCAATCTGTCCACAGCCAACTTCACCCCTCCTGTCAAAACCTCCCAGTTCCTCTGTGTGAGCTAGCCTGGGCTCTAGGTTCCAAGACTCTCCCACTTTGCCTAGAGATAGAGGAGCCTAACCCCCTGACTGCTAATGAGGGGGTCAAAAGGTGACAGGACCCCAATTAAGCACCTGCTGAGTCAAAAATCAACCCTAAGCGGAGGTGGCTGCCACAGCCTCATCCTGAGATGCACCAGCCGCAGGGCCCAGTTACACTGAGTGCTTTCACTGTCAGCCCTCAGATTTTGTCAAATCAATTTTGGAGGAGGCACGGGAGCAGAGCCCCGAATGCTTCAGGAGTCAAGGGCAGAGTGAGGAGCACACAGCACTTCCATGCCTGGGTCCTGCTGAGCACACAGATGTCTGGACACGCATGGACTCTGCTCTAGAAAGCACTTCTTCTCCTGGCTCGAAGCCCCGCTGCCACGCGACCTTCTCCAGCACACTACAGTTAGCGGGGATGGCACCAGCTGCCTCTCGTCCTTAGGCTCAGAGGCCGTCAGCCCCTGGGGGTGGGCATCCATGCTATGAGAAGACCCCACTGAAGCTTCAGAAGGGGCAGAGAGGCGGAGGGGCTGCCTTCCCCAGCAGCATGGGGCAGGTCTCTGCAAACCCTTGCTTCCGACCTCCCTCGGAACCTTGTCCCCGCACACGGGCAAGCACCCCCCCTCCCCCCCCAGTGTTTCCTGCATGCCTGCTGTACCCCACGCACCACGCCTGTCCTTAAGTCCACATCACGGGTGAAGGGCCAGCCCGCAGAAAGCAGCAGAAAATGCACATATTTTAGGCTCTGGAGACCAGTGATGGGAGGGAAGCCCATCCCCCTGGGGCTACTGGTGACTAAGAGCCCACCCCAGGCCCAGCCTGCAGGGTCCCGCCCTCTCCTAGAGAATGAACCAATGAAAGGGCAAGAAAGGGCCCGTGCCACAGGTACCAGAGGTCAAACGTTTCTCTTCCCTCACCTCTCCCCCAAAGAAAATCAATGCAAGACCGGTCACCCCAAGGAACGGGTACGTTCACCCACGTTCACGTTCCCAAGCTCAGCAGAGCTGTCAGGGTCCATCAAGCCAACACCACCTCATCACGAGCACAGAAAGCGGGGAGCAGGCCACATTCTGCGCGCCCTCGCCCAGAGCCCCCTCACCGGCCTCGCCCATCAGGGAAGCTGGTCCCCGGGACGTGTCATCTGGCTGGGCCACAAATGCGCTCACGAAAGCATCCAGGCCAGTACTTGCTGGCTCTGCAGAGGTGGTGGGTCAGCAGTTCATGGGGGGGAATCTGCCAGCTTCAGAGGCACTTGAGCTGCCTACCTTCTTGCTACCCTCAGGCTCCGCAGTGCCCAGCAAGCCTGCACACATGCTTACAGGTATCACGCCCGCCCCGCGGGGTCTGAAGCATGGCCAGGCTCGGGCACAAAAGAGGCAGGGCCAGAAGCCAAGCAGCAGAGGCATCATAGCCACAAGCAAATTATTCCCTCGGCAAAAGAAGGGCTGACCAGAGGGGCCACACTCGCAGAAACCTGCTTAGTGAGGCTCCCCTCCATCTGAATTGCTAAGCACAATGTTTAAAGAGCCAAGCCCCCCAGACGCCTGCTCGCCTCACTTTGTGGTGGCTCTGGATCTCTGCTGGAACCTTCGAAAGCACACACTCACCCAATTAAGGCATGACATTCACATTCACTGATTGAAATGTACACAAGTACAGTTTTTTGAAGGGCAATTTGGCACCAGCTATCAATTTCAAATGCGCATTTTTTAACAAAAACTGCTGCCTTTAGGAATTTATCCAGCCAACACTGTTTACGGTGGTGCAGAGGATAACTGACCCTCAAAAACAGAATCAGTCAGGCAGCTCCTCAAACACCCGCACAGAGCAGGCTCTGTGGTGTAAAACTACTGTCAAAGCTAAGCCAGGCATGGTGGCGTACGCCTGTAACCCAGCACTGGGGAGGCTGAGGTACAAGGCTCACCGAGAGTTCTTGAGGCCAGCCTGAGTTACTACCAAATCAACCCTGGCTAGAATGAACCACTGTCATTAAAGAGGGTACAGGGGAGATAGCTCAGTCATTAAAGAACTTGGCTTGCAAACACAAGGACCTGAGTCTGAAAACAACCCATGTCAAAAAGAAAAAAAAAAGAGAACTGGGCGTGGTGGCACACGCCTTTAATCCCAGCACTCGGGAGGAGGCAGAGGTAGAATGATCGCTGTGAGTTTGAGGCCACCCTGAGACACAGAGTGAATTCCAGCTACAGTGAGACCCTACCTCGAAAAACCAAAAAAAAAAAAAAAAAAAAAAAGCCAGGCATAATGGCACACACCTATAATCCCAGGCCAGGAAAGCAAAGACAGATATATAAAGAGAATGGGTGCACCAGGACCTCCAGCCCCTGCCAACAGATGCATGCACCACTTTGTGCATCTGGCTTACACGTGTACTGGGAAATTAAACCTAGGTCCTTGGGCTTTGCAAGCAGGTGCCTTAACCACTAAACCATCTCTCCAGCCCAAAAAGATTATCTTTCATGTGTACGGACACATGTGGGGGCCAAAGGTCAATGTAGGGTTTCCCTCTGTAGCTGTGCACCTTAGCTTTTCAGCAGGCTAGCTGGCCATTGAGCCCAACGATCCATGGTCTCTGCCCTCCCCAGTACCGGATGACGGCACCACCAGCCCGCGCGTTTTCATGAGTGCCAGGGAGCCAAACTTAGGTCCTCATGCTTGCTCAGAAAGCTGTCTACCTGCTGAGCCGTGTTTCCTTTCTGGACTCCCTGCTGCAGTGACCTGCCCGTCTCCCTTACCACCACTGCCCCCGTTTCGGACTTGGAACTTTAAGCCTATTTTGCCCAGGCCAGTGTAAGCAATCCTCGTAATCTAAGTTGGATAGGTTTGTTTGGTTTTTCTTTAGAAACTTTATGAGTTTATTGAGCTCTAACCAAAAAGCTGATGGACTCTGTGACTGTATTGACCATTTAGACTGATGTGACCGTGTTCTGGTGTGCGCTTCCTAAACCCCCTGCACACTCTGCAGTGCATGCCTTGCAGCCCTGTAGACCTGGACGGGGCTGGTCACCAGAACGTCAGTGCGGAAATAGGACAGGGAAGAGACACAGGCTGAGGTCGATTTAACATCCAGTAGTGAGTCATAAACCCAATCACACCTGTGCAGTGGAGAAGCCCAGGAGCACAGGGTTCACAGAGCCTTCAGCCAGATCCAGGGTGGAGCCTCCTCCCTCGGCCCCTCTGCTCCTGGCTGTTCGCCTGAGTCTCTGCAGGGGGAGGGAGACATGAAGAAGCGCTTCTCCCTGGTCTCTGAACAGCTCGAACCAACCAACCCAAAGGGGTTCCAGTAGCCTGGCTTCAGAGCCAGTCAGTTGGAAAAAGTCAACCTACGACTTGGGACAGGTAGGGGCCTTCTGCCTGTGGGCTCTGAGGCACGTGGGAACAGGACCCCCTGCAGGTGTCCACTGGAGAACTGCTGGCTGTGCGGAAAAAGCACATCTGGTGTCAGGGTGTGGGGCGAGCCAGTGGCGGGGACGAGAGGGAAGAGGTTATTTTCTCCTGCTCCATCTCTCCACTTCCCTGCATTATTAGGTCATCTGTAATTACTGTCAGCTGCGTCTCCTGGTTTTCAGAGCACAGATCTTAGACATAGTGTGTTAAATTTATCCCTAAGTATTGCCCGGTCCTGCTGCTAGTGTACACGCCGTCCTTCTGACGGCTCTCAGCTAGTACTCAGAAATATCGGCTAGTGTTCTGCGCTGTGCCGGAACCCTGTGACCCTGTTCACCTGGTTAATCACATCAAACAGGCTCGAATTGATGCCTTGGGAATTCCTACATGATCGTGTTGCCGCAGAACAGCCTCAATGTGTCCTATCCAGTCTGATAGATAACCCCCCTCGTACCGCGCCGCACAGGTACGAACTTCTCTCAGAACGAATGGCGAAGCTGTGGACAACCAACGGCCTCATCCTCTCATAAGGGTGACAGCCAGTGTCACCAGCTACACGAACGGCAGGAAGCACGTGCTGGTCCCCTGCGGACAATCTCACCACCTCCAGTATGAGCAGGGACAGCACGTGGCTTAGTGGTTAAAGCACTTGCCTGAAAGCCTAAGGACCCAGGTTCAATTCCACAGGACCCATATAAGCTAGATGCACATGGTAGTGCATGCGTCTGGAATTCATTTGTAATGGCAGGAGGCCCCGGTGTGCCCATTCTCTCTCCATCTTTCTGCCTCTTTCTCTGTCTCTCTCTCAAATTAATATTTAAGCCGGGAGTGGTGGCACAGGCCTTTAATCCCAGCCCTCAAGAGGCAGAGGTAAGAGAAGTGCTTTGAGTTTGAGGCCACCCTGAATCTAGAGTGAGACCCTACCTTGAAAAACAAAAAGAAGAAGAAGAAAGAAGAAGACGAATGGGCTGGGGAAGTGGCTCAGTGGTTAAGGCACTTGCCTGCAAAGCCTAAGGACCCTGGTTTGATTCCCCAGGACCCAAGTAAGCCAGATGCACAAGGAGGCGCATGCGTCTGGAGTTCGTCTGCAGTGGCTGGAGGCCCTGATGTTCCCATTCTCTCTCTCTCTCTCTCTCCCTCTCTAATAAATAAGTAAATAAATAAATAAAATAAAATTTTAAAAAAGGAGCCAGGCATGGTGGCGCACGCCTTAATCCAGCACTCAGGAGGCAGGCAGAGGTAGGAGGATCACCATGAGTTCAAGGCCACCCTGAGACTACATAGTGAATTCCAGGTCAGCCTGGGCTAGAGTGAGACCCTACCTCAAAAACAAAAAAAGAAAAGAAGAGTAGGAGGAGGAGGAGGAGAAGGAGGAGGAGGAGAAGGAAGAGGAGGAGGAAGGAGAGCTGAGTAGCAGCCTCCCTCTCAGCTTCGTTACTGTACACAGCGTGGCCAGCGCATCACACGCCTGCCACCACAACGGACTGTACCCCCAAACCATATGCAAAACAACCCCTTCCTTAAGTGGTTGTGTCAGCTTTGTAGCACAGACAAGGGGAATAAGACTGGCCTATACTAGACACTCAAAGACCAGGATCCCACGGCATGGCCTTTGATAGATGCTGGACACAGACGTGGCTGGCACGGGACAGGCCACAGCGGCAGTCTCCCTGTCCACAAGCAGGCAGAAAACCAATATCCCTCATACCCTGGTCAACAGCCTTGCCGCTCATTAGGAAATCCCCTTTTTGGGAGGACAGCAGACGTCAGGATAGCCTTCCTGAAAAAGCCAGATCACTAAGGGATGGGTGCCACCTAGCGGTCAGCATGCCTCAGAACTCACGAAGCTCGGGTAGAACACGTCCCCAAATCATGGCAGAAGATGCTGAACACACCAAAGTGACTGCCTCAGGGCACCTGGTCAGCGAGAGGTGGCAGATCGTCTCAGGTCTGAGCTGCTATGGTCCCTGGTCTTGTGTGCACGTGCTTTCATGCATGAACAAGATACAGCCCTAGTCCTGAGTGCAACTCCTCCCAGCTGCCACATCCCTTCCGACCATAACCAAACCACGTCCTATGTCATTAATTAAGCACAGACCAAGTCACCCCACCCGGGACATAAGTTTCTAACAATCTCCCAAAACCTACACAAGGGGGCACACACATCTGGAGTTTGATTGCAGTGGCTGGAGCCCCTTGTGCGCCAATAAATAATAAATAGACTTTATTTTTATTTATTTATTTATTTATTGTTTTTGGTTTTTCAAGGTAGGGTTTCACTCTAGCCCAGGCTGACCTGGAATTCACTATGTAGTCTCAGGCTGGCCTTGAACTCATGGCGATCCTTCTACCTCTGCCTCCCAAGTGCTGGGATTAAAGGGTGCACCACCAAGCCCGGCTAAATAGACTTTTTAAAGTATTTTATTTATTTGTGAGACAGAGAGAGAGAGAGAGAAAGGAGGCAGACAGGTAGAAAGAGAGGATGGGCACGCCAGCACCTCCAGCCACTGCAAACGAATTCCAGATGTATGTGCCCCTTTGTGCATCTGGCTTACGTGGGTCCTGGGGAATTGAACCAGGGTCCTTAGGCTTCACAGGCAAACACCTTAACTGCTAAGCCATTTCCCCAGCCCTAAACAGACTTTTAAAAAGGGGGGAGCAGCCGGGCATGGTGGCACACGCCTTTAATCCCAGCACTCGGGAGGCAGAGGTAGGAGGATCGCCGTGAGTTCAAGGCCACCCTGAGACTACATAGTTAATTCCAGGTCAGCCTGGACCAGAGTGAGACCCTACCTCGAAAAACCAAAAAAAAAGAAAAAAGGCTCCCTGAACGCTGCGGGCATGGGCCCAGGTCATCCCCTGACCTGCTAGAGACATGGAGCACACTGGGACTCCATGAAGGGCAGCAGCTGGGTCACATCCTCAGAGGCTCACAGTAGGTCACCATGGCCAAAGGGTGGGCCACAACTGGTCACTGATGCCCCAGAAGCACGGGGCAGAGGACAGATGCACTGGCTGATGGGTTCTACCTGCCCTTCCCACATGAGCACCTGCATCCTTTCATCTGCCTGCTGGCATTAAGTCTGACACAGACCAGCTGAGCAGGATGCAACAGGAGCCTGAGAGGGACAAGAACCCTCCACATTGATGGGGAGCTAACCCTACATTTCAGTTCTTTCTAGGTGGTTACCAACACCTCAAAGGAATGACCACCCCCAAAACTGAGAGTGAGGGTGCAGGACAGTGGGGCTGGCCCTCTCTGCTGGCTCTCATGCTGGGCCCCATGACTTCAGCAGGAAGAACCACTGGCTTCCACTTCCCTAGTCTGCAAAGCCCCTGGGCAGCATGGGACAGAGGCCACCTGCAGAAAAGCCTGCCCTGGAAGGACTGAGCCAGGAGGCGGGAGCAGCGCTGGAAACCAGCCACCTACAGTGGGACAGAGGTGGCAGCCCACCTACCTGAGGTTCAAGCCCATGGTCTGGTCCAGTCTCTCCCAGCTCTGCAGCTTGGTCAGCAACCTCTGGAAAGACAATTACAGCCACGTTTCATCACCATCTGCCAAATTCTTTTGAAACCATTGATGACAAGTCAAGTCTCCACAGGTCTGAACTCAGACATGTGAATGGTCCCAACGAGTAGCTGACATTGCGCTGTCTGCTTCCTCCTGGCCCCACCGTGCAAACGGAGGCATGATTCCAGGACCGCGAGGGTGGGACAGTCCCTCAGTGGCCTGTGCAGGTACAGACCCAGCCAGTGACATGAGGACTGGTCTCTGCCCACCTTCTAGGAGACTCTTGGAACGCCAAGCCCCAGGCAGATGGACTCTGTCCCTGAACGAAGTTTCCCCCCAGTGCCACGGTAGGCCAAGACCAGCAATGACTTAGGAGGGAACAGCCAACTCTGAAGAGGAGGCAGGACAGCACCACCCAAATGCCTGTACTTTGCTCACTGGCTTAAGCCCCCGAAAGTCAAGGCCTCTCTGCCCAATGGATCAGAAGCCATCTGAGGACGGGAGATGCAGGCCACTGCTTGGGATGTTTGTCACCCATGGTTCACTCGTCCCAGGGCCCTCCAGGGGCCAAGCAAGTGCTTGTCAACTAACTCTCCTACAGCCAGTGCGGGAGAGCACATGCTGCGTCCAGGTCCTGCTCTGCCCTCCTCACTCCTCACTCCACAGATGCTACCTGTACCCTCCCTAACCAGATGAGGAAACAGACAGGTAAGGGACTAGCCCAGGGTCCCACAGCCAACACATTTCCATGCAAGATAACAAGCCAGGCAGTGTGATTCTAGATGCTAAATCTCAAAACAATTCCAAAGACAAAACAAACAGAAAATCACTCAGTCCAGAGAAAAGAACAAAAGCACTTGGTCTAGGGTTATTTCCAGACCTTGCACCTACACAAGCCTCCTCCAAGAGATGCCTATCTGGAATGGCCAGCCTGGTGGGAGCCACTGCACCAGCTAGTCACACAGGGCTCTGTAGCCCCAATAGGCCACCAGCCATCTGGGAGCTCCTGGGGAGACGGTTCACAGGTAAAGTGCTTGCTGTGCAAGCATGAGGACCTGAGTTCAGATCCCCAGCAGCCACATAAAAGACAGGCATGAAAACACTGACAATCTGCCAGAGATAAAAGGTAAGACCCTGCTGCTGAAGACATCCCAGGCTGCGGTCACAGGACATCAAAAAACCATGCTGGCACAGAAAGGGAAACTAGCTTGCTCCTGGCTAGCCCCTTAGTGCTGGAGAGACAGCGGTCACCAATAACATGAGTAAGCAGGGGACCCTGCTGACTACAGAACAAGAAGGACACGCTTGCACAACAGTAGCACACAGCCTCTGTGGATAACCAACTGTTCTCTGAATGGACATGAGGCCCACTCGGTGGGAGAGAACTCATATCTGGTTCTGGAAACCAAGTCAGAATCCCACTGTCAGGAAGCTCAGACTTCAGAAAGAAACCCCCCGCCCCTCTGCTCTCTGGTGAAAAAGAGCAGCTTGCACACCAAAAATTTCTCAAACAACTCTGCATAGCCCCGTTAACCCACACTCTCACGCCTGGTTGGAGAACCTGTTTTATTTTACAGATGGAAGAGAAAATGGAGAAAAAACAAGAAACTTCCATCAAAATGACAAGAAGATGGCCAAGTGCCCACCACAAAATATGCCACATTTACCAGGGCCAAGGAGAAACCGCAGAGAAAGCGGCAACAGGAACACTGCTGCTCCTACTGCTCGCCTGACAACCAGCTCCAGGGTGATGGTGACTGACACAGTGATTAATCAAAACCTATCAAAGCAGAAATCCAGAGGCTACCAAGAACTCAACACTAAATCACACTGCCAACAGGCCAGCCATGACTCAGAGAATATGGCAGAAGAGGGGGCAGAAAGATTCTAAAGCCACAGAGTGGATAGGAACACCCTGAGGCATGGTACCCCCCCACTAGGGACTGACTGAGGCCTTCATGACCCACAGTGAATGGCATAACTCCACTGAGGAGAACCTCCAGGGTAATGGGAAAAGTAATGATAATAAGAGTATACATAGGGCTGGAGAGATGGCTTAGCAGTTAAGGCATCAGCCTGCGAAGCCTAAGGACCCAAGTCCAATTCCCCAGTACCTAGATAAGCCAGTACCTAGATGCACAAGGTGGCATGTGTGTCTGCAGTTAATATACAGTGGTTAGAGGCCCTTGTGCGCCCATTCTATCTGCCTTTTTCTCTCTCAAAAAAAATAAAGGGTGCTGGAGAGATGGCTTAGCAGTTAAGGCATTTGCCTGTGAAGCCAAAGGACCCAGGTTCAATTCTCCAGGACCCAAATAAGCCAGATGTACAAGAGAGTGCATGCAACTGGAGTTCATTCACAGTGGTTGGAGGCTCTGGCACACCCATTCTCCCTCTGTCTGTCTTCTGTCTGTCTTCTCTCTCTCTCCCTCTCTCTCTGCTTGTAAATAAATAAATTTTTAAAAATAAAGTATTTTTTTAAAAAAGAGTATGCATAAACACTCATTAAAAATCTTAAAAAAAAAAAAGCCAGGGCTGAACAGACTGCTTAGTGATTAAGGCACATGCCTGTGAAGCCTAAGGACACCAGTTCCATTCTCCAGGTCCCACATTAGCCAGACACACAAGGGAGTGCATGCATCTGGAGTTCGTTTGGAATAGCTGGAGGCCCTGGAACGCCCATTCTTTCTCTTTCTCTCTCTCTCTTTCCCTCTCCCTCTTTCTGTCTCTAATAAATAAATAAAAATAAAAAATAAAAAATGCCAGATATGGTGATACGTGCCTGTAATCACAGCCCTGGGGAGGCAGAGACAGGAAGATCGCTGGGACAGGCTGGCCATCCGGACTGACTGATCAGTGAGCCCAAGATCCAGTGAGAGATCTTGTCTCAAAAAATAAGGTGGCGAATGACTGAGGAAGACACCTAAGTCAGTATCTGTCCTCCGTGCACACCACACACACACACACACACACACACACACACACACAAAGGGTCACACTTCAAGAAGTAGCCGGAGATGGGGGCCAACTGAGGGTCAAGATGGAAGGCTGACATTATATGACTACAGACTGACAGGATGGAAACAAACCATGGAAAGTGAATGGGGAAGCACGGGGAGGGAGGCATGGGGAGGGAGGTATGGGGGGGGGGAGGCACGGGGAGGGAGGTACGGGGGGGAGGCACGGGGAGAGGCACAGGGAGGGGAGCACAGGGAGAGGAGCACTGGGAGGGAGGCATGGGGAAGGGGGAGCACGGGAAGGGAGGCACAGGGAACGGGGAGCACAGGGAGGGAGGCACGGGGAAGGAGGCACGGGGAAGGGGGAGCACAGGGAGCATGGGGAAGGAGGTACAGGGAGGGAGGCACAGCGGGGGGGAGCACGGGGAGGGAGGCATGGGGAAGGAGGCACAGGAAGGGGAGCACGGGGAGGAGAGCATGGGGAGGGAGGTGCAGGAAGGGAGGCAGGGGGAAGCAGTAGGAAGTACAGAAAGACCCTATGCAAACCCTGTTCTGGTCCAAACTCACGGGGCAATGGCAAGGAAGGAAGTTCCCTGACCTCCACTTCCCACTCTGCCCACACGTGACTCCCCAGTGCTTCCCAGTCCATACCCTTCACCACAGCACCATCTAGTCCTAACTACAGACCGGGGAGAGGACCCTAGCCTGCTCCCCACATCTCCCCTCCTCCCTGATGCTGCAGCAGCCCACCCATCTCACAGCTTCCATCTGTAGCAGAGAAATCTAACCAGGTCTTACTGAGCTGGAAGCAAGGCGCCACCATGGCTGTGAGACTTCTGGAGGCTTCGGGGACAGCTTGTCTGTCTCCTGCCTTTTCCAGTGCTTACAGGTACCCCAGACCCTTCTATCGTGTTCACAGCCAGCAGCAGCAGACAGATCCTCTTCCTCACCACCCACCTCTACTGTCTGCCCCAGCCACTTGGCTAGTGTATCTGGAAAGCCCAGGATCTGCTCAGACCCAAGCCAGCTAATGAAAAGCTCAACCCCTTGGGCTGGACAGATGGCTTAGCAAAGGCTTGATTCCCCAGAACCCACATAAGTGATGCACAAGGGGGTGCATGCATCTGGAGTTCATTTGCAGTGGCTGGAGGCCCTGGTGCGCCCATTCTCTCTCTGTCTGCCTCTCTCTCTCTCTCAAATAAATAAATATACCAAAAATAAAAATTCAAGCGGGCGTGGTGGCACATGCCTTTAATCCCAGCACTTGGGAGGCAGAGGTAGGAGAATTGCCATGAGTTCAAGGCCAGCCTGAGAACACACAGTGAATTCCAGGTCAGCGTGGGCCAGAGTGAGACCCTACCTCAAAACCCTTGCCACATGTGATAACACCCTGGCAGGTCCCAGGATTTCGGCATTCTGCCCATCGCATGCCCAAAGCAGCCAACAGGAGACCAGTGTACCTATAACAGGCGCACAGTGTGCTCCGGGCAGCCAGAGGCCGGCCCTGGAGCTGTGGCTCATCCACTCACCTCCTTCTCCAGCTCCAGAGCAACCAGCGCTTCCTGCATCTTCTCCTGGCGGCCCAGCTTCCGCTGCAGGCCCTCCAGCTCCTCTGTGAGCAGCCCGTTGGTCTCCTTCATCTCCCTGCAGGGCCAGAACAGTCACTCTGACAGCCACATGTGCTGGAGGTGACCCCTATAGTGCAAGAACGCAGGACCCTGCCCCTCAACATTTGGGCTCAAGCCCAAGGGGCCCAGTCACGTGGAGAACAGCACCCCAGCAGCCCCAGCAGCCAGGCCCTCACCGCAGGTGAGCGTTCTCCTCCCGCAGCCGCTTCAGCTCCCGCTCCACCCGGGGCATGCGCAGGAGCTCGGACTTCATGCTCCTCACCACGGCGGCATCTTGTTCTTGTAGACACAGCTTCTGCTCCAGGTCCTGTCAGGGACAGAGCAGAGGAGGGACAGTGAGCAGGCAAAGTGGAGGGGCCAGCCTGGAACTCCCAACTATGGAATGTTCTAGAGAAGGCAGAAGAACGGAGACAGTGACGTGAGGACTGTCATGGAGGAGAGCAGGAAGGAAAGGAGGCAGAGGGAAGGGGTTAGGGCGGGGAGCAGTCCTGGAAACTGCAAGGAGGGACACATCGCCATTCACACGACACCCTGGGAGAACCCCAGAAGTTATGACCCGGTGGTAAGGCTGACGACAGATTCACTGATCACAACTCATCGCACCCTTCAGGGAACAGAGATGGTGCCGGCCGGGAGGCAGGACAGCAGGTATGAGAGCCCTGCACCTCTGTACAGACCTGCGATGGCTTTCTGCCTGCTGCCTGCTCCCCCACGGCACTCTGCACTGGAGCCAGCCCACCGCAGGCTGGAACCTCTGACACCACTCAAGGCGGTGGCAGGAGCACCGTGGAAGCAGTTACCTGGCAACAGACGTCCTCAAGTGCAGCTGGCACTTCTGTTTCAGTGCAAGATGTGACAACCCAATGCTCCCGGCCTGTTCGTGCTGCCCACTGTCACTTTCAGACGTGAGCCCAAATGTTGGCAGGGGAGGGTGGTTTTCCAGGACACACAATTAGTCAATATGTGACTTAACACTTTATAAAAATGAACAAAGGGGCTGGAGACTTGGCTCAGTTGGCTGAGCTAGCATGCATGAAGTCCTGCGTGGTGTCACGTGCCTGTAATCCTAGTTCTTGACCCTCAGCCTCAGCTACATAATGAGCAGCAGACCAGCTTCTGCTACACAAAGAAACCCTGTGAGAAACATTCAAGACTCATGGGGCTTGGCATATGGCTCAGCTGGTAGAGTTCTTCCTAGCATGTAGGAAGCTCTGGGTCCAACCCCAGCACCAACTAAACTGGGCGTGGAGATGGTGGTGCCTGCAATCCCAGCACACAAGACATGCAGACAAGGAGATGAGATGTTCAAGGTCGTGAGTTTGAGGCCATCCTGGACTACATGAGCCCCTGCCTCAAGCAAACAGAGAGTAAAGTCAGTCATGAGCTGCGAAGATCTCCTGACTTGTAGAAGGGCTTCAGTGGTGTCCAAGACTCAAAGCCCCTGGAGGTCTTCCCAGGCTACTCCAGCCGTGCCTCTCAGCAGCAGCCTTGCCATCACCTCTAAAATGGCCCTGCCCTCTGCACCCCGACAGCCATCCATCCGCACACCATCCAGCCCTCAGGTCCCTACCAGCAGGATCTTGTGTATATCTGAATATAATGAGGCCCGTGAAGACTGCCCTTTCTGTGGGAGCAGCTGTACCTGACCCACTGTGTGGACACTCTTTTACTACAGTGGTCATCTTGGCCCTCAACAGGACAGCAGTGGCACATAGTGACAAGTCACTGAACCGATACCAAATCAGTCCATGGTCAACAAGCCCCTATGGAGTCCAATGCTGTCCAGACACAGAGTCAAAGGGTGGGGACAGAAAGACACTGAGCACAAACTGACAAAGCCTATGCACAAGCAGACAGAACTGAGCAGAGGACACAGAGGAAGGTGACTGAGAAGATAAGGAAATGAAGGTGGGGGCAGGGGAGCAGATAAGCGGATGCCAAGTACAGAAGCCCAGAGGCCTGGGGCTGGTCGGGCACACACCATCGGGGGCAGCAGGGAGCAGCTGGCATGGGCCTACCACCAGCACTGTTTGTTACTCTGAAGGCCACAGAAAGGAAGCCAAAGATTTCTTTTTTTTTTTTTATTTGAGAGAGAGAATGGGCAAACGAGGGCCTTCAGCCACTGCAAACAAACTTCACACACATGCGCCACTTTGTGCATCTGGCTTATGTGGGTCCTGGGGAATAGAACCTGGCCTCTTTAGCTTTGCAGGCAAGCACCTTAAGTGCTAAGCCATCTCTCCAGGCTGCCAGAAGATTTCTCAAGGCACCATCTCTCCAGCAATACTGTCTGTGGTGAAGTGTTAGGGCCTCAACTGTCAGAAAGCCTTGGCTTAGAGACCCAGCTCAGTCAGCCACACTCTGGCTGTTCAACTACGGGCAGTATACCCAACTAAGCCTATTTCATGTAGCCGAGGCTGGTCTTGAACTTGCGATCCTCCTGTTTCAGCAGTAATTACAGGTGTGTGCAACATACCCAGCTCTCAAAGCCTACATTGCATCATCTTGCATGTGGACCTAGATTATGGGTGGGGTGCATGTGTACGCATATGGGTATTCATTTCCATGTGTGTGGGTACATACCTGTGTGCATGTGTGTGCAACTGAATATGGAGGCCAAAGGTTGCCAACTGTCTTTTTTAACTTTTGTTTTGTTTTTCGAGGTAGGATCTCACTAGTACAGGCTGGCCTGGAACTCACTCTGTAGTCCCAGGCTGGCCTTCAACTCACAGCAATTCTCCTACTTTTTCCTGAGTGCTGGGATAAAGGCGTGCACCACACCTTGCTTTTCTTAACTTTTTATTGACAACTTCTGTAAACATGGGCAATATACCATGATCATAATCCTCTCCCCCATTCCCCCTTTCTCCTTCCAGATCCTCCTCCACTGAATCCCTTCTTTCCAACTAGTCTCTCTTCTATTTTGGGGTCGTCATTTTCTGCCTCCACTAATGCAGGTCTGTGTAGGTAGTGTTTGAGTGTCTTCTTCACTCTCTCCACCTTATTTATTAAGAAAAGGTATCTCGGGCTGGAGAGATGGCTTAGTGGTGAAGGCACATGCCCACGAAGCCTAAGGACCCAGGTTTGATTCTCCAGGTCCCATGTAAGCAAGATGCACATGGTGGCACATGTGTCTGGAGTTCGTATGCAATAGCTAGAGGCCCTGGTGTGCCCATTCTCACTTTCTCTCCGCCCACTCTGTCTTAAATAAATAAATAAATAAATAAATAAGAATAAATTTTTTTTTTAAAAAGGTATCTCAAGCCGGGCGTGGTGGCACACACCTTTAATCCCAGCATTTGGGAGGCAGAGGTAGGAGGATCACCATGAGTTCGAGGCCACCCTGAGAAGACATAGTGAATTCCAGGTCAGCCTGAGCTAGAGTGAAACCCTATCTCAAAAAACCAAAAAAAAAAGGTATCTCACCTGAACTCAGAGGTCACCTATTCAGCCAAGAGCCATCTGTCCCAGAGACCCCACCTCAGCTCCCTGAGTGCTGGGATGGCATGGGTGCTGAGAATCTGAACTCAGATCACCATGCTTGTGGGGGAAGCACTTTACCAACTAAGCCATCCTCCCCAGCCCCATGTCGACCTTTCTCATAGGTTTCTAGTGGTCTTCACTACATCGTCAGAGCGTTCGCTGTGGCCTCCACGGCACCCAGCACACAGGGCTGGGCACGCGGGACAATCGACTACTGTCCTCACATGCCACCGAACACATTCCCCACTCAGAAAGGCCTGTGTGGAACAGGAGGGCTCAGGCTACTGGGCTTCTACAGGACGCAAACACAGGGCTCGCTCAGCCGCCCACCTTGATCTTCTGCTCCTGGTCGGTTCTCTCTTCTTGGCTGGCCTGCAGCTCCTGGATCTTCTGATTTGCCTCCTGCCATTTTCTGCAGAAATAAAAGTATAACATGCACTAGCAGGGCGTGGGGGCGTACGCCTTTAATCCCAGCACTCAGAAGGCTGAGGGAGGAAGAACTCCAAGAATTCAAGGCTGGTCTGGGGCTATAGAGTATGTTCCAGGTTAGCAAAGGGTAGAGTGAGACCCTGTCTCAACCCCTCCCCGAGAGAGAGAGAGAGAGAGACAGAGAGAGAGAGAGAGAGAGGTAGAACACATGCAAGGCCAGCCCATGATGCCCCTTAGCCTGAGCCTCCAATATGGACTCACACACACCCTCTGCAGGGGATGCCCAAGATGGGGTAATACGTGCCCACCTGGTCCCCATGCCTGCTCACCCAACAGTGCCTGTCAGCCCACTGTAGCAAACTGGCCATGGAAAGGGCTGAACCGCAGGGCAGACCCCAAAGCCTGGTCACCACTCACTGGGGTGCATATTCCTGCTCTCTGCCACGGTCACCCACCCCTCCAAATCTGGCTCGGAATAGCCCCTCTCTGGAAGCCAGCTCCAAGAATGCATGTCACCCCATCCTGACACTCTGTACGGGGTTCCGGACCACCCTGTGCGTCCCTCGGTCCAACAGTCCATGGACAAGAACAGCAGCTAAGGGCTTGGTGCGGGGTGGGTCAGCACACTCACTGCTGCTGCAAATCCAGCTGCTCCCTTAGCTCCTGCTTCTCCGACTCCAGGCGCTTCACCTGGATGTCCTGGTCCATCACGCTCCACTGCAGCTCTGAGACGCGTCCCTTCAGCGTGGTGATCGTCTGCACATTTGGGGAACCGGAGATCAAGGGCCGGGCACCTTGTCACTGCTCCCCACAGCAACAGGTGCCCAAGGGCCTCCTTGTGTTCCCCATATGCTGACAGGAAGATGTGGATCACAACCAGACCCTCTAGGAAAACTATTCAAAGACAACCTGGGCAACTTAAGGAGATATTGTATAAGAGAAAAAGTAGGGCTGGAGAGATGGCTTAGCGGTTAAGGCGCCTGCCTCCTAAGCCTACGAATCCGGTTCCAATCTCCAGGTCCCACGTTTAGCCACATGCAAAGTGACGCAAGGGCGCGATGCCGCACTTGCCCACAAGGGGGCACATGTATCTGGATTTCATTCACAGCAGCTGAGAGGCTGCTGGCATGCCCATCTCTGTCTTCCTCTTCCTCTCTCTGTCTCTCTGTGTCTCTCTCTAAAAAAATAAAAAATAAAAAAAAATTTTAAAAAAGAGAAAAAGTAGGGCTGGAAAGACGGCTTAGTGGTTAAAGCATGTGCCTGCAAAACCTAAGGACCCAGGTTTGATTCCTCAGTACCCACATAAGCCAGAGGAACAAAATGGCACATGCATCTAGAGTTCGTTTGCAGTGGTAAAGGCCTTGGTGCGCCCACTCTCATTCTCTCTCAAAGAAATAATAAATTAAATTAAGTTATTAAAAAAAATCTGGGCATGATGGCACACATCTTTAATCCCAGCACTCGGGAGGCAGAGGTAGGAGGATCGCTGAGAGTTTGAGGCCACTCTGAGACTACATAGTGAATTCCAGGTCAGCCTGGACCAGAGTGAGACCCTACCTCGAAAAACAAACCATATATGGGAATAGAGTTCTGACATCAACCACAGAGGATTCGCACCAGAGTGGACCTTAAAAACATAGTAAGTGTCATTGGGTGTCCCTGTATTGGTATGTGGGGGCCACCCCAGTTAGTACTCTCTATAAGGAGGCCACAGTATTTGTTTCCCTGTCCCTAATAATACTGAAATAGTACAATGCCATGCCCCATGCCACTGCAGCACCCTGCGTAGTCCACGTTATCACAGTATTGAGCACCAATCTGGGATGCAAGCAATGAAGGCATTAAAAAGGTATCCAAGAACCGGGCATGGTGCACACGCCTTTAATCCCAGCACTCGGGAGGCAGAGGCAGGAGGATCTCCTACCCTGAGACCACATAGTGAATTCCAAGTCAGCCTAGGGCTAGAGTGAGACCCTAACACGAAAAACTACCAAAATAAAAATAAAAATAAAAATAAAAAGAAGGTTCCCAGGGCTGGGGAGGTGCTCAGCTCGTACAGCGCTTGCCTTGCAGCATAAGGACCTAAGTTCGATCCCCAGGACCCGTGTAAAATGCCAGGTGCCAGGCGTGTCTGTTGTCTTAAGAGGTGAGGAGACGGAGGCAGGAGGATCCTTGGACTTGCTGGCAGCTAGTGTAGTTCATGTGGCAAGTTTCAGGCCAGTGAAAAACACCGTCTCAAAATAAGGTGGACCTGAGGGATGACCCCTGAGGTCGTCTTATGTGTGTGCACATGCACACAAAGGTTAAAAAAGAACTGTGTCCAAACCAAACACAGCACCACACACCTGTCATCTGAGCACTCAGGTGACGGAGGAAGGAGGATTACAAGTTTGAGGCTGGTATAGACTACAAAGTGAGTTCAAGAACACCTATATAGGGGCTGAAGAGATGGCTTAAGGCACTTGCTGGCAAAGCCAAAGGACCCAGGTTTGATTCCCCAGGACCCACATAAGCCAGATGTACAAGGTGGTGCATGACTCAGGAGTTCATGTGCAATGGCTAGAGGCCCTGGTGCACCCATTCTCTCTCTCTCTCTGCCTCTCTTTCTCTCGCTCTCTCTCAAATAAATAAATAAAAACACTTTGAAGAAAAAAAAGAACAGCCTGTGTAGGAAGACACTGTGACAAAACAAAGCTACCCAACATTGACATGTCCTCCAAGAGGCCTCTGCAGTGCCATGCAAGGGGCATCGGGGCTCTGACAGGGACAGCCTGGTGGAGGACATCAGTAAAGAAGAGACGGACAGCAGAATCACAGGGCAGGATGAGGGTGATGAATCAGGAGGATGCAGGCTCGGCAGCCTGGACTGCACAACAAAGGAGGGAGGGCTTCTCCAAGAAGGGAGGGGCTGCTGAACCTCTCCTACTATCCAGTGAGGGGTGTGCAAGGGGCCCCCAAGCACGGAGCGGTCCAGCATGCAGGCCAGGGCCTCAGAGTGAGGGTGAGCCTGAGTGAGGCAGGAGCCGCTTCTCTGGAAACAGATCATGCCTCCTCTCCTGCCAAGACTCGCTTCAGAAGGCAGATGCAAGAACAGCGTTAACATGCTCCCCGGTGCTGCAGAGGCAAAAATAACCCACAGCCCGCTCGCTCGCAAGGATCCAGCAAGTGGAGAGGTGCGGAGACAGAATACCAATGACGCCACGGGCCAGCTCCAGCGCTCTCCTCTGTTTCCTCTTGGCACCTGTGATCCTGAACGCCACAGAAGAGGGATTGGGGGCTCCCACTGCACTGACATTCAGCAGCCTCCAAAACACACCAGAATATCTTGGACTACAGTGCACACATGCCCTGGTTCAAAGACCTCCTCAGATGCTAACAGAACTTGCTGGAAATCAAAGAAATGCAAATCAAGAGGCACCTAACTACATTGCCTGGAAGAAAAGGAAACAGTATTTCCAGAACATCCCCCGACCCGTGACAGGCAAGATGACAGCGACACCAATACACGGTTAACAGTGGCCCTGCAGCTGACAGCAGCAGCTGGCCAGAGCTGTGACGGGGCTGTCATCCTGCCCCTAGGGTCTGGCCAAACCAATGTTGCAGAAGCACACAGGAAGTCACAAAGGTCTGTGAATGAGCACACACACAGTGACAACACACGGATCCATTAAAATTCGTATTTCTAAAGACCCAAGTAAGCCAGGCATGTTTGGCTGCCTCTGTGCATCTCAACACCCCAAAGGCTACCACAGGAAGACTGCTTTGAGTTCAAGGCCAGCTTGGGCTATGTAGTGAGTTTCAGGCCAACCTGGGCTACAGAGTAAGAACATCCTCAAAAAAAAAAAAAAAAGCCAGATGTGGTCGGTGCTGCCTTTAACTCCAGCACTCAGGAGACAGAGCCAGGTAGATGGTGACTTCAAGCACAGCCTGGGCCTTCAAAGTGAGTTCCAGGTCAGCCTAGGCACCTGGGGGGGGGGGGGTCTAAGGAGCAAAGTGTTTAACGGCTTCAACTAAGACCATGGAACGGAAAGTCCTATGTTTATACTGTGATTTACAGCCATGCAAGCAGCAGGCGTGCCCAGGATTCGTGGGTTTAAAAGATGCCTTGCGAAGCCGAGCGTGGTGGCGCATGCCTTTTTTTGGGGGTGGGGGTTTCGAGGTAGGGTTTCACTCTAGCTCAGGCTGACCTGGAATTCACTCTGTCTTCTCAGGGTGGCCTCGAACTCTTGGTGATCCTCCTACCTCTGCCTCCCAAGTGCTGGGATTAAAGGCATGCGCCACCATGCCCGGCTTTCGATCATTCTCTTTCCTTAGAACAAGGCTAGACATGACAGGGTGAATGAAACCCAGGGCCCAGGGCGGGCGTGGCTCACCTCTCTGGCTGTAGCCAGGCCCTCCTCCTGCTCCCGCAGCTGCTGGCTGGCCGTGTCCAGGCTCTGCTTGCACAGCCTGTGGCGCTCCAGCTGCTCCCGCATCTTCTCTTCGGCCTCGGCTTCTCGCTCCTGGAACTGCCGAATGCGCGCCAGGAGCTCCTGGTTGCGGTCAACCTCTCGCTGAGGAGCAAGCAGGAAGAACGTGGTCAGGGGGAGGGGACAACTGCAGCCCACAGAAGAGCAGGGCAGGCCCATCGGCCACATCAGGCAGGGTCAGGACAAGACTGCCAGGGCTGCTGGTGTGGCAGCACAACTGCTCCCACTGAGACGCACTTGGTGTGATGCTGGCTCCTCACACCGTCCACTCCCAGCCACCATCTTTGCAGAAGGAGATAAGAGCATGGAAAAATCTACACTTCAGACTTGACCTTGGAATGAAGCTGAGCTTCTGCAGCCCCAGCAGCTCTTGTCTGGCCATGCTCGGGCCATCATTAAGATGCACCAGCATTCCCCACTGAGCAGATGACCAAAGCAGGGCAGGGGCACAGACAGCAGCCTGTAGCCAGGATGGTCACACTGTGCCTGGACATGTCCCAAGTGTCCATGGCAGACCTTCACAGTAACCAAGCACCTTAGCCTCCAGGAGGGCTGGCGCGGAGGGACCAGCACTGTCTCGGCACACATCTACCATCCACAGAGACCTGGACCTTCACGGTCAGCTTGGAGAAGGGAACCCCAGAGCAGGAGCTGGGTCCCGGGAGGTAAGAGCGTGACGCCTGCACCCAGCACTGAGACCTCCTGCCCCACCTTTGGCAGAAACTGCACACACAAGCTCCCTCAAGAGCCACCAGAACTTGAAAACCAAAAACCAAAAAAAAAAAAAAAAAAAAAGAGCCACCAGGAATGTCCACAGCAAGTTCTACCCAGTGAAGGAGGGTGCCACCCTTGTCCAGGATGCTGCAGCCCCTGGAGAAAAGGAAGGCTGAAGAACTGATTACGTAGCTCAGTGGTAGAGCACTTACCCAGCAGGCACAAAACCCTGGGTTCAATCCCCAGCACCACCAAAGAAGAAGAGGAAAAGATTGAGTGGAACCTCGATGAGTCCCAAGGGAGGAGACAAGGAGTTAGTGACTGCAAACAAGTTACTGCCGGGGACCTTCCTGCATAGCAGATCAGCCTGCTCTACGAGGGAGGGGCTGGCAGCATGGCTCTGTGGGAGAGCAAGTGCTCAGCATGCAGGAGGACCTGGGTTGGAGCTGCGAGGAAGGGGACAGAGCACGCTATTGGGGCTGCCAGTCCCAGTGCCCAACGGGAATTAGTTGAGGCAGGTCTTCAGAGCAAGGGCCTCACCTCCAGTGGACTTGTGGGGAGACAGCCGTCCACCACCCGTCCAAACAGGCCATTTCTGAAAAGCCAAGCCTGTAAGTGACAAGACCCCACGAGACAACTTACAGTGCTCCAGCACACAGGCCCCCGGCTCCTCGGTGTGTCTGTGGGCAGGACAGGAAAGGACAGGCCTCTGGGAAGGCAGCAGAGGCTCCACAGGCCAGACCCATGCTCTGCCATCCTGCTACCCCTTGGTCTTCAAAAAAGAACTTCAAGATGTGGCAGCCAGCCTTCACTCACTCAAACGTTCTCCACCAAGTCACAGCTGTGCTGGGCACTGGAGCCTTTGAGGGACTCTGTCCAAGGCTCCCAGGAACACCAGAGCTTTCTTCCTGAGAGCCAGGCCAGCCCTGCAGGATGGCACTTCCCATAGGCCAAGGGCCCTCATGCCACCAGTCTACCTGTGAGGGTTGACCTTCACTGTCACCTTGCTGGGATTTGGAATCACCTAGAAGACACACCTGTGTGCACGTGTGCGAGGGCATTTCTAGAGACGTTTAACTGAGCAGGGAGGATCCACCCTCAGTGCGGATAGAACCACCCCGGGGCTGGAGACCCAGGGTGTATAAAAAGGAGAAAGAAAGCTGAGCCCCAGCATTCATCTCTCTGCTTCCTGACAATGGACATGATGTGACCAGCCACAACACCTCCTGCCAGCCCTGCCTGCCTCGCTATGATGGACTGTCACCGCAAACTGAGAGCCAAAACAAACCCTTCCTGCAGCTGCTTTTGTCAATAACTTTGTCACAACAAGAAAAGCAACTAATACAGCCTCCTCACGAGGACCCTTGGGTCTCAGCTCGCCCAGCCCAGACAGCACACCAGGGCTGCACAGCATTCTGCATCCCAGGCTCAGGCCCACCAGCCAGCAGCACCCAGGGATGATGGCAGCCCCTTTCATCAAGACAAAGAGAGTGCTGACAAGCACATCAGGCCACATGACCATCCTCAGGGAAGGGAGGAGGAAAGAGATTTTGAGGGCTGGAGGGCTTAGTGGTTAAGATGTTTGCCTGCAAAGCCAAAGGACCCAGGTTTGATTCTCCAGGACCCACATAAGCCAGATGCACAAGGGGGCACATGCATCTGGAGTTCATCTGCAGTGGCTGGAGGCCCTGGCGTGCCCATTCTCTCCTTTCCCATCCCTTCTCTCTCTGCTTCTTTCTCCCAAATAAGTAAATAAAAAATTTTTTTAAAATTTTAAAAAGGAGATTTTGAGGTCCAATGCTCTAAGTTCTGGCAGCATTCCTACAGAAACTCACTCTGTTGAAAGCCCCAGCAAAAGCTGTTCGTGAAAGCAAAGCAGTGTGGCAGCCATAAGCAAGGGCTATGCCCTCCCAGCTGCCCTGAGAGGCCAGGAGCAAATGTAAGGGTGCTATGCTGTGCTTCTGGCAAGACCCACCACAGGAGCTGGTCACCCCACAGCAGCTGGTGTTCCAATCCCTCCAGAGGGAAGAGGACACACAGGCCCAGCAGCGGCAGGCCTGGCTGCACCACAGCTCCATGAGCAGCAAACACAATGAGGCGGTGGCTCAGCAGCTGTCCCCAGTCCAGGCCACCCTCCTCCACTGACAACTGACCCACAGCAATGGGCACAGGTGAACAGCCTGGCCCTCCCAATGCAGGGCACCTCAGGGCCAGTCGGCTGAGTTCTGACTTAAGCCTGGTGGGTGCTGCACCCAGGCCCAAGTCCCAGGGACTGCCTGGACCCACCTCATAGTTCCTGGCGCTGGTGCTGGCCGCTCTCTCCAGCTCCACGCGAGCCCTCTTGTGGCTCAGCTCCATCTGCATCTTCTCCCGCTCCACCTGGATGAGGTAGGACTTCGAACGGATCTGCTCGGCTCTTTCCTCCAACTGAGAGTGTGTACCCAAAAGAAAAGAGAAAGCTCGGCAGCCAGTCAAACACGGCAAGTGGCAGCCCACGGGAGGCTGAGGCAGGGTGACGGGTGCACAGCAAGACCTTGTCCCGGGATACTGTAAGGTCTTTGCGCCCAGGAACTCAACAGTGGTGGCTGCGGCTACTGCACGAGTCTGGGCCCGTCCATATTCCATCAGGGTACCCCACCTTATCCCGAGGCAGTATTAGCAATTAACTGTTACTAAAGGAAGGACATATTTTCTTAGTGGTATAGTCACTGATAAGTCTCCCACAATCTGGTAATAATACCTTGCCCATGTCTATGCAAGCAGCACTAATAAAACTCAGTGAGTCCCCAAAATTATATGTGTGTGTATACGTGTGTATGAGAGAGACAAGAGAGAGGAAGAGAAAGAAGCAGAGAGAGAATGGGTGCACCAGGGCCTCTAGCCACTGCAAACAAACTCCAGACCCATGTGCCACCTTGTGTTCTGGCTTACATGGGTCCTGGGGAATCGAACCTGGTGCTTAGACGTCACAGGCAAGAGCCTTCACTGCTAAGCCATCTCTCTGGCAACCCCTCCAAAAACTTAAAGACATGAAAGAAGGAAGGGGACTAAGTGGACAAAAGGGGTTCAGTGGGAGTGGTAAAGGATAAAAGAGGATAATGTGGGGCTGGAGAGATGGCTCAACGGTTAAGGCACTTGCCTGCAAAGCCTAAAGACCCGTGTTCTACTCTCCAGATCCCACGTAAGCCAAACACACAAAGGTGAGGCAAGCGCAAGGTCACACATGCCCACTAGGTGGCGCAAGCGTCTGGAGTTCTATTGCAGGGGCTCAGGCCCTGGCACTCGAATTCTCTCTCTCTTTTTCAAATAAAAATATTAAAAAGAAAAAAGAAGGTAGGGCTGGAGAGATGGCTTAGTGGTTGAGGCACTTGCTTGGGAAGCCAAAGGAGCCAGGTTCAATTCCCCAGTACCCATATAAGCCAGATGCACAAGGTGGCACGTTCATCTGCAATGGCTAGAGGTCCTGGTGTGCCCATTCTCATTCTCTCTCTTTCAAATAAATAAATAAAATATCTTTAAAAAAATTAAGGGCTGAAGAGATGGCTTAACAGTTAAGGCACATACCTGCAAAGCCTAAGGACCCAGGTTCAATCCTCCAGGTCCCACGTAAGCCAGATGTACATGGTGGTGCATGTGTCTGGAGTTCATTTGCAGTGGCTAGAGGCCCTGGTACACCCATTCTCTGTGCCTCTCTCTCTCTCTCTCTTTTTCTCTCTCTCCCTCTCTCTGTCTCAAATAAATAAAAATAAATCTTTAAAAAAAAAAAAAAGCCAGGCACAGTGGCATATGCCTTTAATCCCAGCACTCAGGAGGCAGAGGTAGGAGGATCACCATGAGTTCCAGGCCACTCTGAGACTACATAGTGAGTTCCAGGTCAAGCCTGGACCGGAGTGAAACCCTACCTCAAAAACCAACCAAATAAATAAATTTAATTTAAAAAAAAAAAAAAAAAAAAAGAGGGTAGAGCCAGGCATGGTGGTGCATGCCTTTAATCCCAGCACTCAGGAAACGGGTAGGAGGATAGCCGTGAGTTTAGGGCCAATCTGAGTGAATTCCAGGTCAACCTGAGCTAGAGTGAAACCCTACCTCAAAAAACAAAAACAAAAACAAAAAAAAAATGGAATATATCATCAAAATGCTTTATATACAGGCATGTAACTGGCAAAAGGGTCTCACTTTAGCCCAGGCTAACTTAGAATTCACTATGTAGTCTCAGGGTGGCCTTGAACGCAAGGTGATCCTCCTACCTCTGCCTCCCAGAGTGCTGGGATTAAAGGAATGTGCCACCACACCCGGCTACAAATGATCTTTTAAAAAGGAGTTTTACTCATCTCCACCACCCAAAAAAAAGATAATACTCAAGGCAAATCGTTCAATTCCATGCACCACTTCCCAAGAGCTACCACTCCCGGCAAAGCGCTATCCCAGCCTGAGCCTGTGGTGGACAGGAGACGGGCTAGGTTTCACAATGACGGTATGTGCGCTCTTAGGAAAGAAGGCATATTCATTTTCCATGGCTATCGAACAAAATCCCACAAACCTGGCAGCTAAAACCACCAGCAGCACAAGTTCAGGAGCTGGGCCCACAAGTGGAGGAGAGAGGCTCAGTCCCCTACTCGCTGTCAACCTGGGCTGCTACTGGAACCTAGAACCCCCACTATGTCCTCTCCCACTCCCAGATCTACACGGGTTTTTCTTTGCACTGCTGAGGGTGGACCCTGAGCCTTACACATATTAGACAAGTCAGCCACTGAGCCACACCCCAGCCTGTTTCTGCAGTTGAGACAGGGGCTTACTAAGTTGTCAAGGCTGGCTTCCAACTTGGGATCCTTCTGACTGGCTCCCTGAGTAGCAGGGCTTCCAGCACGAACTACCACACTCAGCGAGACCCTGGTGTTGTTAATGGTGTTTAGTATACATGGTACGCGTGTGCTGTGTGCACGTGCGTGCACAGGCCACAGGAAGACATTAGACGTCCTGTCTCTCGCGTCTCTACCCTCTTTCCCTGACACAGAGTCCCTCACTGCACAGGGACTGTCTCTGTCAGACTGGCTGACCAGGAAGCCCCAGTGATCCTCTTATGCTGCCATCCACCTCAGCACCAGGGTGACAGGCATGTGCAGCCACATGCAGCCTATTGCATGGGTGCTGGGGATCAACCTCAGGCCTTCATGCTTGCACAGCACGTGTTTGTCTTTGCACTTCTGAGGGTGGACACTGAGCCTTGAACATGTTAGACAAGTCTGCCACTGAGCCACCTCCCCAGTCATTTGGGTGTGATTTGTTTGGGGTTTTTTTTTTTAAGTTTTAAAAAAAATTTTTTTTTAATTATTTTATTTATTTTTGGAGAGACAGAGAGAGACAGAGAAGGAGACAGATAGAGATGGGCGCGCCAGCAGTCTCTCAGCTGCTGTGAACGAAATCCAGATGTGTGCGCCCCCTTGTGGGCAGGTGCAGCATTGCGCCCTTGCGTCACTTTGCATCTGGCTAAACGTGGGACCTGGAGATTGGAACCAGGTTCTTAGGCTTAGCAGGCGGGCGCCTTAACTGCTAAGCCATCTCTCCAGCCCTTTTTAAAGTTTTTTTTTAAATTTTTTATTTATTTATTAGAGACAGAGAGATTGAAAGAGAGAGAATGGGAGCACCACAGCCTCTAGCCACTGCAAACGAACTCCAGATACAGGCAGCACTTTGTGCATCTGGCTTTATGTGGGTACTGGGGAACCAAACCCAGGTCATTAGGCATTGCAGGCGAGCGCCTTAACTGCTGAGCCATCTCTCCAGCCCTTGGCAGGATTTCTGAGACAGAGTCTCATATATACAGCCATGGATGACCTCAAACTTGCTACATAACCACAGCTGGCACTGAACTCCTCGTGATCCTCCTGCCTCCACCACAAGTGCTGATACTGCAGGCATGTGCTGCCTGACAAAGTAGACCTGGGCTTTCTCAAGAACTTACACCAGTCCCACTCAAGTAGACTGCCTAACCTAAGACTGGCCGGAGACCTTAGCACGCTTGCAAAAGCCAATGTAACACCACCTGGTGAGCGCCTGAGCATTCAGGAGATGGCAGAAAAAGAGTGTGTCTCCTGGGTGCCGGGAACTGGGAAACCATCAAGGTTGTCCCGGCAGAAGAGTGAGAAGGTACAAGGGAATCAGTCCTCCGAGGGCCCCAGGGACTTGCCGGACACTGTCAATGAGCCACTGACTTCCCGGGCCAGAGCCTCGCCATCCAGACACGCTGTGTCTCTGGAGTACAGAAGTCACACAGAATGCCAGGCTACACCCCACACTTAATCACATCCCTATACATTGACTCACGTGCCCTGGGCTAGGTGGCAGTTCCCCACAGGGGGGAGCCTGGCTCTAGGAGAAACCTTACAGAGACAGTTCTGACTGCCATGGAGGGTGAGAGGTACGGTACGGGTCTGCCACCGACACCTAGTGTGCGAGGGATCACGCCAGTGCAGCAGTGCCCAGGAAGTCCCACAGCCACAGTGCGCCCAGCTCACTGTCATGGTGGCAAGGCAGAGGGGAGATGCAGCCTAGGGTATGCAAGGCACCCAACCCTCAACCTCCAAATGCCCTAGAACAGCCCGGCCTCCAGTGCCCACTGGCACTCAGGGAGACCCAACAGAACAAAAGCCACCATGCTTGGGCTGCAGGTCACTGAGAAATCAAGCTGGAGAGCTAGTGAAGGCGCCTGCCTGCCAAGCCTAAGAACGCTGGTTATTCCCCAGGTCCCACGTTCAGCCAGATGCAAAAAGTGACACAAGCACACAATGCCGCACTTGCCCACAAGGAGGCGCATGCGTCTGGAGTTTGTTCACGGCGGCTGAAATGGCCCTGGCATGTCCATTCTCTCTCGAAATAAAGAAAGAAAGAGAGAGAGGAAGGGAGGGAGGGAGGGAAGGGAGGAAAGGGAGGGAGGGAAGAAAGGGAGGGAGGGGAAGGAAGGAAGGAAGGAAGGAAGGAAGGAAGGAAGGAAGGAAGGAAGGAAATAAATCAAGCTGGACCTGAGCTGAAAGCCACCTCCCTGTTGACTAGCTGTCAGAATGCTGGAAAGAGCTATTCAGCCTGTTGAGGTGTGGCTCAGTGCTAAAGTTCTAGCCTAGTATACACAAGGTCCTGGCTTTAATCCTTGGTGGGAGGGTTTTTGTTTTGTTTTGTTTTTCTTTTTTTTGGTTTTTCGGGGTAGGGTCTCTCTGTAGCCCAGGCTGACCTGGAACTCACTATGTACTCT
Source organism: Orientallactaga sibirica (assembly GCA_036365145.1). NCBI lineage: Eukaryota > Metazoa > Chordata > Mammalia > Rodentia > Dipodidae > Orientallactaga > Orientallactaga sibirica. Next base: position 2,102,997 of record JAEOAD010001990.1, on the reverse strand, counting down.
CAGGGTGGCCTCAAACTCACAGCGATCCTCCTACCTCTACCTCCAAGTGCTGGGATTAAAGGCATGTGCCACCACGCCCGGCTGGTGGGAGGGTTTTTTAAGGCTAAAGTTATCAATTTATTTAATCAGTGATCAGACACAACTCCCATGTATGGCCAGCATCACTTCATAAAAGAAAGCTTTCAGCCAGGAAAGGGGAGGCACACCTTTAATCCCAGCACTCAGGAGGCCCATGTAGGAGGATCGCTGTGAGTCCGAGGCCAGCCTGAGACTGCATAGTGAGTTCCAGGTCAGCCTGGACTAGAGTGAGACCCTACTTGAAAGTAAGGGAGGAAGGGAGGTATGGAGGGAGGGAGGGAGGGAGGGAGGGAGGGAGGGAGGAGGCTTTCAGAATGGAAGACTGTCCTTGCCAAGAAAAGGCAGTGTGCAGCTTAGTGTGCTAACACTAGCTCTCAACAAACCAGCATCATCTGTGTTGCCAAGCAGTGTGTGAGCCTCACCAGGAGTCCAAGAGTGACGGCAAGTTCCTGGTGTGCCACAGAAGGGCTCGAGGGCAGAGGATGGGCAGGAAGGACGTCAGAGCCGTGGAGCAGAGAAGCTGGGAAGCAGCGTGCTGACAGGACCAAGCAAGGCAAAAGCTGCATGTGTTCACCACAGCTGGGGCTGATCCTTTGGCTCTTCAGAGCCTCAAGTCCTTCAGGAGACCTTGACTCCCATGGGAGAGTGTCCACAGAGAGCATTCCCGGGGCTACAATCAAGCAGACTCCTGCTGGCAAGCAGCACCCTTAGTCTGCAAGTGGCCTGCACAGGCCGGCACCACGCTGCCCGGTCCCTCTGCTCATTGCCCTGGCGTTCTCCCTAGGCTGACCAGGCTGGTACTCGTGCTCCCAGGCACCTTGGGTTTTGTCCTGTTAAAGGAATGAGCTGGCTTTGCCATGCGGTCCTTGATATGAGTGCCACACCCATCCAGGGACCAACAGGGTGGCCTCCAGCCAGGATGTTCCAAGACAGACACTGGTCTCCTGTTACTGCTCCAGTAATGAACGCCCAGGATAACTGTCTTGAGGACACTCAGAGGGACTCCAGGCTGAGCCCTGTTGACCTGCCTCCACTATATGACACTTGAACAGGCCACACCTGAGCTCAGAGTCTACCCAAGATCCAGGCCAGAACCTGCCACTCACCTGAGTCACGGGGACTTGACCAGCCCCCACCTGACTCAGTGTCCACCCAGAGACCCACTCCGAGCCCGCCACTCAGCCGAGTTAAGGACTTGATCACACTCCACCCACGCCTGAAGTCTACCAAGAGGACCCTGTTGCAGTCAGGTTCGCATTGCTGGCAGAAATCACCCGACTAAGAGCAGCTTGTGGGAAAAAAAGGTTGATTTTGGCTTACAGGCTCGAGGGGGAAGCTCCGTGATGGCAGAAAAAACGATGGCATGAGCAGAGGGTGGACATCACTCTCTGGTCAACATAAGGTGGACAACAGCAACAGGAGAGTGTGCCAAACACCGGCAAGGGGAAGCTGGCTATAATACCCATAAGTCCGCCCCCAACAACACACCGCCTCCAGGAGGTGTTAATTTCCAATTGCCATCAGCTGGGGAGCCTAGCATTCAGAACACTTAAGTTTACGGGGGACACCTGAATCAAACCACCACAGGACCCCCCCCACTCCAGTGCCTTCCACTCACCTGCATGCTTTGCTGGTACTGCATCTGCAGAGACCCAGGCACAGAGGTGGACACATCCAGCCCAGATCCTCCCTCCACTCGCTGAGAAATGAAGTTGTTCAAAGACCTCAGCGTGGACAAAACGGTGGTGTTTTCCCCGAGGTCTTCCATGGTCACGTTCCCTCTGGGAGACAAAGGCAAGGTCAGGGACAGCCTTCCCACATGCCATCACTTGTCATTCTCAGCAGGGACCCCCTCTCCCCCCACCCAAGGGCCTCTCAGAGACCACAACCCAGTTCTTCAGCGTCAACTAGGATCCAACACTGCGGAGATAACAGAAGAACTGAGTCAGGCAGGCGCCAGGTGATGGCGTATGCTCGCCTCTAAGCCCCATGCTTGGAAGAGGGAGGCAAGAGGACTAGTTCAACATAGAGTTACCTGAGCTGGAGAGATGGCCTGCAAAGCCTAAGGACCCGGGGTTCAATTCCCCAGGACCCACGTAAAGCCAGATGCACAAGGTGACGCTTGCATCTGCAGTTCGTTCGCAGTGGGTAGAGGCCCTGACGTGCCCATTCTCTCTTCCCCCACCTGTCTCTGACTCTCTCAAATAAATAAAATAAAATAAAATAAAATAAAATAAAATAAAATAAAATAAAAAAGATCTGGGGCTGGAGAGATGGCTTAGTGGTTAAGGCGCATGCCTGCAAAGCCTAAGGATTCCGGTTCAATTCTCCAGGTCCCACGTAAGCCAGATGCACGTGATGGCACATGTGTCTGGAGTTCACTTGCAGTGGCTAGAGGCCCTGATGTGCCCGTTCTCCCTCTCCCTCTCTCTGTCTCTAATAAATTAATTAATTAAAATTTAAAAATCAAATTTAAAATAAAGATCTGGGCATGGTGGCTCACCCCTTATAATCTCAACACTCAAAAGGCTGAGGCAGGTGGATTACTATGAGTACAAGGTCAACTTGGACTACACAGTAAGGAAAATAAAAAACAAGGGGCTAGAGAGATGACTCAGCAGATACAAGCGCTTGTTGTGTAAGAGTGATGACTGAGTTCAGATCCCAGAACCCACATAGCACACACATATGTAATCCCATGTGCCTGTGGTGAGATGGGAGGCAGAGACAGGAGAATCCCTGAAAGCTCATGGGAAATGCAGCAGCAAACAAGAATCCTGCATCAGGGGCTGGTGAGATGGCCTAGTGGTTACGGCGCTTGCCTACAAAGCCAAAGGACCCAGGTTCGATTCCCCAGGACCCATGCGTGAATCCGAGGAAAGCGCCTGTAATCGCAGTGCTCAGGAAGTAGAGGCAGAAGGATCTGAAGTTCAAGTTATCATCAGATAGATGGGTGTCCCAGGCCAACCTGGACAGCATGGGGTCTCATCTCAAAAAAAAAAAAAACACACAAGCCACACATCCTCAGTCACAGTCAGTCAGTCTCCTGGGGGAGGGGCTCAGCAGTACGGGGCACACTTCCCACAGCACGCTCACCCAGCACGCAGCGGCCTCTGGGAATGAAAAGAATGCAAGTGTCAGGCGACGGCTGTGGCAGTGCCAGATGAAATGCTCGTTAACAGCAATGTCACTAAGGGTCCCCACTCCTTCCAACCAGAGCCTCAGAAAGGGATCCCACACTCACCCAGAGAGGGACACCAAGCTGACCCAGAGTCCACACTTACTAAGCCTCAATGTCCTCACCCATAAACCCACTTCAGCGGCAACTCGCTGTAGCATGAACTCTTCTGACACAGACGGGAGCTTGCTCCCTCCAGGCAGGGCCCTACATCAGACTAAAGGCCAATTCCACCGGAGCACACCTTACAGCCATTGACTTTAGGGATTCCTTACAGAGCATGGGCAAGGAGTTGCCTAGGCAGCGCTGGGGCCATGGAGACCCCAAAGCAGCCATAGCTTGCGATGGGAAGGCCTCTTCCCAGCATGGATGATGACCTCTGACCTCCCCACGGCTACAGAGAGGGAGCTCCCAGTACCCTCATCTTCCTCTTACCTCCCCAATACCACGATACAATGTGTATCACTGCACACAGCTGTCGCAGGAGGCCATCATGAGGAGGTCTCATCATGGATGTAAGGACCCTTCCCACCCCTCCTTCAGGCCCAGTCACGAAGGTCTTGTGTGAGCAATCACAGCTGCTTCTGATAAAGACAGCAGTACTGTTGAACATCCCTGAGGCAAAAGGCATGAACACTTACAGTAGGAAGGCTTCTTCCCTTAGAAGAGGCAGCTCTGCTTGATTTCCCTTAAGGATCAGATTGAGAACACATTCACAGACCCTATATTGCTGGGCATGGAAGCGCACGCCTTTAATCCCAACCTTTGGGAGGCAGAGGTAGGAGGATCACCGTGAGTTCGAGGCCACCCTGAGACTACATAGTAAATTCCAGGACAGACTGAGCCAGAGTGAGACCCTACCTCAAAAAAAAAAATTTGTAAAAAAAAAAAAAAAAAGTTAGCCGGGCGTGGTGGCGCACGCCTTTAATCCCAGCACTTGGGAGGCAGAGGTGGGAGGATCACTGAGAGTTCGAGGCCAGCCTGAGACTACATAGTGAATTCCAGGTTAGCCTGGACTAGAGTGAAACCCTACCTCGAAAAACCAAAAAAAAAAAAAAAGTTAAAATAGGGCTGGAGAGATGGCTTAGTGGTTAAGGTGTTTGCCTGCAAAGCTAAAGGACCATGACTCAATTCCCCAGGACCCACATGAGCCAGATGCACAAGGTGGCGCATGCGTCTGGAGTTCGTTTGCAGTGGCTGGAAACCCTGGCACACCCATTCTCTCTCTCTCTCTGCCTCTTTCCTTCTCTCAAGTAAATAAATAAAAAATAAAATAAAATAAAAAATATTTTTTAAAAAAAAGTTAAAATAATGGGCTGGAGAGGTTGCTCTGTGGTTAAGGCGCTTACCTGTAAAGGCTAACGACCAGAGTTCAATTCCCCAGTAACCACATAAAGCCAAACACACAAAGTGGCACAGGCATTTGGAGTTTGCAGCACTTTCAGACCCTGCTGTGCCTATTCTGTCTCTCTTCTACCTCTCTCTGCTTGCAAATACATAAATACAATTTTGGGGGGGGAGGGGGAGGTTTTGAGGTAGGGTCTCAGTCTATCTTAGACTGACCTGGAATTCACAATGTAGTCTCAAGCAGGCCTCAACTCAGGGTGATCCCCCTACCTCTGCCTCCCAGAGTGCTGGGATTAAGGCATGTGCCACCACACCCACCTTATAAATACAATTTTTTTTAATAAAGTCAAAATAAAGCCAGTGTGGTGGTGCACATCTTTAATCCCAGAATTTGGAAGGGAGAAGTAGGGGGCTCACTGTGAGTTCAAGACCAGCCTGAGATTACATAGTGAATTCCAGATCAGCCTGGACTACAGCGAGACTCTACCTCAAAAAACAAAAACAAACAAAAAAAGTTAAAATAAACTGGGTATGGTGGCTCATGCCTTTAATCCCAGTACTTAGGAGGCAGAGGTAAGAGGGTTGTCATGAGTTCAAGGCCAACCTGGAATTACAGAGTGAGTTCCAGGTCAGCATGGGCTAGAGTGAGACCCTACCTCGAAAGAAAAAAAAAAAATAGTTAAAATTAAAAGGGGCCGGGTGTGGTGGTGCACACCTTTACTCCCAGCACTTGGGAGGCAGTGATAGCTGGATTGCTGAGTTCAAAGCTACTCTGAGACTACACAGTGAATTCCAGGTCAGCCTGGGCTAGAGTGAGACCCTACCTTGATTTAAGAAAAAATAATCCTGGGCCAGGCGCGCGTGGCGCACGCCTTTAATCCCAGCGCTAGGGAGGCAGAGGATCACTGTGAGGTGGCGTGGTGGAGGCCACCCTAGGACTACATAGTGAGTTCCAGGTCAGCCTGGACTAGAGTGAAACCCTACCTCGAAAAACCAAAACAAAAATCCTGGTTTGCAAGTCAGGAGTGGTGGTGTGTTCATACATTTCCAACACTTAGGAAGCTGAGACAAGAGGGTCATGAGTTCCAGACCAGTGTGGGACGCCTAACCAGATCCTGCCTCTGAATTTGCCACTTAACAAGAACCCTGGCAAGAGCCTCAGGTATACACACCAGCAAAGGAAAAACGGACTGGGAGGGCAAGGGGAAATGGATGGACAGGCGGACCGACGAAGGCATGCGTGGTGGAATGCTGCAGACATCAGCCCTCTGAGCCTAAGACCTCTCATATGCCAAGATCAGATCACAGTCACGCTGGCCTGAGAGCTGAGCCACTGACAGACGCACTAGAACTTCTTAGAGCCCTGCATTTTCACCTCCCAGAAGCCGGGCCACTCCACAGGCGGCTTCCGACCTTCCAGCCTCCGGGCTCCAAGACACCAACGGCGATGGCTGGTCCCGAGCAGAGTCCCCCGTGTCTCAGCAAAGAGCCCCGGCATCTAAAGAAGTGTCCAGGAGCGAGGCCTGTCATCCCAGCTACTGAGGATGCTGGAGTCCAGCCTGGGCGACATAGAGTGAGTTCAAGACCAGCCTCGGGAACTTAGCGGGACGCCGACTCAAACAGTGCAGAGAAGGCTCGGAGGTAGGGCGCTTGGCGGGGTGCACGGGGCTCAGCCCTCAATATTGAAACAAACCAGAACGTGAGCACGGAGCCGAGCGAGCACGCCCACAGCCCGCCGCGCCCCTCTCCTCTCCAGACACGCCCCCTGCACCCCTTGCACCCCGGCACCGGCCCGGGCGGCGGGATGCTGAGCTGTCCCCGAGCCCCGCGGGGTGCAGCATGCTCGGGGGAGCCGGGCTGCACGGATAGGGTCCCCCCGAGCGGATGGAGGCGAGGACAGGAAGGGGGTCTGCGGCGGAACGTGACCCCCGGCTCCGGGGGACGCGGGGTGCGGAGAAGGGGCGACACCCCAAGCGGACAGCTGTCCTGAGGAGCCCCACGGCCGCCGCTCACCTGTGCACGGAGATGCCGCTTGCCGCCGCAGATCGGATCTCCCTCCCTCAGCCCGCGCCCACGTCTCGCGAGAAGTGCGCTTGTGATCTCGCGGGAACTGGAGAGATCGGGCCGTAAAGAACGTAATAGGAGTGACGCGTGTTTGGGAAGCCTCAGCCGCGCCCCCGGGGCCCAGTCCTAAGGAAGGAAAGGACACTAAACCACACAACTGGACCACGGAAGGCTCGGGCTGCCCGGCAGGTGGACGGGACACGCTTCCACTTCAGCCACCGCCTCGCGCCGTAATGTGTGGAATAGCACCGCCTCTACGGACAAACTTGATGTTCACTTCCCGCAAAATCTTGCCGCTACGGCTTGGAGTAAAAGGGAGAAAGGGATTGGGTCGTTTGGGTCTAGAGAACTTTGGTTTGTTTTTGATTTTTACTGTTTGATTTTTTGGTTTGTTTTTGTTTTTCAAGGTGGGGTCTCACTCTAGTCCAGGCTGAGCTGGAATTCACTATGTAGTCTCAGGGTGGCCTCGAACTCATGAGTGCTGGGATTAAAGGCGTGCGCCACCACGCCCGGCTAGATTTGTTTTGTTTTGAAGGCGTGGCGATCTACCTGTCCCCACTTTGCAAGAGATCAGAATAATCTGGGTTCTCCTTATCTCTTCCTAAAGGAGTTCCCTAGGCCTGTCTTTCCATGAACAATCTGAGCTTCTTCCTGGGAAGGAGTTCTCCTTTCCTCAAAGTAAGGTTTCAATATGATCATGGAATTCTCGCGGTTAAACTCAGCCCTAAACTTAGCGGTATGGCTGGCCTCTTCTTGAGCCAGAGTCCACCAGTCAGCTCTCTTAGACCCACCTGAGTCTGAGGTAAAGTCCACTACAATAAGATTATAAATAGATGCTTACCAGATGGGGAATGGCCTCTATTTTTGCTGTTCACGTCTCCTGAACTTCCAAGTCCCTGCTCTGGTAAGTCCCCCTCCTCTCATTCCTACTGACCACGTGGGTTCCCTACCCCCTCCTACCTTCCATGTGGCAGAAGCTCTCTGTTTTCTCCTCTTTCTCTTAATCAATAAAAAGTCTCACTAAACCTTACCCTCTGGCCTACGGATTTATTTATTTATTTATTTATTTATTTATTTATTTATTTATTTATTTATTTATTTAAGAGAGAGAGAGCCGGGCGTGGTGGCGCACGCCTTTAATCCCAGCACTCGGGAGGCAGAGGTAGGAGGATCGCCGTGAGTTTGAGGCCACCCTGAGACTACATAGTTAATTCCAGGTCAGCCTGGGCCAGAGTGAGACCATACCTCGAAAAACCAAAAAAAAAAAAAAAAAAAGAGAGAGAGAGAGAGGGAATGGGCGGGCCAGGGCCTCCAGCCACTGCAAAGGAACTCCAGATGTATGCTCCACCTTGTACATCTGGCTAATGTGGGACCTGGAGAATCAAACCTGGATCCTTAAGCTTCACAGGCAAGTGCCTTAACCACTAAGCCATCTGTGGCAGTTTGACTAGATGGCACTCAATATATTCAGTGTTTTATTAGTTTGTACTTTGCATCTGTAGCCACCTGACTGGAGGCAGTGTCACTGGGCAGATCTTAAGGTGAGGTGGTGGGTTTGAGATTTCAATCTCAAAGATATGTGAAAATGTGACTAGCTGGAGTTCCTGAAGTGTGCTTTTTGTAGCTTTCTCTCTCTGTTTGGTCCTGTGAGGGTAGGCCAGCTTCTTCTGCCATTATGGAACTTCCCCTGTAAGCTCCAATAAATCCCTTCCTTCATACCAGCACCTCGTCTGGAAGTTCATCTCAGCGAACCTAAAGCTGTCTGCTACACCATCTCTCCAGCCCTGTAGTATTTTCTTGAAATAACATGTTCCCTTTTACTTCTTCTTTTTTGGTTTTTTTGAGGTAGCGTCTCACTGTAGGCCAAGCTGACCTGGAATTCACTATGTAGTCTCAGGGTAGCCTTGAACTTCTGGCGATCCTCCTACCTCTGCCTCCCAAGTGCTGGGATTAAAAGTGCGCTCACCCTGCCTTTTAAAAATATATTTTGGAGCCGGGCCAAGTGAGGCAGGGATTAAAGAGTTCGAGGCCACCCTGAGACCACCACACCCTGCAGAACTTTTAAAAAATATATTTTATTTATTCGAAAGAGTATTGCAATCCCCTCTTCCACCAGAACCCTGAGCTTCGCAGCCTGTGCGTACATTCACACCCAGTGCTTCCCCTAAACGCGCTGGGAATGATCACTGCTCGAGTGGATGACCTTCCAGACTACCCACCACAGAGAATGGGTGATTAATCCCCGAATGGAAATTTCAGACTTTTCAACCTTGCATGCTACTGTCAACACAGCAACTGGAAACCTCGGTGCCACGTTGGGAGAACAAGAAGGTACCTGCCTCCCTCGCAGGCTGAGTCTGAGCCGAGGCTCTGTAAGTGCAAACGTGGACTTTGCCTCAGCAAACCTGGTTTGTCTCTGTTTTGCAGCACTGGAACCTGAACCCAGGGCCTGGTGCAAGCTAAGCAAACAGGACCATAAGCCTCGTCCCTACCAGCCAAATCCATTTTCATCCTCCCCGTCAGCTGTTCTTTCACATTTTCCTGTTGACAAGTTACTCTTCCAAAATCATGATGTTGGGCTGGAGAGATGGCTTCAGCAGTTAGGACGCCTGCCTCCAGTGATTCCAATCTCCAGGTCCCACGCTTAGCCAGATGCAAAGGGCACAATGCTGCATTTGACCACAAGGGGGCACACACATCTGGATTTCATTCGCAACAGCTGAGAGGCTGCTGGCATACCCATCTCTATCTGTCTTCCTCTCCTTCCCTCTCTCTGTGTCTCTCTCCTCCCCCCCAAAAAATCATGATGTTGCCAGGGGTGGTGGTGCACACCTTTAATCCCAGCATTTGGGAGGTAGAGGTAGAAGGACTGCTGTGTGTTTGAGGCCAGCCTGACACTACATAGTGAATTCTAGGTCAGCCTGGGCTAGAGCAAGACCCTACCTCAAAAAAAACCAAATCATGCCGGGCGTGGTGGCGCACACCTTTAATCCCAGCACTCGGGAGGCAGAGGTAGGAGGATCACCATGAGTTCGAGGCCACCCTGAGACTACATAGCTAATTCCAGGTCAGCCTGGATGAGAGTGAGACCCTACCTCGAAAAACCAAAAAAAAAAAAAAAAAAAAAATCATGAATTAGGGCTGGAGAGATGGCTCAGTCAGTACTGTATGTGCCATGCAAGGGTGAGAACCTGAGTTTGGATCCCGGGCTCCCATGAGAAAGCTGGCTGTGGTAATCCCCCACTGGGGAGGAAGAGACAGGCAAAGGCTCGGGACTCACTGGCCTGTGAGTCTAGCTGAATTAGGTGAGCTGAGGTTCAGCAAAAGACCTTGTGTCAAAAAAATAAGGTGAAGCGCAATTGAGGAAAACATCTGACGTCATGTACGAGTGTGCACCCACACATACACCAACAATATACATATGCATGCCTACCACACACACCAGGAAAAAAATCATGCTATAGAGGTATACACCTATAATCCCCGCATGTGGAAGGCTAAGGCATGAAGATGAGAAAATCAATGCCAGTCTGGGCTAAATAGTGAGACCCTGTCTCAAAAACAGAACAGAGCTGGAGGGAGGGCTCAGCTGACAAGGCGCTCACCTGCAAAGCCCAACAACCCTGGTTCAAGTCCCCAGGACCCATGTAAAGCCAGATGCACAAAGTGACACATGCATCTGGAGTTCATCTGCAGCAGCTGGAGGCCCTGGTGAGTCCATTCTAATTGCAAATAAATAAAATATTTTTAAAAAATAAAATGGATAAATTATGACATAAAAGCTGGGTTTTATGTTTTTGGTTTGTTTGCAGTACTGGGGACTGAATTTAGGGCTACTATTAATTTATGCTACATCTTCAGCCCTTTATTTATTTACTTTTACATATATATGTATTTTTTTCTGGTTTCTCAAGGTAGGGTTTCACTCTAGCTCAGGCCGACCTGGAATTCACTATGTAGTCTCTGGGTGGCCTTGAACTCATGGCAATCCTCCTACCTCTGCCTCCCAAGTGCTGGGATTAAAGGTGTGCACCACCACGCTCAGCTTAAATATTTTTTTTTCCCTTTGGTTTTGTGAGGTAGGGTCTCACTCTGGTCCAGGCTGACCTGGAATTAACTATGTAGTCTCAGGGTGGCCTCGAACTCTCGGTGATCCTCCTACCTCTGCCTCCCGAGTGCTGGGATTAAAGACGTGCGCCACCATGCCCAGCTTAAATATTATTTTTATTTATTTATTTGAGAGAGAGAGAATGAGGCAGAGAGAGAGAGAGAGGATGGGCATGCTAGGGCAAATGAACTCCAGACGCATGCACCACCTTGTACATCTGGCTTACATGGGTCCTGGGGAATTGAACCTGTGTCCTATGGCTTTGCAAGCAAATGCCTTAACTGCTTAACCATCTCTCCAGCCTCAGCCCAGCCCTTTTTGAGACAGGGTCTGAACAAGTTGTCCAGTCAGACTATAGAGTGAATTTGTGGTCCTCCTGCCTCAGCCTCTGAGTAACTGGGATTACAGACCTCATGAAGGCTGTTTTATTGCTTTGTTTTTATTATTTGTCACAGTCCTTGAATACACGTTTTCATGTTTTTTGTTTAAAGACACAGACCTTGCCCACAGTCCTGCTTAGCTCCCAGATGAAAACTCCAGGCTTTCTCCAGAAAGCACTCAGGCTCTGATCATAGCTACCAAGGGCCTCGGGCCTTTCACGGGAGGGCAGGACAGATTCACCGCTTCACGGAGCCGTCCTTCTACGGTACTCCGTGGCCAAGAGGTACACCTCTGAAGACTCCTTCCTGCTGGCCTGGGGCTTCAGAGTCCTCGTTTTCTGGAACTCCTCAGTCAGTCTCTTCTGCAGCTGGTGGCTCTGACGTCCAGCCCAGGTTTTACAGAGCAGTGTTCCCCCAGGGTGCAGGATGTCTGCAGCTCTGTCCAGAAGCTTGAGGCACAGGCTGATGAGCCTGTCATGGTCAAGGTCCCGGATCCCGGTGGCATTGGGTGCCATGTCGCTCAGAATCACGTCTGCTTTCCCACCAGGAAGCAATTCTAGGATTCTCTGGAAGGTTCTTGGGTCAGTCACATCAGCAGGGCACAGGAAAGTTGCCCCTTCCATGGGGACTATGTGGAGAAGATCGACCCCCAGCACGAAACCCACCGGAGAGCTGGTGTCTGCGGAAAGAACAGAGAATGTGACCCTTCCCACCACACACATGCCCCAAGATGAGGTGAGGCATCACGGAGGCAGGGGAGATGATGGCTCAGTGGGCTCTGAGGGCTTGCCTCACAGGGATGAGGACATGAGGACCCAAGTTGAAACCTCAGAACCCATGTTAAAATGCCAGGGATGGCCCAGGCTTGTGATCCCAGAGCTCAATGGTCAGCCAATCTAGTCTACTTGGCAAGCTGCAGGCCAATAAGAGACCCTATCTCAGCTATCTCAAAAAGAGGTACACACCATTCCTGATGTTGCCACCTGGCCTGCATGCACACCTACCCACACACATGCAAACAAATGTGTGTTTTTAAGACACTGGGGGACTGGAGGGACGGCTCTCAGCCGTTAAAGGCACTTGCTTGCAAAGCCAGATGGCCCAAGAGTGAGTTCTAGGTGAGCCTGTGCTAGAATGAGACCTGTTTCAAAAACAAACAAAAAATAACAATAATAAAATTAATTCATTTGATTAAAAAGACTAGAGCCGGGCATGGTGGCGCACACGTTTAATCCCAGCACTTGGGAGGCAGAGGTAGAAGGATCACTATGAGTTCAAGGCCACCCAGAGACTACATAGTGAATTCCAGGTCAGCCTGGGCTAGAGTGAGACCCTACCTCAAAAAACCAAGACTAGAGTTCTTTTTGGCTCTTCTGCTACAAGTGTGTTTGCACTTCATCTGTTTTCTTCCCTTCTTTCTCCTTCCTCTCTCTCCCTTTTTTTCTTTCTCTCTACCCCCTTTCCCCTTCCCTCATTACAATAAAGTCTTATATCCAAAAATTTTAAAAATGGTTGGGGAGGGGGCTGGAGAAGATGGCTTAGTGGTTAAGGCCTTTAGTTGCAAAGCCAAAGGACCCCGGTTTTATTCCCCCAGGACCCACGTAAGACAGATGCACAAGGGGGCACATGCACCTGGAATTCGTTTGCAGTGGCTGGAGGCCCTGGCGCCCATTCTCTCTCTCTCTCAAATAAATAAATATATTAAAAAAAAAAAAAAAAAAAAAAGAAAGAAAAGAAATAGCTGGGGGATGGCTCAGTGGTTACAGGCACTTGCTTGTAAAACCTGCTAGTCTGGGTTAGATTCCTCAGTACCCAGGAAAAGCCAGGCAAAGTAGCCTGCCCCATCATGTCTGGCTTGTCTGTGACTTATTTTAGTTTTCTTTTCTTTTCTTTTTTTTTTTTTTTTTTTTTTTTTTTTTGGTTTTTCAAGGTAGGGTCTCAAACTAGTTCAGGCTGACCTGGAATTCACTATGTATTCTCAGGGTGGCCTCGAACTCACAGCGATCCTCCTACCTCTTTCTTTTTGTTTTTAAATTGAACAGGGTCATATGCATCCCAGGCTGACCTTGAACTATATAGCCAGGGACAACCTTGAACGTCTGATCCTCCTGCCTCTACCCCCCCCAAGTGCTGGGATTACAGGTGTATATCACTACCACACCTAGTTTATGCAGACCATGGAAATCCAACCCAGGGCCCGGTGCATGCTAGGCAAGCACTCTGCCAGCTGAGACCCATCTCCACCCTTGTGTCCTATCTTTGACCATTGTGCCTCTGAAACAACCCCTCAGCAGGCAGCTCAACCAGCGAGCCCGCAGCCGGGGCAGCTCACTGGTGAACCCTCACAGTCGTGGCGACCAGAGATGCTGGCAGGTGTGGGAAAGCCGCACCTGTGCCTGTGGCGTTGACACTCTGCACAGCCACCTGACTCCAGGCGCCAGGGGCAGCCCCACAATCCAGCACCCGCAGGCCTGGACGGAGAATCTGGTGTTTCCCGTTCATCTCCAGGAGCTTGAAGGCGCTTCGACAGCGGTAAAGCTCTGCCTTCGCAGCCTTCACGAATGGGTCCTTCAGATGCCGCATCAGCCACTGGTGCTCTGCGCCCATCCGGCCCTTGCAGTGCGACGTGCCAGTATGGAACCTCTGGTGCCAGAGGGGAACACATGCCAGCTTCAGGTACCTGGTGGAGAGAAAGGATTTAGCAGGTTGCATGCAAAGAAAAACCCAGTGCTTTTCTTTTCTTTTTTTTTCTTTTGGTTTTGCGAGGTAGGGTCTCACTCTAGCCCAGGCTGTCCTGGAATTCACTATGTAGTCTCAGGGTGGCCTCGGACTCTCAGCGATCCTCCTACCTCTGCCTCCCGAGTGCTGGGATTAAAGGCATGCGCCACCACGCCCGGCTTTTCTTTTCTTTTTAGTATTTCAAGGTAGGGTCTCACTGTAACCTAGGCTGTCCTGGAATTCACTATGTAGTCCTTGGCTGGTCTTGAACTCACACTCACAGCCATCCTCCTACCTCTGCCGCTCAAGTGCTGGGATTAAAGGCATGTGCCACCATGCCCAGCTCCTGCTTTTCTTTTTAATATATATGGTTTTATATTTGGTTTTTTGTTTTTGTTTTTTTTTTTTTTTTTTTTTTTTTTTTTGGATTTTCATGGTAGGGTCTCACTCTAGCCCAGGCTGACCTGGAATTAACTATGTAGTCTCGGGGTGGCCTTGAACTCAAGGCGATCCTACTACCTCTGCCTCCCAAGTGCTGGGATTAAAGGCATGCGCCACCACAACTGGCTACTTTTTATTTTGATATAAGGTCTCACTAAGTTATCTAGGCTGGCCTTGCACTCACTCTGTGGCCCAGGCATGCCAGAACTTTCCATCATCCTGCTACAGCATCCTGAGTAGCTAAGATGACAGGCTGTGAAACAAGTCCAGTCCAGCTGGAGAATTCAAACTCCAGTGACCTTCAGCTTGTTCATATCAGCTAAGATTTTTCTAGCTAACAGTAAGGATAAAATTCATGAAGGCTGCTAGGCATGGTGGCACATGCTTTTCATCCCAGAACTGAGGAGGCTGAGGTAGTAGGACGGCTGTGAGTTTGAGGTCAGCCTGGGCTCGAGTGAGACCCTACTTCACAAAACAAACAAAAACAAATCCATGAAGGCTGAGATCACGTGTGTGGTACAGGCCTAAAACCCCAGCACTGAGGCAGGATTTTAACTTCAAGGCCAGCCCACGAAATATAACAAATAAAATAACAGAAGAGCAATCTATGCTCATCTGGCAGAGATGTTCTGTTCTGAGAGGCTGCAGAAACCTCATGAGGACATGTAGCAAAGACTGGCTTGGCACACTTAACATTGAACATAACCTGTGTGAATGCCAAAATGCTATCCACAGATGATTGACAGCCCACTCACAGCAGCTCAGTCTGCACACAGTGGTTCACCATGACACGCCTCTCTCACTTCCTCTCACCACCTGAGGGACCTCACCTCCTCTCTCTACCTGCGGCCCCTCACCTCCTCTCTCTTCCTGTGGCCCCTCACCTCTTCTCCCTTTCCTCCTGCGGCCCCTCACCTCTTCTCCCTATCCTCCTGCGGCCCCAAACCTCTTCTCCCTTTCCTCCTGCGGCCCCTCACCTCTTCTCCCTCTCCTCCTGCGGCCCCTCACCTCTTCTCTCTCCTCCTGCGGCCCCTCACCTCCTCTCCCTCTCCTCCTGCGGCCCCTCACCTCCTCTCTCTCCTCCTGGCCCTTCCCCCTCACCTCCTCTCCCCTCCCTCCCCCCTCCACCTCCCTCTCCCCCTCCTCCCTCTCCTCCTGTGGCCCCCCTCACCTCCTCCCCTCCCTCCTGCGGCCCCTCACCTCCTCTCTCCCTCCTCGGCCCCTCACCTCCCCTCTCCTCCCTCCTGCCCTCACCTCCTCCATCTCCTCCTCCCCCTCACCTCCTCCCCTCCTCCCCTCACCTCCTCCTCTCCCCTCCTCCCCTCACCTCCACCTCCCCTCTCCACCTGCAGCCCCCTCACCTCCTCCCTCTCCTCCTGCGGCCCCTCACCTCCTCCTCCCTCCTCCTGCCCCTCTCCTCCTCCTCTCTCTCCACCTGCGGCCCCTCACCTCCCCTCCCTCTCCACCTGCGGCCCCTCACCTCCACTCCCTCTCCACCTGCGGCCCCTCCCCTCCACTCCCTCTCCACCTGCGGCCCCTCACCTCCTCCTCCATCTCCTCCCTCGGCCCCTCACCTCCCCCCCCTCCACCTCCTGGCCCCCTCACCTCTTCTCCCTCCCTCCTGCGGCCCCTCACCTCCCCCCCTCTCCTCCTGCGGCCCCTCACCTCTTCTCCCTCTCCTCCTGCGGCCCCTCACCTCCACTCCCTCTCCTCCTGCGGCCCCTCACCTCCTCTCCCTCTCCTCCTGCGGCCCCTCACCTCCCCTCCCTCTCCTCCTGCGGCCCCTCACCTCTTCTCCCTCTCCTCCTGCGGCCCCTCACCTCCTCCCCTCTCCACCTGCGGCCCCTCACCTCTTCTCCCCCTCTCCTCCTCCACCTGCCCCCCCCTCACCTCTTCTCCCTCTCCTCCTGCGGCCCCTCACCTCCCCTCCCTCTCCTCCTGCGGCCCCTCACCTCCCCTCCCTCTCCTCCTGCGGCCCCTCACCTCCTCCCTCTCCACCTGCGGCCCCTCCCTTCCCCTCCCTCCTCCCCTCCCTCCTCCCCTCACCTCCTCTCCCTCCCTCCCTCTCCCTCCCTCCTGCCCCTCACCTCCCCTCCCTCTCCTCCTGCCCCCTCACCTCCTCCTCCCTCCCTGCGGCCCCTCACCTCCCTCCCCCTCCTCCTGCGGCCCCTCACCTCCTCCCCTCTCCTCCTCTCACCTCCTCCTCTCCTCCTGCCCCCTCACCTCTTCCACCTGTCCCCTCACCTCCACCCTCTCCTCCTGCGGCCCTCACCTCCTCCCCTCCTCCTGCGGCCCCTCACCTCTTCTCCCTCTCCTCCTCGGCCCCTCACCTCTTCTCCCCCCTCCTCCTGCGGCCCCTCACCTCCCCTCCCTCTCCCTCCGCCCCTCCCTCCTCCCCCTCTCCTCCCTCTCCCCCTCCCTCCCTCTCCCCTCCTCCTGCGGCCCTCACCTCCCCTCACCTCCCCCTCTCCCTCCCTCCTCCTGTGGCCCCTCACCTCCACTCCCTCTCCTCCTGCGGCCCCTCACCTCCTCCCTCTCCTCCTGCGGCCCTCACCTCCTCTCCCTCTCCTCCTGCGGCCTCTCACCTCCTCCCTCTCCTCCTGCGGCCCCTCACCTCCTCCCCTCTCCTCCTGCGGCCCCTCACCTCCTCTCCCTCTCCTCCTGCGGCCCCTCACCTCCTCTCTCTCCTCCTGTGGCCCCTCACCTCCCCTCCCTCCTCCTGGGCCCCTCACCTCCTCTCCCCTCTCCTCCTGTGGCCCCTCACCTCCCTCCCCTCCTCCTGTGGCCCCTCACCTCCTCTCTCCCTCTCCACCTGTCCCCTCACCTCCTCTCCCCTCCTCCTCGGCCCCTCACCTCCTCTCCCCCTCCTCCTCCTGCGGCCCCTCACCTCCTCCCCTCTCCTCCTCCTGCCCCCTCACCTCCTCCCTCTCCTCCTCTCCCCCCCTCACCTCCCCTCCACCTCTCCCCTTCCCCCTCCCTCTCCTCCTGTGGCCCCTCACCTCTTCTCCCTCTCCACCTCTCGGCCCCTCACCTCTCTCTCCCTCCCTCCTGCGGCCCCTCACCTCCTCTCCCTCTCCTCCTCGGCCCCTCACCTCTTCTCCCTCCTCCTGCCCCCCTCCCTCCTCCCCCCCCTCACCCCCCTCCCTCTCCCTCCTCCTGCCCCCTCACCTCCTCTCCCTCTCCTCCTGCGGCCCCTCACCTCCTCTCCCTCTCCTCCTGCGGCCCCTCACCTCCTCCCTCTCCTCCTCTCCCCTCCCTCCTCTCCTCCTGGGCCCCTCACCTCCTCTCCCTCTCCTCCTGCGGCCCCTCATCTCCTCCTCTCCTCCTCACCTCCGGCCCCTCACCTCTCTCCCTCCCCTCCTCCTGCGGCCCCTCACCTCCCCTCTCTCTCCTCCTCCTGGGCCCCTCACCTCTTCTCCCCCCTCTCCTCCTGCGGCCCCTCACCTCCTCTCTCTCCTCCTGCCCCTCCCCCTCACCTCTCTCTCCCCCTCCCTCCTCCTGTGGCCCCTCACCTCCTCTCCCTCTCCTCCTGCGGCCCCACCTCCTCTCTCTCCTCCTCTCCTCCACCTCCTCCCTCTCCTCCTCCTCCCACCTCCTCCCCCTGCGGCCCCTCACCTCCCTCTCTCTCCTCCTCCCCCTCACCTCCTCCCTCACCTCCTTCTCCCTCTCTCCTCCTGTGGCCCCTCACCTCCTCTCCCTCTCCACCTGCGGCCCCTCCCTTCCCCTCCCTCTCCTCCTGTGGCCCCTCACCTCCACTCCCTCTCCTCCTGTGGCCCCTCATCTCCTCTCCCTCTCCTCCTGCGGCCCCTCACCTCCTCTCCCTCTCCACCTGCGGCCCCTCACCTCTTCTCCCCTCTCCTCCTGCGGCCCCTCACCTCCTCCCTCTCCTCCTGCGGCCCCTCATCTCCTCTCCCTCCTCTCCTGCGGCCCCTCACCTCCTCTCTCTCCTCCTGTGGCCCCTCACCTCCTCTCCCTCTCCTCCTGCGGCCCCTCACCTCCCCTCCCTCTCCTCCTGCGGCCCCTCACCTCCTCCCTCCTCCTCCCCGCTGAGCCCCACGCCACTCACTCACCGGGCCATGGGTGCGGGGCGCGGGCTGGGGCGCCGCCGGAAGTCCCGCCCTCGCTTCCGGCCCGAGCGCAGTCCCGCGGGCGCCGGCGCCGAGCGCAGGTAGGAGCGGTGCGCGCGGGGCTCGGTCCGGCGTCGGTGTGGGAGAAGCCGGGGAGGTGAGGGGAGGTGAGGTGGGGCGGGGAGGGCGCGCGGCCTGCCTGCCAGTCCCGTCGGGGCGCGCAGGGCCGCCGGCAGGTGCAGCGGCGGCGAGGACGGGGCAGCGGGGAGCCCGCGAGTGCCCAGTGCCCGCTGCAGGCGGCGAGAGTCCTGGGAGCCCCGTGGCATGCCCGCTGCAGGCGGCCCTCCAGCGGGCCACCGGCCTCAGCTCGCTGCAGGCGACCTCCACGGGGAGCCAGCACCCACCCTGAGGACCCATCCCAGCCCGTGGCATCCTATCCCGGCCTCAGCTCTTTTGACCTGGGCGCCAGCACCCACCCTGAGGACCCATCCCATGCGCTTCCTATCCCTGCTTCTTTTCCTTTCCTTTCCTTCCTTCCCTTTCCCCTTCCCCTCTCACTCTATCCCAGGCTGACCTGGGCTTAACTCTGTAGTCTCAGGGTGGCCTCGAACTCACGGCGATCCTCCTACCCCTGCCTCCCCAGTGCTGAGATTAAAGGCGTGCGCCGCGCAGGGCTGTCCCAGCTTCTTGAGCTGTGGGAAAACTAGATTGTGTTGGGAAGAAGCCAGAACCAAGAGCGGGAAATGAAACCAGAGCAAAGATTCCGCACAACCGCTGAGACAGGCTTTGTTCCCGATAGCCTGAGAAGAGCCTGGCCAGGCAGGTTAAGGGCCACTTCCCATATCGACTAGGGGGGCTCTTATCGGGTAGTGGGGGGTCACTGCAATTCTTTTGTTGCTGAACATTTGGCCTTGCCTGGGGTGGGGTGGAGGAGCTAGGCCACTTTAATTAGACAAATGATTGGGGACATTTCAGGGAAATGACAATTCCATTTGCAATTGAGATAGGTGACCCGGGCCACTTCTGGGAAACTGAAACTGACCATCCGAGTTCAAAGCTGAAGACATTGTGGTTCTAACTTTCCCTACTCTGTCATCATACAGATGTCCCCGCAGCAGGGGTTGTGGGACTGTGCCAGGAGTGTGGGTTTGATCTGTTCTTGACAGATGGCTCTGGAAATGGCTGGGATTCTATTTCTAAGAAATCGCTGGAAAAGACTGATAAAGCAGGGGAGAGCACGGCTGCGGGGGTTCTGAGGTCGTGAGCGGCTCTGTTTTCTTTAGTGAAGAGAAATGAAAGCTGTGAGGCCTCCCTGGAGCCTTGTGAAGGTCCCCTCCCGGTTTGGATGGAGGGGTCTGTGGTGAAGTGGGGAGGGGCGTCACTGGAGGCCCTGGCTGGGTTAGGCAGAGGAAATAGATCATTTGGAGAAGCAGCTCAGGCTTTGCAGGCAAATGCCTTCACCACTGATAACTCTCTTCAGCCCGTTTTTGCCATTTCTTGATAAGAGTTTCACCCTTATTGTTATCTTACCCTTATGTAGCCCAGGATGGCCTCAAACTCATTGTGATGCTCCTGCCTCGACTTCCTGAGTGCTTGGATTATAAATTTGAGCTACCACACCCAGTTGAGACCTTGAATTTGTAATCTTCCTGCCTTAGCCTTCCAAGAGTTAGAATTACAGACATGAGCCACTAGGCCTGGCTCACACTAACCCTTTATTTTTTATTCCATTTATTTATTTATTTATTTATTTATTTATTTATTGATTTATTGATTTGATAGAGATAGAGAGGCAGAGAGAGAGAAAGAGAGGGAGAGAGTGGACCCGCCAGGGCCTCCAGCCACTGCAAACGAACTCCAGATGCATGTGCCCCCTTCTGTATCTGGCTTACATGGGTCTTGGAGAATCGAATGGGATCCTTTGGCTTTGCAGGCAAACGCCTTAACTGTTAAGCCATCTCTCTAGCCTTAACCCTTTATTTTTGTTATTTTAAATTTTCTTTTCATTTATTTATGAGAGAGAAAGAAAATATATATATATTTGAGAGAAAGAAAGACAGAGGGAGAGAGAGAGAGAATGGGCACACCAGGGCCTCCAGCCACAGCAAATGAACTCCATACACATGCGCTCCCTTGTGCATCTGACTTACGTGGATTGTGGAGAATCAAACTGGGATCCTTTGGCTTTGCAGACAAACCCTTTAACCGCTAAGCCATCTCTCCAGCCCCTAACTCATTTTCTTTATAAGGTAAGAAAAATAGCAAGGTGATGGTGCAGAACTGTAATCCCAGCATTCAAAAGATTGAGACAGGGCTGTAGCGATGGCTTAGCGGTTAAGGTGTTTGCCTGCAAAGCCAAAGGACCTCAGTTCAATTCCCCAGGACCCACATAAGCCAGATGCACAAGGTGCGAATGTGTCTGGAGTTTGTTAGCAGTGGCTGGAGGCCCTGGTGTGGCCATTCTGTTTGCTTCTCTTGCTCTCAAACAAATAAATAAAAATTAAAGAAAAAAAAAAAAGGTTGGGACAGGATTGTGAATTTGAGGCCAGCCTAGGCTACAGTGAGTTCAGCCTTTTAGGAAGCTCCTCCTACAGTTAAGCCAGCTGTGGTGGTGCACATCTATAATCTCAGCATTTGAGATGCTGAGGCAGGAGGATTACCACGAATTCAAGACCAGCCTGGGCAAGACACTCCAAAAAAAAAGACAAAAAAAACAGCAACAAAAAGAGTTGGGTGTGGTGGCACAGAACATCTTTAATCCCAGCACTCAGGAGGCAGAGGTAGGAGGATTGCTCTGAGTTCAAAGCCAGCCTGGGGCTAGAGTTGAATTCAAGTGACCCTGGACTAGAGTGAGGCCCTACCTTGAAAAAAGAACAAACACAGCAAATAGGGGTCACGACGGCTCGGCAGCAAACGGTTAAAGTCACTTACTTGCAAAGCTCCTTGCTGGCCCAGGATCAATTCCCCTGTACCCACTTAAAGCCAGATGCAACAAGTGGCTTATCTAGAATTTGTGGGAGCAAGAGATCACGGCGCACGCACGCGCGCGCACACACACACACAGATGCAAATAAATCAGCAAAAGTATCCTGTAACCCCAGGACTCAAGCAGCCCAAGCAGGAGGATTACTGCAAATCCCAGGCCAGCCTGGGCTACAACAGGACACCCTGTCTTAATCCTAAACAAGGAACTTTTGCCATCAACCACCTGAGAATCTCCCAGCTGATATTAGTAAGGAATTCCACATTAAAACAAAGAGTTCCTTGCAGAGAACAGCAGGGTAGCCCCTATTGAGTCAGCTATTGAGCCCGCATTGAGCCACAGCACCCTTTCTCGTCCCTTGATACAGAAACGCGCCCACAGTGGTTCCAGCAGGAACAGATCCCGTTTGGGGACATGTGGCCTGATGACAAGTACTGGTTCCCACTCCTGTTTCAGAAGAAGAAATTCCATGGGTTCTTCAAGTTCCAGGACCAGGACACCATCTTGGATCACTCACTGTGAGAGGTGGAAGAAGTCTAGTCAAGGGCCTTCGCGGCCTTCCCCAGGGCCTGCTGGCCCAGCCATGCTCAGGGCTGCACAATGGTGCTATTGCCTGGAAAGTGATGTGGGTTGAATGTGAACGGTCCCCCATAGGTGCCTGTTTGAACCCTTGGCCCACAGCTTACAATGCTGCTTGGGAAAGTCGTGTTAGGAGGTGGAGCCTCATTGGAGGAAGTCAGTAGATGCAGGCCCAGGTTGGAAAGCATGGCTGGCCCCTTCCTGTCCACTCTGCATCTCGACTGGAGACGACTGGAGACGCAGCGTAAGCTGCTGCTTCACGTTTCTGCCAGTGTGCCTCCCCACCGTGATGGAATGTACCCCTCAAACTGCAGGCCAAATAAAGCCTTCCTCCTCTACGCTGCCTCTGCTTCCATCACAGCGGGGAGAAGGGTGACGAGTATAGGGGATTAGTGGCCCCCACACAGCCCCGCTGGTCATGTCACAGGAAGTTAGTCAGAGGACGGCTAGCACATATTCTCTCATTACCACCCCCATTTGGGACTCCTCCCTGTAGACAGCCAAGGACCAGGCTTATTAACATGTTTCCCTGAGAACGGGGCATTTTCTCCCTGACTGGTACCCTCAGGAAGAGGGGACCCGCTGTCACACAAGGAACTCAGACTCCAGCTTTCAGACACATTCAGGATTCTCCATGGGGGCAGACAGAGAAAACCGCAGAATGGAAACAACCATTTGTAAACTGCTCCAGTTTATTGGCTGTGCCAGTAACTGATTCCCGCAGCCCATAAAGTGCTTCATACATTGAGCCAACGAGAAAAGGTTCCCAGCACCAGCACCATCCTGACTTGACCTGGCCAGAGCCCCTCACAGCAGTGTCCTCAGCCTGCCACCTTCCCTTGGTGGCCTCTTCAGCTGGGCCAGCTAGCACCTGAGCTGCCGAAGCTGGGTGGGCATTTGCTTGGGCTAAGGCTGCAGCTGGGCCCCACTTGGCTCAGGACACTCCTGGAAGACAGCATCTCTAGGAAGCTGCACACCTGCTTGTCTTTCCACCAGGCCAGAGCCGTAAGACAGCTAGATGGGATACCCTGGTCCCCTGAACCTTGACACTTTGGCCTAGGGCTAGAAGTGGTCACTCCTGCCTCAGGACGGAGCTGAGCAGACACTGATGCACCGGCCCATCCCCTACAGCTGCCTAAAGCACCAGATGGCACAGTTGTGGGCACTACAAGGAAGTGGCTTCCATGCAGACAGAATCTGCCACCTGCCAGCCATGGCCACATGAGAAGCAGCCCATGCCCTGCCCTGCCCTGCATCCACCCCTCCTCACTCCCACTCCTACACTCAGCCTTCAAAACCCAACGTGGAGCCGGGCGTGGTGGCGCACGCCTTTAATCCCAGCACTCGGGAGGCAGAGGTGGGAGGATCACCATGAGTTCGAGGCCACCCTGAGACTACATAGTGAATTCCAGGTAGGCCGGGCTAGAGTGAGACCCTACCTCGAAAAACCAAAAAAAAAAAAAAAAAAAAAAAAAAAAAAACGTGAAGCCTTGGAGCCCACCAGGAATGTGAGTTTAAACTGCAGACCCCTTCAGCCCTGCCCATGCAGTTCTCATCAAAGCTCACTTTGAGGACTTGGAATGCCCTTCACATGGGTGAGGGGCGTGGGCCTTGCCTGAGGCTCCCAGCTCTTAGCAAGCTGCTGTGGGCCACACCAGGAAGGCAGAGGCTGGGGGTCAGGTGTGCCAGCTCAAGTGTGTCCTGATGTCAAGGGAACCACACCACAAGCAACACACGTCCACGGAATAGTTTCCCAGGGGAGGTCACAGGCAGCCTGAGAGGATGGCAGACCCCTCCACCAGCCTGAGTCAAGCCAGGCAGGAAGTGCAAAGTCCCCAGAGCCACCACGTCACACAGCACTGTGTCTTCCTGCCACCTTTCCTTTCCCCTCTGGCCTGTGTAAGGACGGCCTGCTTGGGGGTCACAGGCCTGTCTACAGACTGGAAAAATATCCAGACAGAAGGCAGAATCCCACCTCTTCTACGGGGCCCAGGTGGGTGTCCCCAGAATTCCAGAAACTCTGCAGGGCCATTAGACTCACTGCATATCCCTCCCTGGCTAATAGCACAAAGGAGGCTCCTGTGCTGACCACAGAAACGTCTGGTAAGCGATAAACAAGTCTGCCTAACCCCACTGAGCTCAAAGACTATTCCAGCCCGAGGGAGCAATGTGGCCTGAGAGGGAGCCAGTCCCCTGAGCAGGCTGGTGGCAGGTAGTTAGGAAGAGGGTGGATATCACCAGAAGATAACGGTCTAAAAGGGCAGGTGAATCCCAGCCACCTAGGTGCCTAATGCCAGAGCCCCATGCCTCAGATCTACCCCTCAGCATTGCAGCATGGGCTCCACACCAGCTGCCTCCAGATAGGAAAGGAGAGAGCGGGTGGCCACACTTGGAAGCCTCTGTGCCCGTCACCTCAGAGGTTTAAGTGTGTGTGTGTGTGTACACCAGGGACAGCTTGATCCACAAGTACTTGATCCACAAGTAGGTCATCACTGGAGATGTGTCCTGTGGAACACCAGCACTGTACCCAGTGGCTCCAGCACTAGCCTCACTTCCTGTTCTACCTTGAGCATGCTTCCTGGGATCTGGACCCTGGTGCAGGGCCTCCTCCCCTGCCATGTCACCCATAGCACCGCCAGGCCTCATGGCAAGGTAGTCCTTCCTGTCCTGTTGGCTGACTCCAGGACGTCATGGCATCAAAGGACCCTCCACATCCCCATCACGCTGTGTGCAAGCAGCCCTGGGATCACAGAGCAGCCTAACCTGCCCCTCCCAGCCTGGCCAGCAGGCCAGGGGCACAAAGACCTCTTGCTCAAGACCACCGGCTGGGCTTCAGCATCACCCCAGGGTAGTGGCTGTTGCCTGGAGGGAATCAGCCAGGACACACTGTTTGCAAAGAGGTTTTAGTGAGGCCGCAAGGAGTTCTGCAGACCTCATCACTAGTGGGGACACAGGCCGTCCTCTGGCGGGGACCGCGGTGGCGTCAGCGTGCTGTGAGGTCCAGCGAAGAGGCAGCTCAGCTTCGGCTTCAGGTCATTCCACACTTTACTCATCTGCAAAAGGAAGGAAACGAGTTGAAAAGGGCAGCTGGGCTACTTCCACACAGCCCCATGCACAGATAGCGGGCTCCACAAACACTGAGCTGGGAGGGCTGATCACCTCTTCCCGCTGCTGGCTGAGGGAGGAGGACCCTGAGCTCCAGGTTGGCCTGGGTGACAGAGTGAGACCTTGTCTCAAAAACAAAGCCAGGTGCATCTGAGCACACCAGTAAGCCCAGCATCAGGAGGACTGCCATGAGTTCAGGTGAGCCTGGGCTGTAGTGAGACCCTGACTTTAAAAAAAGACAAAAAACCAAACCCCACAAGGTTGAGCTGTACCCCACCAGAGCAACCCGAGAGTCCAGCCTTGGCTGTCCTGCAGCAAGACAAGCCGTCCTCCCAGGCAGCACAGTGCTGGCCTGGACCAGCAGGACCCCTGATAGGACAAGAACCGTTCCACCAATGCGTGATGTTCCCAGAGTCCAGTTGTGCCTGTGCCTTACGTGGTCTGAACCTGTGACCTCTGACCCAGCTTTCAGCAGCTCTGCAGCAGACTCCCAGCCACGTAAGAGGGCTGACAACCTGAGGGAACGAGCGTGCGCTGCCAGCTGTCACCCGCGGCTCTGTGAGCAGCCCCTAGCAAGCGCATCTGACTACCAAGGTGCCCTTGGCTGAGTGACCCTGGGCTGGTGATGTCCACAGTTGGGGCAGATGTTAGTTTAAGTACTGCCTCAGGCCTGGCCAGCTTCACACACATTCTAGGCTGTCCGGAGCCAGACTGACACACGTTGAGGTCACAGAGCTTCAGGCCACTGGCACGAGATGGGTGTCCTTGCAGATTTCAGTCTTGACCACTCAGCAATTCAAGCCTGAGACGTAAGCGGCCACCACCGGAGGCAGCTGACTAGGCGTTTCTAGTGACAGTGCCCACAGCCACTCGAACCTGACCCACGACCCCTCTCAACTGTAGGGCTTGGAGGTTGCATATGCCTTCTCTCTGACTTTTCGAATTCTCCGTTTCTCCCCTGAAGAACCTGGAGGACCATTTCGGTTACCATTTTGGCCACAGAGGCGGCCAGGAGACCTGACAAGGAACCTGGTTTCAGACCTGTGTGCCCCAGCCGTGCTCGTCACCTGTCCTAGCGAACTCCTCGAGGCTGCAGGCTTGCAAGAGGGGCGGGGGCAGCTCACCTCCTTGTGTCCTTGGATCTGTGAGTTCACGAAGGCCCCTAGGATGTGGGAGGTGAGGGGCAGGTAGACGTGCACAAGCTGTGTCTCCTGGTGCAGGCAGTACAGGGAGAAGTAGTTCCGGAGCTCCATGGTCTGAATCACACTCTCCTGCTGTAAGCAGAGAGCTCCCTGTGCACAGACCCGCGGACACAAGAGGAGCGTCCGCACCGAGCCCAGGTGCTTGGCCCCTTCCCTGGCAAGAGCTAAAGTGGAAGACTAAGAATACAGAGCCAGGGACACAGCACCAGGAGCCCACCTCTACTGTACCCCAGTTGTGCTGGACACACAGATATTCACAGCTCACCCCACCAAAGAAGAGGCGGCAGGGGGACTCCGGGTGCCCCTTCCTACCTCCACAATGCGCGACTCGAGCTGCTCCACGGACTCGGGCTCCCGGCCGTGCGCGGCGCTCATCATCTGCCTCCTCATCAGGCCGTACTTGTGCAGGGCCCTCTGATGTTTGTGTAGCACGCCCTTCTCATGCCGCTCACACAGGTCCTGTGGGGAGGGAGCCATGCGAGTCACCAAAGGGACCCATGGTCTAGGGACTCCAGAAGCCCTCACATACCCCATTTCAATTTGCCCACCTCTGGGAGAAGAAAGCACTGCAAGAGGAGAACAGAGGGCCTGGAGAGATGGCTTAGCGGTTAAGTGCTTGCCTGTGAAGCCTAAGGACCCCAGTTCGAGGCTCAATTCCCCATGACCCACGTAAGCCAGATGCACAAGGGGGCGCATGTATCTGGAGTGCATTTGCAGTGGCTGGAGGCCCTGGTGTGCCCATTCTCTCTCTCTATCCTTTCTATCTATCTGCCTCTTTCTCTCTGTTTGTCTGGAGCTCTCAAATGAATAAATAATAATAAAATAAAATAAGAGGAGAGCAGAGGCAGTTGGGAAAGGGGCCTGGCGTGTGACTGACAACCAGTGGTAGAAAGTACGGCTGTCGGACCCTTGGAGAGGACCTCCTCTCCTCCATGGTCCCCACCTGCTCCTCTTGGGGACACTCTGAGTACAGAGGCTCAGGACCAGGGACGCTCAGACCCACCCGGTCTGCACACACTCACTACCCAGAGCCCCACATTGTAAGATTCGCTTTGAAGGGGCATGGACCCAGAGCCCCAGGGCAGTCCAGAGAGCCAGTGGCCAGGACCATGTGCCCACAAAGGAAGACACACTGTCTTTAATTAGCAAAATCCTCCCAGGACAATACGCACAATGGCCAGACCTGTAGCCCTAGCAGTGGGGAAGCAAAGGCAGAACGGAAGTGAGTTTGAGGTCAATCCGGATGACCAGTGAGTCTGTCTCAGAAACAGGAAGAAAAGAGAAGTCTCACAAGAGACACAGGTACAGAATCAGCACAGGGCTTGCCAGGCCACTTGGCAGCATCCCACTCACAGAGGAATCTCATCCAGATCATTCTTTGTAAGTGCTGGGCCAGCTCTCCTGCAGCTCCTTAGTAAGGAGGATTTCCCTGGCTCCATAAGGCAATCTGTCACTTCATAACACTTTTTGTTTTAGATTTTAATTTAATTCATTAATATTTTTGTCTTTCGTTTTTTTGGTTTTTCGAGCTAGGGTTTCACTCTGGTCCAGGCTGACCTGGACTTCACTCTGTAGTCTCAGGTGGCCTCAAACTCACGGCGATCCTCCTCCTACTGCCTCCTCCCGATTGCAAGTGCTGGGATTAAAGGTGTGCACCGCCACACCCAGCTAATTTTATTTTACTCCAGACACATGCACCACCTCATGGGTACTGGGGAATCGAACCTGGCTCCTTGGCTTTGCAGGCAAGCGCCTTAACTAAGCCGCCTCCAGCCCTTCATGCACTTTCTGTCACTTGGGAAGCTCCTCTGCTATGCGCTAAGCCTGACGTCCTCAACTCTCCACCCACCGAAAGAGGCAAACCCCCTTTTGAGCCCACACACTCATGTCCCCAGGCTTCTCTCATCCAACAGCTCTAGGGAGGTCTGCTGGGGTGCTAGCAGGGAGCCCCAAGACAGCTGAGGGACCTCAGGGACATGTGGTTCCTCCAGGCTGGACATGGCCATCACCTTCATGACCCCACAGACCCTCACTGGACCTGGTCCACTAAACGTTCCCACAGGGCCCCCGCCTGTGGTCACACAAAAGCTATTGATTGAGGGGGACAGCATCCTAGCTGTCCTCATAGGATAGCTGCCTGTGAGCTGCCCACGCTACAGCTGAGGAACCCCAATAAGCCTTGGGTTCACTGAGTTGGACTTGGATAGAGCCCTTCTTTGGTTTGTGGGTGCATTCTCTGTTCTTAATGTCTCCCCAGAGAAAGTCATGGCACAGCGCCTTGTCCGCGAACAGCCAGGCCGGCTCTGGGCACCCTGCCCTCCGTCGTCAGGGCGGCGGCCTCACCTTGTAGGACTGCAGCAAGTCCAGGAAGAGGCTCAGCTTCTCCACCACGTCATTCTCTTCCTTCTTTCCCTGGGGAAACGGGCAGTTAACCAACATGAAGTGCCCAGGACCCACCTGGGGCGCTCACCCCCAGCTATGCCTGTCAGCCCTCCCCTTTCTATCCGACAGCCCTGCAACCAGGTAGAGGCGCCTTCAAACCTGGCAGTCATGGGGACATGGCAGCCACCCTCTGCATAGCTCCAGCCATGGCTTCCTTTAGCTTTCCCGAGCACATGAACACTGGGCGGAGGGAGCCTCATGCCCACCCCAGCAGCTCTGCCTCACGCTGCAGAAAACAGCCTCTGCTCGAAGCTGTGAGTGTGTCCATGGGGGGAGCCCATGAGGGACACTGCAGAAGGGAGGGAAGAGGTTCCAGCCGAGGGAACAGTGGCACGAAGGTCCCAGTGTGACGGGGACACAAGAGAGGAAGGGCCAAGGACACAGCTCCTGTGCTGCAGCTCCCAGCTCTGCACCCACCAAACAGGCAGGTCAATGACAGGAAAGCCAGTGCTAAAACCTGCCCACAGAATCCAGGGGACACGAATGAGCACCAGCAGCCCCACAGCCACGGAGACACTGCCGAGCCTCTGGCATACACGTGGCACCAGTGCTCGGGGAACACAGACAGCAACACGCACATACATGGCCCAGCCAATACACTCCTACAGCTCCCAGTGGCCCTGCTATGACAGAGATACACTGGGCCCAGACGTGCAGGAGGGATTGTGCAGGCCCAAGGAAGCAGCACTGACAGGAAATGGAGAGTTTCATGGAAACACGGGTACCGGCCAGAGAGCCGGGCTGGACCACCTCTGGACTCAGGGACATTCCTCCAGGCTTCAGCCCATCAAGCCAGGAGGCTCCCAAGCACTCAGTCCCACACACATTCTAGCCACAAAGTTTCAAGAAAATAACAGGGGCAAGAAAAGTCACACTGGCACCATGGTGTAGCTGATGGTGTCACAGGAAAGGGGATTCGGGGGCCATCCTGTTGGAATCACTTGCTACCAAGTCCTTACTGTGTGCAGGAGACTCAAACCATCAGTGAAGCCTTTAAGAAATGCACATCATGCTGGGCGTGGTGGCACACACCTTTAATCCCAGCACTCGGGTGACAGAGTAAGAGGATCACTGTGAGTTCAAGGCTACCCTGAGACTACAGAGTGAATCCAGGCCAGCCCAGACTAGAGAGAGACCCTACCTCAAAAAAGAAAAAAAAAAAAAAAAATCAGGGCTAGAGAGATGGCTTAGCAGTTAAGGCATTTGCCTGCAAAGCCAAAAGACCCAAGTTCAAGACCCCAGGACCCATGTAAGCCAGCTGCACAAGGTGGCATGTGCATCTGGAGTTCATTTGCAGTAGCTGGAGGCACTGGTGTGCCCATTCTCTCGCTCGCTCTCTGAAATAAAAATAAAAAGCACACCAAGGGCCGGGAAGATGCCTCAGTAGGAAAGTACTTGCCCCACAAGCATGAGAACCTGAGTTTCACCCCCAGAAGCTCATGTAGAAATGCCAGGTGTGGTGCACACATCTATACCCCTAGCACCTGGGAACTTCAAACCCAGCCTCAGCTACAGAACCAGTGGCAGGCCAGCTTAGGCAATGTAGCAAGAGCCTGTCTCAAAACATCCGATACGTGGGGCTGTTGGTAGTGCTTGCCCAGCATGCAGGAGGCCCCGACACAAAAGTGGACATGGCGGTGCATGCCGGGAACCCCAGCACTCATATTACAGCAAAAGGATCAGAAGTTCAAGGTCATCCTTGCAGACGTAGTGTTCAAGCCCAGACTTGGGGGAAAAACACACACAACACACAAAAAACTAAGCAAAACAAAATTCCATTGATTACATTGAACCCAAGGACACGTTTCAAAACAAATTCACAAATGTCAGAGAAGCACAAAGCTGGGATTGAGGAGCCCCAAAACTACTGGCACCCTACTTTGAAACCTCGCTCTGTTCACGTCACAGCATCCAGATGCAAACCTGAATCAAAAAAGGCCCCGGACAGCTGGGCGTGGTGGCGCACGCCTTTAATCCCAGCACTTGGGAGGCAGAGGTAGGAGGATCGCTATGAGTTCAAGTCCACCCTGAGAATACATGGCGAATTCCAGATCAGCCTGAGCTACAGTGAAACCCTACCTAGAAAAACTGGGGAGGCACTGGAAGCCAGGCTTGGTGACACATACCTTTAATCCCAGCACTCCGGGAGGCAGAGCTAGTAGGAGGGCTGAAATCTGAGCCAGCCTGGGACTAAATAGTGAGTTCCAGGTCAGCCTGGGTTACAGTGAGACCCTACCTCAGAAAATAAAGAGCAAAGGGAAAGAAAAGGCTGCCTTGCCCATCTAGTCCAATCCCCTTATATCTAACCAGTGGGGAAAATGCCACCCAGAGCAGTGACCAGAGCAAGACCACAGCACCCACCCACCCACCAACTCTGCAGCACCACAGCCTCAGCTCTGGAGGCCTTGGAAAGGGGAGGGGGAGGGACAGACTGACACAGTCCTTGGGCAGCTGCTAAGGGGAACACACCAGCCCCTAGGCAGAAGAGGGAGAGCCGGGGAGAGAATTCCCTCTCCCATGAACAAGTCACATCATGCACACCTGAGTGCCCAGCCTCCAGCAAGAAAAGCTCCCACATCCCCAACAGGTGCACTGCCCCAGGCAGGGACTTTGAGTTACGTAAAACTACTTCTGGATATGGTATCCAAGGCCAGGAATTACAGCTACTTAGGCTGAGACAAGTTAAAGGCAGGCTTGGGCCACTTAATGAGACACTGTTTCAAAATGAAAAGTAAAAAGGGATGGGAAGATGGCTCAGCAGTGAAAGGCACTTGCTTGCAAAGCCTCTTTGCCTGGGTTCAATTCCCCAGCACCACATACAGCCAAACTCTAAAGTGGCACAAACTTGAAAGTGGCACGTGTATATGGCATTAAATTGCAGCGGCAAGAAGCCCTTGTACATGCAAATAAAATTTTGAACAAAAAGGAAAAAGAGGGCCATGGTCTGAGGAGATGGCTCAGTGAACAAAGCACTTGCCTCACAAACCTGAATACCTGAGTTCGGATCCCCAGACCCCATGAAAAACAGGAAGCCACAGCAGGCTTCCATCATCCCAACACACTGGAGACTGGGGGGGGGGGGACCAGACCCACTAGCTTGGTAAATGCCACCGTGAACCACAAGACCCTGCCTCAAGCTAGGTAGAAGGTGAAGACCAACCACAGGAGCTTGTCCTTTGACCTGCACATGCGCCGTAGCATGCATGCAACCAAACTCCCGTAAGCACAAATCCCCCCCCCCAATTTTTATATTTATTTTTTGGTTTTTTGAGGTAGGGTCTCACTCTGGCCAGGGCTGACCTAGAATTCACTCTGTACGATCCTCTACCTCTCTCTCCCGAGTGCTGGGATAAAGGCGTGCACCACCACACCCAGCCACACAAATCAAAATTTTAAAGAAAGAAGGCTGGTAAGGTAACTCAGTGGTAGAGTAAGGGGCTCAGTGGTAGAACACAATGGGAAGTATGTGGTCTACCCACATATATCCTTGAAGTCCAAGACCACAGATCCAAGGACAGATTCTCCTCACCTCAGGCTGTCCAATGCACAAGAGATAAGAACCCAATTTATTGCCAGAAGCACTCACAAAAGTAGAAAGGGCTCATAGGGAGGTGCCCAGAACAGATGGGGATGGGCAGTCTTTATACAGACAAAGCACAGATTATTTTTTTGGTTTTTTGAGGTAGGGGTTCGCTCTAGTGCAGGCTGACCTGGAATTCATGATGTAGTCTCAGGGTGGCCTTGAACTCACAGTGATCCTCCTACCTTTGCCTCCAGAGTGCTGGGATTAAAGGCGTGCACCACTGCACCTGGCTTCAGCACAGATCTTTGTTCAGTCACAGAAGGACAGAGCGTTCTCAGGATGGGGACCTGGGGAAGGAAGACACTCACCTGCTGAGCGGCCTTGTCTGCGAGCAGCGCGAACTCCACGGACAGGCCCTTGAGTGCCTGCTTCAGCGATCCCCATGTGCTGAGGTGCAGAGCAGCCCAGGAGGGCAGCGGGGTCGTGTCAGACCCTAGAGCACTGCGGAGGAGAAACACAGGATGGGACACTCACCAGCAGGCCCTTCGTCCCACACCCCAGGAGGGTCCAGGCTCCCAAGAGGGTTCTGCAGTCTGGGAGCAGCTACAATCCCAGGAAATGTCTACGCTCCTCGGAAGGTTCATTAATGAGCTCGCAATTAGGAAAGGTCTGGGACCCCACCCCAGACCCAGAGAGCCACCTCTCCCTCGTGATGACTCTGTGCAGGGAAAGCCTGCTCAGCCACAGGCTGCTTCCTCCCGAGGCAGGTGAGGGGCCTTTTACTGACACACCTGAGCTGCTGTATGGAATCTTGTGAGAATGCACCTGCTCTGCTGAAACCCCACTCTCCCCTAGCTGTGACCTCCACTTGTTGACCTGCTTTTCTTGTTGTTTTTTTTTTTTCAATTTTTCTTTTTTCTATTTATTTTATTTATTAGGGAGAGATATAGAAAGGAGCAAAGAGTGAGAGCAGGGGAGAGAGAGGAGAGAATGGGCACATCAGGGCCTTCAGGCACTGTAAACGAACTCCAGATGCATGCACCACCTTGTGCATCTGGCTTATGTGGGAATCGAACCTGGGTCCTTTGGCTTTGCAGGCAAGTGCCTTAAGTGCTAAGCCATCTCTACAGCCTTTGACCTGCTTTGCTTCCTCCTACAGGATGGTGGCCATCACAGAAACACGGGCTGCCCAAGCCCATCGCCATCTGCAGAACCCCACCTGGCTCATCCCCCGGTCCCCAAGGGCCACCTGCCTGAGCTCCTTCCCGAAGATGAGAAGGTCGGCAGCATTGTCGGTGGCCCTGGCTGCAATCCGCTCTGCCCTGTCGCGCAGCTTGTAGAAGCTGTTGTAGACGTTTCGAATCAGCTCCCGGCTCATGGCAAAGTGGGTCTGGATGTCGGCCGGGAGGAAGTCCTGGAGGACAAGAAGTGGGACAGTGGCCTGTTGCTTACAGGCTCAGACCCGCCAGTCAGCTCATCTGTCACAGACAGAGGGTGAAACAGGAAGACCGCTGGTGGATCACCATGCCACCCCTGAAACCCAGCGGAGGTGCGCGCGCGTGGGCAAGGCTCAGTGCTACTGATCCTCTGGGTGCGAGGGGAAGGGTTACCCAAAATCAGAAATCTACCTTCGCCCTAGCAGCCAGCTTACAGTGCGTGAATTCATCTCCCACACACAGGGCGGCTTCCTTCAGCTTGTTCTGTACATCCTGCAAGAGGAGAGAGACAGCTTCACCCTCTTCTGCCAGCACTACACAGAGCTGAGGCCAAGCGAGCCAGAAGCCGGGCCTGGTGGTGCGCCCCTGTGACACCAGCCCTGGGGAGGCTGAAGCAGGAGGAAAGAGAGGGCTGGGGCTGAATAGCAGCATCCTGTCTTAAGAAACATTAAACCAGCAAATGCTTCTTCAGAGGCTAGGCATGGTGACGCAGCTCTGTCATCTGAAAGAGGAGGACCGTTGCAGGTTTGAGGCCAGCCTGGGCTTCAGAGCAAGACCCTGTCTGAAAACAAAACGAAACACCAGACTGAGTCCTTTCTGAGGAGAAACTCGCTCCCACGCATCGCTGTTCTGTCAGTGTTCCAGAATATCTCAGCTGCCTCACACACTCGTTAACTTTAAACTGCAGAAAAGAAGGCTGGCATGGTGACAGGAGCGTGAGCCAGGCCCTGCTCCCGAAACCCAGAGCTCCACCACGCACAGGACCCGAGGGAGCCTTTAGACTCCACAGCAGCAACAGAGGAACGGGGGTTTCTTCTTCTGTGAACAGACACAGTGTGCCCGGGGTGCTGTGGGCAGAGGAAAGGCAACAGCAGAGACGCCTCACAGGAAGACCTACCCAGGAAACACAAAGGCACAAGCTTGATGGTCATCTGCTCCACTTCTCTCCTTTTACCAGAAAAGGAAACTGAGGCTCAGGGACACTACAGAACACACCACCCAAGGAGAACAGACAAGGGAGCTTCATGTCACCATAAGGGGCCATCCCCCTCCAGACCTCCCGTCCTGATCCTCTGCGTAGACCGCAAGTAGGTGACAGATCCCACCCCATAACTGCTGTGACATTTGTCACCCTGCCGCCTTCCAGGCTCAAAGGCCATACCAGGGCAAGGGGTTCTCAGTGGTCAGTGCTTAGCCAGCAAGCACATGCATGAGGTCCAGGTCTGAAAACAACATCATCCCAAAAGCAAGTACAACAGGCTGCGGATATTTACGGACTGTCTGCAGTGGCACATGGGTACCCTAGGGTGTCACCCAAGCTCTTCCTAAAGACATCAGGTGACCCCCCTGCCCCTTGGGGAGACAGTGAAGGCAAGAGGAATAGTGGTCTGTGAGCCCCTTGCCTCCCCACAGCTGGGTCAGGTCAGCACACTCAAAACACCTTGGTGGGGGAGGGTTCCCTCCTTGCTGGGACGGACTCCCCCAAAACCAGGAGTTCAGCTTCAACCCTGGGCTCCTGACCAGCAAAATGCCTGCTGGAGCAGGGGTCCACCCTCCGAGACACCTTCCTCAGAAGTGGACCTCCACCGGAGCTACCTAGAAGCTCTGTCATTTCGCCAACGGACCTTAATCCGAGCATCTTTTTCTTTTCCTTTTACTATTTTTATTTATTTGCCTATGTGTGTATGCACCAGGATTTTG
The DNA here is from genome assembly GCA_036365145.1 of Orientallactaga sibirica. Classification (NCBI taxonomy): domain Eukaryota; kingdom Metazoa; phylum Chordata; class Mammalia; order Rodentia; family Dipodidae; genus Orientallactaga; species Orientallactaga sibirica. The sequence continues at coordinate 2,067,645 of JAEOAD010001990.1, read as the reverse complement.
CATCTTGCTTTTCATGAGTGCTAGTAAACTGAACCCAGGCCAGCAGGATTTGCAAGCAAGAGCCTCTACACTGAGCAATCACCAGCCTTTCTTTTGTTTTGTTTGTTTGTGTGTGTGTGTGTTTTATTTTAAAGATTTTATTTTTATTAATTTATGAGAGTCAGAGAGAGAGTGTGTGAGAATGGGCGTGCCAGGGCCTCCAGCCACTGCAAACGAATTCCAGACACATGCACCACCATGTGCATCTGGCTTACGTGTTACCTAGAGCATCAAACCTGGGTCCTTAGACTTCGCAGGCATGTGCCTTAACTGCTAAGCCATCTCTCCAGCCCCCTTGTTTTTTAATGAGCACTTATTTTTAAATTTGCACAGTACCAAGGATCGAACTGAGGAACCCAGGCCTGATAAGCAAGTGCTAACCACTGAGCTATAAGCCCAGCTGAAGTACACCTTCTACTTTTTTTTTCATTTGGATTTTTTCTGGGGGGGGGGTGTCTCCCTCCAACCCAGGCTGCCAGGCTGATACGGAGCTCACTCTACTTCCAGGCGGTCTCAACTCACAGCAATCCTGCTACCTGCTAACACTGCTTCCCGAGTGCTGGGATGAAAGGCGTGCGCCACCACACCCGGCTCAATAAGTAATATTTTTAAGGCCAGGTGTGGTGGTGCACACCTTTCATCCCAGCACTCCGGAGGCAGAAGTAGGAAGATCAATGTGAGTTCAAAGCCACCCTGAGAATATAGAGTGAATTCCAGGTCAGCCTGGGCTAGGATGAGACCCTACCTTGGGGGAAAAATACATATATATATATTTGAAAGAGAGAGGGAGCATGCCAGGGCACTTGCTATTGTAAAGAAACTCCAGGCCCACGCACTATGTTGTTATCTGGCGTCACATGCATGCTGAGGACTCAAACTCATGCTGGTAGGCTTTCCAAGCAAGCACCTTTAACTGCTGAGCCAATCTCCCAGCCCCAGAAGCACTATTCCTATGTGCAGTCTCTAGCTCTTAACAGACCCTCCATGCCATCCCACCAAAATGACAAGACTACATTCCCCCACTACCCTCTGACACACACAGTCCTGCAAAGTCACACCCAGGAAGTCTCTTCAAATGACACCCAGTGTGTCATTTAGAAAGAAGTCTTGTTCTGTCAACTGCATGCAGGCAGAAGACAAAAGGAAAGTGGGAGGATAAACACAGATTCAAAGGACAAAGCCTGGCGTGGTGGACAGGCCTTTAATCCCAGCACTCAGAGGTAGGAGGATTGCAGTGAGTTCAAGGCCACCCTGAGGCTACATAGTGAATTCCACGTCAGCCTGAGCTAGAGTGAAACCCTACCCTGAAAAACCAAAAATAAAAAGAATGTGAGTCCAGAGTCCCACCCGACAGGAGCCACAAGGACACTTACTGAGCCACTGAAGGAGAGGAAGATCTTAAGGACGACATCGTCAGAGAAGGGGGGGTGCCGGGCCACCAGGTTAATGAAGCGCTTCAGGGCCCTCCGACGGCCCTCGATGAACTCCCTGTCGGCTGAAGAAGAGCTCAGCGTTACCATGTGGAGTCGGAGCTCCGAGGGTAAGAAGGAGAGTCAGTGTAAGTTCGAGGCCAGCCTGGCTAGAGTGAGACCCTGCCTTAAATAAAACACCAGATGGTCCCAGTGGCCATTCAGACAGGCCCCAGTAGGACTGCAGCCAGGAGGGCAACACAGCCCACCTCCACACCCTTGACACACGTGGGTGCATGCACTAGCAAGACAGGGCTTCTACCAACACTCCTGGGAGGCAGAGCATGGCAGTACACACCTGTAATCCCAGCACTTGGGTGGTAGAGGCAGGTTGATCAAAAGTCCAAGGCCAATCTGGCCTACATGAGACCATGATTAAAAATAATATATTAAGAGCTGGAGAGATGGCTTAGTGGTTAAGGCACTTGCCTGAGAATCCTAAAGACCTAGGTTCAACTTCCTAGAACCCATGTAAGCCAGATGCACTTGGTGGCACATGGGTCTGGAGTTTAATTGCACTGGCTAGAGGGCCTGGCACGCCCATTCTCTCCCTCTCTCTCTAATAAATAAATAAATATACAATATTAAATAATAACACATTTTTAAAAAGCTTTCTGGGTGCCAAGCCAGGCCTGGTGGCACATGCCTATAATGCCAGCACTTGAGAGCCAGAGGCATGATGACAGCAGGGAGGTTGGGCCAGGCTAGAGGACAGGGCAAGACTGTCTCAAACAAAACCAACAGAGACCAATGAGAACCAGGTGTCAGTTCTCATGAGCACCCGAGGGAAAGCGCCCACAGGGCCTCTCCCACATCTCTATAAACACAGCTTTGCAAAGTTATTCTCACACTTCTCACTGTGATGAATCTAACTGTTTCAAAAACTATTTATTTATTTGAGAGAGAACAGGCGTGGCAAGGCCACTACAAACAAACTCCAGATGCATGCGTCACCTTGAGCATCAGGCTATACATGGGTATTGGGGGATCAAACTTGGGTCCTTAGGCTTTGCAGGCAAGCACCCTAACTGCTGAACTATCTCTCCAGCCAAAACCCAGTTCTGATTTTCTCTAAGAGTTGAGCCCAGGCCCTCCTCAGGCTGAGGCAAACACCCCACCACTGTTTTACACCCTCAACCTTGAATTGAATTGCTGGTTTTCATCATTTCATGGGGAGAATAAAGAGTGCATATTATACACTGAGGCTATGTCGATCTGACCACAACAGAAATGACACTGAAACACTGCAAGTTCTGATGCCAAGCAGAGAGGTGCACGCCTGCAATCCAGCATGAGGGAGGTGAAGGCAGGAGGACCAGAAGTTCAAGGCCTGCCTGGGCTACAAGAGCCTCTGTCTCAAATACCAGGCCTGGTGGCACATGCCTATAATGCCAGCACTTGAGAGCCAGAGGCATGATGACAGCAGGGAGGTTGGGCCAGGCTAGAGGACAGGGCAAGACTGTCTCAAACAAAACCAACAGAGACCAATGAGAACCAGGTGTCAGTTCTCATGAGCACCCGAGGGAAAGCGCCCACAGGGCCTCTCCCACATCTCTATAAACACAGCTTTGCAAAGTTATTCTCACACTTCTCACTGTGATGAATCTAACTGTTTCAAAAACTATTTATTTATTTGAGAGAGAACAGGCGTGGCAAGGCCACTACAAACAAACTCCAGATGCATGCGTCACCTTGAGCATCAGGCTATACATGGGTATTGGGGGATCAAACTTGGGTCCTTAGGCTTTGCAGGCAAGCACCCTAACTGCTGAACTATCTCTCCAGCCAAAACCCAGTTCTGATTTTCTCTAAGAGTTGAGCCCAGGCCCTCCTCAGGCTGAGGCAAACACCCCACCACTGTTTTACACCCTCAACCTTGAATTGAATTGCTGGTTTTCATCATTTCATGGGGAGAATAAAGAGTGCATATTATACACTGAGGCTATGTCGATCTGACCACAACAGAAATGACACTGAAACACTGCAAGTTCTGATGCCAAGCAGAGAGGTGCACGCCTGCAATCCAGCATGAGGGAGGTGAAGGCAGGAGGACCAGAAGTTCAAGGCCTGCCTGGGCTACAAGAGCCTCTGTCTCAAATATTAATTAATGAATTTCTTTTTTTTTTTTTTTTTTTTTGGTTTTGCGAGGTAGGGTCTCACTCTGGCCCAGGCTGACCTGGAATTAACTATGTAGTCTCAGGGTGGCCTCGAACTCTCGGCGATCCTCCTACCCCTGCCTCCCGAGTGCTGGGATGAAAGGTGTGCGCCACCACGCCCGGCTAATTAATGAATTTTTTAAAAAAGAAAGAGGGCCAGAGAGATGGCTTAGTGGTTAAGGCACTTGCCTGCAAAGCTAAAGGACCCAGGTTTGATTCCCCAGGACCCATGTAAGCCAGATGTACAAGGTGACACATGTGTCTGGAGTTTGTTTGCAGGCCCAGAGGCCCTGGCATGCCCACTGTCAACCCCCACCCTTGCTTCTTTCTCTCATAAATAAATAATTAATTAATTAAAAGGAGAGGGGGGGCTAGGAAGATGGCTTTCCCACGGAGCCATGTAAAGCCGGATGCACAAAGTGGTATAGGCATCTAGAGTTCGTTTGCAGGGTGGTTAGAGTCCCTGGTGTGCCCACCCATACTCACTCTCTCCACAGGTAAATAAAAAAGGAAAATATCATGAGGCCCAACTCTTCCCCAGAAGAGCTGGAGGTGTCCTGAGAGGAGCTGTTCTAGCATGGTCAGGTGACAGTGTGCTTGCCAGCAGCCTCCACGGTCTCCACCCTAACCCACTGTGCGCAGTCAGCCTAGACGCAGGACACTAGCCAGAGCCCCTTCACCCTTCTGAGTCTCCCATCTGCACTGCTGGCTGCATCCCTCAGTGATGACAGCCTGGCCTGCAGTAGGCAGCAGGAAAGAGGAGGTAACCATGAGCGTGAGTGGCCTCCTCAGTGGCAGCCGGAGGTAACACGGCCTTGTGCACCTCAGCGAGTGGGGCTCAGCGTGCTGGAAGCTCGCCTGCCGCCTACGACCACGCTCCTGCTGTGCTCTGCACAGGACATGGACAAAGGGAACTAGCTTACACGCCCTGTCGACACGGAAAATCTGGGGGTTTCTTGCATTTGTGTATATATGTAGAGTGTGTGTATAGTGTAATGCCCCACGTGTGCAGAGGACAGAGAAGAATGTTGGGTGTCTATGTGGTTTGATTCAGGTGTCCCCCATTAACTCAGGTGTTCTGAATGCTGGGTTCCCAGCTGATGGAGATTTGGGAATTGAAGCCTCCTGGAGGCAGTGTATTGCTGGAAGCGGGATTAAGGGTGTTACAGCCAGTGTCCCTTTGCCAGTGTTTGGCACACTCTCTGTTGTTGTTGTCCACCTGATGTTGGCCAGGAGATGATGGCCACCCTCTGCTCATGCCATCATTTTTACCTACCATCATTGGAGCTTCCCCTCAAGTCTGTAAACCAAAATAAACCTTCTCCCCCCACAAGCTGCTCTTGGTCAGGTGGTTTCTGTAGCAATGCGACAGTGTCCTTATCACTCATCCTTTTTTTTTTTTTCAAGGTACTGTCTTGTTCTAGCTCAGGCTCGCCTGGAATTCACAAGGCTGGCCTTGAACTCATGGTGATCCTCCTCCCTCTGCCTCCCCAATGCTGGGATGAAAGGTGTGCGCCACCACGCCTGGCTCATCGCTCATCCTTGAGACTGGGTCCCTCCATCCACGTGGAGCTGCTGCCCATGAGCAATCTCCAGGATTCTCTGATTTTCCCCTCCACACATAAGCCAGGACTAGGGTCACAGGCATGCATGGCACATCCAGGTTTTAGGTAGTTCTAGGGTTTGACTGACATGTACAGCCTGGAGAGGGTTTTAGTTTGCTTTTGACTTCTTTGAGAAAGGGTCTCGTGCGGGCCAGACTGGCCTGGAACTCACAATCCTGCTTCCGTCACTCAAGTGCTGGCGTCAGGGTCAGGGTCTGCCTGGCTCACTGATGAGCGGTCTTGGCTCATTTATGAGGCGCGGTCTCACAGCGCCCGGCATGGCCTCAAACTCGACCCTCTGATCACTTCTGCCTCCCAAGTACGGAGGCCGAGAGTCAGATCTCGGGCTTCATGCGTGCTAGGCAAGCACTCTGCCCACCGAGTGACTTCTATGTGCGGATGACCACTACGGTCCAGGAACAGCTAGCTCTGGGCAAGAAGCAGGCTAGTGCCCTCCCTGAATGTGGAGCAGACGTCCTACCTCATGCCTCCCTGTGGCCATGCCTGAAATGGTTTGGTGGCATGCACTACTCAAGATTAGGGCTTTGGGACGGGGAAGAGACCACCTGTCAGCCACATGAGCCAAGGGCCTGGGGTCCTCCTTCCACACCTGCAGAATGAGCTCTTTCACTGTCCCCGAGCAGGACTCAGCCACAGCTTGGCTGCCAGCACTCCCGACAGTAGCGCAAGCAGCACCCTGCCCCACACATCACTGTCTGGACTCCCCCCACCCCCGCTCAGCCTCCACACCCAGCCTTACCTCCCAGCACTCTCTTGGGCGGCAGGGCCGGCACCATGCGGTAGGGGAACTTGTGAAGCAGCATTTCGTGGAAGACCACAAAGTCATTGTACCGTCGGTACACGGAGGACTTGAAGCGCTACAAGACAAAGGGCTCACAGCTCAGGCTGGACATCAGAAACCACATCATTTCTTCTTCGTTTCTTCTCTCCTCTGCTACTAGAGTTCGAACCCAGAGCCTTGTACATACTACACAAATGCTCTACCACTGAGCCACGCCCCAGCCCCTCACTGGGGGGCCCTAGGCAGGTGGTCTGCCACTAAGCCACGGCCCCCAAGCCCTCACTGGGGGATTCTAGGCAGGAGCTCTACCACTGAGCCACACCCCAGCCCCTCACTGGGGGATTCTAGGCAGGAGCTCTACCACTGAGCCACGCCCCAGCCCCTCACTGGGGATTCTAGGCAGGTGCTCTACCACTGAGCCACACCCCAGCCCCTCACTGGGGATTCTAGGCAGGAGCTCTACCACTGAGCCACACCCCAGCCCCTCACTGGGGGATTCTAGGCAGGTGCTCTACCACTGAGCCACACCCCCAGCCCCTCACTGGGGGATTCTAGGCAGGAGCTCTACCACTGAGCCACACCCCAGCCCCTCACTGAGGGATTCTAGGCAGGAGCTCTACCACTGAGCCACACCCCAGCCCCTCACTGGGGGATTCTAGGCAGGTGCTCTACCACTGAGCCACACCCCAGCCCCTCACTGGGAGCCCTCACTGAGCCATACCCCAGCCCCTCACTGAGGGATTCTAGGCAGGTGCTCTACCACTGAGCCACACCCCAGCCCCTCACTGAGGGATTCTAGGCAGGTGCTCTACCACTGAGCCACACCCCCAGCCCCTCACTGGAAGATTCTAGGCAGGTGCTCTACCACTGAGCCACACCCCAGCCCTTCACTGGGGGATTCTAGGCAGGAACTCTACCACTGAGCCACGCCCCAACCCCTCACTGGGGGATTCTAGGCAGGAACTCTACCACTGAGCCACACCCCAGCTCCTCACTGGGGATTCTAGGCAGGTGCTCTACCACTGAGCCACACCCCAGCCCCTCACTGGGGGATTCTAGGCAGGAGCTCTACCACTGAGCCACACCCCAGCCCCTCACTGGGGGATTCTAGGCAGGAACTCTACCATTGAGCTATGCCCCCAGCCCCTCACTGGGGGATTCTAGGCAGGCAGGCATTCTACTGCTGAGCCATATCCCAACTCCTCACTGGATGCTCTACCTCTGAGCTAAATAATTCTCACCCCTATTTTTATTTTGAGACAGGCTCTACATTGCTCAGGCTGGAGCTTCAAGACCCTCTTGCCTCTGTCTACCCAGTCACTGGGATCACAGGCCTGGCAACTATGGCATTTCAGCATTTCTCCTTCATCTTCTTCACCATGCAACACTTCCAAATTCCTTCTGTCTCTCCAAGCCTCTGCCAAGGTTAAAAACAAAAACAAAACGCCTGAAATCCCTGTGGAAGGAAATAACTCGAGGTGTCTGGGCAGCTCTATCTTGACAAGATTTTTCACAGGAATGGTTCCTGCTGGGGTGAGCATAGTCATACCCTTGAAAAAACACACCCACCACCTTGAGACTACATAGTGAATTCCAGGTCAGCCTGGGCTAGATGAGACCCTACCTCAAAAAAAAAAAGCTGGAGAGATGGCTTAGCAGTTCAGGCACATGCCTGCGAAGCCTATGGACCCAGGTTCAATTCTCCAGGTTCCATGTGAGCCAGGTATACATGGTGGCGCACGCATCTGGAGTTCTTTTGCAGTGGCTAGAGGCCCTGATGTGTCCATTCTCCCTCCCTCCTTCTCTTTCTCTGTCTCTAATAAATAAATAAATATAAGCTGGGCATGGTGGTGCATGCCTTTAATCCCAGCACTATAGAGAATCACCATATGTTTGAGGCCGTCCTGAGACTACATAGTGAATTCCAGGTCAGCCTGGACTAGAGTGAGACCCTACCTTGAAAAACCAAAAAATAATAAATAGTAATAGTAATAATAATAATTACAAAAAAATTTTAAATGCATTAAAAATCACAAAATATATTTTTTTAAGATTCAGGCATGGTGGCACACTTCTGTAATAGGATGAGGCAGGAGGACCAAGAGTGCACGGTCAGCCTGGGATACACAGTGAGATTCTGTCTCACGTAAATGGGAAGTCGGCAGTGGTGGCTCACACCTTTAACCTCAACACTCAGGAAAGTGAGTGGGAGGATCCCCATGAGTGAGTACCAGGTAAGCCTGGACTAGAATGAGACCCTGCTTTCAACACAAAATGTAACAGGGTCTTGGGAGATAGCTCAAGCATGAGGCTGTGAGTGGAGTCCCAGCACGGGTGTAGAAAGCCAGGCTGGCCCATGTACACCCATAACCCAGTCCTACAGGATGACGGCATGCAAAGACTCACTGGTCAGCCAGACTGACTGACAGAGGTTTGGATGTGAGGGCGATCTGGCTGTGACAGCTGGCACCCCACTGAACACGTCTGAGCACTGATTTGGTTGATCTGCCTGGCCAGGTGGGTGTCCCCTTCCTCGCTCACCATTCCAGGTGCACCCCTCGTTGCTCCTCACTACCACCACCCCCCCCAAGCTGCTGCATCAAAGAGGATGGCCTTCAGTCAAGGGCACACGAGTAGCAGCTCCCTGCTAGAAGCTCCTGGACAGCGCTGAGAAAGGGTCACCTGCTCCCAGGTTCACCTGTTCGAGACCCTTCCAACTCACGAGCTTTCTGTTTTACTTTCTTTCCTAAAATCAGCTGGGGGGGTGGGGGTGGAGAGGTGGTTCAGCAGAAAGCTTACACAGCCTCCCAGCCTGGGTTCAAATCCCACGTAAAGCCAGTTGGGCATTTGTCTACAGCAGCAGGAGACCCTGACGTGCACGCACATGCACACACACTCTCTCTCTCTCTCTCACACACACACACATTTTTTGCTTGAGCTGGAGAGATGGCTTAGCAGTTAAGGCACTTGCCTGCAAAGCAGAAAGACCCAGGTTCAACTACCCAGTACCCACATGAGCCAGATGCACAAGGGGGCGTATGTTGTCTATAGTTCGTTAGCAGCAGCTGAAGGCCCTGACATGCTATTCTCTCTATCTAATAAATGAAAATAAAAATACATATTTTTAAAAATTCTTGGGCTGGAGAGATGGCTTAGTGGTTAAGGCACTTGCCTATAAAGCCAAAGGACCCAGGTTCGACTCCCCAGGACCCATGTAGGCCAAATACACAAGGGGGTACACGCATATGGAGTTCGTTTGCAGTGGCTAGAGGCCCTGGCGTGCCCATTCTTGCTCTCCCTTTCTTTCTCTTTCCCCCTCTCTGTCTCAAATAAATAAATAAATAAATAAATAGTTTTTAACTTGCCCTTTAACAGGCCCTGTTGCATCCATATTCTCTCTCTGCCTATTTCTGTATCTCTCTCTCTCAAATAAATAAATTTTTTTTAAAAAAAAAGTTCTGGGCTGGAGAGATGGCTTAGCGGTTAAGGTGTTTGCCTGCAAAGCCTAAGGATCCCAGTTCAATTCTCCAGGTCCCAAGTAAGCCAGATGCACAAGGGGGCACACACGTCTGGAGTTCGTTTGCAGTGGTTAGAGGCCCTGGCGTGCCCATTCTTGCTTTCCCTTTCTTTCTCTTTCCCTCTCTCTCTAATAAGTAAAAATAAATAAATAAATAAATAAATAAATAAATAAATAAATAAATAAAAAGTTTTTAACTTGTCCTTCAAAAATTAAAAAAAGGGAAGGGCTGCAGAGATAAGAGTTCAGTGGTTAAGACACTTGCTTGCAAAGTTTACGGCCAGGGTTCGATTCCCCAGTACCCATGTAAAGCCAGATGCACAGAGTGGCACCTGCATCTGGAGTTCATTTGCAGTGGCAAAAGGCCCTGGTGCATCCATACTCATTCTCTCTGGCTCCCTTTCTCTCTCTCAAATAAATAACATATAACAAAAGAGCAGCTCCAGGTTCAGTAGAGAATCCATCTCAAATAAACAATGCAGATGAGTGATAAAGAACACTCGATGCCGCCTCCGGCCTCTGTGTATACGCACACAGGCACGCACATCTGCACACACACATACATATAATACGTTATCTCATACTATACACACAGTACACGCAAATTAAATTAAATTTAAAACCAAACTATGTTAAATCGATTAAAAAAAAAAACAGGGCTGGAGCGATGGCTTAGCAGTTAAGGTGCTTGCCTGCAAAGCCAAAGGACCTAGGTTCAATTCACCAGGACCCATGTAAGCCAGATGCACAAAGTGGCACATACATCTGGAGTTCGTTTGCGGCTGCTGAAGGTCCTGGTGCACCCATTCTCCTTCTCTCTTCTCTCTTTCTCAAATAAATAAATTCAAAACAAACCAAACAAACAAACAAAACCCAAAACATACAGCCCAGCATCTCCATTTCAGGCTACACCAGCATCAGGTCAGGATTTGGCAGCATGGCATGCATGGGGAGCGGGGCACAGGAGACCCAGAGCCCCACAGGCTGCGGTCAGTGTGTCCACACTCTGGTGACCTGCGCAGACTGCCCTTGGCCTGCATAATTCATCACTGGGACCTCAAGCTACTTAATGGACTGGCAGCTCCAAGAGCCTGGAAAAGCCAAGTGCGGCAGTGCACACACGGGAGGACTGCATGTGAGATCAGCCTGTGCTGTGCAGGAAAAATGTATGTCCAAAACAAGGAAACCTGGGCATGGTGGCACTCCTGGAACACCAGCACTCAGGAGGTAGAAGCAGGAGGATTGACAGTACAGGACGCCTTCAGTTACACAGCAAGTCTGAGGCCAGCCTGGGCTACATGAGATCCTGTTTCAAAAAACAAAAACAGGGGGCTGGAGAGATGGCTTAGTGGTTAAGGTGTTTGCCTGCAAAGCCAAAGGACCCAGGTTTGACTCCCCAGGACCCACGTAAGCCAGATGCACAAGAGGATGCACACATCTGGAGTTTGTTTGCAGTGGCTAGAGGCCCTGAACGTCATCCTCTCTCTCTCTCTCTATTTGCCTATTTCTGTATCTCTCTCTCAAATAAATAAAAATAAAATATTTTTTAAAAAAACAGGAAAGAAAAAAAACCCGTAAAAAGGGCAGCAGGCAGCTCACTGCAAGCGGGCAGCAGCCGCCCACACTTGGACTGTCAGGCCCGGTAGGAAGGGCTGGTTCGCTCCACCACGTGGCACCACGCCAGCCAGTCATCATAGCTCCTGCTGCAGTGAGAAGGCGAGACCATACATGCCAGACAGCCACACTGTTCCTGAGGTGTTCCAGAGGGAGTCCCTGTGGCTCCAGTCTCCTCCCTTGACAGCAAACTTGAGCACAGTCAGCTGCAGGCAAGGAAACAACCCCACGATTCCTGACAGCAAAACAGAGCCAGCCCGGACTTAGAACAACCAGGAGTTTCAAGGCCTGTAGAGCTACACAGTGACTTCCAGGCCAGCCTGGCGAGACCTTCTCAAAAAAACAAGGGGGCGGGAGAGATGGCTCAGTGGTTAAGTCAGACACATAAAGTGGCACATGCATCCGGAGTTTATTTGCAGCAGCAGAAGACCCTGGGGTGCCCATTCTCTCTCTATCTATGCTTGTATGTTTGTGTGTATGTATATTTATATATACATATATTATTTATATATATACATACACACACACACAAGAACACAGCCACGACAGGACATCTGCCCCACCTCACTGGTCCCTGGACTTACCTTCGTCCTGAGACAAGATGCTCACACCTGGTCAGTCTAACCCTAGTGCCACCAGGGCGGCCCCTCCCCAGGAGCACAGACCCTCCTCCATCCTGCAAGCTCCCAGCACACTGAGACAAGAGACTACCAGCCATGTGAGTCCAGAAGACAGAACAAGACTGTCCCAAACCCATCCTAACTCAAGCAAGATACACAAAGATAACCCTCGCCCCGTCACCACAAAGATGGGCCACCACAGTGACACATGACAGACCACAGGAAAGCAGAGTCACTGAAGGGGGCTAACAGCACGCACCAGCATGCCTTCGGGTCTGATGCATGCATGGATGGCGCCCAGACTCCACAAGGCCACGGGGCCTCCATGTCACGAAACTACCAGGGCAGCCGTGTTCTGTGTCTGTGTAAGATTTCCACAAGCCAGGCCTGATCACATGCTCAGGCATGTAATCCTAGCACTCAGGAGGCTGAGGCAGAAGGACTGTTCCAAGCTGAAGGCCAGCCAAGGTTTCTTAGCAAGACCCTGTCTCGATTGTTTTTAAGAAAAGAGACTGGGGCTGGAGAGATGGCTTAGCGGTTGGGGTGTTTGCCTGTGAAGCCAAAGGATCCCGGTTCAATTCTCCAGGACCCACGTAAGCCAGATGCACAAGGGGGCACATGCATCTGAACTTGTTTGCGGTGGCTGGAGGCCCTGGCATGCCCATTCTCTCTCTGACTGCCTCTCTTCTCTCTCTGTCTCTCTCTCTCTGCTTGCAAATAAATAAATAAATAATTTAAAAAAAAAAAAAAAAAAAAGAGACTGCTAAGCAAAAGGATCCCAGTTACAATGATGATGAGAAGGAATGTAACTCAGGGACCAGCGTGCCTGGGGAAGTCGGCTGGGCCGGTCAACAATGTCATGGCGGGCCTTCGGAGCACCCCAGAGCTAGATGTTAGGAGAAAGAATGGGGCACTCCCCCAGCAGGGACATCACCACCATGGCAACCAGGGGCCACGACCAGAGACTGACCAGAGACCAGCTGTGCTGATATGCAAATGAGCTAACCCTAGGGTGGCTATCAGCAGCCAGGGTGACTGAGGAAAAAGTGGGTATGAGGACCACCCCCCCCGCAAAGCTCAGAACACTGTCACTCAAGCCAGAGAGGCAGACTCCACTGCGGCCTGCAGCCTGGCATGGAGTGGACAGAACAGGACCCAGACGCCCGCCCCGTGGGGCCAAGTGAGTAGTGAGTGAGTGCCTGGGGGTTGGGCTAGTTGAGAGGATCAGGGAGAAAGTTAGCTGGCGTAATTAACATGTGTGAAGAGTGAATAGTGTGGCACCTGAATCAACATAATCGCTCTCTCCCTCGTGGACCAAGCTGCTCCAGGCTTAGCCCACCTTCTCCCTCCCTCCCTGCCACCCACAGCGACACCAGGGACTCCATTACCTGGCTGGACACCTCATATTCCACGTGCTTGAGGAAGAGCCCCTTCTTCTCGGGGATGAGCTCCACCCGCACGGTGTCCCTGGCCAGCAGCTCTTGCAGCGTGTAGGACAGCAGCAGTGGGTTCCCCTGGGGCATCTGCATTGGATCAGGGTCGGGGTCCCTGCGCTCAGTAACCTGGGGCATCAGCAAGCCTGCGGGAGGGAAGGCGGACACCTGGTAAAGACAGCCGCTCACACAGCAGGGCCTCCTTGCACCCGCTGCTGGCTCAGCATGTGGACTCTGGCCACCCTCCTTCTCCAGGCTGCTGCCCAGGACAGCAAGCATGCCCCCGGCCGGAGGCACTCACCACCTCTCTCCAATCTGATGTTATTTTTTCCCAAGACAGGGCCTCGAGTAGCCCAGGCTGGCGGCAAACTCACTACATAGCCAAGGATGGCCTAGAGCTTCCAATCCAGCCTCCTGCCATTGGGATGATGGGTGTGCACCACCACGCCCAAGCCAGGGTCTTCTTTCTGGAATGATAAACTGTTCTAATACACTGATGGGTTTATAATGCTGCCTGGGGGAGGGAGGAGACCCTGCCAAGAGCCAGGACCTTCAGACCGCCCGCCCGCCCGCCCGTCTGCGCACTCACTGGTGAGGGGGACAAAGGAGCAGTAGCACAGCCTGGGAGGGGCAAGGCCCCATTTCCGGGGTTGCCAGTCTTCATTTCATTTCATTTTGTAAACATTTTTATCTATTTACTTGAGAGAAGGGGTAGTGATGAATGGGCACACCAGGGCCTCTTGCCACTGCAAACAACCAGATGCATGTGCCACTTTGTGTGTCTGGCTTTATGTGGGCACCTGGGAATCGAACTTGGGCCATCAGGTTTTGCAAGCAAACACTGTAACAGCTGAGCCATCTCTAGCTTTCAGTCTTTATTTTAAATCTTCAGGTTTTTATTTATTTTATTTGAGAGAAAGAGGGAACAAAAGGCAATGTAATGCTTATTCTTTTTTTCTTTTTTTTCCCACCTAGGTAGGGTCTTGCTCTAGCTCAGGCTGACCTGGAATTCACTATGTTGTCTTAGGATGGCCTGGCCTCAAACTCAAACCAATCCTCCTACCTCTGCCTACCGAGTGCTGGGATTGAAGGTGTGCGCCACCATGCCCAGCCTTCATTCTTTCTCAAATAAATAAAAAATATATTTTGTGGGGCTGGAGACATGGCTAAGCAGTTAAGGCACTTGCTTGCAAAGCCCAAGGACCCAGGTTCAACTCCTCAAACCCCATGTAAGCCAGACACACAAGATGACACATGCAGACAAGGTCATGCATGCGCACAAAGTGGTGTGCATGTCTGGAGTTCAATTGTAGTGGCTAGAGGCCCTAGTATGTCAATTTTTCTACCTCTCTCTCGTAAAAATATGTATATATATATTTTTTTTCTTTGGGGAGGGGTTTCAAGGTAGGGTCTCACTCTAGTTCAGGCTGACCTTGACTTGGGGTAGTCTCAGGGTGGCCTTGAACTCATGGCGATCCTCCTACCTCTGCCTCCCAAGTGCTGGGATTAAAGGCGTGCGCCATCATGCCTGGCTATATGTATTTTTAATTTTTTCAAGGTAAGGTCTTTATACTTTAGCTCAGGCTGAATCTAATAAGATCACTATGTTTTTCAAAAATTGGGCTGGATGGAACTCAGCAGTTAATCCTCCTGCCTCTGCCTCCCGAGTGACCCTGGATTAAGGATCAATTCCACCAGTATCCATATGTATTTTTATTGGAGCTTTACCCATCTCCTGCCATCTGCATGAGCAAGAGCTCTTTATACTCTCCTCTTAATCTAATAAGATCACTCTGTCATTTTTTAATAAATAAATAAAAATGGCTTAAAACATTTAAATGCTTTTTTAAAAGGCCTATTTACCCTAGTTGGGCGGATCAATTCCCTTTAATCCACATAAGCCAGATGTACAAGGTGGTAGATGCATCTGGAGTTCATCTGCAGGGCTAGAGGCCCTGAGACCCATTCTCTTTCCAGGTCAGCCTGGACCTCTGAGACCCAATCTCAAATAAATAAATAAAAATAAACAAAAAAAGTTTAAGTTTTTAAAAAAAGTTATTTATTGAAATTTCAGCCAGGCACAGTAGCGCACACCTTTAATCCCAGCACTTGGAAGCAGAGGGAGGAGGACTGCCATGAGTTGGTGACCAGCCAGAGTAATTTCCAAGTCAGCCTGAGATACGGTGAGACCCCTGCTCCCAAGAAAAAGCGAGGAGGAGAGGGAGGGTCGGATAAGAGGGGGTGGGGAAGGAGAGGAAAGGAGGGAAGGGAGGGAGGGAGGAGGGAGACACAGCGACCACAGTGACTGTGAGTGTGGTGACGCACACCTGTAATTCCAGGACTCAGAGGCAAAGGAGGAAGATCCCAAGTTCGGGGACAGCCTAGGAGACATAACAAAAGCAAACATCTCTGAAGGCTGGGCACAGGGGTTCAGGGCTAGAAGCCCAGCACTTGAAGAGATGTGAGGGCTTCCAAACGTTTAGAGCCAGCCTGAGCTACAGTGAGAGTCCCTGTGTCAGAGGCCAGCGTCACGTAGAAGATGACAGGCAAGGAAGTCTACAGAGACATGAAGGGAAACAGCACCAGGCAAGAGCAATCGCTAAAACATGTGAGAGGAGGGGTGAGGCAGGGTCTCACAGCGCCTTCCTCAACCCCCCTGGTGATGGGAGTGTGGTCATGAGCCACCGTGCCCAGCTGAAATTTCCATATCAGTTTCTCCGTTAACCACATTTTCATTTTCATGGTTTTCCTGACAATCAAAATAACACCACCCTCTAAGATGGTAGAAGAACTCAGTAATGATTACCAGAGACCACACGCAGGTAAAGAATGTGAACTTTGAATGCACAAGATACGGAAAGAGAATTCTAAAAACACCTTCAGAAGCATGCAGTGCTGCAACCCTGGGCTGCTGCAGATGTGGTGCCAAGGCAGAGCATGGTGGCACGGGCCAGGAACTGGGGAGCATTTGCAGGAGGTGGGGTGGGGTGAGGGCTGCAATCACACAGTGTGATCCTGAACACCAGCTAACTAAACTGGGTGAGCCCAGATTGGTGATGGACACCTGCAATCCCAGCACCCCGGAAGCCGAGGTGGAGGACCACCATGAGATGGGGGCCTGGACTACAAAGCAAGTTCCAGACCAGTGTAAGCTGCAAAGTGAAACACTGGAAAGAGACAGTCTGAGACCAACTCAAGCTTCTAGAAGAGAAGAGAGGAAGGGAAGAATGAAAGATCGTGTTGGCCAGCTGCTCTGTCACATGACGGCCACAAGCTGTGGACAGGACAAGAGTCTCCTTGGGAATAAACACTAGGGATTTTAACACTCTTATCAGACTGACACCCTCTTCAAGGCATGTGACTCCTGGCGACAGGGTGCACATCAGAGATGAGATCAGAGGGGAGAGGCCAGCCAGATCTGAGCCAAAAGAGCTAACAGTCAGGGAGAGCTAGGAGCACACAGCTGGGGTGGAATCCAACTCCATCCTTCCCCGGCAACATGAGCCAGGGAACCACCACCTCAACACCCAGCATTTCTCGCCCATAAAATGGACAGAGACGGCGCGGGGGAGCACGCCTGTAATCTGCACTCGAGGCTCAGGTAGAAGGCCATCTTAGCCGACAGAGTGAGACCCTGTCTCAACAAACTGAAATCAAACAAACAAAACTGGACGAAACTGCACCATCTGCATGAGTGTCAAGAACCCTAACGCGTCCTCACAGTGTCCCCACACGGGCCTCCATGGGGCACTCCCTCTCAGCTGCAACTCCTTGCATGAACTGGGGATCTCAGCCTTGCAGGCAGGGGACCTCCTCAGAACTAAGTGACACAGTACAGCTGAAAATAGCTAACGGAAATAAAACAAGCATAACTGCCCCTGACTTCCTTCCAGATTTATTCCACTCCAGTCCAAAACGACTTTGCGAAGTCTTCAACTAAATCTTAGAAAGCGTTTCCTCATGAACTGGGTCCAGTGTTGCATCTGGATCCATGCTACTCAGCAGCAGAGCTCCTGCCTAGAATCCCCCAGTGAGGGGCTGGGGTGTGGCCAGCAGAGCTCCTGCCTAGAATCCCCCAGTGAGGGGCTGGGGTGTGGCCAGCAGAGCTCCTGCCTAGAATCCCCCAGTGAGGGGCTACGGGTGTGGCCAGCAGAGCTCCTGCCTAGAATCCCCCAGTGAGGGGCTACGGGTGTGGCCAGCAGAGCTCCTGCCTAGAATCCCCCAGTGAGGGGCTGCAGGTGTGGCCAGCAGAGCTCCTGCCTAGAATCCCCCAGTGAGGGGCTGCGGGTGTGGCCAGCAGAACTCCTGCCTAGAATCCCCCAGTGAGGGGCTGACCAGCAGAGCTCCTGCCCCCCAGTGAGGGGCTGCGGGTGTGGCCAGCAGAGCTCCTGCCTAGAATCCCCCAGTGAGGGGCTGGGGTGTGGCCAGCAGAGCTCCTGCCTAGAATCCCCCAGTGAGGGGCTACGGGTGTGGCCAGCAGAGCTCCTGCCTAGAATGCCCCAGTGAGGGGCTACGGGTGTGGCCAGCAGAGCTCCTGCCTAGAATCCCCCAGTGAGGGGCTACCGGTGTGGCCAGCAGAGCTCCTGCCTAGAATGCCCCAGTGAGGGGCTACGGGTGTGGCCAGCAGAGCTCTTGCCTAGAATCCCCCAATGAAGGGCTGGGACGTGGATCAGTGGTGAAGCACCTACCTACCACGTGTGAGGACCCAGGTTCAGAATCTAATAGTGAAGAAAGAAAAAGGAACTTATTCATGAGGCACGGCGCTTCTGGCTACCAACCCCAACCTGACTGGCCTCATATCCACGCCTCCCACAGGCTGTTGCGAGGGGCTCACAGTAGATTCCTCTCTGGAAACCTCTCTACCCTGAGAACAGGGGACTCCAGGAGGTGCCAGGGCAGATGCCAGGAAAGCAGGTGTAATCATGGGGCTGACTGGCAGTCACCTGTAGGCAGCAGGAACCCACTGTGTGCAAAACATAGACAAACAAACTGCAATGAGCAAGACTCAAGATCTTCCAGCTTCCAGATGCTATGATTCTCCAGTTACCCCCAAGTCAACAAGTACAGAGACCAGCTGGGCGGGGGGTGGGGGAGGCAACGCACACCTTTAATCCCAGCACTGGAAGGCAGAAGTAGGAGGATCACCGTGCATTTGAGGCCAGCCTGGGACTACAGAGTGAGTTCCAGACCAGCCTGGGCTAGAGTGAGACCCTGCCTTGGGGGAAAAAAATAAAGTAAAATAAATTTTAAAAGTACTAAAGCCAGCAGGGTGTGGAGCCACACACTTGTAACCCCAGCACCTGGGAGGCTAGCCTCTGCTACATAGTGAGACCCCTCCCAAACTCAGAAGGAAAGGAATGGAATGGTGCGCTGCGTAAACATGCACACACACACCTCACTGCCAAGATTCTTCTACCTCCAGATTCTTCAGACGGCAACCAGACGTCAGCTCTGGGTAGCAAACAGGATGTGCACTGTAAACCGTGTCTGTAGCACACGCCTTTTATACTGAAGCAGCCCTTTGCCAAAGCTGAGCTGTGCCACACCCCAGGCTGGGAGACCCTGTGCAGTGCGGAGGGGGCAGTCAGCTCAGCAGCGGTCTGCGGCCAGCATCGTGAGCCTCTGCTCTGACCAGAGGAGCGGAGGGGCTGCATGAAGCACAGGACACACCCCAACCCCGTGTCCAGATCCCGCTGGGGGTTTTCCTATATGGCCAGGGTCTCCTACACCATGAAAAGAACTGACACAGGTGTGACACAGCTGTCTCCTCTGGATCGTACATGACCACCACTGTCCTGATGTGAGGACCTGCATGAGGCCCCCACCATATAGACCTGTTAACTCCCTCCTGGACGGAGAAGGGAGGCTAGGGTGCTCATAAGTCTTCATAAGGTCCTCCCAAGGCCCCTCACTGTCCCCAGATTCCAGTCAGCACTATATACGGGATAAGCCATTGATGGGATGGGGTGGGGTGGGGCTTGCTGATGGTGCAGCTGCCTGTGAGTCAGCTGCCCATGTAAGGAACCCCAATACACTCATTGTTCACTGAGCAGGACTTGGAAGGAATCCTTCCTTTGGTCTGCTGGTGCCTCACTATCTGGAGAGAATAGCTGTTTCCTCATGTCCCCCAGGGACAGTCACATGAGAACAGGACATTTGACATTCTCAAGCAGGACATGAAGTTCCTACTGTCCTGTTTGGTGGCAGAAGGACTTGAATACATTTTCTGAGGGACTCCAAGGGCAGCACTCTACCACAAGAGGCTGCCAGGCCGACTGCAACTAACCGCCAGGGAGGCATGACAAGGGCAAGAGACAGCACGGGGTCCCACTGTGGGGGCCGCAGGAGCAGGCAGTTACATTAATTAGGCAGGACCACGGCGGCCCTTAAGGGCCTTAGGACATCCCGCCCTCGCCATGCCTCTCTCAGCTTGCCCAGCAATGCCAGTCTTGGGATTTACCATCTGCCCATCCCACCCAGTAAGATTTCTCTCAGGTGCACACCTTGCCCACATGGGTGGATTTCTCCTCTAAGCCCAGGCCAATTGACTGGGACACCTGGTGTAGGTGTGCCCAGAGGGGATAGCATAAATCCTGTAAACCCTGGTCCACGGCAAGTGGAGCTGACTTCTCCTCTCTTTCCAGAGCTGGCAGCAATGTTTTTTCAGTCTTCATCCCCGTAAGAGCTCTTTCCCATGCTGGCATGTTGCCGGGGTGGGAAGAGACACCTTTTTCCTTTTATTACTGTCTTCACTTCTGATTCTTCTAGGAAACACACATTACTTTTAAAATTCCCTCTTGAGCCGGGCGTGGTGGTGCACGCCTTTAATCCCAGCACTCGGGAGGCAGAGGTAGGAGGATGGCTGTGAGTTCGAGGCCACCCTGAGAATACAGAGTGAATTCCAAGTCAGCCTGGACCTTACCTGAGACCTTACCTCGAAAAACCAAAAAATAAAAATAAATAAAAAATTCCCTCTCATATTTTTTCTCCTTAAGAGCCATATCCGGTCACATGGGCTACAAGTGGCCCACATGGGTTTTGGGGTCCGTATGTGTATTTGTCTTCTCCCCACTTTATCTTCCCTTACCTCCCAGCTTTCCCTTTTCTCCCACTCCTTTGTAAAAGCTAAAATAAAATGTGGTTTTTTTAAAAATCATTTTCTTGCCAGGCGTGGTGGCGCACACCTTTAGTCCCAGCACTCAGGAGGCAGAGGTAGGAGGATCGCCGTGAGTTCAAAGCCATCCTGAGACTGCATAGTGAATTCCAGGTCAGCCTGGGCTAGAGAGAGACCCTACCTCAAAAAACCAAAAAACCAAAAAACCAAAAAAAAAAAATCATTTTCTTAAATCTGGAATTGCCAATTCCAGATTAGTTTGCAGATACGAACTCAGAACTTGGGGTTCTAAAAAGCACACCACAAGCCGGGCGTGGTGGCGCACGCCTTTAATCCCAGCACTCAGGAGGCAGAGGTAGGAGGATCGCCGCGAGTTCGAGGCCACCCTGAGACTACATAGTGAATTCCAGGTCAGCCTGGGCCGGAGTGAGACCCTACCTCGAAAAACCAAAAAACCAAAAAAAAAAAAAAAAAATCATTTTCTTAAATCTGGAATTGCCAATTCCAGATTAGTTTGCAGATACGAACTCAAAACTTGGGGTTCTAAAAAGCACACCACAAGCCGGGCGTGGTGGTGCACGCCTTTAATCCCAGCACTCGGGAGGCAGAGGTAGGAGGATCGCCATGAGTTTGAGGCCACCCTGAGACTCCATAGTGAATTCCAGGTCAGCCTGAGCTAGAGTGAGACCCTACCTCGAAAAACCCAATAAATAAATAAATAAATAAATAAATAGCACACCAGAACCCCAACTCCCCTGTTACACTAGGACTCATGCTCCAAACTGTGCCTGCATCGCAACCAGCTGTGACTTGTGCACATACACACACAGCACAGTGGCTCCCTCCCTGCTTTCCCAGCCAGCACACCTAGGCTGGGCTGGAGCACATGCATTTTGCACAAATTCCCAGGCGGGTGCTGGAAGGGTGGCTGCTGCTGCTGCTGGAGACCCAGGGGCCACAGCGGGAAACCGGTGTTACAGGGCAAGGAACCCTGGGCCATACCCAGACACATACCCCAGATTTGTGTGTGTGTACCTGTGGCCCGTGTGGTGGTGTGTGTATGTGGTCATGCACGCGTGTGCAGACGCGCGCCCTGCTGGCCTGTGTGGGGAAGTCAGAGGGGACTTTGGGAGTCTTCCTCAATCGCTCATCTGCAGGCCTCCTTGAGATGGTCTCTCACTAAACCTGAAGCTGCTGGGGTTTTGTGCTTGTTGTTTGGGGGTTTTGTTTGTTTTTGGTTTTTCAATGTAGGCTTTCACTCTAGTCCAGGCTAACCTGGAATTCACAATGTAGTCTCAGGGTGGCTGAAACTCATGGTGCTCCTCCTACCTCTGCCTCTGTGCTGGGATTAAAGGCCTGTGTCACAATGCCTGGCTAAAGCTGCTGTTTTTAAGAGCCCCAGCAATTCTCAAATCTCTGCGCCCCAAAGGACTGGGGACCCAGCTGTTTACGAAGTAGCTGAAGAGTCAAACTCAGGGCAAATGAGACAGACCCTCTTAGGTCCTCATGCTTCTGAGGCAAGCACACTCACCCACTGAACCATCTCCAGCCCTGCCCCACATTTAACATGTCACTGCCTCATTTTCATCCAAACTGAGAAAGGGAGCAGGAACCTTCCAGACGACAACTTCCCGTGGACGTGAAATGAACTGGAAGAGTGGTGGTGGGTGGGAGGGGCATACATCTGTAAGCCCAGCACTGGCAAGGTCCAGGCAAGAAATCTCCAATTCAAGTTCTGCCTAGGCTAGGAGTGAGTTCAAGGCCAGTCTGAGCAACTTAGTAAAACCCTGTCTCAAAATAAAAGTACAACCGGGCGTGGTGGCGCACGCCTTTAAGCCCAGCCTCAGGGGCCAGAGGTAGGAAGATCTCCGTGAGTTCAAGCCCACCTTGAGACTACATAGTGAATTTCAGGTCAGCCTGGGCTAGAGTGAGACCCTATCTCAAAAAACAAAAACAAAAAAATTAATAATGATGATAAATAAAAACACAATAAAAAGTTTTAAAGAGGGCTGGAGACATGGCTTAGCAGTTAAGGTATTCTCCTGCAAAGCCCAAGGACACAGGTTCAATTC
The DNA here is from genome assembly GCA_036365145.1 of Orientallactaga sibirica. NCBI lineage: Eukaryota > Metazoa > Chordata > Mammalia > Rodentia > Dipodidae > Orientallactaga > Orientallactaga sibirica. The sequence goes on along the minus strand of JAEOAD010001990.1, from coordinate 2,045,205 downwards.
CCCAGGACCCACATAAACCAGATGCACAAGGTGGCACATGCATCTGGAGCTCATTTGCAGTAGATAGAAGCCCTGGTACACCCATTCTTTCTCTATCTACCTCATTCTCTCTCTCTCTCTCTCTCTCTCTCTCTCTCACACACACACACACACACACACAAATAAATAAATAAAATATTTAAACAACAACAAAAAAAAAAAGTAAAAAGAGATCTGGGTGTGGTGGTGCACACCTTTAATCCCAGCACTCCGGAGGCAGAAGTAGGAGGATCTCAGAGAATTCAAGGCCAACCTGAGACAACATAGTGAATTCCAGGTCAACCTGGGCTAGAGCAGGACCCTACCTTAAAAAAACTTAAAAAGAAAAAAAAACAAGTAAAAAGAGAGTTTAGGTGTTGTGGCACATGCTTTTAATCCCAGCACTTGGGAGGCAGTACTCAGGAGGATTGCTGTGAGTTCGAGGCCACCCTAAGACTACATAGTGAATTCCAGGTCAGCCTGGGCTAGAGTGAGACCCTACCTCGAAAAACAAAAATAAAAATAATAATGATAAATAAAAATACAATAGAAGTAAAAAGAGGGTGGTACAGCACCTGCCTAGACTCCTCCAGTGTGGGGTTGGGATGCAGCTTAAGGGCCTGGGTTCAATGCCCAGCACTGGAAAAATAGGTAACGTCAGCAGCAGTGGTGGGGCACACCTGGAGGCAAGCAGAAAGATCTCCAGTTTCAAGTTAGGCTGGGCCACACAGCAAGGGCCAGTCAGAACAGGAAGGAAAGGAAGGAGAGGGTGAAAGGGATGGAGCCATGTGCATTTCTTGTTAAGCTCATGAAACTGTTTCCATCTTTGATTGAAAAGGTCTCTAAGCAAGGTTCTGAAAGGAACAAGATGTTCTCAGGAAATGGAAGCAGAAGTTTCCTCACCCTTATCACCACCAGGACTTCAGAGGTGACAAATCAGCATTCTGGAGCGGGGACACCAGGACAAGGGAATGGCTGCCTCAGTCTGCGCGGCAAGCTCTCTCTGCCGGCCTCTCCAACCAAGGACTGTGCAGTCACCCAACCACTGTACAGGAACCAGGCTCACTTTGTTGTTGCTGCTTTAATTTTCATTTTGATTTTTTAGAAGCTAAGGATGGAACTTTGAGTGTCATGTATGCTAGGCAAGCACTACCACTGAGCCACACCCCAGCCCCTCACTGGGGGATTCTAGGCAGGAGCTCTACCACTAAGCCACACCCCAGCCCCTCACTGGGGATTCTAGGCAGGAGCTCTACCATTGAGCCATACCCCCAGCCCCTCACTGGGGGATTCTAGGCAGGTGCTCTACCACTGAGCCACACCCCAGCCCCTCACTGGGGGATTCTAGGCAGGTGCTCTACCACTGAGCCACGCCCCAGCCCCTCACTGGGGGATTCTAGGCAGGAGCTCTACCACTGAGCCACACCCCAGCCCCTCACTGGGGGATTCTAGGCAGGAGCTCTACCACTGAGCCACACCCCAGCCCCTCACTGGGGGATTCTAGGCAGGAGCTCTACCACTGAGCCACACCCCAGCCCCTCACTGGGGGATTCTAGGCAGGTGCTCTATCACTGAGCCACGCCCCAGCCCCTCACTGGGGGATTCTAGGCAGGTGCTCTACCACTGCGCCACGCCCCAGCCCCTCACTGGGGGATTCTAGGCAGGAGCTCTACCACTGAGCCACGCCCCAGCCCCTCACTGGGGGATTCTAGGCAGGTGCTCTACCACTGAGCCACGCCCCCAGCCCCTCACTGGGGATTCTAGGCAGGAGCTCTACCACTGAGCCATGCCCCAGCCCCTCACTGGGGGATTCTAGGCAGGTGCTCTACCACTGAGCCACACCCCAGCCCCTCACTGGGGATTCTAGGAAGGAGCTCTACAGTAAGCTAAATCCCCAGTCCTGTAGCACACTTTACATAAAAGAGATATACTTGAAAACCTATAACCCCAGCTACCAGGAGGCTGAGGCACGAGGAGCCCTTGAACCCGGGAGTTTAAGGCCAGCATAGGGAAGACAGTGAAATCTAGTCTCAATAAAAGGGGAGGGGGGCCGAAGAGATGGCTCAGCAGTTAAGGATCTTGTCTACAATTTGCCTAAAGACCCAGGTTCGATTCCCCAGTACCCACATAAAGCTAGATGCACAAGATGGCACAAGGAGTTCATTTGTAGTGGCTAGAGGCCCTGGCGCATCCATTCTCTATTTGTCTCTTTCACTCTCTCTCATTCATAAATAAATAATAAATTAAAAGGCCAGGTTTGGTTGCCCACACCTTTAATTCTAGCACTGAGGAGGCAGAGGTAGGAGAACTGCAACAATTTCAAGGCCAGTTTGGGATTACAGAGTGAATTCCAGGTCGGCCTGGGTGAGAATGAGACTCTCCCTCAAAAAACAAACTAACAAAAAGCATTTATCATGGAAGTTTTCTATGAAAAGGGGCTGGAGAGTGGTTAGGGTGCTTGCTCTCAGCCACTACCCACAGTGACCCCATTCTCACCAGGCTGCTGGTCAGTGGGACTTAAGTGGAATCACAGTGCCTGGGTTCCCACTTTTGCCATCAGTGTGGTGCTTGAGACCACTCAGGTCACCTTCCACGGCTACAAGCTGTCCTTGCACGGACTCCGCCATGCAACTGCTCACACATTCCATGGCTACTGGGCACGAGTGGCTCCAGTGTCTGACCCTGACTCGTGGCACCTCTGAGAACATCCTGACACTTGCCTTTTTGTGGACATCTGCTGCATGTTCTTCTACTGGGCTCAGAACACAGGCAAGAGTGATAAAAAGGCTGGATCCCAGGGTTTCCATATGCTCAGCTTAGTAAATATTTCCAGTTTTCCAAAGTGACTGAGCCAGTTTACACCCACACAAGCAGGAGTCTCAGCTGCGTTGCACTTGGGCCAATGTTCGGTGTTTTCTGTCCTTTTTCCCTCAGCCTGGGAGGTCTACTCCTCTTTGAACACTTGCAACCACACCAGGACCTTGCACATGCTATGCTAGCAAACACGCTGCCACAAAGCTACGCCCAGCCCCTCACTGGGGATTCTAGGCAGGAGCTCTACCACTGAGCCACATCTCCAGCCCCTCACTGGGGGATTCTAGGCAGGTGCTCTACCACTGAGCCACATCTCCAGCCCCTCACTGGGGGATTCTAGGAAGGTGCTCTACCACTGAGCCACATCTCCAGCCCCTCACTGGGGGATTCTAGGCAGGTGCTCTACCACTGAGCCACATCTCCAGCCCCTCACTGGGGGATTCTAGGCAGGAGCTCTACCACTGAGCCACGCCCCAGCCCCTCACTGGGGGATTCTAGGCAGGAGCTCTACCACTGAGCCACACCCCAGCCCCTCACTGGGGGATTCTAGGCAGGAGCTCTACCACTGAGCCACGCCCAGCCCCTCACTGGGGGATTCTAGGCAGGAGCTCTACCACTGAGCCACGCCCCAGCCCCTCACTGGGGGATTCTAGGCAGGAGCTCTACCACTGAGCCACACCCCAGCCCCTCACTGGGGGATTCTAGGCAGGAGCTCTACCACTGAGCCACGCCCCAGCCCCTCACTGGGGGATTCTAGGCAGGAGCTCTACCACTGAGCCACACCCCAGCCCCTCACTGGGGGGATTCTAGGCAGGAGCTCTACCACTGAGCCACACCCCAGCCCCTCACTGGGGGATTCTAGGCAGGAGCTCTACCACTGAGCCACACCCCAGCCCCTCACTGGGGGATTCTAGGCAGGAGCTCTACCACTGAGCCACACCCCCAGCCCCTCACTGGGGGATTCTAGGCAGGTGCTCTACCACTGAGCCATGCTCCCAGCCCCTCACTGGGGGATTCTAGGCAGGAGCTCTACCACTGAGCCACGCCTCCAGCCCCTCACTGGGGGATTCTAGGCAGGAGCTCTACCACTGAGTCACACCCCCAGCCCCTCACTGGGGGATTCTAGGCAGGAGCTCTACCACTGAGCCACGCCCCAGCCCCTCACTGGGGGATTCTAGGCAGGAGCTCTACCACTGAGCCACGCCCAGCCCCTCACTGGGGGATTCTAGGCAGGAGCTCTACCACTGAGCCACACCCCAGCCCCTCACTGGGGGGATTCTAGGCAGGAGCTCTACCACTGAGCCACGCCCCAGCCCCTCACTGGGGGATTCTAGGCAGGAGCTCTACCACTGAGCCACACCCCCAGCCCCTCACTGGGGGATTCTAGGCAGGAGCTCTACCACTGAGCCACACCCCAGCCCCTCACTGGGGGATTCTAGGCAGGAGCTCTACCACTGAGCCACACCCCAGCCCCTCACTGGGGGATTCTAGGCAGGAGCTCTACCACTGAGCCACACCCCAGCCCCTCACTGGGGGATTCTAGGCAGGTGCTCTACCACTGAGCCACACCCCAGCCCTCACTGGGGGATTCTAGGCAGGAGCTCTACCACTGAGCCACACCCCAGCCCCTCACTGGGGGATTCTAGGCAGGTGCTCTACCACTGAGCCATGCTCCCAGCCCTCACTGGGGGATTCTAGGCAGGAGCTCTAGGAGCCACACCCCAGCCCCTCACTGGGGGATTCTAGGCAGGAGCTCTACCACTGAGCCACACCCCAGCCCCTCACTGGGGGATTCTAGGCAGGTGCTCTACCACTGAGCCACACCCCAGCCCCTCACTGGGGGATTCTAGGCAGGTGCTCTACCACTGAGCCACACCCCAGCCCCTCACTGGGGGATTCTAGGCAGGAGCTCTACCACTGAGCCACACCCCAGCCCCTCACTGGGGGATTCTAGGCAGGTGCTCTACCACTGAGCCACACCCCAGCCCCTCACTGGGGGATTCTAGGCAGGTGCTCTACCACTGAGCCACACCCCCAGCCCCTCACTGGGGGATTCTAGGCAGATGCTCTACCACTGAGCCACACCCCAGCCCCTCACTGGGGGATTCTAGGCAGGAGCTCTACCACTGAGCCACGCCCCTCACTGGGGATTCTAGGCAGGTGCTCTACCACTGAGCCACACCCCAGCCCCTCACTGGGGATTCTAGGCAGATGCTCTACCACTGAGCCACGCCCCAGCCCCTCACTGGGGGATCTTGGCAGGAGCTCTACCACTGAGCCACACCCCAGCCCCTCACTGGGGGATTCTTTAGGGCAGGAGCTCTACCACTGAGCCACACCCCAGCCCCTCACTGGGGGATTCTTTCAGGCAGGGGATTACAGGAGTGAATTCCAGGTAGGCCTGGGTGAGAATGCTCTCCCTCAAAAACACTGAGCCACGCCCCAGCCCCTCACTGGGGGATTCACAGGCCTGGGCAGGTGCTCCACTACCACTGAGCCACACCCCAGCCCCTCACTGGGGGATTCTAGGCAGACCCTGCTCACCACTGAGCCATCACCCCCCCAGCCCTCACTGGGGATTCTAAAAGGGATAAAAAAGCTGGATCCCAGGGTTTCCATATGCTCAGCTCTTTTCCAAAGTGACTGAGCCAGTTTACCCCAGCCCCTCACTGGGGTTCGGTGTTTTCTGTCCTTTTTCCCTCAGCCTGGGAGCTCTCCCACTGAGCCTTGCACATGCCAGCCCAAAGCTCACTCACTGGGGATTCTAGGCAGATGCTCTACCACTGAGCCACACCCCAGCCCCCTCACTGGGGATTCTAGGCAGGAGCTCTACCACTGAGCCACACCCCAGCCCCTCACTGGGGGATTCTGGGCAGGAGCTCTCCACTGAGCCACACCCCAGCCCTCACTGGGGATTCTGGAGCTCTACCACTGAGCCACACCCCAGCCCCTCACTGGGGGATTCTAGGCAGGTGCTCTACCACTGAGCCACACCCCAGCCCCTCACTGGGGGATTCTAGGCAGGAGCTCTACCACTGAGCCACACCCCCAGCCCCTCACTGGGGATTCTAGGCAGGTGCTCTACCACTGAGCCACACCCCAGCCCCTCACTGGGGGATTCTAGGCAGGTGCTCTACCACTGAGCCACGCCCCAGCCCCCTCACTGGGGATTCTGGGCAGGAGCTCTACCAGGAGCTCTAGCCACTGGGCCACACCCCACTGAGCCCACCCCAGCCCCTCACTGGGGGATTCTAGGCAGGAGCTCTACCCTGAGCCACACCCCAGCCCCTCACTGGGGGATTCTAGGCAGGTGCTCTACCACTGAGCCACACCCCAGCCCCTTACTGGGAGATTCTAGGCAGGAGCTCTACCCTGAGCCACACCCCAGCCCCTCACTGGGGGATTCTAGGCAGGAGCTCTACCACTGAGCCACACCCCAGCCCCTCACTGGGGGATTCTAGGTAGGCATTTTACCCTGACTACACCCTTAGTCCTCTTTTTACTTTATTTTATTTAATATTTTATTTATTTATTTAAAGAGAGACAACTGGGTATGGTGGCGCATACCTTTAATCCCAACACTTGGAAGGCCGAGGTATGAGGTTGCTGTGAGTTTGAGGCCAGCCTGGGACTACAGAGTGAGTTCCAGGTCAGCCTGGGCTAGAGTGAGACCACACCTCAAAAAACCAAAACTAAAACAAAACAAAAAAAGTCAGTATCTCAGAAAAACAGAAGCCAGATGTGGTGCACATGCCTTTAATTCTAGCACTTGAGAGGCAGAGGTAGGAAGATTGCTGTGAATTTGAGGCCATCCTGGGACTACAGACTGAGTTCCAGGTCAGCCTGGGCTACAGCAAGACCCTACCTCAAAAAAAAAACAAAAACAAGGGGCTGGAGAGACGGCTTAGCAGTGAAGGTCTTTGCCTGGGAGGCCTAAGGACCCAGGATCAATTACCCAGTACCCATGTAAGCCAGATGCACAAGGGGATGTATGCATCTGGAGTTTGTTTGCAGTGGCTGAAGATCCTGGTGTGCCCATTCTCTTTCTCTCTAATAAATAAATAAAATATATTTTTTACCAAAGAGAGACTGAAAGAAAAAGACAGAGAAAGTGAGTATGGGCATGCCAGTGCATATGAACTCTAGACACGTGTGCCATTTTGCACATCTGGCTTTATGTGGGTGCTGGGGAATCGAAGCCAGACAGGCTTTGCAAGCAAGCACCCTTAACTACTAGCCATCTCTCCAGCCCCTTTACTTTATATTTTAAGGCAGGGTCTCATTAACTTGCCCAGGCTGGCTCTGAACTCACCCTGTAGCTCAGGCTGGCTCTGAAATCACCTTGTAGCCCAGGCTGGCTCTGAACTCACCTTGTAGCCCAGGCTGGCCTTGAACTCACCCTGTAGCCCAGCTGGCTCTGAACTCACCCTGTAGCCCAGGTAGGCCTTGAATTCACTCGGTAGCCCAGGCTGGACTCATGGTCCTCCTACCTCCGCCTCTTGAGCAACTGGGACTCTAGGCCTGGACCACCAGCCCTGGCTTAACCCATGGTTTCGTCGCAATCCTTTTCCTTTGCTTGCGCTCCAGTGAACACTGACCCCCAAGCATCAGCAAGTCTCACTGGGCAGCGCCTGCCTGTCAACCCCACCGCGCGGACGGCAGGAAGAACACCGCAGACCCAGGCCTTTCCGGGAGCTTCAACTAGCAGCAGCTGGATCCAGCTGCTCTCCTCCTCCTGCCAGTGGCCTTTTATAGGCTCACAGTACCAATGCCACAATGCCATTAGGAAGTGTCAGCCAGGACTGTCCTCAGAGACCCTCTATAGGGAGGCACCAGGTCCCCTGGGACCTAATACAGACACCCTCATCCTGCTGCTAAAGAAAGAAATCCCATGCGGGGCGTAGTGGCGGGCGCCTTTAATCCCAGCACTCGGCAGGCAGAGGTAGGAGGATCACCAAGAGTTTGAGACCACCCTGAGACTACATAGTTAATTCCAGGTCAGCCTGGACCAGAGTGAGACCCTACCTCACAAAACCAAAAAAAAAAAAAAAAAAAGAAAGAAAGAAAGAAAGAAAGAAAGAGAGAGAAATAAATCCCTAGGAGAGCAGCTTCCTCGCCTGGGCCTGAGGCGGTCCCTCAGGAGAATGATTCCTGCTTCCTCCAACATGCTGGCATCTCCCACATACCCCTCTCTGCGGCCCTCTTCTGCAGCTCCTCCACTTTCCCTGGCCACACGGGCTTCCTCGATGCCTCTCAGCACAGCGGGTGCCCATCACCTGTGCCCCACTCTTTCTCCCTGTCTACCATCGTCCTACTCCGGCACCTCCTGGGGACCGTGGATTCTCCATGGCATTTTTCTTGGAGGCAACCGACTGCATCATCACCTCTCCCACTGCAGAGCCTCCTGGCTGATTCTTTCCAGAAGTCTTTTTTTTAATTAATTAATTTATTTTAAAATAATTTATTTATTTATTTGAGAGTGAAAAAGAGGCAGAGAGAGAGAAAGGGAGAATGGACACGCCAGGGCCTCTTGCCACTGCAAACGAACTCCAGATGCACGTGCCCTTTGTGCACCTGGCTTACGTGGGTCCTGGAGAGTTGAACTGGGATCCTTTGGCTTTGCAGACAATCGCCTTAACTGCTAAGCCATCTCTCCAGCCAGCCAGCCATTTATTTATTTATTTATTTGAGACATTTATTTATTTATTTATGTGAGGCATCGAGACAGTGAGAGTAAGTGAGAATGGGTGCACCAGGGCCTCTAACCACTGCAAACGAACTCTAGACACATGGGCCACCATGTGCATCTGGCTTACGTGGGACCTGGAGAATTGAACCTGGGTCTTTAGGCTTCACAGGCAAGTGCCTTGATTGCTAAGCCATCTCTCCAGCCCTCCAGCCCTTTTGTTTAAATTTAAATGTATCATTTTATTATTGACAACTTCTATACTTACAGACAATAACCCATGATAATTCCCTCACCTACTGCCTCTAACTGTGAGAACACAGCTGTAGAGGATGGGTCAGTATTCCAATGACCAACAACAGTGTGCTGCATGTTCAAAGTCCAGAACAACCCCAGTGCTGCAAACACATCAGCGAACGAATAAAATTCAAAGTGTGCTCAAGAAACACCTTCTGAATGAATGAATGCATTATAATTTTAAAGTTCATAACTTGAGCAAAGAGGGGCATGGTTGTATGTTACCATGGTAACAAACGCACGCCCTCGCTACTGGTTACTGTCCTCATTGCTGTGACAAAATACCCAACACGACACGAGCAACTTAAGGGAGGAAGCGTTTTTTCTGGCTTACAGTTTGAAGCCACGGTGGCAGAGACATGAGGCAGCTGGCCACACAGCATCTAGAGCCAGGAAGCAAAGAACAAGGGACACTCGTGCTGGGCTCCCTTTCCCCTCGTTATTCACCCAGGACTCTCAGTCTGCCTAGTTAGGGTGGGCCTTCCTTCCCACCTCCACCTATCACAGACAATTCAAGTAATCCCTAGGCAATTCCAGCTCCAATCAGGCTGACAACAAAGCTACCCCTAAAACCGCCCTGCACCAACGCATCTCACTGAAGGCTTCTCGAGCCATGAGGACCAGGCCTCAGTGAACCGCAGCAAGAAGGAAGAGCTTGACACCAAGAGGATGGTCGGGGTCAAAGGGGCTTGCTTGCAAAGCCTGCTGTCCTGGGTTCAAATCCCCAGTATCCACATAAAGCCAGATGCACAAATGGTACATGTATCTGGAGTTCATCTACAGTGGCAGGTGGCCCTTGCATACCCTCCCTCTCTCTCTCTCCCTCTCTCTCTCTCTCTCCTCATAAATACATAATTTTTTTTCAAAGCTGGGTATCTCTCTCGCCCAAGCTGACCTGGAATTATGAAATCTCAGAGTGGTCTTGAACTCACAGCGATCCTCTACCTCTGCTTCCCCAGTGTTGGGATTTAAGGCGTGCACCACCACACCTGGCCAAATAAATATTGTTAAACCAGGCATGGTGGACACACTCTGGGAGGCAAAAGTAAGAGGATCACCATGAGTTGGAGCTCAGCCTGGGACTACAGAGTGAGATCCAGGTCAGCCTGGGCTAGACCCTACCTCGGAAAAACTAAAGTCAGTCAATAAATGTTTTAGGAAGATGGTTGTCCAGACCCACCATGCTGAGCCGTGAGAGGGACACCTCCCGATGGCAGACCTCCCTGCAACACGGGGGCCCCTCTGCCCAACTTCAGACATTTCCATTTCCCCATAAGAATATAATATAAGGAAGACCTCTGGTAACCCAAGGCTGAGGGCACCACATAGCCAGATGGCTCAGAGCTGCAGGGAGCACAAAGCACTGTTTGAGTCCTGGTGGTTTCAGTGTTCTTACCTCCTCGCACAGGGTCAAGAAACAGGCTCCTGGGTGCTGCGCACGCCCACTGCTACTTACCAGCCAAGGAAGTCTGATCAAACGTCCAGGTTCAGTCCGAACCACTCCAAGAGGAAGCAGCTCACTGACTGAGCTCAGCAGCTCTCGTGATGGCCGGGGCTCCTCGCCAGCCTTCCTCACCCGGTCAGCAAACGCGAGGACTTTCCTTCCCCAAGACCAACTCACACGGGTACAGGTGAGCCCCAAAAAGAATCTCTTCACTCACAGCATGAAGCCAGGCCCCTATCTCAAGGCCATTCACAGTAAACAATTAAATATGGATCACAGCCAGGCACAGTGGTGCCTGCCTGTGATTCTAGCCCCTGGGAGGGAGCGAGAACAGGATCAATTCAAGGCCAGCCTGGGCTATGCAAACTCAAGGCAAGCCTGAGCTACATAGCAAGACCCTGTCTCAAAAAAAAAAAAAAAAAAAAAAAAAAAAAGCTGGGCATGGTGGTGCATGCCTTTAATCCCAGCACTTGGGAGGCAGAGGTAGGAGGATTGCTGTGAATTCAAGGCCACCTGAGACTCCATAGCTAGAGTGAAACCCTACCTCAAAAAACTAACAGAAAAGAAAAGAAAAGAAAAAAGAAGAAAAGAAAAGAAAAGAAAAGAAAAGAAAAGAAAAGAAAAGAAAAGAAAAAGAAAGAAAAGAGGGCCTGGGGAGATGATTCAGAGGTTAAAGGTGCTTGCTTACAAAGGCTGCTGGCCCATGGTTCGATTTCCCAGCACCCACATAAAGCCCGACAGGAGTGTGATTGTAGCAGCAAGAGACCCTGGCACAGGGACGTACACAAGTACACAGAGACACATACGTCACTTTAAAAAATATTTTACCTTTATTTATTTATTTGACAGAGCAAAAGAGGGAGAGAGAGAGAGAGAGGGAGAGCACAGGCACTCCAGGGCCTTCAGCCATTGCAAACGAACTCCAGATGCATGCATCACCTTGTGCATCTGGCTTATGTGGGTCCTGGGGAATCAAACCAAAGTCCTTTGGCTTTGCAGGCAAACACCTTAACCACTAAGCCATCCCTCCAGCCCATAAATAATCTTTTTTTTTCCTTTTTTTTTTTTTTTTTTTTGCGAGGCTTCTGGTCAGGCTGGAAACACTCAGGGTGGCCTTAACCTCACTAAGCCCTACCTCCCTCCAGCCCATAAATAATCTTTTAAAGGTTTTATTTTATTTATTAGAGACAGAGAAGGGGAAAGAGAAAGGGAGAATGAGAATGGGAATGCCAGGGCCTCCAGCCACTGCAAACAAACTCCAGATACGGGCGCCCCCTTGTGCATCTGGCTTACATGGGACCTGGAGAATTGAACCAGGGTCCTTAGGCTTCGCAGGCATGCACCTTAACTTCTAAGCCATCTCTCCAGCCCCCATAAATAATTTTTTTTTAAGAACCAACAAGCCAGGTGTGGTGGCTCATGCCTTTAAACCTATGCTGAGGGTTAGAGAAATGACTTAGTGGTTAAGGTGCTTGCCTGCAAAACCTAAGGACCTAGGTTCAATTCCCCAGGACCCACGTAAGCTAGATACATAAGGTGGCACATATGACAAGTTTTTTTTAATTTTTATTTATTTATTTCCTTGAGAAAGTGAGAGAGAAAGAGGCAGATGGGGGGTGGGGAATGGGCGTGCCAGGGCCCCTAGCCGCTGCAAACCAACTCCAGATGCATGTGTCCCCTTGTGCATTTGGCTTACGTGGGTCCTGGAAAGTCGAAATAGGATCCTTTGGCTTTGTAGGCAAACACCTTAACTGCTAAGCCATCTCTCCAGCCCATGTCTGGAGTTTTTGTAGTAGCTAGAGGCCCTGGCATGCCCATTTTCTCTCTTCTTCTTCTCTCTCTCTCTCTCTCTCTGCCTCTTTTTCCTTATCTCTCTCAAATAAATAAATAAATAAATAAATAAATAAATAAATAAATATAAAATAGAAATAAAAAATAAACCTGGGCTGAGCAAGTAGGATCACTGTGAGTTGGAGGCCAGCCTGGGCTACAAAGTAAGTTCTAGATCAGCCTGGGCTAGAGAGAGAGCCAGCCTCACAAAAATAAAAAAGGAACCGGGCGTGGTGGTGCACGCCTTTAATCCCAGCACTGGGGAGGCAGAGGTAGGAGGATAGCTGTGAGTTCAAGGCCACCCTGAGACTACATAGTGAATTCCAGGTTAGTCTGGGCTACAGAAAGACCCTACCTCAAAAAACAAAAGAAAAAAGCAAAAAAGGGGCGGGCCAGATCATACATCTAAAAGAACTGTAAGAGATAAAGCTATACTGCTGTTGAGAGAAAACATGGAGTAAGCTTGTAGGACCTTAGGCCAGGCACAGACGTAATGCCTGGCATCACAGCAGCAAAAGAACTCAGCAATGACCTGGACTCTAACATGGAGCTGAATGAACTCTGACTGTATCTCAACGAAGCCACTAAAGCCAGGCGCAGGGGTTCTCGCTGGTAACATTTCCAGCGCGCCTGAAGGTGAGGCAGAAGTAACATGAGTTCAAGGCCAGCCTGGTGACAAAAGCAAGATCATTCCAAAACACACAGAAAAAGAAACAGGCTATGCCCAAGGTTCCGAGGACAATCATAAACAGACTACACCAAGCCCGCATGAACACACGCACACACGCACGCCTGTCATCACCAGACTGGCCAGCAGCTGGCCCTTCACAAGAGAGGTACAAGCAACCAGACCGCAAAGGGAAACCAGTATCAGAGGTCTGCCTGTGACGTCTTGAAGCGGAATAGTGGGCTGAAGAAGCCACCTCTCTAATGCCTTTCTTTCTCCAACTCAGACCAGAGGTATGGCACCAGCGAGGGTACCAGCCCTGCTGCCCATGAACCTCCAGGCCACTTCTTTTGGTTTTTTTGGGAGGGTTTTCAAAGTAGGATCTGGCTCAGGCTGACCTGGAATTCACTCTGTTGTCTCAGGGTGGCCTTGAACTCACGGAGATCCTCCTACTTCTGCCTCCTGAGTGCTGGGATTAAAGGCATGTGCCACCATGCCTGGCTCCCCAGACCACTTCTAATAGGACCTGTTCAACTGAGTCCTCCTCAGAAACCTCCCCAGCTTTCATTTTGAAGATGCTTAGCCATGGAGAGTCCACCAGTCAGGCATGGTGACGCACACCTTTAATCCCAGCATTCAGGAGGCTGAGGTAGGAGGATCACTGTGAGTTTGAGGCCAGCCTGGGATTCAGAGTGAGTACCAGGTCAGCTGAACTAGAGTGAAACCCTACCTTTGAGAAACCAAAATATATATTTTTAAATAATAATAAAACAAAAACTGTTAGGCCCCTCCATGAGAATGTAGTTAGGCAAGTGCCACAGGAATGAACCATTTCAACAAGCCTAACTGACCTCTGGCAGGAGCAGGAGGGTTAGGAAAGGTCCCTGCCTTCAGAGTCAGAAGCGCAAACACCCAAGAAGGCAATTAACCAACATGGTAAGGCCTTGGAAGCCTGTACAACAAATTAGGAACTGGGAAAGTGTCACAGAAATGGAACCATTTAGTCAGTTCCTGCCCCACACCCACATCTGCTCTGAAAGCGAGACCTACTCTTCCACGCAAAGGACGTTAGACTCTCATGTGACGTCTGGGTCCCCTGAACCCCAACACAGGCTAACTAGGTACTCTGGATACTGCAACCCACTGTGGGGAACTTGGCCTGTGCCTCTCAAAACTTATGAAGTGGCTCATTCTGCAGAAGCAGCCAGCCATGGAGAAGCACACTCAATTTGGCCTGGCACCCCGCCTGCCCTACAACTGCTGCAGGCACAACCACACGTCCTGCAGCCTCAGTGCTGTGAGAAGCCTCAGGCCAGCTAACAAGTGCCCAAGCACAGGCCCAATTCACACGCTGTTGAGCTATCTTTCTCTTTTCTTTTTTAATTTTTATTTTTTAAATTTTATTTATTTGAGAGAGAGAGAGGATGGGCATGCCAAAGCCTCTAGCAGACAAACTCCAGACGCATGCACCATCCTGTGTGCATCTGTCTTACATGGGTACTGGGGAATAGAACCTGGGTCCTTTGGCTTTGCAGGCAAGGCCTTAACCGCTAAGCCACTTCTCCAACCCTGCATTATCTTTTTAAGAACAGTACTGCTCTGAAAAGAGAAGGCCTTAGGCAATGAGCACATCAGTCCTCACCCCACCCCACCCCACCCCCACCAATCAGAAAATCCAGGTGAGGAGAAAGTTCCAGGTCTTGCCACACAACTCCAGCTAGTGTATCTATGGGCAGCCCAAGGGAGTCACAAAGGTGGCACAACACTGACTCACATCCATGACAACCAGGAAGGCCTGGGTGCCCTTCTCTGCTGCAGCCAGACCACTGCACCTGTCTCCTCACCTGCCAAGCGGGTGGAACCAAGGAGACTGCTGGTCTCCTTCTTCAGGAGAAGACCCACCCACAGGAAATGTAGCTGAGCCTAGAACTCCTGAGGAAACTTCCACAAGAGACTCTTCCCTAAGTCCCCAAAGCAATGCACTAACCCACCAGCACAAAGAGCCCAGCCTCCCCCTCTCCCTTGCTCCTGCCCTACAGTCATCAAATCCCACCCAGTTCCTGCCTCAGGGACAGCTGCACCCACCTTCCCCTAGAAAGGATGGTGAAGAATGCACATGTCTGAGATAGGGAAATGCACACACAGGCTTCTGTTTACAGAGCCAAAGACACAGCTTTAAATGTCCCTCTGAGAAAACAGCAGCAGGGCTGGAGAGATGGCTCAGTGGTTAAAGGTGCTTGCTTTCCAGGACTCACATAAAGCTAGATGTACAACGTGGCCCATGCATCTGGAGTTCCCTTGCAGTATCAGGAGGCCCTGGTGTATCCATACTCACTCCCCCCATTTACCTCTGTCTCTCTTTCAAGTAAGTAAAAATATTTTTTCTTCTTCTTTTTTTTTTTTTTTTTTTTTTTTTTTGTCGAGGTAGGGTCTCTCTAGCCCAGGCTGACCTGGAATTCACTATGCAGTCTCAGGATGGCCTCGAACTCATGGTGATCCTACCTCTGCCTCCCAAGTACTGGGATTAAAGGAGTGTGTCACCATGCCCGGCAAAAATATTTTTTAAAAAAGAAAAAGCCAGGGGCTGGAGAAATGGCTTAGCAGTTAAGGCACTTGCCTGCAAAGCCAAAGGACCTAGGTTCGATTCCCCAGGACCCATGTAAGCCAGATGCACAAGGTGGCACATGCATCTGGAGTTCGTCTGCAGTGGCTGGAGGCCCTGGCGTGCCCATTCTCTCTTTCTCTCAAATAAATAAATAAAATTTAAAAAAAAAAAAAAAAGAAAAAAAAAAAAACAGCAGTGACAAGAGTCCTGAAAGACAGACCCACCCCACCCTGGCCTGGAATTCCTTTGGGAACCAGAGCGTGACATTTTCCTGCTGTAACAAGCTGTACAAAGTCCTATATCATCACGAAGGCACACTTTCAATAGTAGGTGACATTCCGGCCATCCCTCCTGCTTCTTTCCCAGAGAGGCCACAGGTCTTAGTCCTCCTTCTGTGCCCTCCAAGGGCGCTCAGAGAGCTCCCAGAGCCTCGGAGGCGGTGGCGACCACCCCTGCTGACTGGCACTCTGGGTTCTCCAGCAGAAGCTGACGGGAAGACAACCACACAGTTTCCGATACACCGTTGTGTAGCCTTCCTGCACATTCAAACACTGTCCCTTGCAGGAGATTCTGCAAGATTCAGGAAGTAGACACAACTTCCAAGGTTCAAGAAAGAAGACTCAAACCCCAGGAAGCCCCTCCCTAGGGGGATGCAAGCAGTGACAACTGCTGCGAGGAGACCGCCACCAGCCCCGCCCAGGGAGCTCCAGGACGCAGCTTTCTGAGTGGTCCCCCATGCCGGGTGAGCTACTGGATGATGCAGCTGCCTGCGAGTCATCCGTGCTCCTGTAAGTAACCCAACACCTTACTCCGCAGGTAACCCCCAAAATCTCATTGGTTCACCAGGTTGGGCTTTGATGGAATGGCTACATTGGTCTATCTTTGATGCTCCATGTCTCCCTAGGAAAAGTGAACACAGCACACACTGGATTTTGAAACGGGGTCTTGTCATTGTGTAGCCCAGGCTGGCCTTGAACTGCAGATCCTCCTGCCTCTGCCTCCCAAGTGATGGATGACAGGAAAGCACACAACGCCCAACTCACCTATAGTTTTTTAAATAATTTACTTATTTAAGAGAGATATGGGAGTGCCAGAGCATCTTGCCACTGCAAACAAACTCCACACACATGCGCCCCTTAGTGCACCTAGCTTTATGTGGGTACTGAGGGACTGAACCGAGTGGTCAGGCTTGTCCAGCAAGGGCTTTTAACCGCTGAGCTGTCTCTCCAGCCCCTTGCCTATGCTTTAATCACCCACATAGGCATCTCCATGCTCAGACCCTTTCTCAGGTGTGAATAAACGGTATAAACACTGGAGTCACACTGTTTACAATGCACTTTCCAGACACAAAATGGCCTGGGTAGTCATGACCCCGCAGTGCCTGATGCTACCTACAGAAGACTTGATAACCGGAGGAAAAGAGATGACATCAACATAAAAGAGAGACTGACTGAAAGGGGAGGGGGATTTGATGGAGAGAGGATTTGAGAGGGGGACTATGGGAGAGGGGGGAGAATTGTTATGGTTTATTGTCTATAATTACGTAAGCGGTCATAAAACGCTTAAAAAATGAAACAAAACAAAACTGGAGCCCCAGAGAGTGGGTTTTTCTGGCATATCTGGGGGGTGAGGAGCACCAGTCTCAGTTTATACAAAGACGTTACAGAGTGGAGTGGACCTCTGGTCATCTAAGGACTTCTCTCCAGACTCGAAAGCCCAATAGTTTTGTTTGCTGAGACTGAATTATTGCACACAGCTGATCTATAGAGTGTGAAAGTAGTTTGGTGGGATACAGGCAGGACAGAGGTAAGAAACATACGCTTACCTATACAATGAAGTGCAAGAGTCTTTATACTTATTATTATGGGTTTGTGTGTGTGATGTGTATGTGTGTATAGGCACATGGTCTAACTACGTTCACAGAAGGGGATGGGGGAGAGGAGGTTTAATTAAAATTAAAGATGTTGGGCTGGAGAGACGGCTTAGCAGTTAAGGCATTTGCCTGCAAAGCCAAAGGACCCAGGTTCAATTCCCCAGGACCCATGTTAGCCAGATGCACAAGGGGGCACATGCATCTGGAGTTCGTTTGCAGTGGCTGGCGGCCATGGCATGCCCATTCCCTCTCCCTCTTTCTCTGTCAAATAAATAAAAAATAAAAAACTTTTTAAATTAAAGATGTTGTGAATAAGCCATATGGAAACCTACTTCTCTGCTAGCAAAAAAACATATGTTAGCCGGGTGTGGTGGCACACATCTTTAATCCCAGCACTTGGAAGGCAGAGGTAGGAGGATCACCACGAGTTCGAGGACACTCTGAGACTACATAGAGAGAAACCCTACCTCGAAAAAGTGTGTGTGTGTGTGTGTGTGTGTGTGTGTGTTTAAAAAAAGTTGGGGCTGGAGAAATGGCTTAGTGGTTTAGGCATTTGCCTACAAAGCCTAAGGATCCAGGTTCAATTACCCAGTACTCACATAGGTCAGATGCACAAGGTGGCACATGTGTCTGGAGTTTGTTTGCAGTGGCTAGAGGCCCTGATGTGCCCATTCTCTCTCTCTTTCTCTCGCTCTCTCTCTCCCCCCTCAAATAAATAAATAAACAAATTTTATTTTATTTTTTTATTTTTATTTTTTGTTTTTTGCGAGGTAGGGTCTCACTCTGGTCCAGGATGACCTGGAATTAACTATGTAGTCTCAAGGTGGCCTTGAACTCCCGGCGATCCTCCTACCTCTGCCTCCCGAGTGCTGGGATTAAAGGCGTGCGCCACCATGCCCGGCTCAAATTTTATTTTATTTTATTTTATTTTATTTTATTTTATTTTTTTTTTGAGGTAGGGTCTCACTCTGGCCCAGGCTGACCTGGAATTCACTATGTAGTCTCAGGGTGGCCTTGAACTCAAGGCGATCCTCCTACCTCTGCTTCCCGAGTGCTGGGATTAAAGGCGTGTGCCACCACAACCGGCTCTCAAATTTTATTTTTTAATGAAAGAGTTTGGACCCCAGTTCAATTCTCCAGGTCCCATGTAAGCCAGATGCACATAGTGGCACATGCATCTGGAGTTCATTTGCAGTGGCTAGAAGCCCTGGAGCACCCATTCTCATTCTCTCCCCCCCCCAATAAATAAATTAGAAATTTAAAAAAATAAATCTAGTGAGCTGGGCGTGGTGGCGGCCTACCTCGAAAAACCAAATAAATAAATAAATAAATAAATAAATAAATAAATAAATAAATCTAAAAAAAGAGTTTGGGCAGAAGGACCCAGCAGGGGGTGGGGGTGGATAATGTTGTACCAAGAAAGCTATAGATTGTTACAGAAAAATTTCAGTGCCCGGCATGGGATACTTTCTGGTAACTTGTTGGATTGGGAGGTCCCTAATGCTCTCAAAACAATACATGCTATTGCCAAGGCTCTCGGTTGCCCACCAGAACTAGATGGCAAACCCCTATTGCTGCTGAAGACTCCACATGCCTGGGCTGCAGGTCACTGGGAAATCAACCAGAGCTGAGCTGGAAGCCTCCTCCCTACTGACTAGCTGTCAGGATGCTTGGAAAGAGCTATGCAGCCTGCTGGGAGAGAGCCGTCACCCATGGCTTAACCAGCAGGTGTACTTTAGTACACCACTAATCAAAAGCCTATGGCTGGGGAGGTTATAAGCCCTGGGGGAACTGTTTAGCTAAATAGATACACTATACCCAGCAAATTGCCCTCTAAATATTTATGCTATGCCCACATATTAACACTACTCTCACTTTTGGTTAGAGCAGCTTCTCTTTCCAGATGGCAGTGACCACTGGGGAGACTCAAAAGTCGCCATAGTGCTGAGAAGTGACTGAACGCCCTTCCCACACCCTTCAAGGCTCAGGGTCCATTGCAGAAGAGATGGTAGACAGAATATAAGAGCCAAAGGAAGGGGAGGAGGGCTTTGCAACACTGTCTTCCAGACACAAAGAAGCAGTGGCATTGATGACCTCACAGAGACTGACACTACCTACACAAGACCTGCATAACAGCAGGGCAAAAAGTGATGAATCACAACAGAAGAGGAACTAATTGGAAAGAGGGTTTCAATGGAAAATAGGAGGGAGGAATAAGGAAGGTGCTGGGAGGAAATTATAAATAGGGTATACTATGTATAGGTATGGAGCTTGTCAACAAAAAAAAAATTTTTAATAAAAAACAGATTTTGGGCTGGAGAGATGGCTTAGCGGTTAAGGCACCTGCCTCCTAAGCCTAAGAACGCTGGTTCCAATCTCCAGAGGTTCCAATCTCCAGGTCCCACGTTTAGCCAGATGCAAAAGTGATGCAAGGGCGCAATGCTGCACTTGCCCACAAGGGGGCGCACACATCTGGATTTCATTCACAGCAGCTGAGAGACTGCTCGTGCGCCCATCTCTGTCTCCTTCTCCTTCTCCCTCTCTCTCTCTCTCTGTGTCTCTCTCCAAAAATAATTTAAAAATTTTAAAAAACCAGATTTTATCACACCAGCACCTAGCAACACAGATACTACATTCCTTACTACTTTATTATGCCAACATTAACAGAAACTTTCAAAAGCTACTTAGGGGCTGGAGAGATGGCTTTAGCAGTTAAAGTGTTTGCCTGCAAAGCCAAAGGCCCCAGGTTCGATTCCCCAGGACTCTCGCAAGCCAGTTGCACAAGGTGGTGCATGTATCTGGAGTTCATCTGCAGCAGCTGAAGGCCTTGCACGTATCTGCCTCTTTTTCTCTCTAATAAATAAATAAATAATGGTAATTTTTTTTTTTTAGCCAGGCGTGGTGGCACACGCCTTTAATCCCAGCACTCAGGAGGCAGAAAGGGTCACTGTAAGTTCAAGGCCACCCTGAGACTACATAGTGAATTCCAGGTCAGCCTGGGCTAGAGTGAGACCCTACCTCAAAAAAAAAAATAAATAAATAAATACATATATATTTAAAAGCTACTTAGCAGTTGTGCTGGGGATGTCGCTCATTCAGTACAATATTCACACGAGCACACTGAAGGCCCTGGGTTGGATACCCAGGACCACATAAACCAGAAGTGGCCATGCCTGTAATCACGGCACGCAGGAAGTACAAGAAGATAACAGGTAAAAATAACCAGGGTTACATCGTGAGTTCAAGGCCAGCCTGCACTACATGAGAACCTGTCAAAATTAAAAAAAAAAAAAAATACATAGCAGTGCAGAAAAATACCAGCTGAAAGGAACAGACCGAAACATATGCGGGCCACAGCAAAGGGAACTACACAACCACACAGGAAACCTGGAGCGGCACTGGGACACACAGGCTGAGCTGAAGGGGTGGAGGACGGTATCTTTGGAAAATGTCTGTACTCGTGGCTCCATAAAGCCTTTTCTCTCAGTGTCAGCTCTCACGAGGCAATGGAGCGTCCCTGGGTGATTACACCTGCTCGTAAGACCCCCGAAGGGAGCACTGCACCCGCACAAGCCAGGTTTGAGAGGACTTGGTAAAGAACATTCATTACTGCGGGAACTAGGGTTGCGTGGCTCTGGGGATACAGTGCTTGCCTAGCATGCACAGAACCCTGGGCTCCATTCCCACACCACATAAACCAGGTATGGTGCTGCATGCCTTTAATCCCAGCACCTGGGATGCTGTGGTAGCAGGATCTTCCCATGAGTTCAAGGCCAGCCTGGGCTAGAGTGAGTTCCAGGTCAACCTAAGCTAGAGGGAGACCCTGCCTCAAAGGGGGCGAGGTGGCAACTGGAGAGTTCAGTGGTAAAGGCGCTTACTTGCAAAGCCTTCGGGCCCAAGGCCAATCCCCCAACTACCCATGTAAAATTCCCTAGGCATTTGCTCACAAGAGACCCTGGCACTCCTTTGCACGGGCATGCGCATATACGTGCACACATAAATTTTAAAAATATTTTAAATAAAAAGAACTACTGTTTAGAGCTGGGCGTGGTGGTGCACGCCTTAAATCCCAGCATTCAGGAGGCAGAGGTAGGAGGATCACCATGAGTTCAAGGCCACCCTGAGACTACATAGTGAATTCCAGGTCAGCCTGGGCTAGAGTGAAACCCTACCTCAAAAAAAAAAATAAATAAATAATTATTAGGGCTGGTGGAATGGCTTAGTGGTTAAGGCGTTTGCCTGCAAAGCCAAAGGACCCAAGTTTGAATCCCCAGAACCCACATAAGCAAGATGCACAAGGTGGTGCATGCATCTGGAGTTTGTTTGCAGTGGCTGGAAGCTCTGGCACACCCATTCTCATTCTCTCTCTCTTTCTCTGTCAAATAAATAAATAAATAATTTTTTTAAAGCTACTTTTTACAAAAAAACAAACAGTTCTTCGGCTCAGTGGTTAAGGCACTTGGGTTATGGCCTGAGTTCGATTCCCCAGCACCCATGTAAAGGCAGATGTACAAGGTGACATATGTATCTGGAGTTCGATTACGGCAGCTAGAGGTCCTGGCATGCCCATTGTCCCACTCTGTCATTCATGTCCTCTGTCCCTCTCCCTCCCTTCCCCCACCTTTTCCAGCCATGGTGGCACACACCTTTAATCCAAGCACTTGGGAAACAGAGGTAGCAGGATCACTGTGAGTTTGAGGCCAGCCTGAGACTAAATAGTAATTCCAGGTCAGCCTGGGCTACAGAGACCTCATCTCAAAAAAAAAAAAAAAAGTTCAAGGTCATCTGTGATTACACAGAGTTAAGAGGCCAGCCTGGGCTACCTGCAGCCCTTGTGAATTTTTAGTGATTCTAGAAAGCTTATGTGCAAAGCAGAACACGGTTCCTCACGTGTGGATCCCACCTGCAGCTCCGTGGTGCCCCCAACCCCGCCCCAGCTTCTCCTCCGGGCAGCAGGGCTGGGAAGCTGCCTCATCCACCCACACCAGGCCCCGCAGTCTCGGCCCGCTGCCTCTGCCCGTCATCCCTTTAGTCTCCACCCACCACCCCTGAGGTCTGTCTCTGCCTCTGTGGCCTCTGCCCACCACCCTGGCACACAGGATGGCAAAACATTTTTTGTGGCATTTTTCTCAGGAAAGAAACACTAAGACTGAGTTCCCCAGCCGGGAGCACATCACACTAACCGCCAATTCTGGCAAAGCCTGTTCCTCAGAATAGTGAGCTGGCAGTTCCCCTTTCTTCAATTGACACATTTTACCTTGCAAATTGTGTGTGAAGGGAGGGGGAATGTGTGTAAGAGAGGAGGTTTAAAGAGCATGAGTTGGGGGAAGGGCCAGAAAAGGTAACGGAGGGGATGGATATGGGCAAAGGAAATGATAAATATGGATGAAATGTCAGGAGGAAGGCCATTATTCTGTATGCTAACTAAAAACAGTTAATTTAAGAAAGCAAAAACTGATTACGCAGGGCTGAGGAAATGGCTTAGCGGTTAAGGCACTTACCTGAGAAGCCTAAGGACCCCGGCTCGACTCCCCAGGACCCACATAAGCCAGATGCACAAAGGGGCGCATGTGTCTGGAATTCGTTTGCAGTGGCTGGAGGCCCTGGCGTGGCCATTCTCTCTTTCTCTCTATCTGCCTCTCTCTCTCTCTCTCAAATAAATAAATAATTATTTATTTAAAAGAACTGATTATGGGCTGGAGAGCTGGCTTAGCAGTTAAGGCGTTTGCCTGCAAAGCGAAACGAACCCAGTTTGATTCCCCAGGACCCACATAAGCAAGATACACAAGGGGGCCCGTGCATCTGGAAGTTCGTCTACAGTGGCTGGAGGCCCTGGAACACCCATTCTATCTCTCTCCCTCTCTCTCTTCCTCTTTCTCTCTCTCTCAAGTAAATAAATAAATAAAAAGTTTAAAAAACTGATTATTCAAACTTTTAAAATACATGATCAGGGCTGGAAAGATGGTTCAGCAGTTAAAGGTGATTGCTTGAGAAGCCGGCCAGCCCAGGTTTGATTCTCCAGTACCTAAGTCAAGCTGGACACACAAAGTGGCACATACATCTGGAGTCTCTTTACAGCAGCATGAAGTCCAAGTGTGCCTATTCTGACCACCCCCCTCTTCTCGCTCTTTCTCTGTCTCATAGATAAATAAATAAATAATCAAAACCATGTAAGACAGCTGGTGGCTCACACCTGCAATCCCAGCCCTCCAGAGGCAGAGGCAGAGGCAGAGGCAGAGGCAGGAGAGAGCTCTGTGAGTTCCAGGCCAGCCAGGGATACATAACCAGCCCTGTCCAACAAGTCAAATATGGTGGAACACATCTATAATCTTGGTACTTGGGAAATGGAGGCTGGAGAGTCTGGGTTTGAGGTCATTCTCGGCCACATACAAAGCAAGTTCGGCTACGCTATACACAAGACCCTCTCTCAAAAACAAAACAAAACAAAACAAAACCCACTAGCCAAGAGTGGTTGGTGCACACCTTTAATCCCCAGCACTTGGAAGACAGGATCACTGTGAGTTCAAGGCCAGCCTGGAACTACAGAGTGAGTTCCAGGTCAGCCTGAGCTAGAGTCAGACCCTACCTCGAAAAATAAATAAATAAAAAAATTTAAAAAATCAGGCGTAGTGGTGCATCCCTTTAATTCCAGCACTCCAGACACTAAAGTAGAAAGACTGCTGTAAGTTCACGGCAGCCTGGACTACACAGTGAGCTCCAGTCCAGCTGAGACTACCTAATGAAACCCTGGCTCAGGAAAAAAAAAGCCACACTAAAATAGGACATGTTTTAAAAAGTATGATAAAAATGCAATTGTTCAGAGGCCAGAAAGATGGCTTAGCAGTTAAGGTGCTTGCCTGCAAAGCCAAGGGCCCAGGTTCAATTCCCCAGGACCCACATAAGCCAGATGCTTATGGTGGTGCATGTCTGCAGTTCATTTGCAGTGGTTGGAGGCCCTGGAGTGCCCATTCTCTCCCTCTCTTTCTCTCTCTTTCAAATAAACAAATAAGAGAGAAAAAAAACAATTATTTTTTATTTTTTGGTTTTTTGAGGTAATGTCTCTCTAGCCCAGGCTGACCTGGAATTCACTATGTAGTCTCAGGGTGGCCTCAAACTCATGGTGATCCTCCTACCTCTGCCTCCTGAGTGCTGGGATTAAAGGCATGTGCCATCACACCCGGCTCCAAATATATATGTTTTTAATGCAATTCTTTTCAAATATCTGGGCCCCTTCTACCTATCAGACATTATTTTAAATTCTGCAAAGAGAAGGGAAATAAGTTTCTGGCCATGTGACATTTAAGATCACACTGTGTAAAAAGGAGGCGGATGGTTGCACACATTTCAGGGATAATTTAACCATCATAAACTGCATACATCTAAAGTGACAGCCCAGTGAATTGTGACAGATGTATGCGCCCAGAGAAGGGAAACAGCAGTGAGGCAAGGAACTGAGGGTCAGTGGTATGAGTGTGGCCAGGGGCAGGAAGAACAGGCTGAGGCCAGCAGGGTGGGCGCTCCAGGCCACAAAGGCCCTGGACAGGACCACAGAAGACAAGAGGACCTCCATGGCCTGGAATGTATGGAATGTCATCAAAGGAGCCAGGCTCACTTAAGGGAGGCAGGACTCTGGACTCTCCCCGCTTCTCAGGGCTAAATTTACACAGGGTGGATGGCAGGAAGCAATGATTTGCATATGTTTTTATTTGTATGTATGCACCCCCAGGTGATCAAATCAAATGACCCTGCTCAGGTACCTCACTTACTTGTTGCCAGTCTAAGTCTCAGTCACTCAGCTTTACAAACTCCAAACAGCACTGGCAGAAGCTCTTAGGCTGTATGGTCAGACTATGCATGTATGCAAACACGCATGTAAGTAAGTGTGTGCGTGTATGTGTATATGCATCCATGCACGTATGTATTTGGCTAAGCTGAGGATCAAACCAAGGCCTTGTGCATGACAGGAAGACTTCCACTGCTGAGCCCCACCCCCAGTCTTCCTTGTTCTTTTTCTCCCTTTAGAGACAAAGTCTGTCTCTCCCTGTATAACCCCTGTTGGTTTTAAATTCATGATCTTCCTGCTTCAGCCTTGAAGCCCCAAATTACAGACCTGTAGTACCACACCTAGCCCATCCAGATATTTTGACATTTATCATTTCAGTATGAAAGGCAGAAAGCAAATAAAAATACATTTTAAAAAACTTGGGAGGGGGCTAGAGGGATGGCTTAGCCATTAAGGTAATTGCCTGCAAAGCCAAAGGATCTAGGTTCAATTCCCCAGGACCCACATAAGCCAGATGCACAAGGTGGCACATGTGTCTGGAGTTCATTTGCAGTGGCTGGAGGCCCTGGCACTCCCATTCTCTTTCTCACTCTTTCTCCCAAATAAATAAGCAAGTAATATTTTTTTAAAAAATATTTTATTTTTTATTTATTTATTTGAGAGAGAGAGATACAGAAATAGGCAGGTAGAGAGAGAGAGAGAATGGGTGTGCCAGGGCCTCCAGCCACTGCAAACGAACTCCAGATGCATGCACCCCCTTGTGCATCTGGCTTAAATGGGTCCTGGAGAATCGAGCCTCGAACCGGGGTCGTTAGGCTTCATAGGCAAGCATTTAACCGCTAAGCCATCTCTCCAGCCCAGTAAGTAATATTTAAAAAAAAATTTAAGGGCTGGAGAGATGGCTTAGCGGTTAAGGCGCTTGCCTGCAAAGCCTAAAGACATAGGTTTGATTCTCCAGGTCCCATATAAGCCAGATGCACAAGGTGGCAGTTGCTAGAGACCCCGGCATGCCCATTCTCTCTCCCCCCACTTTCTGTCTCAAATAAAATTTAAAAAAAATTAAAACACAGAAAGGGGCGCTAAAGGCAGTGCTTCATGCATGTAATCCCAGCACTTAGGAGGCTGAGGCAGGAGGTTTGCCCACAAGTTTGAGACCAGCCTGTCTAGGTGCATTCCAGGTTAGCCAGGTGACATAGTGAGAGACTGTCACAAAAATAAATAATGGCAAGGGAGATGGCTCAGCAGATAAAGGTGATTGCTTGCAAAGCCTGCAGCCTGGGCCAGATTCCCAGTACCCACATAAAGCCAGATGCACAAAATGGCACATGAGTCTGAATTTGTGTGCGGAGGCGGCAAGAGGCCCTGGTGGGCCCATTCGTATTCATTCATTCTCTCTCTTGCTTTCCTCACAAATAAATAAATAATTTTTAAAGTAAAAAAAAAATAGTAGTAGATAAACTCACAAATCAAAATACAAAGAACTTTTAGAAATAAACATGGAAAAAAAAAAAAAAAAGCTGACCCTATAAGAAAATGGGCAAAAGGGCTGGGAAGATGACTCCGAGGGTAAAGTGCTGGCTGCACAAGCAAAAGGAGCTGAGTTCAAGTCCCTGGCATCCAGGAAAATGCCAGGTGTGGTGGCAGCCCCTATTATCCCAGTGCTAAGGAAGCTGACACAGGAAGGTTCCTGTAATCTCTCAGTTTACAAGGTACAAGGCAGGAGGATCAGGAGTTCAGGGTCGTCGGCAGCTACATTAAGGCCAGACTGGAAATACATGCCTCTGTCTTAAAAAAAAGAAAGCCGGCAAAAGACATGACAGCCATGGCAGAGGGGCCGTAGGACGAGGACAGAGCACCAGAAGGCCACTTCCTTCCTAATCAACAGAGTGCAAATGAACACAAAGTGGGACTGGGCTGGGGCTCAGCTGGTCCAATGCCTGCCTAGTATGCAGGACACCCTGGGTTCAAGCCCCAGCCTTTCATACACTGGAAGTGACAGCACACACCTGTAATCTCAGCATTCCAGAAGCAGAAAGAAGCAGGAGGAAGAGAAGTTCAAAGCCATGCTCAGCTACACACTGAGTTCAAAGCCAGCCTGGGCTATAGGAGACTGTGTCTCAAACAAACAAACAAACAACAAAAAGGAGCTGGGGAGCTGGTTCAGAGGTCAAAGACAGCCCAGGTTCCATCCTCCCCAGCACCCACATAAAGCCAGATGCAAAGTGGCACATGCATCTGTGATCCCAGCACACCTATGACAATGCGAGGGGGAGTCAGGAGAATCTGGAGCTTGCAATGGCAAAGACCCTGTCTCACAGCAAGTAGAGCACAGACACCTTGAGGTGGGCCTGAGACCTCCACATCGACCCTCATACACACACACACACACACACACACACACACAGACCCACACGTGCATGCGCAGATAAACAAATTAATAAAATAAGAAAGAACCGCCAGGGGTTGGAGAGATGGCTCAGTGGTTAAGGTGCTTGCCTGCAAAGCCTAATGATCTGGGTTTGATTCCCCAGTACCCACGGAAAGCCAGATGCACAAAATGGTGCATGCATGTGAAGTTTCTTTGCAGTGGTAAGAGGCCCTAGTGTGCCCATTCTCTTTCTCTCTCTTTCTCTCTCTTTCTCTCTCTTTCTCTCATGCAAATAAATAAAAACAAAATAATAAAGTTTTTTTTAAAAGAAAGACCACCAGGTGATAAATGTATATTACACTTCATAAACAACCAGATCTGAAAGTTTTCATCCCAAATTGCTAACATCAGTCACTTCTCTCGGTAAAGGGAGGAAGTGATGGCAAATGATATAGCATTTTGACTTAATCTGTACTTTTTATGCCTTTTTTTTTTTTTTTAGCCCAGGCTGACCTGGAATTTACTATGTAGTCTCAGGGTGGCCTCGAACTCACAGTGACCCACCTACTTCTGCTTGGATTAAAGGCATGCATCTCCAGCTACTTTCTATGCTTTTAAAAGAAAATGTGTTGCATATTCACCGTGTAATTGAAAAGTCAGTCTTACAGAGGGAAAGGGTGCCGCCTAAGGGGTGTGCGCAGCTTAAGCTTTGAACAATCACACCATGAAGAGACTCATGCTGAAAATTACACTGAGCACTTTCCCAGCAATTCTAAGAGCACTACATGCACAGAGACATAGCTGAGTGTGGTGTCTCCCGCCTGTAACCCCAGCACTCAGGAGGTAGAGGCAGGCAGGTCCTTGTGAGTTCAAGTCCAGCCTGGTCTACAGGGCTACACAGCCAGACCCTGTCCCAAAAAGTAAAAAATGAAACAAAACACAGAGATGTCACAGCCCCTCCCTCCCCCACGAAAATGTCACTGGCAGCTTTGGAAATGGACACAGAAGACAGAGAAGAAATTCACTCTATACTCATAATCCACACTCATCCTGAGAGGTCAACATCAGGCGGTTGCGTGCACAGGCAACTGCTGAAGGGATGAGACGGGACAGTCTGGAGACGTGTAATACTGAAGCACATTCGGTATGTTCAAATTCATCGCAAAGGCTTAAGTGCTCTGACTCCAGCCCATGCAACCAAACTCCCCACAAAGAAACATTCATGTTGTCCACTTTGGGGAAGTTATTTTTCCCAAAGATCTGGGCTGTGGAGATGGCTCAGTGATTAAAGGCACCTGTTCACAAAGCCTGCCGGCCTGGGTTTGATTCCCCAGACCCATGTAAAGCCAGATGCACTAAGCAGTGTATGCAACTGGAGCTCGCTTGCAGTGACAAGCGTCCAGTCTCTCTCTGCTTGTCTTTCTCTGCTGGAAAGAAAGAAAGAGAGAGAGAGAAAGAAAGAGGGAGGGAGGGGGGGAAGGGAGGGGAGAAAGTAGGGGGGAGAAAGGGAGGGAGGAAGGAGAAAAGGAAGAGGGGGAAAGGAGGGAAAGAAAGGAAAAAAGGAAAGGGAAAGGGAAGGAGGGGAAGGGAGGGGGAAGAGAAAAGAAAACAAGGGAAGGAAAGGAAAGGAAAGGAAAGGAAAGGAAAGGAAAGGAAAGGGAAGGGAAGGGAAAATGAAAAGGAAAAGGAAAAGGAAAAGGAAAAGGAAAGGAAAGGAAGGTCCGATTGGACTAGGGAGATAACTCAGTAGATAAAGTGCTTGCCTTGCACACATGAGTTCAATGCCCAGCACTGGTATGATAGCTGGCATACATGCACATGTGCATTTACACACACACACACACACACACACACACAGGTTAGTGCTGGGAGGCAGACAGAAGGATCTGTGAGGGCCCAGGACAGTGAAACACCCTGTCTCAGAGAAGGCGGACAGCATTCCTGAAGATGACCCCTGTGATTGTCCTCTGGCCTCCATATGCATGCACGCACACCCACACCAGTGTGCTTACACACACACACACACACACACACACACACACACACGGTGGGCATGTGCTTTACCACTTCGCAAGATTTCATCTAGAATGAGATGACAAGCTAGACCCCCCAGGCGCGTGACTCCCATTTTTATACTGGCCTATAAATAAATCAGGAAGGGCGACATGGCTGGGGATAAAATGAGTTCTCTACCTAAGTCACCACTGCCCCAAGGAGGGTCAACCAGCTGCAAAATTTCCAAGCAGAGTCAAAGGAAGAGGAACTGCTGGGAGAGTCGAAGGCTCCCACTGTTCCACAAACCGTTCAGTCACAGCAGCCATTACTTGAATCCTCTGAGAATCACAGCGGCCCCGTATTTGTGAAGACATCCCTTGTCCTCCCACCATCCACCACCAGTATGGGTCCCTTTACAAGCCAAGTAGAAGTAGCAGTCTGGTCCAGTGCCTCACTCCAGAATGACCCTGTAAGCCGGGTGTGGTGGTGCACGCCTTTAATCCCAGCTCTAAGGAGGCAGAGATTGGAGGATCATGAGGAGTTCGAGGCCACCCTGAGATTACAGAGTGAAATCCTGGTCAGCCTGGGCTACACAGGGAGACCCTTCCTTGAAAACATAAAATCCATGTTTAAGATGACCCTGGAGCCAGGCGTGGTGGTGCACGCCTTTAATCCCAGCACTTGGGAGGCAGAGGTAGGAGGATCGCCCTGAGTTTCAGGCCGCCCTGAGAGTACATAGTGAATTCCAGGTCAGTCTGGGTGAGAGCGAGACCCTACCTCGAAAAACCAAAAAAATAAAAATAAAATAAATAAAAAACCCTGGAGAGAAGGGGTCTAGCAAGGGGGCCCTTGTATATATATATATATGCTGGCCTGAAATATGTAATTTAATGCCCACAACATTCCACTCCATAAGAGCCTCACTAGCTTCCCCTTATAAACCTACAGGCGAGAGAAAGAAAATAACAAACTCTAGGGGACTTCCACATAGATACGGGGTCTTTCCATCAAACACATTCATAAACCAGGCGTGGTGGCGCACGCCTTTAATCCGAGCACTTGGGAGGCAGAAGTAGGAGGATCAACATGAGCTCAAGGCCACCCTGAGACAACATAGTGAATTCCAGGTCAGCCTGAGCTAGAGCAAGACCCTACCTCGAAAAACCAAAAAACAAAAAAAACCACATTCATAGCAAGGAGAGGGGGCTCACACCTTTTTAGTCCCAGCACTGGGGAGGAAAGAGGAAAGAGGATCTCTGAGAGTGATAGGTCAGCCAGGGCTACAGTGAGACCCTGCCACCGTACCCCAGCTTTCCCCCCCCCCCAGGGAAGAGCCTGGGTACCGGTGCTCTGGATGGCCAGCCCCTGTCACACCAGGCAGGACCCGGCCGGGCCCCACCAGCCTAAGCCCTTAGCTGGTGCCTCCCGCCAAGAACAGCACCTTCTGGGCAGCGGCCACCTGCCTGCCCGCGTGCCCGGCGTGGGAGGAGCGCAGGGAGGAGGCCCTCCGCATCCCTCCCGAGCCACGCTCACACCGGACCCCTGATCGGCTGCGCGCGTCCCCGGCGCTCCAGGGCGCAAGGCAAGGCTCGGGGCAGGAAGTGACCCGGGCCCGCCGAGGACCACCGCCCGCCCCGCGCCGTGCCCTCCCGTACCTGAAGCCGGGGGACCCGCCTCCTCCGCCGCCGCCTCCTCCTTCTCAGCCTGCGCCTCGGCAGCAGTGGCGAGTGCCGGCGAGGGCAGCGGGTCCATCGCGCGGCCAGTCATGTGAGCCCGTGCGCCCACGTGACTTCCTCCCGCGCCTGACCGCCAGCCACGCCCACGCCAGCCTGTGTCCGGCACGGCCACGCCCACCGCCCGCATGGCCGCGCCTCGCACCGCCCGCACTCCGCGTGACCACGCCTCTCACCGACCTCAATCCGCGTAGCCACGCCCATCGCCCGCATGGCCACGCCTCGCACAGGCCGCTCTTCGCATAACCACGCCCACTCGGCGAACCTAATCTGCATAGCCACTCCTCCTTCTTCGGGAGCGTTGCCCGTAGGCTCCGCCCCAGCCACGTGGCCGGGGCCTGGCCTGCGCTTGCCTTGCCAGCGCCCCAGTTGCGCCCTGCGGAGTGCAACGCCCCGCGCGGGCAATCGCCGCCTCCCGGCGTGCAGACACCCGTGATTCCTCGTCACCCGCTTTCTCAGGCTTCCTCACTCCCTCCCTCGTGCAACTGTGTGCCTGTTCATTCATTCACAACCCCCCACCCTGTGCGCTTCACGCCGTCGCTCAGCCACCCATCCGACGTTCATTCATGCACACTGGCACCCGGGTCTGCGGGTTGCCACCTTGGCAACAGGCTGGATGCTGAGGGCGTAAAGGCTTCTGTGTTGACTTCAAAATGTCTGAATGTTACCGAGGTGTCCCGACCATTCCCCCGCCTCATCCCTGCGGGGGTGGAGGGGGTGTGATGGAATCCAGGGCCTTGCACGTGCTGGGCAAGGGCTCTACCACTGAGCCATAGCTCTGGCCCTTTTATTTTAGGGTTTCGTTAGGTTCTCGCGGTGGCCTTGAACTCACCATGTTGCTTTACAGGTCTGAGCCACCAGGCTTGGTCCACTTGTTTGCTTTTAGGCACAGACTCGCTCTACCCCAACTTGAGCTGGAACTCACTCTATAGTCCAGGCTGGCCTCCACCTCCCAGTACTGGGATTGCAGGCCACCACACCCAGTTTGTGCCAGGCTGGAGATCAAATTCAGGGCTTCTTACATGCTACGCAGGCACTCTACCCACTGAGTCACACACCCCTCACCGGCCCTGACCAATTTTAACAGGGAACAAGGCTGTGGGAGCACACAGGGAAGTGTCCTGCTGCTGCCAGAGGACTTCCTGAAGCAACATGGAGACAGCAGCAGCTAAAAACCACTGTTTAATCATAAAGAGTTTTTGTTTGTTTTGGTTTTTCTTCTTCTTCTTCTTTTCTTTGCTTTTTTTGTTTGTTTGTTTGTTTTCGAGGTAGGATCTCGCTGTAGTCCAGGTTGACCTGGAATTCACTCTGTTGTCTCAGGGTGGCCTTGAACTCACAGCAATTCTTCTACTTCTGCTTCCCAAGTACTGGGATTAAAGGCAAGCGACACCACGCCTGGCTTTGTTTTGGTTTTTCAGGGTAGGGTCTCACTCTAGCCCACGCTGACCTGGAATTCACTGTGTTGCCTCTGGATGACCTTGAACTCACAGACATCCTCTTACTTCAGCCTCTTGAGTGCTGGGGTTAAAGGCGTGTACCACCACACCCTGTAATCGTTAGGGTTTTTTTTAAGATGGTATTGAAGCCTGGCTTGGTGGCACACGCCTTTAATCCCAGCTATTGGGAGGCAGAGGTAGGAGGATTGCTGTGAGTTCCAGGTCACCCTGAGACTACATAGCAAACTCCAGGTCAACCTGAGCTAGAGTGAGACCCTACCTCGAAAAAAAAAAAGTTGGTATTGATTTGATAACAGTTTAAAGTTTGTGTTGTTGGTCTTAAACACTTTTCTCCAAACTTAGAATACCACAATATATATGTATAAATGTATATGCGAGAGAGAGAGAGAGAGAATGGGTGTGCCAGGGCCTCCAGCCACTGCAAATGAACTCCAGATGCATGCGCCACTTTGTGCATCTGACTTATGTGAGTACTGGGGAGTGGAGCCTCCAACCAGGGTCCTTAGGCTTCACAGGCAAGCGCTTAACCGCTAAGCCATCTCTCCAGCCCCATATTATATATATTTTTTCAAGGTAGGGTTTCACTCTAGCTCAGGCTGAAGTGGAATTCACTATGTAGTCTCAGGGTGGCCTTGAACTCACGGTGATCCTCCTACCTCTGCCTCCCTAGTGCTGGGATTAAAGGCATGCACCACCATGCCCAGTTTACTATACCTTATCATCCCAGCACATCCACCACATGTGTAGGTACAGTCCATCATGTTCTCCCAACAGAACATAGGAAGTATTCTACTGCAGATGGACACATGGCCCACTTCCCATGGACACCACAGAAGCCTGTGACCCTCTGCTCCCATCTGATGGCCACTTCCTTCCGCCACCCTGCACTTCCTTTCAGCTGTTGTTTCCATCAAGTGATGTGCTCAGC
This sequence comes from Orientallactaga sibirica, assembly GCA_036365145.1. Taxonomy (NCBI): domain Eukaryota; kingdom Metazoa; phylum Chordata; class Mammalia; order Rodentia; family Dipodidae; genus Orientallactaga; species Orientallactaga sibirica. Next base: position 2,011,707 of record JAEOAD010001990.1, on the reverse strand, counting down.
ACTTTCCCGAGACCACATACACGTGTACCACTCACTTCCTGGCAACGACTGGCACATATCTTTGTCTCCAAAAGATTATAAGATCTTTTGTATTTAAAAGTCCACTGTACTCTGAACTCCAGGAAGCATTATACAAATATAGAGTTAAACATATTTTCAGCCTGGCATGGTGGCACACGCCTTTAATTTCAGCACTCAGGAGGCAGAGGTAGGAGGATTGCCATAAGTTCGAGGCCACCCTGAGACTACATAGTGAATTCCATGTCAGCCTGGGCTGTCAGCCTGGCACTTGGGATCTGAAACCACAGAAAATATTTCTATATAGGGATGGGGAGATGACTAAAAATTAAAAAAAAAAAATTTTAATTTATTTGAGAGAGAGAGAGAGAAAGACACAGGGAAAGAGGATGGGCTGGACACAATGGGATCTGGCTTATGCATCCTGGAGAATCGAACACCTTTGGGATCTCCCCTCCGCTCCATCTCTCCAGCCCATAAAGGCTCTCTTATAAAGCCTGCTAGCCTGGGTTCAGTTTCCCAGAACCCACACACACACACACATCTGGACACTGAAAATATTTCAAAATAAATTAATTTTAAAAATGGGGTGACACACACCTTTAGACTCAGTGGTTAAAGTTCAAAGCACTTTCTTTTTTTTATAAAATATATATTTTATTTATTTATTTGAATATTTTCTCTAGAGAGATTTACAGAGAAAGAGTTGTGCTGGAATTCTTGTATGTGGATGGGCATGGTATACATGTGGAAGATTGCAAATCCTTGCCTCCCACCTTGATGAGATAGGATCTCCACGTGTGGATCTGGCTTACTGGGGTCCTGGAGAGGATCGCTGTGAGTTCGACCTATGGAGGCCTTTGCCCCGCCCGCAGGCTTCCCAGGCAAACTCTACCTGCCAATCTCTACAGGAAAGCATCTCTCCAGCCCATAAAGGCACTTTCTTATAAAGTGTTTGTACCCGCCTGAACTCTTTGTTTTGTTTTGTTTCTCCTCTAGAACCCACATAAGTCTCAGGGTGGCAAAACTGCATGCATCTGGAGGTCACTTAAAGCAACAACCATGTGAGGTTCTTCTTCTTTTTTTTTTTTAACTTTTTATTGACAGCTTCCATCATTACAGACAATAAACCATGATGCCCCCCTCCTCCACTTCACAAATCCACCCTTCATTATATTTCCCCTCTCAATCAAATAAATTAATTTTAAAAAGTACATCTCACCATGGATATCATGGTCTGGAGGAGCATGTTGTAAGCAGTCCTATCCTTCCTTTGGCTCTTATCTCCAGCACTCAGGAGGCAGAAGGTGTGAGAGATGTTTCATGAGTTCAAGGTCAGCACCATGGTGCTTTCTGAGACCCAAGGTCAGTGCCATCTGAAAAATAAACATAAATATATATATTTGGAATATTTTCTGCTATGTTGGCAAATCTCATTTGACAGAGGTAATTGTTTCAAGGCCACCCTTGTGCTGGAATTCCAGGTCAACCTTGTATGTGCTTACAGGGCAGTTTTACACTATATGCATTTAGCCAGACAACAGTATACATGTGGGCTCAGTGAGGAGCAGGGCTTTGACTATCTTCAGTCCTGCCTCCCACCTTGGCTGATGATAAATGATCTCTTGTGGCACATTTGGCTGTGGTGGGGGTACACGCGCACTGACTGGAATCCCAGCACAGAAGACGGAGGCAGAGGTACACAGGGAGGATGTGCTGCCATTTCCAGTTCAGCACCTTTCAAAAGGCCACCCAGGAGTGAGACTAATCCCAGCACTCGGGAGGCAGAGGTAATTGCCAGGTCAGGCCACCCTGAGACCAGAATGAAACCCTACCTTGACAAACCAAAAAAAAAAAAAAAAAAAAAAGAAAGAAAAGAAAAGAAAAGAAAAAGAAAAAAGACAATCTGCTCGTTAAAGCTCTCCAGTGACTATTTATTTAAGAGAGAGACAGAGAGAAGGATGCAGAGAGAGAGAGAGAGAGAGAGAGAGAGAGAATGGGCCTACCAGTGTCTCCTGACACTGAGAATGCACCATTTTGAGCAGCTGGCTTTACATGGGTTCTGAGGAATTGAACCCAAGCTGTCAAGCTTTGCAAGCAAGTGTTACTAACCACTGAGCCATCTCTCCAGCCTCAAAACCTTGCCTTAAATAAACAAACAACAACAAAAAGCCAAATGTAACCAGGTGTAGGCCATGCCTTTAGTCTCAGCACTCAGGAGGCAGAGGTAGGAGGATGGCTGTGAGTTTGAGACCAGTCTGGGATGTCAGAGTTCCAGATCAGCCTGGGTTAGAATGGGACCTTGCCTAAAAATAAATAAATAAATAAATAAATAAATAAATAAAGCCCAGTGTGGTGGTACATGCCTTTAGACCCAGTACTTTTTCAAGGAGGCTGGATGGTCTTGAACTCACAGTGATCCTCCTACCTCTGCCTCCCGAGTGCTGGGATTAAAGGGTCAAGAATTTTTTTTTTTTTTTTTTTTTTTTTTTTTTGGTTTTGCAAGGTAGGGTCTCACTCTGGTCCAGGCTGAGGCTGACATGGAATTCAGTGATCCTCCTACCTCTGCCTCTCAGGGCTGGCCTTAAACTCACACCTGTGACAAGAATCCTTTTTTTTTTTTTTTTTTTTGCAAGGTACCTCTCACCTGGTCCAGGCTGACTGGGATTAACTATGTAGTCTCAGGGTGGCCTCGAACTCACAGCGATCCTCCTACCTCTGCCTCCCGACTGGGATTAAAGGCGTTTTTAAGATACATTTTTTTTATTTATTTATTTGAGAGAGGCTGACCTGATAGAGTCTCAGGGTGGCCTCGCTCACAGCCCTCCAGCCTCCCGAGTGCTGGGAAACAACACCCGGCGTCAAGAATTTTTAAGATACATTTTATTTATTTATTTTAGAGAGAGAGAGAGATGGAGAGAACGGCACGCCGGGGCCTCCAGCCACTGCAAACAATCTCCGTATGCATGCACCCCCTTGTGCATCTGGCTTTCGTGGGTCCTGGAGAATTGAACCGGGATCATTTGGCATTGCAGGGAAATGCTTTAACCACTAAGCCATCTCTCCAGCCCAAGAGTCAAGAATTTGAGGCCAACCTGTGCTCCAGTGAGTTCCAGGTCACCCTGGGCTAGAGTGAGACTCTACCTCAAAACAAACAAACACCACCACCCTCCATCAAAAAAAGAAAGAAATCCAAAGCCGGGCGTGGTGGCGCACACCTTTAATCCCAGCACTCGGGAGGCAGAGGTAGGAGGATCGCCTTGAGTTCAAGGTCACCCTGAGACTACATAGTGAATTCCAGGTCAGCCTGGACCAGAGTGAGACCCTGCCTCGCAAAAACCAAAAAAAAAAAAAAAAAAAAAAGAAAGAAAGAAAGAAAGAAAGAAAGAAAGAAAGAAAGAAATCCAAATAGCCAATAAACTTACTTTTTAAAAATACTTGTTTTTTATTTGAGAGAGAGAAAGAGAAAATGGGCACACCAGGGACTTTAGCCATTGCAACTAAACTCCAGATGCATGTGCCACCTTGTGCATCTGCCTTTCTGTGGGTACCCAGATCTTTAGGCTTTGCAGATAAGTGCCTTAACTGCTGAGCCTTTTCAGCCCTGAACTATTTTTTGTTTCTGAGACTGGGCCCTGAACTGGCAGCAATCCCCCTGGTTCAGCCTCCGGAGGGCAGAGATTCCAAGCCTGCAAACCACGCCTGGCCTCCAGTGGACTTACTCAGATTGATAAGAAGGTTAGGGTCCCTGAACAATTGTCATTATTTTGGGACCATCTGCAGCTGAATCTAGTCTGGGGAAGTCTCTGCCCACTGCTAAGAGAAATGCAAAAACTTCCCACATTACTGGAAGAAGGGTAACTTGGTACAAATACTCTGGAAAACCATTATTAACTGGGAAAAATGTTTAAATATATATTTTATTTTTATTTATTTATTTGCTAGAGAGAGAATGAGTATGGGCATGCCAGATCCTCTAGCCACTGCAAGCAAACTCCAGATATATTTATTTTATTTTATTGGTTTTTTTTTTTTTTTTTTTTTTTTTTTTTTTGGTAGGATCTCACTCTGGCTCAGGTTGACCTGGAATTCACTATGTATTTTCAGGGTGGCCTTGAACTCAGGGCGATTCTCCTACCTCTGCCTTCTGAGTGCTGGGATTAAAAGCGTGCGCCACCACGCCTGGCCAAACTCCAGATATATGCGCCACCATGTGCATCTGGCTTGCGTGGATTCTGGGGAATTGAACCTGGGTCCTTAGGTTTCACAGACAAATGCCTTAACTGTTAAGCTATCTCTCCAACCTAAATGTATAGTTTTTATTTATTTAAAGAGAGAGAGAAGCCGGGCGTGGTGGCACACGCCTTTAATCCCAGCACTTGGGAGGCAGAGGTAGGAGGATCACCATGAGTTTGAAGGCCACCCTGAGACTACATAGTGAATTCCAGGTCAGCCTGAGCTAGAGTGAGACCCTACCTCAAAAAAACCAAAAATAAATAAATAAATAAATAAATAAATAAATAAATAAATAAATAAATAGAGAGAGAGTGTGTGTGTGTATGGGTATACCAGGGCCTCTTGCCATTGCAAACAAGCTCCAGATACATGCTCCACTTTGTGCATCTGGCTTCTGTGGGTGGATTTTCAGGATTTGCAATCTCAGAGCAATCTCTAAATTAGGCAACACTGAGACAGGGGGTCACTAAGTAGCCCAGACTGGCCTCAAACACAGTATGCCTGCTATATGTACCACACCCAACCTTCACTTACCAATCATGACAGTTGCTCTCACTTTTGCTAATAATGCAAGGTTTGCAGTGTTTGTTTGACTCACCGCCAAGCCTTCCCTCCTTCTGAGTGACACATTACCATAAACTTCACTTTCCAATTCTTTTTTTTTTGGTTTTCCAGGCTGACCTGGAATTGGCCTCAAACTCACAGTGATCCTCCTACCTCTGCCTCCCGAGTGCTGGGATTAAAGGTGTGAGCCACCACGCCCAGCTCACTTTCTAATTCTTGTTTTCAGGCTGACCTGGGATTGGCCTTTTCAAGGAGAAGAACCTCTGCCTCCCAAGTGCTGGGATTAAATGTGCATACACCACATACATCTGTGTGCTAATTCTTGTCACTGATATCATTTGCAAGGGCAAACTTTTTATTTTATCTTATTTTTTTGGAGAGAGACAGAGAGCAGAGTCTCAGAGAGGTCAGGCTGGGAGGGAGGAAAAGACAGATATGGGCATCAGTGGTGTCTCAGCTGCTGAAACTCATGGCGATCCTCCTACCTCTGCCTCCTGAGTGCACTTTGCATCTAAACGTGGGACCTGGAGATTGGAACCACTGCCTGGGAAGTAAAATCTTAAAAATAAGAGGCAGAGCTACTTAGAAAGGTCTCTCCAGCCCTCATTTGCCTTTTGATGATAAGAAGCTAGGTGAAGGGGAGCTGGGCAGTCAGGTAACAGAACCACAACATGTGTGTGTTTATTTTTTCCTAAACTAAAAGTTTTTTTGGGGGGGTTTGGAGAGATGACTCAGCAGGCTGAAGGTGCTCACTTGCCGGGTCTCAGTGGCCTTGAACTCATTTGATCCTCCTAGCCTCCTGGGAGTGCAGAGGTAAAGGTGGATGCCACCATGACTGGCAAGTAAATTTTAAAAATAAGGTGGAGAGCTACTTAGAAAAGTTTCTAATGATAGGATACAGAAAGTGGCTGGGCAGTCGGGGTAACAGAACCCCAACGTGAGACCCTTTTTCCTTAACAAAACCAAACTGGAAATGACTCAGCAGTTAAAGGTGCTTATTTGCAAAGCCTGATGGCCTGCTTCAATTCTCCAGTACCCACCATGTAAAGTCAGAAGCTCAAAGTGGTGCATGAATCTGGATTTCATTTGCAATGGCCAAGAGGCCCTAGTGTACCCATTCTCACTCTCTATCTCTTTGCTTACAAATAAATAATAAATAAAATATGAGAAATAAGTAAAGATAAAAGCAGGAAATGTCACTAACCCTACAAAGAAGGGAAGAGATGAAGATGTCTTCCTTAAAGATGAGGACATCAGGGCTGGAGAGATGGCTTAGTGGTTAAGGCGCCTGCCTCCTAAGCCTAAGAACACCCGCTCGATTCTCCAGGTCCCACATTTAGCCAAATGCAAAGTGATGCAAGGGCATAATGCGGCACTTGACCACAAGGGGCGCAAGCATCTGGATTTCCTTCACAGCGTTTGAGAGGCTGCTGGCAAGCCCATTCTCTGTCTCTCTTTCAAAAAAAAAGATGAGGATATCAAAATAAGAGAGAGACTGATTGACAGAAGGAGGGGTATGATGGAGAGAGGAGCTGCAAAGGCAAATTGGGGGGGGGAGAATTACCATGATTATGGAAGCTGTCAATAAAAAATAATTTTATTTTTTTATTTTTTATTTTATTTATTTTTTTTTTGGTTTTTTGCAAGGTGGGGTCTCACTCTGGTCCAGGCTGACCTGGAATTCACTATGGAGTCTCAGGGTGGCCTCAAACTCACGGAGATCCTCCTACCTCTGCCTCCCGAGTGCTGGGATTAAAGTCGTGCGCCACCACGCCCGGCAAAAAATAATTTTAAAAGGATGTCTTCCTTATCTCTTCCCTGGAAAGTTATACCCTCCAGGAAACATTTCTAGATTAAGCTTGCACCCTTCTTAGATCACAGAAACTGATCCGAACCTAAGATTTCTATAAATATCGCACCATGTTATAAAAAACCAGTCCTTCAGGGCCAGAGAGATGGCTTAGTGGTTAAAGCGCATGCCTGCGAAGCCTAAGGACTCCCGTTAAAATCTCCAGCTCTGGGCTGGAGAGACATGGCTGGAGCAGTTCTGGAGTTCATTTGAAGCCTAGAGGAGCCCGGGTCAAGGCTCCATTCTCCAGGACCCACTGTCTCCAATAAATAAATAAATAAATGCATCTGAAAATCTTTAAAAATGGCTGGAAAAAAAACCAGTCCTGGGCCATTCAGATGGCTTAGAGGTTACCTGTCTGTTTCTCTCTCAAATAAATAAATAATAAAATATTTTTAAAAAATCCCAGCTCCTACATAAGCTAGATGCACAAGGTGGAGCATGTGTCTGGGAGTTTGTTTGCAGTGGCTGGAGGTCTGGCGTGCCCATTCCCATTCTCTGCCTCTTTCTCTGTCTCTAATAAATAAATAAATAAACTTTAATAAACAAAAAAAGAAAAAAAAGTCCTCCCCAGTCCTGGGCCTGGAGAGATGGCTTTGTCATTAAGTGCTTGCCTAAGCCTAAGGAACCCGGCATTTGAGGCCACATTCCCAAAAAAAAGAAAAACGAGGGCTGATGCACAAGGTGGCTTACACATGTGGAGTTTGTTTGCAGTGGCTGGAAAAACCTGGCGTTCCAATTCTCTATCTAGCTGCCTCTTTCTCTGTCTGTTGATGCAAATAAATAAATAAAAATAAACAACAACAACAACAACAAAAATAGTCCTCCCCTAGATGATGTGAAATCTGGTCTTTGTCATGTAGTAATCTGTGAATCTGGTCCTTGGCATGTTGCAATCAGTGCCACATTCCAAAAAAAGAAAAAAGAAAAAAGAAAAAAGAAAAGAATCCTAACCAAAGTCACCTGATGAGTTCTGCTCCTCCTTGAAGGCTCCCTCCCTTCCATGCAGACAGCCGTCCTCCCCTTCTTTTCAAAATGTGTCTCACCCTCCAGTGGTCTGTGAGTCTCACTCATCGACTTCGTAAGTCAAGAACCCAAGAAGGCCACTGACTCAGTGGAGGCTCTGGGTGACCCTGAGTTCTGGCTCCACCTCCATCCTTCTTCCTCCTCTCGGTGTTCAAAGACAGCCCCACGCAGGCAAAATACCCAAGAGAAATTACGGAGCGATTCTGCCGAGAGCCAACTGCCCCTGCTTCCCGGGATGCTTGCCGTCAGAAGAAAGGATGGGGCTGGAGCTGTAGCTCACTGGGAGAGCACTTACCTGGAATGCATGAGGGCCCGGGTTCATCTCTAGCACCACGTAAAGCAGGCATGGTGGCTCACACCTGTAATCCCAGCACCTGAAAGGTCAAAGCAGGACAAGCGGAAGATCAAGGTCATCCTCAACTACATAGCGAGTTTGAGAAGCTTCCTGGGCTACATAGTGCCCTGGAGAAAGCGAGAGAGAGAAAGAAAAGAAAGAGAAGAGGAGAGAAGTAGAGTGAGAGAGCAGAGAGCTGAAGAGCATCTTTGTGCACGAGGAGAGGAGAGAAGGGTGGGCCAAGATTGCCATCTGCAGGTGGGCTTTATTCTTTCCCTCTTCAGGCATCGCAACAGGTCCAGCCTCACAGGACACCCAGAAAAGAGCCAAGGGGGAGCCCTGAGAGTCCAAGGCCAGCCTGGGACAGAGTGAGTTCCAGGTCAGCCTGGGCTACAGGAGACTTTGTCTCACAAACAAAATCGTGCTGTAAGTGACACCCTTTGAACAAGGAGACTTTGAAGTCTATAGTCATAGCCATTGTAAAGACACCTATAGTGATTCTGAAGTGTCTCCTCTTGGGGCTGGGGATGGCTCAGCGGGTAATAACAGTGCCTGCCCAACAAGGGTGGGTGCCAGGCTTGAGTTTGATTTTCAGCACCCATGTAAAAAGGGCACACCTCTAACTCTAGCCCCGTAGGGGTCAGAGATGGGAGAAGCACCGGGGCAGCCGGTCTGAGACTGAAAAAAAGCAGCTTCAGGTTCAATGAGACGAAATAGGTAGAAGAATGAGGGAGGAGGCCAGTCAACATTCTCCCCTGGCCTCTGCACGTGTGTGCATGAGGTGTGCACATCTGAACCCACACGTGCGCAAATCATACCACATTACTCACAGAAGGAGGGAGGGGGCAGGGAAAGCCTTGGCTTAACTCTAAACCAGGTACTAGGGGCTGGAGAGGTGGTTTAGAGGCTAAACCCTAGCCCTTCTGATGTCCTGAGATTGGAGAACCCATCTCAGGATCTGCTTTACCTGAACAGAGGTCCCCTGAGGGGACACTTCCCAGGCTGCTGGCCTCAGCGTGGGACCGTATGTCCTTCCCAGTATCTCCTCCTGTAGGAGTCCAGGGTTCTTGAAAAACAAGAAATGCAGGGCGAGGCTCTCTGACCTTATCCACCCAGGATAAAAGAAAGCCCTCGACTCCAAACCGCCTCCAGGAAGATTAGCTGCCTCAGCGGACCGAACAACAGGCAGCCACACCCAGGCAAACTTGACGTGTTCTTCCCGGGCACACTTGTCTTCCTCCATGGTCGCCTGCTCTCTGTGTGGTTACATCTCCTTGGTTGTTTGCATTTCCTGTGTACTCAGCCTTTCTTCTGCTTGGGATCAGCTTGTTTCCTGGACTTGCTCATGAGGGACCCCCCCCTTGACCCCCAGGCAAGAGAGAAGGGTTGCCTCCGCCCCATTAGCAACAGGGACAGGAACGCTTCTCAGCGACTACTGACTGAATCATGTATGAATACATTTTTGCATTTACTTACTTACTGGGAATTGAACCCAGGGCCTTGCGCATGCTAGGCAAGAGCTCTGGGTTTAAGCCACAGCCCTAGCTGGCGGATTCTAGGCAAGCACTCTACCACTGAGTTTTATCTCTAGCCCTCACCGGGGATTCTAGGCAGGTGCTCAACCACTGAGGCCCGCCCCCACAATCTTGCATCTTGCCTAGCAGGAGCTCTGCACTCAACTCCATCCTCAAGGGCAGACTCACCTCTCCTTGGGGCACTGGGGCAGAAGTTAAGCACGATTACAACACTGTTAACCATAGATCTTTGTTGTAAGCACACTTCCATGTTTATTTTTCCTTTAAATAAGCTGTTGGAGGCTGGGGAGATTTGACACCCTGATAGACTACACATTTCAGGTTCTCACTCTGGCCCAGGTGACCTGTGTAAGGAAGGTGTAGGAGAAAAGCAGGAAAGAGCACCGGACTTGATCTCTACAGACATAATGTTTATTGGGAGGAAGTGAGGGACCTCAGCTTTCCTGTGAGATGAAGGCTGAGGCCCCCAGTGAGGCTGGGGTTCCAACTTATGAGGAGGATCCTAAGGCAAACAGACTGAATTAGCTGCAGGTCCAAGGGAAGTAGATGAGGCATCAGAGTTCATTGCTTGGAATAGGCTCATTAGCAGAGTTGACCAGGGAGGCCTGGATGTCTCCATTCTTTTTTTTTTTTTTTTTTTTTGGTTTTTCGAGGTAGGGTCTCACTCTAGTCCAGGCTGACTTGGAATTCACTATGTAGTCTTAGGGTGGCCTCGAACTCATGGTGATCCTCCTACCTCTGCCTCCCGAGTGCTGGGATTAAAGGTATGCGCCACCACGCCTGGCTGTCTCCAGCCCATCCCGAGTGGGTCTCACTCTGGCCCAGGCTGACCTTAAAGTCTCAGGGTGGCCTTGAACTGCGCAATCCTCCTACCTCTGCCTCCCGGCTGGGATTAAAGTCTCCATTCTTTATGGCCTTTTCATCTTAAGGTTAGTTATTAACTCTTTGGTTCCCTCTAGTTTTCAGGGAAGGCTATTAACCCTTCAACCTGGAACTCACTCTGTAGTTCAGGCTGGCCTTGAACTCACAGTGATTCTTCTACCTCTGCCTGGTGGAGTCTTGGGGAAGTGGAACCTGGCTGAGGAAGCATGTCACTGGGGGGCGGCCTTGAGGTGGACTAACCCAGTGTGCCAGTGCTAAATAGCTCACACTTTTTTATTTTATTTTATTTTTTGAGGTAGGGTCTCACTCTAGCCCAGGCTGACCTGGAATTCATTATGTAGTTTCACAGTGGCCTTGAACTCACAGCAATCTTCCTACCTCTGCCTCCTGAGTGCTGGGATTAAAGGCATGTAATACTATGCTTGTCTCACTAGCTATTTTTTAAAAAAGATTTTATTTTTATTTATTTATTAGAGTGGAGAGAGAGGGGAGAGAAAGAGAGAGAGAGAGAGAATGGGCACGCCAGGGCCTCTAGCCATTGCAAATGAACTCCAGATGCATGCGCCACCATGTGCATCTAGCTAACGTGGGACCTGGAGAATCGAACCTGGATCCTTAGCCTTCACAGGCATGCGCCTTAACTGCTAAGCCATCTCTCCAGCCCTCATAGCTATTTTTAACTTTAAAAAATTTTTATTTTATTTTATTTTTATTTATTAATTTGAGAGAGACAGAGAGAGGGAAAGAATGGGTGTGCCAGGGCCTTGAGCCACTGCAAAAGAACTCCAAATGCATGCTCCACCTTGTGCATCTGGCTTACGTGGATCCTGGGGACTCATACCTATGTCCTTTGGTTTTGCAGGCAAGCACCTTAACCACTAAGCCATCTCTCCAGCCCTATCTTTGACTTTTTTATTGACAACCTCCATACATAAAGACAGCATACCATGATCATAATCCCCTCCTACCATGCTCCCTTTCCCCTGAGTCTCTCCTCCCTGAATCTCACCCTTCTTCTTTCCAGTTAGTTCCTCTTCTGTTTTGATGTCATCACTTTTTTCCCTCCTGTTATGCAGGTCTTGTGTAGGTAGCATCAGCCACTGTGAGGTCATCAATACCATGAGCACTTTGTGTCTGGAAGACAGTATTGCAAAGCCCTCCTCCCCTTATTTTGGCTCTTACATTCTTTCTACCACTTCTTCAGCAATGGACTCTGAGCCTTGGAGGGTGTGGTAGAGACGTCTCACTTAGTGCTGAGCACTCCTCTGTCACTTCTTCTCAGCACTATGATGAGTTTTGAGACACCCCAGTGGTCACCGCCATCTGAAAAGAGAAGCTTCTCTAACCAAAAGTGAGAATAGCATTAATATATGGGCACACACATAAGTTTTTAGAAAGCAGTTTGGTGGGCATAATATACCTATTTAGTCAGAGAAACAATAGCTAAACAATTAGGTTTCAGCATCATTTCTCCCATAGGGCCATGGGCTTTTGATTGGTTTGGGTTTCCAGTACCAGGCATGATTATTCCAGTCCAGGCATGAATTCCCTTCCATGGAGGACCATGGGCTTTTGATTAGGTTTCAGCACCAGGCATGAATTCCCTTCCATGGAGGGCCATGGGCTTTTGATTAGGTTTCAGCACCAGGCATGAATTCCCTTCCATGGAGGACCATGGGCTTTTGATTAGGTTTCAGCACCAGGCATGAATTCCCTTCCATGGAGGACCATGGGCTTTTTGATTAGGTTCCAGCACCTTTTGAGGCATGAATTCCCTTCCATGGAGGGCCATGGGCTTTTGATTAGGTTTCAGCACCAGGCATGAATTCCCTTCCATGGAGGACCATGGGCTTTTTGATTAGGTTTCAGCACCAGGCATGAATTCCCTTCCATGGAGGACCATGGGCTTTTGATTAGGTTTCAGCACCAGGCATGAATTCCCTTCCATGGAGGGCCATGGGCTTTTGATTAGGTTTCAGCACCAGGCATGAATTCCCTTCCATGGAGGACCATGGGCTTTTGATTAGGTTTCAGCACCAGGCATGAATTCCCTTCCATGGAGGACCATGGGCTTTTGATTAGGTTCCAGCACCAGGCATGAATTCCCTTCCATGGAGGACCATGGGCTTTTGATTAGGTTCCAGTACCAGGCATGAATTCCCTTCCATGGAGGACCATGGGCTTTTGATTAGGTTTCAGCACCAGGCATGAATTCCCTTCCATGGAGGACCATGGGCTTTTGATTAGGTTTCAGCACCAGGCATGAATTCCCTTCCATGGAGGACCATGGGCTTTTGATTAGGTTTCAGCACCAGGCATGAATTCCCTTCCATGGAGGACCATGGGCTTTTGATTAGGTTTCAGCACCAGGCATGAATTCCCTTCCATGGAGGACCATGGGCTTTTGATTAGGTTTCAGCACCAGGCATGAATTCCCTTCCATGGCGTGGGCCTCAAATCCAGTAAGAAAGTAGTTGTTTTTTTTTTTTCCCTTCCATGGAGGACCCATATGAGGTTTCAGCACCAGGCATGAATTCCCTTCCATGGGCGTGGGCCTCAATAACAAACATGCCACTATTGCACCAGTTGGTATATTTGACCTGGCTGTCCAGCAGTAAAGCTTGCAAGGTCCAATGCTGATCCATACCACTGATGACATTTCTGCCACAGCTCTCTCCAGCATCCTGACCTCTAGTCACCAGGGAGGAGGTTCCAGCTCAGCTCCAGCTTGACTTCTCAGTGACCTGCAGCCCAGGCATGTGGAGTCTTCAGCAGTAGGGTCTTACCATCTAGTTCTTGTGGCAACCATGAGCCTTGGCAATAACCTGTAATGTTTTGGGCCACTGGGGCCTCCATGACCAATAACATGCTGGAAGGTTTCCCACCTCCCCCCATCATTTTCTCTCTCATCGTCTGCACTCAGGCGTCTCTAGGAACGCTGAACCTGGTTAGGTGTCTGTGGATACCAGCCCTGTGCTGGGTCAGCCAGGTGCCAGGAGGGCTGCAGAGTTAATTAGAATGAGCAAGCCATAACAGTGTGCATGGGCTTTGCTACTAATAAGGGTACAAGCAGATTCCTCTCTCTCTCTCTCTCTCTCTCTCGCTCGCTCGCTCTCTTTTGTTTTTTCGAGATAGGGTTTTGCTCTAGCCCAGGCTGACCTTGAATTCACTATGTAGTCTTGGGGTGGCCTTGAACTCATGGTGATTCTCCTAGCTCTGTCTCCAAAGTGCTGGGATCAAAGGTGTGTGCCACCATGCCTGGCTTCTTTTCTCTTTAAAATTTTATTTATTTATTTATTTTTTTTTTTTTTTTTTTGGTTTTTCAAGGTAGGGTCTCACTCTGGCCCAGGCTGACCTGGAATTAACTATGTAGTCTCAGGGTGGCCTCGAACTCACGGCGATCCTCCTACCTCTGCCTCCCGAGTGCTGGGATTAAAGGCGTGAGCCACCACGCCCGGCTTATTTATTTCTTTACGAGAGAGAGAGAGAGAGAGAGAGAGAAACAGAAGGCAGGAGAGAGAGGGAGGGAGAGAGAGGAGAGAGAGAGAGAGAGACAGAAATGGGTGCATCAGGGCCACCAGTCACTGCAAATGAACTCCAGACTCATGCACCACCTTGTGCATCTGGCTTACATGGGTACTGGAGAATCGAACCTGAGTCCTTTGGCTTTACAGGCAAGTACCTGAACCACTACGCCATCTTTTCAGCCCTGCATATTCCTTTCTACAATATGCAATATAAAAGTGCCCCATTCCATCCCTCCACCACACCCAGTTTGAGATACTTGTCTATTTTTTCTTTTCTTTTCTTTCTTTCTTTCTTTTTTTTTTTTTTTTTGGTTTTTCAAGGTAGGGTCTCACTCTAGTCCAGGCTGAACTGGAATTCACTCTGTAGTCTCAGGGTGGCCTCGAACTCATGGCGATCCTCCTACCTCTGCCTCCTGAGTGCTGGGATTAAAGGCGTGCACCACCACGCCCGGCAAGATACTTGTCTATTTTTAAGGTGAACATTTCCTTTTCTGTTATAATCAATCCCCTGTTGTAAATGTCAGAATAGGCTATAGGCTTATTTATGTTCTAGAATAAAGTATAATTTTGTAGTCCCTCAGGGGTGGGGCAAAATGTGACAGTCTGTTGAACATATGTCCCTCCTGTAAGGTAAAAGTCAGAGGCATGTACAACATTTTCTGTCAAGTGCACTCATACATTTTCATCTCACTTTAATGGTGTGATGTTTCCCTGGAGGGGTAAAGAACTGGCCATTCATAAAAACCATCAATATCCTTTCAACTCTGATCCGTCCTGTCAAGCAGTGGAACACAGTGTCAGACTGAAATCTCTTCTCGGAAGCCAAGGCCTTCTCTGGCTAGTCTGTTCCTTCTCCTCAGCGTGAGATTACTGGGGAAACTTTAATTCTTTGAGGGCCATGGTTTCAATAGGTTTGAAGCTGAAGGAGGGGCACATGTGTCTTTCTTTTTTCTTTTTTTAAATTTTATTTATTTGCAAGCAGAGAGAGATAGAAGAGAGGCAGAGAAAGAGAGAGAGAGGGAGAGAGAATAGGGCACACCAGGGCCTTTAGCCACTGCAAACAAACTCCAGATGCATGTGCCCCTTGTGCATCTGGCTTATGTGGGTCCTGGAGAATCGAACCTGGATCCTTTGGCTTCGCAGGCAAACACCTTAACCACTAAGCCATTTCTCCAGCCCAGTCTTTCTTTTTTCTTTTCTTTTTTTTTTAAACTTTATTTATTTATTTGAGAGAGAAAGAGAAGAAGAAGCAGATAGAGAGAAAGAGAATGGGCACACCAGGGCCTCCAGCCACTGCAAACGAACTCCAGACATATGCACCCTCTTGTGCATCTGGCTTATGTGGTTTCTGGGGAATCGAACCAGGGTCCTTTAGCTTTGCAGGCAAATGCCTTAACCGCTAAGCCATATCTCTAGCCTCACATGTGTTTGTTTTAAGATTTAAGCATATGTCTTCATGCCTTTAATCCCAGTTGTGTGTTCAAAGCCAGCTTGGTTTAAGAGTGAGTTCCAGGTCAGCCTGAGCAAGAATGAGACCCTTGCCGGGCATGGTGGCGCACACCTTTAATCCCAGCACTCGGGAGGCAGAGGTAGGAGGATCACCATGAGTTTGAGGCCACCCTGAGACTACATAGTTAATTCCAGATCAGCCTGGACCAGAATGAGACCCTACCTCGCAAAACCAAAAAAAAAAAAAAAAAAAAAAAGAATGAGACCCTACTTCAAATAAAAGAAACACCCACCACCAACAATAGCTCTTCCCCTCTTGAGGTAGTTCCATTACAGCTCTTTTTAAAAAAATTATTTATTTTTATTTGTTTGTTTATTTATTGGAGAGAGATAGAGACTGAATGTATGGCCTCTTGGAGCTGCAAATGAACTCCAGACACATTCACCACTTTGTGCATTGGGCTTTATGTGGGTTCTGGGGAATTAAACCCCAGCCATCAGGCTTTGCAAGCAAGCACCTTTAACTGTTGAACCGTCTTTCCAGCTCCTATTACAGCTCTTGTGTAGGTCTAGGAAGTCAGGGTTTCTTGCCTCTGGCAGCAGCTGGAGCTTCAACACCTGGGAGGGCCAAAGTTTTGAGATGTCCACAGCCCACCACAGCGGCCAGTGTTACAGTTCCTAGCTTCAGGTGTTGGGTCCTTGTCCTTGCCCCTATGGTCTCGGCAGCCCTCTGAGCCAGGGCTTGCAGCTTCTCTTGTCCGCCTCGGCACAGCCTTCTGTGAAACACAGTCTCAGCTTTCTGCCCTCCCTCTGCTTCTGCCATCCCTCTTGTTCCTGCCCTGGCCGCTCCAGCTCAGCGACCTCTTCTTGGTGTGATGGCGTTGGCAGTTACCAGGCCACCACTGTTCCTTCATGGCTGCTCCTCCGTTCCCACCTCCGCCTCTGTGTGGCTCCGCTCTGCCACTTGGGGTCTGGGGTCCGAGAATGACCACACAACCCTGGCGAGGCAAGGTTAAAGTCCTACAGAAGGCTATGCAGCCATAGTGAATTCCAGGTCAGCCTGGACCAGAGTGAAACCCTACCTTGAAAAAAAAAAAAAAAAAAAGAAAAAAAAGCAAAAAAAAAAAAAGTGCAGGGTGCTGTGCACTGTGCAATCAGAGTACCCTACGTTCTTTCACGATTGGCAGTGCAGGGTGCTGCTTACTCAGAGGGGCCTCACTCCCTCCCCCCCCTCCCTCCCTCCCTCCTACTTCCTTCCTTCCTTCCTTCCTTCTTTCTTTCTTTTTTTGTCAGGAGAGTTCACTCTAGCCCAGGTTAGAATTCATTATGGCCTTGGCTCAGGAGAGCTGCTGCCTAGAATCAGAGGGGTTGGGGGTGTGGCTCCTTCCCTCTCCCTCCCTGAGGGGTGGGGGTGTGGCCCTCCTCCCTAGAATCCCTGAGGGGATGGGGTGTTCCTGGTCCTTCCTTCTTTCTTTTTTTTTGTCAGTGGTAGAGCACCTGCCAGAATCCCCCAGTGAGGGGCCCAGTGGTAGAGCCTGCCTAGAATTCCCAGTGAGGGGCTCTGGGCTCAGTGGTAGAGCACCTGCCTAGAATCCCCAGTGAGGGGCTGGGGGTGTGGCTCAGTGGTAGAACACCTGCCTAGAATCCCCCAGTGAGGGGCTGGGGTGTGGCTCAGTGGTAGAGCTCCTGCCTAGAATCCCCCAGTGAGGGGCTGGGGTGTGGCTCAGGCCTAGAATCCCCAGTGAGGGGACTGGGGGTGTGGCTCAGTGGTAGAGCACCTGCCTAGAATCCCCCAATGAGGGGGGTGTGGGGGTGGTAGAGCTCCTGTGGCTCCCCAGTGAGGGACTGGGGTGTGGCTCAGTGGTAGAGCTCCTGCCTAGAACCCCCAGTGAGGGGCTGGGGTGTGGCTCAGAAGCCCCAGAATGAGGGGGGCTGGGGGTGTGGCTCAGCGGTAGAGTCTAGAATATGGCTTATAAAGTGTGCTCAGCCCAGTTCAGTTGTTCAGCACCCGTGTAAACCAGACCAAAAGTAGCAAAGCACTGGGGTCTGTTTGCAAGACACTCAAGCACATGAGTGGTGCATGTGTGTGTGCACAAACACACAATCAAATAAATAAATTTACTTTAATATTATACATAGATAGATAGATAGATAGATAGATAGAGAGATTGATAATAGACCACTTGGGCCTCTAGCCTCTGCAAACGAACTCCAGACACATGGAACTTATTTTAATCAATGACACTTGTCCATAGAAAGCACTGGGTGGGGCTGGGTTTCCCTCTCTAGTGGTAGAAGCTGGGGGTTGGGTACCAAGATTGTGGACTCCCCGTGTAGGGAGAAGATCCATCTGGACAGAGTCGCTTTGTTTCCTGGCCCCTTTGAGTTCCTTTAGAGGTTTCAGTTTGTACATTTCAGCTCTGAGCTTTCTTATTTCTTGACATTCATTACTCTTGTGTTTGGTTTGTTCTTGTTTATCAGTGAATTTGAAATACCCTCTGAGTTAGTTGGAAAAATCTCTGATTAATGATGTAGAAATCTGTGCCTGTAATCTTCCCTTCTCAACCTGCTTTTCATTTTTAAAAATATATTTTATTTATTTATTATTTATTTGAGAGAGAGAGAGAGAGAGAGAGAGAGATTGATTTTTTTTTTTTTCGAGGTAGGGTTTCACTCTGGTCCAGGCTGACCTGGAATTAACTATGTAGTCTCAGGGTGGCCTCTAACTCTCAGTGATCCTCCTACCTCTGCCTCCCGAGTGCTGGGATTAAAGGCGTGCGCCACCACGCCCGGCTGAGAGAGAGAGATTGAGAATGGGCACCCCAGGGCCTCCAGCCAATGCAAACGAACTCCAGATGCATGCGCCCCCTTGTGCCTCTGGCTTAAGTGGATCCTGGAGAATCAAATCAGGATCCTTTGGCTTTGACAGGCAAACGCCTTAACCACTAAGCCATCTCTCCAACCCTGCTTTTCATTTTTTAAAAAATATTTTATTTTTATTTATTTATTAGAGACAGAGAGAGGAAGAGAGACAGAGAGAGAGAATGGGCACACCATGGCCTCTAGCCACTGCAAATGAACTCCAGATGCATGTGCCACCATGTGCATCTGGCTTATGTGGGACCTGTGCCTTAACCCCTAAGCCATCTCTCCAGTCCCTGCTTTTCATTTTTATGTTTTTAAAATCTGCATCATGAGTTCCCACCGACGTTGTACTCATGGAGCTGCTGAGCGAGAACAGTGTTTGGACACCATGCCACGTGGCGAGGAGCCCATACCCACTACTAGATTAGATTGTGATGACCGCGGACGCAGTCCCTTTGCCAGGTGAAGCTGGCTCGCCACCCCCTAACCCACTTGCCAGTGGTCGTTAAGATCATTCATGTGGACCAGATCGATGATGCCTCTGTCCCTCAGGATGTCACAGTGATGAGGGAATTGCACCGTGTACACGTCACACGTCACTCAGATGTTCCATGTGATCAGTTGCACAGAGCGTGTGTGCATTGTGCTGGAACGTGCTGCGGTGCCCTGGGAAGGAAGATCTCAGAGCTGGGAAGGTCGAGGGACGTCTTCGCCCGTGTGGTGAGTGCACTTGATTACTGCCGTGGGCTGGTCTCGCCCACTGAGAAGTAACGCCAGGACACATCTTGCTCAGATTATGTTACTTTGGACTGGCTAGGAGTGTCACCAAGGGCCAGGACCTGCCAGCGGCTTGTGGCAGCTCCTTGTGGCAGCATCTCACAGTTCTTCCTGGAAACAGGCAGGGTGCATGTAGCCATGTGCCCACAAGATGGCGCTCACGATTGCTGCAAAATAAATTGCTAGGGGAATGTTCTGTATTAAATTTTAATTTTAGAAAACAGTAGTTTTACGAGGTGTGATGGTGCATGTCTGCAATCGCAGAACTCGTGAGGTGGAGGCAGGAGGGTCAGGAATTCAAGGCCATCTTCGGCTCCACAGAGAATTAGGTTTTATAGTAGGTTTGAGGCTTGAATTACATGAGACTCTCAAGAAATAAATGTAGTCAGGAATGGTGGCGCATGCCTTCAATCCCAGCACTAGGGAGGCAGAGGTGGGAGGATCACCGTGAGTTTGAGGCCAGCCTGAAACTACATAGTGAGTTCCAGGTCAGCCTGGGCAAGAGTGAGAGTCAACCTCAAAAAAAAAAAAAAAAAAAAAAAGAGAGAAATGTGTTTATGTGCCTGTTTATGTGGACTCTCAGAGCCTCAGGATGGGTCCCAGGGTAACTTTCCAACTAAACATCCTTAAATTTTGTCTCCCACTCAGATGACACGTACCTGATACCTAGGTGTGGCTGTCTGAGAGGTCTCCGTTTCCCATCTAGAAGTGGACTCAGGTCTGAGTTGTAACCTTCCCTGAAACCAAAATACCTCATTTTCTTTTTTCTCTTTTCTTTTCTTTTCTTTTCTTTTCTTTTCTTTTCTTTTCTTTTCTCTTTTCCTTTCCTTTCCTTTCTTTTCTTTTCCTTTTCTCTTCTCTTCTCTCTCTCCTCTCTTCTTTCTTCTTTCTTTCTTTCTTTCTTTCTTTCTTTCTTTCTTTTCTTTCTTTTTATTTAAGAGAGAGAAAGAGAGAGAGAGAAAGAGGCAGATAGATCGAGAATGTGCACACCAGGGCCTCCAGCCACTGCAAACGAACTCCAGATGCACGTGTCATCTTGTGCATCTGGCTTACGTGGGTCCTGGGGAATTGAGCCTCGAACCAGGGTCCTTAGGCTTCAGAGGCAAGCACTTAACTGCTAAGCCATCTCTCCAGCCCTAAAATACCTCATTTTCAAAAATGATCCAGGTTACATACACACACACACACACACACACACACACACACACAAGCCACCTCGTTTTTCTCTTCTTTCTTTCTTTCTTTCTTTCTTTCTTTCTTTCTTTTTTTTTTTTTTTTTTTTTTGGTTTTTCGAGGTAGGGTCTCACTCTGGCCCAGGCTGACCTGGAATTAACTATGTAGTCTCAGGGTGGCCTTGAACTCACGGCGATCCTCCTACCTCTGCCTCCCGAGTGCTGGGATTAAAGGCGTGCGCCACCACACCTGGCTTACTCTGCTTTTTGTTTTTATTTTCTTCTGGCCACTTCATGAAGCCCCAGTGCAACCCCATGAATCGACACGAGGGGGTGGTATAAGCTCATGTGTGAGGGTGCCCTAATCCGATGACAGGTTGACTGAGCCATTTTAAGTTCACTACACCCCGAGGTCCCTCTGTATTTGGTGCTGGGCCACAGGCAGTCTGGTTCCGAAGGAGGCTGGAGGCACGTGCAGGTGACCTCTCTCAAACAGGAACCCCAGCCCCTGGCCTGGTCCATCTGTTGCAGCGTCTGCTGATCAGCTCACCCTCTTCACACCCCCAGGGACTCCCCAGGACCTTCAGCGTCCTTCCAAACTCCCAGAGACCAACATTCAGCCCCCACCGCCATCTTACAGCCCCACACTTTCTCTATGGTGGATATCCGGCACCACGCCCATGTGCTCTACTATGTGGCTTTCCGTTACTATGACCAAATGTCCAACTTCACGTATAAAGAGAAGAGGTTGGTTTTGGCTGAGTTTTGGAGGTTCCAGTCCAAGATTGGGTGGGGTTTGTTGCTTTGGGCCTCTGGTGGGGGTGCCCCGGGCCATGGCGTGAAATGCGTGACCTAATAGCTCATGTCAGGCCCCGAAGGCACAAGGACACGTGTCCCTCTTCCCTTCCTTTCAGGAGCAAACCCCAGTGGTCTTAGGACCTCCCATCAGCCTCCTCCTCAAGGCTCACGGCCTCCGCACACCACCGCCCGGGGCAGGAAGGGTTTGTTTTTACGTGCTAACTCATTGTGTTTGCATGTTTGTGTGTGCATGTGCATGGCTGTGCATGCACACATGTAAGCCTGTGGGTGGGCAGGACAAGCTTGGGTGTCATTCTTCTGAAATGCTGGCCCCTTTTTTCTTTTCTTTTCTTTTCTTCTTTTTTATTTTTATTTATTTTATTTTATTATTTTTATTTATTGACAACTTCTTTAATTGTAGGGATTTAATTTAATATCCCATTGTATTTCCCTCCCTCCCCCCACTTTCCCCTTTGAAACTCCACTCTCCATCGTATCCCCTCCTCCTCTCAGTTAGTCTCCCTTTTCAGTTTGATGTCATGATCTTTTCCTCCTATTATGATGGTCTTATGTAGGTAGTGTCAGGCACTGCAAGGTCATGGATATTCAGGCCATTTTGTGTCTGGAGGAGCATGTTGTAAGGAGTCCTACCCTTCCTTTGGCTCTTACATTCTTTCCGCCTCCTCTTCCGCAATGGACCCTGAGCCTTGGAAGGTAGGTTTGAGATGTTTCAGTGCTGAGCACTCCTCTGTCCCTTCTTCTCAGCACCATGGTGCCTTCTGAGTCATCCCAAGGTCACCACCGTCTGAAAAGAGAAGCTTCTCTAACCAAAAGTGAGAGTATCATTAATATATGGGTGTGGACATTAAGAGAAGTGCTTACTGGGCAGTTTGGTGAGCATACTCTTTTCTTCTTTTCTTTTCTTTTCTTTTCTTTTCTTTTCTTTTCTTTTCTTTCTTTCTTTCTTTCTTTCTTTCTTTTTGGAGAGAGACACAAAGAGAGACAGAGAGAGAGAGAGGGGAGAGGGAGACAGATAGAGATGGGCATGCCAGCAGCCTCTCAGCTGCTGCTGCGAATGAAATCCAGATGCGTGGTCAAGTGTGGCATTGCACCCTTGCGTCACTTTGCATCTGGCTAAATGTGGGACCTGGAGATTGGAACCGCTGGAGATTGGAACCAGCATTCTTAGGCTTAGGAAGCAGGCACCTTAACTGCTAAGCCATCTCTCCAGCCCTCTTTTCTTTTTTTGAGACAAGGTTTCTCACTGGCCTGGAATCCAGCAATTAAGCTGAAGTGGGTGGCCAGCTAGCTCTAGGGATCTTCCTGTTTCTGCTTCCCCAGGGCTGGGATTATAAGCCTGTGCCACCATACGTGGCTTAAAAAAAAATTATCCAGACAGAGAGAGAGAGAGGGAGAGAGAGGGGCAGATAGAATGGTCGCGCCAGAGCATCCAGCCACTGTAAACGAACTCCAGATGCATGTGCCACCTTATGTATCTGGCTTATGTGGGTCCTGGGGAATCGAACCCAGGTGGCAGGCTTTGCAAGTAAGTGCCTTCAACTGCTGAACCATCTGGTTCAAATTCTCTCCAGATGGTTCCAGACCCATCTGGCTTTTGTTATGTGGGTTCTGGAGATCAAACTCAGGTCCTCGTCTTGCAAGGCAAGCACTGTTCCAGCTAAGCCATCTTAGTCCCTGCATGCCCGTTTTGACCATGTTCTCACCCCATTCTCCTGCCACACAAACCACACCCTTCATCCATTCGGGAAACGGTCACAGTGCCAGCATCGGAAATGTGGCAATGAACAGTCAGCGCTGACCTCACAGGGCCCTGTCCTGCACCGAGACTTGCATGTCCTGCATCGAGACTTGCATGATCCAATCTGTCAGGAGTTGCTTCGCCTCATTTGACCTGCAGAGCATGTCTGAAATGTGACCAAGTGCCAGCGTGGAGGTTGGCATAGAGGAGACCAAGTGTCCCGACTGGCTCAGACTGCTGTGGTGAGGAGCTGAGTGACCACGTGTGGCTCTCACAGAAAGCCACCAGGCTCTGGGCCTGCTTCTCTTAGCACCTTGAGAGGCCGAGACCATTATGCAAACAGCTTCCTGGCTCCCCCTGCTGGAACCTGAGCCTTGGCACTCGAGGTCAGGCTATGAGATTGTGCCAAGCAGCCAGGCTGACCACCCTGGACTGAGCAGAACTGAAGTCCTATTGTATGGTCTGAGCCAAAGCTTCTATGAGTCCCAGGCTCCCGTCTGTAGGGTGGGCAGGCGGAGAACTCCTCCACAAGTAGTTACAGCCTCTGGGGTCGCCGAAGGCTGAGTGAAAGGTCACTACGAAGCCCACCAGCAGCCCAGGGGAAGAGGGTCCGTCAGGCCTTGGTTCCTCCTGTGGGATATAGGGAACCCTTAAGGGCAGAAAAGGGGCAAAGAGCTGACTGGGGCTGGGGACCGAGGGGGTGTCTCCTCCACCATCACCTTCCTCATCGTCTCGAGCTGGGTCTGGGGTGCGGCTGGACAGAGCCACACACCCGCCTTTCTTCTTCCTGAAAGGAGCTGTGCTGGTCCTGGCAGCCCCTCCCCCAGGATGAGAGAGAGATGGGCTGAGGCACTCAGAGGACTGCTGAGAAGGGAGGCTGAATGGGAGGCAGGGACAGACAGCCTGAGGAAGAGGAGGAGGGAAGGAATCAAGTGACAGAGACAGGCAGAGATTAGGAGACAGAGAGAGGTGCTGCACAGGACACATGAAGGACTGGGTGACACAGGAGGTTGAGGTGGACCAGGGGAGACCCAGCCAGGCAAAGTCAAGGCCACAGTTCCTTAGCAGATGCGGGCTGGAGTCAAGGTCAGGGCTGTCTTGTCAGTGACCACAAAGAAGCCTCTTCTGCAATGTAGGAAAAGAAGAAGCCGGACTCATACAGGAAGTTGGTGGCCACAGGGAGGTAGAGATGGGGAGTTTCCACCTCCCTCAGTCGCTTGGTTCTGGGGATCGAGGTCATTCTACCAATCATCTCTGCACTCAGGAGCAGCCCCAGCGCTGCTCCCCAGCGCTCCTCTCCTGCCCTCATGGCTCCGCTTCTCTTGTCCTCTGGAGGGGGGCTGGCCGTGGCTTGGGTCATGCTGCTGCTGCTGCTGTTGTCGGTGACACCCCTGCGAGCCGGTGAGTGTTGGGGACCACAACCGTAGGGACTCTGCCCTCACCACAGAGAGGACGGTGGGCCAGGGACAGTGGCTGGGCAGAGGGACAGATGTCTGTCAGGGGAGGAGCTGGTTCTCTCGGACATGACGTAGGTCTGGTCCCTCAACCCCTCACCATGTTCCCTCCGCCACACCTGGACAGGGGGACACCAGCCAGAGGGACAGTCCTGCCTCCTTTTACATAAATGAGAGGTGCAGAAAGGTCTGGGTTTTACCTCTCTGTCCCCTGCAGTGGCTTCAAATTCTCTCCATTCTTGCCAGGTAACTTTTCCAGATCCCGCCAAGTATATCAATATGATATCTTCCAACCAGAACACATCTCTGGCCTTCAGGGCGGCTCTGCAGAAATCTTCTTCTTCTTCCACATCCCCCGGGAGTCAGACAGTGATCTCCAGATGAGGATATCATGGAGATGGCAGCACTTCCACGGGCCATTTATCTACAACAGCAGCCCGCCTTTCATAGCTGAGCACTTCAAGGACCGGCTCTTCCTGGCTTGGACTGAAGGTCAGACCTCCGGTGTCCTCAGAATCCTGAACCTGAGAGACGAGGACGAGTCCACATACTTCTGCCGAGTTAGGCTGAGCAGCGTGAAAAGTGGCCCGTGGCAGTGGCAGTCAATCAGGGGGACCAAACTCACTGTCACCCAGGGTGAGCCGCTGGGGGTCAGCCTCTGCTGCCGGGCTTCCTCATCCCGTAGATGACACCCGGGCTCCATTCTCCCATCTTTGTTTCACACTCCTCTCTCCTGGCTCTGCCCCAGGCCTGGCTTCTGCCCACAGCACTATTTCTCTTCCTTGTAAACTGTAATCCGGCCTCACTCCTCAGCACCTGCCACACTCTGCAGTCCTCCTCTTCCTCCTCCTCCTTCTCTTCTTGTTCCTCCTCCTTGAGGTAGGGTCTCACTCTAGCCCAGGCTGATCTGGAACTCACTCAGTTAGCCCCAGACTGGCCTCAAGTACACGCAAGACACCTACTTCAGCCTCCCGAGTGCTGGGATTACAGGTGTGAACTGCCACGCTTGGCTTAGTTCTCAATCTCTCTCTCTCTCTCTCTTTTTTTTTTTTTTTTTTTTGCTTTTTCGAGGTAGGGTCTCACTGTAGCCCAGGCTCTGTAGTCTCAGAATAGCCTTGAACTCTCAGCGATCCTCCTACCTCTGCCTCCAGAGTGCTGGGATTAAAGGCGTGTGTCACCACACCATGCAAATAACATATATACATATACATACACACACACACACACACACACACACACACACATATATATATATATATATATTTTTTTTTTGAGGTAGGGTTTCACTCTGGTCCAGGCTGACCTGGAATTCACTATGTAGGCTCAGGGTGGCCTCAAACTCTCGACAATCCTCCTACCTCTGCCTCCCGAGTGCTGGGATTAAAGGCGTGTGCCACCACGCCCGGCAACATATATATTTTAAATATTTGTTTTCTATTTTCTTTTTTAAATTTATTTTTATGTATTTATGAGAGAGAGAGAGGGAGGGAGGGGGGAGGAGAGAGGGAGAGAATGGGCATGACAGGGCCTCCAGCCACTGCAAACAAACTCCAGACACATGCTCTCCTTTGTGCATCTAGTTTACATGGGTTCTGGGGAATCGAACTAGGGTCCTTTGGCTTTGCAAGCAAACGCCTTAACAGCTAAGCTGTCTCTCCAGCCAGTTATCAGCCTTTCTTTGATTGAACATACATCCACTGATGAGATTCACAGAGTTGTTTGATAGGGTAATCACTCTTGTTTGCTTTCTATTGTCCACCTAAGTAACCACTTCCTGCATGTATCAGCCCTCTCTGTACCCTTCTTTTGTTTTGTTGAGACAGCAGCTTACTCTCTATGTCTCTACGTGGCCCAGGCTGACTCCCTCTGGACAGTAGGATTATAGGCGTGAACCCGTACGGTTTGCTGTCTGCTCCTCAGTAAATGTGTACACCTACATCATTTTTATTACTCTCTGCCTCTGCGTTTCTTAGGGCTACCACCTCTCTGTTTTGGAACTTTTTCTTTGGAAACTGAAAACACCGTCTATTTTAAAAACGTCACCCCAAAGCCGGGTGTGGTGGCACACGCCTTTAATCCCAGCACTCGGGAGGCAGAGGTAGGAGGATTGCCGAGAGTTTGAGGCCACCCTGAGCCTACATAGTGAATTCCAGGTCAGCCTGGACCAGAGTGAGACCCTACCTTGAAAAACAAAAAACAAAAAACAAACAAACAAAAAAAAAAGTCACCCCATATAATGATGAAAGCATTTTGTACTGTGAGTCAAGCTTACAGTTCATCTCAGCCTCAGCAAGGTTGGCTGCGTGTATGACTGACATATGACTCTGCATTTTATTTTTTTAAAATTATTTATTTATTATTTGAGAGAGAAAAAGACAGAGAGAGAGGGAGGAAGGGAGGGAGGGACAGGGAGAGAATGGGCTTGCCAGGGCCTTTAGCCATTGCAAATGAACTCAAGATGCATACGCCACCTTGTGCATCTGGTTTATGTGGGTTCTGGGGAATCAAACCTGGGTCCTTAGGCTTTGTAGGCAAGTGCCTTAACCACTAAGCCATCTCTCCAGGTCCTGGATTTTATTTTTTTTCTTTTCTATTTTTAAAGATTTATTTTTATTTATTTATTAGAGACAGACAAAGAGGGAGAGAGTGAGAGAGAATGGGCATATCAGGGCCTCTAGCCACTGCAAATGAATTCCAGATGCATGCACCACCATGTATATCTGGCTTATGTGGACCTGGAGAATTGAACCAGGGTCCTTAGGCTTTGAAGGATGGGCCTTAACTGCTAAGCCATCTCTCCAGCTCTGGATTTTCTTTTCTTTTTTTTTTATTATTTTTATTGACTTTTAATCTTACATACCAAAAAAACCCCACCTGATTTTCCCTCCCCTCCCCCATTCCACTTTAGAACTCCGGTCTCCGTCATATCCCCTCCCTTTCTCCATTAGTCTCTCTCCTAATTTGATGACATCATCTTTCTCTTCTATTTTGAGGGTCTTGCAAAGGTATTGCTAGGCACTGCAAGATCATGGATATCGAGGCCAATTTCTGTCTGGGCAGCTGCATTGTAAGAGGTCATATCCTTCCTTTGGCTCTTCCATTCTATCCGCCCCTCTTCCGCGCAATGGTCCCTGAGCCACTGGAGGATGTGACAGAGGTGTTTCAGTGCTAGGCACTCCTCCATCCCTTCTTCTCAGCACTATGTTGCCTTTTGTGTCATCCCAGTGGTCATCACCATCTGAAAAGAGAAGCTTCTCTAGCCAGAAGTGAGAATAGCGTTAATATGTGAACATGAACATTTAGTGTAGTGTCCCCAGGGCAGCTTGGTGGGAATAATATATACATTTAGTCAGACATGAGCAGGCTTATACCCCCAAGGCTCATGACCTCACCTACCATAGACTTTTACTTAGGTTTTTCAGTACCGGGTATGTTTTCCCTCCCATAGAGAGGGCCTTCAGTCTAATTATGGAGCAGTTGGTTACCCCAAGAGTAGACACGCCACTATTGCACCCGTTCAGTCATTGGGCCTGTCTGGCCAAGCTTGAATATTCAGCATCCACTATTTTCACTGTTGATGGCTTCTGTCTCCCATACACTGCGTGCAGTGCAGCTTTTTCCAGCTTTCAGTTGGCTGGTCTACAGGGAGAAGGTTTTCTGCTCAGCACCAGCTTGCTTTCTCAGTGTCCTTGCCTCTCAGGCATGAGATGTCTTCAGCAATAGGGTCTTACTATCTATTTCTCTAGGAAAACCAAGGGCTTTGGCAAAAGCCTTAATGTTTTGGAGGCTACTGGGACCTCCTTGGCCAACATCTCACTGGAAGGAATTCCATCCCAGGTACTGAAAATTTTCTAGTAACAGTCTACATCTTCTAGACATGCTCTTATTCAAAAAAGTAATTTTACATATGTCTTATTGATAATATCTTGAGTTTAGATTGTCCCTCCCCCTGCCCTTTTTGTATGCATTCTCTTCCCATGGCCTCGCTTAGACCATTCCCCTCCCTGTAATCAGTTCTTCTACTTACATATGTGCAATACCATATACTTAAGTCCTTCCCTTTCTTCCCTCCCTTATAGCCTTTTACCCGCTTACTGCTTTCTGGTACCTATTTTTGGTCTGGATTTTATTTTCTAAGTAGTGTGTTATTGTATATTTTCCATGTTGTTTTATATTTTATTTATTTATTTGAGAGAAATGGGGGGGGGAGAGAATGGGTGCACCAGGACCTCCAGCCATTGCAAACAAACTCCGGATACATGTACCACCTTGTGCATCTGGTTTACGTGGGTACTGGGGAATCCAACTGGTGTCCTTAGGCTTTGCAGGCAAATGACTAACCCATTAAGTCATCTCTCCAGCCCGGTTCTTCTGAAGTTTACTTCCCTTTATTTATGTGCATGTACAGGCTCACCAGCGTCTCTTGCTGCTGCAGATTGTGTGTCTGGCTTTATGTGGGTGCTGGGGAGCTGAACCCAGGTTGGCAGGCTTTGCGAGCAAGTGCCTTTAACCACGGAGCCATCTCCTCAGCTCTCCTTGTGGTTCTCTGCTGACTAAAACACTGTGATGGGGCTGGAGAGATGGCTTAGGGGTTAAGGCGCCTGCCTGCTAAGCCTAAGAACGCTGGTTCCAATCTCCAGCGGTTCCAATCTCCAAGTCCCACGTTTAGCCAGATGCAAAGTGACGCAAGGGCGCAATGCCACACTTGCCCACAAGGGGGCGCACACATCTGGATTTCGTTCTCAGCAGCTGAGACACTGCTGGCGTGCCCATCTCTATCTGTCTTCCTCTCCCTCTCTCTCTCTCTCTGTGTCTCTCTCAAAAAAAAAAAAAACAAAAACAAAAACACTGTGATGTGGCTCTTGTCTGCACCAAAGCCAGCCTGTGAAGGTCACAGCGCATCTGTCGTCTGAGTCTCTAGAGCTGCTGCTTTCATCTGGATGGAAAGTCAGGTGGCAGCTGCCAGGGTTGGATGGAACGCAGGAGAGGGAGTTGCTCCCTGGGTTGTTTCCACTTGAGAAAAAGTTTTGGAATTTGATGGTAGTGACTGATGTACAGCAAACAAGTGCTCAGTGCCATTGAACTGTACACTTACTTGTGTGTGGTTATACGATATACATAGTTACATGTATTTACAGCTAGGAAAATAATTTTTTAAATTTATTTTTATTTATTTATTACAGGGGAGGGGGAGAGAATGGGCATGCCAGGGCCTCCAGCCACTGCAAACAAACTCCAGATGCGTGCACCACCTTGTGCAGCTGGCTTACATGGGACCTGGAGAACTGAACTTGGGTCCTTTGGCTTTGCAGGCAAGTGCCTTAACCACTAAGCCATCTCTCCAGCTCGAAAATAATAATTTTTTTGAGGTAAGATCTTACTCTAGCCTAGGTTGATGTGGAACTCAATCTGTAGCTCCAGGCTGACCTCAAACTCATGGCAATCCTCCTATCTCAGCCTCCTGAGTGCTGAGGTTAAAGGTGTGCACCACCACTCCCAGCTGAAAATAACTTTTTGTTCCTGTGACTTAGTGGTCATTGTCTGTAAGTGATGGAATGAAGGTCTAGGGACACACCACCAGTGAGGGTGGATTGTCAGCATTCAAAAGTGGTTTTCTTGGGCTGGAGAGATGGCTTAGTGGTTAAGGCACTTGCCTGCAAAGCCAATCGACCCAGGTTCGATTCCCCAGTTCCCACGTAAGCCAGATGCACAAGGTGGCGCATACATGTAGAGTTCATTTGCAGTGGCTGGAGGCTCTGGTGAGCCCATTCTCTCTCCCCCCTCTCTCTGCCTCTTTCTCTCCTAAATAAATAAAAATAAAATATAAAAAAAAGTGGGACTGGAGAGATGGCTTAGTGGTTAAGGCTCCTGCCTGCAAAGCCTAAGAACGCTTGTTCAAATCTCCAGGTCCCATGTATAGCCTGATGCAAAAGTGACACAAGTGTGCAATGTTGCACATGTATGCAAGGGGCTGCATGCGTCTGGAGTTCATTCACTGTACCTGAAGGCCCTGGTGCGTCCATTCTCTCTCTGCCTCTTCCTCTCTCTCTTTAAAAAAAAAGTGGGGCTGGAGAGATGGTCTAGCAGTTAAGGCGCCTGCCTCCTAAGCCTAAGAACGCAGGTTCCAATCTCCAGTGGTTCCAATCTCCAGGTCCCACGTTTAGCCAGATGCAAAGTGATGCAAGGGTGCAATGCTGCACTTGACCACAAGGGGGTGCACACATCTGGATTTCTTTCACAGCAACAGAGAGGCTGCTGGCACGCCCATCTGTCTTCCTCTCCCTCTCTCTCTGTCTCTCTCCAAAAAAAAAAAAAAAAAAAAAGTGGTTTTCTTGAGCCAGGTGTGGTGCTTTAATCCCAGCACTCAGAAGGCAGAGGTAGGAGGATCTCCATGAGTTCCAGGCCACCCTGAGACTATATGGTGAATTCCAGGTCAGCCTCAGCTAGAGTGAGACCCTACCTCGAAAAAAAGAAAAGAAAATGTTTTGATTCAATGTTTGTAGCTTTTGTCCCCTACTCCCTGTGTGGGATCCCGAGAGCTGCCCCCACTCGTGTTCCCCAAAGTGAGACAAGGCGCAGCACAGTCACCGTCCCGTCCCTCTTCCGGAGAGGGTTACTGATGCTCATCTCTCCCCAGCTGCCGCCACCATCACGCAGAGCCGCAGCGCTGCAGTCACGAGGAGCCAGGGGACTCCAGTCCTGAACCTAGCAGCCATCGTCGGGGTGGTGGTGGCCACAGCTGTGCTCATCAGCCCAGGTGTTGGAATGCTGCTGATCCTCCTCAGGTGGCGGAGCAGGTGAGTGGGGCCTTCTAAAGCTTCACGGTCACGCAAGTGCTGCTGTCAGCCTGGACCACAGAGCTTCTCTCTGCAGTGGCAGAGGTTAGTGCAGAGGCACAGGGCTCGGGAAAGTGCTGGGAATAAGTGACAATTGTGAGCTCAGCCCTAGAAGGGACATCTACATCACAGCACCAAAGCTCAGGTCACATCACGGAAGGAAGAGGGGCATGAAGAAGGGAAGAGCGGGAGGGTGGGGAGGAGTGCTGTGGAACGCCGTGGTGGCTGCATGGGTGAACTGACGCCATGGTGGCTGCAGGCGTGAACTCACGTCATGGTGGCTGCACGGGTGAACTCATGCCGTGGTGGCTGCAGGTGTGAACTCACGTCATGGTGGCTGCAGGCGTGAACTCACGTCATGGTGGCTGCATGGGTGAACTGACGCCATGGTGGCTGCAGGCGTGAACTCACGTCATGGTGGCTGCACGGGTGAACTCATGCCATGGTGGCTGCAGGTGCGAACTCACGTTGTGGTGGCTGCACGGGTGAACTCATGCCATGGTGGCTGCAGGCGTGAACTCACGTTGTGGTGGCTGCACTCATGAACTCATACCACGGTGGTTGCAGGCGTGAACTCACTCATGCCGTGATGGCTGCACACATGAACTCACGCCACAGTGGCTGCATGCATGAACTGACGCCGTGGTGGCTGCATGCGTGAACTCACACCATGGTGGATGCACGTGTGAACTCACTCATGTCGTGGTGGCTGCACACATGAACTCATGCCGTGGTGGTTTCCCTACAAGACTGAGGCTGTCAGCATTTCACCATGGCTGGGGGAGGGGCTCATGAGATCCCACTGTAGCCAGAGGAGCTGTTGGCAGTAATTACTGCTGATGGGCGAGGTTGTGATGATCTACAGTGTGTAGACACTGGTAAATAAACCCTCATCCCAGCACTCGGGAGGCAGAGGTAGGAGGATCGCCATGAGTTCGAGGCCACCCTGAGACTACATAGTTAATTCCAGGTCAGCCTGGGCCAGAGTGAGACCCTACCTCAAAAAAAGAAAAAGAAAAAAAAATAATAAAAATAAACCCCTCATTGACGCTCATGCAAGCAGCCCTAATTTAACTCAGTGGGACACACACACACACACACACACACACACACACACACACACCCCCATAGCAGTTAAAGATTCCTTCTAGTGCTAGAAAAAATGAGACTATATTCTTACATTGAGTGAGACCTCCCTAAGCAAAACTCAATAGTAACGAATTAAAAAGCAAAAACCCTGACAACTTCACTAACGTAAAAAAAAATAATAATAATAAAAACTTAGCCAGGCATGGTGGCACACGCCTTTAATCCCAGCACTCAGGAGGCAGAGGTAGAAGGATTGCCATGAGTTTGAGGCTACCCTGAGACTATATAGTGAATTCCAGGTCAGCCTGGGCTAGAGTGAGACCCTACCTCAAAAAAAAAATACCCCCCAAAAACAAAAAAACCCACAAAACTTTAGAGTGGATAAGTTAGCTCAGCAGCTAAAGGCATTTGTTTGCAAAACCTTGTTTGCTGGCCTGTGTTCAATTCCCCAGAACAGGACCCATGTAAGCCAGGTACACCAAGTGGCGCATGTGTCTGGAGTTCTTTTGCAGCGGCAGGAGACCCTGACATGCCCATAGTCTCCCTCTGCCTCACATAAACAAAATTAAAATTAAAAAAAAATTTAAAAAATTGTTACAGAGAAAACAGAGTGTCTGTCCCCTGGCAGAGAGACAGAGCCCTAAAGAGAAAGTTCCTTAGGGAGCAGGAGATGGGTTTAAAGATCCAGCTCAGATAAAAATTCAAAAATCTATAAAACACAGCTGTGCCTGACTGCGACTTTCTTCCTCAGCCATCAACCATTCCAGTTAACATCCGAAGGACTGTGTTGGTTAGGAACTGTCCAGCTATAGCTCCAGAGATGAGAAGTAACTGCAGTTTAAACAACAGAGTTTGGGCTTATTTTTCGTCTACTAAAAAGAAATAAAGACAGACAGCAGAGGCCGCCGTTCTTAGGGTCTGAGGCTCCAACACGCATATCCCCGATTCATTATGAAGTTTGCCTCATGGTCTGAGATGGCTGCCAGAACTCCATGCAGGGCAGAAACGGGGCTCAGGAAGAAAGGACCAAAAGATTACACCCCAACTGCTCACCACCCTCTCAGAGAGTCTTCCTAGATGTGTCACCTACGACTAGAATGTAGTCACGTGTCCCTCACCTATCTGTTATCCATTAGAGTTCTGCAACTGAGTGTAAAAGCAGAGTGGATCACCACGACTGGAGGTGAGCTAAGAGTGGCAGACGGGACTGGGGGAGTCAAGGAACCAGCAAGCGAACGTGAACGGACAGGCGAAGGTTCTGCAGCTTGGATTCAGGAAGGAGGAAGTGAATTCACTGTGATGCAAGACAGCTAGTTGGGCGAAGCTCACCGTTAGCGCACTTAACGGAGAAAGACGGAGAGCTGTATGCAAGACTGAGAACAAGGCAAGATGATCCACTCTCCCTGCTTCTAGGCACTGTAGTATTGCAAGTTCAAGCCAGAGCAATTAAGAAGAAGAAGAAAGAAAAGGCGTTCCATATGGGAAAGGAAGAAGCGAAGTGGTCTGCTTGCAGGGAGTATGATCTTAGATGTTGAAAAAGCTAAAACGCCACCACAAGTCTGTTAGAGCTACAGGCTAGATTTCAGCAAAGCAATGGGGTCAGCACAGGAAAACCGGTGTCTCTTTTCTCCAGACGGAGCAAGGAGCCCTGTCTCCAGAAAGCACGCAAAGGCTCGGTCGAGAGGCACACTCTAAATTTTCCTCTGGCCTCACAGTGTGCACAATGCATGCACATATCACACACTGTGCACAAACGCATGCAGAAAACAATTAAAGAGGAAACACATAAATGGAGGGGCGGGCTGGAGCGATGGCTCAGCGGGTAAGGCACTTGCCTGCAAAGCCTAAGGATCCAGGTTCAGTTCCCCAGGACCTACACATAAGCCAGCTGTACAAAGTGGCACATGCATCTGGAGTTCATTGGCAGCAGCTAGAGGCCCTGACGTGCCCATTCTGTCTCTCTGCTGGGCACTCCCAGCACTCAGGAGGCAGAGGTAGGAAGATCGCCGTGAGTTCAAGGACAGCCTGAGACTACATAGTGAATTCCAGGTCAGCCTGGACTAGA
Source organism: Orientallactaga sibirica (assembly GCA_036365145.1). Classification (NCBI taxonomy): domain Eukaryota; kingdom Metazoa; phylum Chordata; class Mammalia; order Rodentia; family Dipodidae; genus Orientallactaga; species Orientallactaga sibirica. The sequence goes on along the minus strand of JAEOAD010001990.1, from coordinate 1,977,472 downwards.
GGGAGATCCTATCTTGAAAAACTGAAAATAATAAATAAATAACTATAAATAAATAAATAAAAAGTGGCAGTCAGCTCATGCTTGACGAATGGAAGATCCGACACATTGAGATGCATTACCCCCACACAGCCTACAAATTTAATACACACCTAGCCAATTGCTACAGAAATGAATAATTCATATTCCCAAATTCACAAAGATTCTAAAATCACAGTGAATGGGGCTCCCACTGCCTGATCTCAGAATATATTAAAAGCTACAGCGATGAACCCAGCATGGCATTGGCATTCACACAAACAGATAGTGGGGCGGAATAGAAAGCTAGGGAAAATGCTTGGAAACCAACATTCTCACGGTCTTCCGGAAGGGTGCCAAGACCATTTGATAGGGAATAAAGTACCAGAACCCCCTGAGTGGCAGAAGAATAGAGCCAGGGAGCCAAAGTCCGAGCAGGATTCGAACCGTGAGGCTGAAGCTGTGAGGGTGGACACAGGGAGGAAAGCTCCATGGGGGAGAGGAAGAAGGTGGGGTGCATGCAGGGGAGGGAAAGCAGGTATGAGCAGGGAGCCGTGGGAGAGGGGACAGGATGGAGGCAACGGACCCAGTAGTGCTTCTGTGGGGCCAGACCTCGTGCTCTTGTTGACTTCCAGGCCGGGGCGGAGCTTCTCAGATGACTCTATGCCTGGGCTGGCTATCCAGAGCACAGAGCCCAGTCTGGAGGGAAGGCAGGATGCAGGATGGCCACGGCCAGCGCACTGACACCCTCTCTCTTCTCCAGCAGGCCTGCAGACTGAGCCGGTACACCCACGGATACACCCACACCGGTGAGCACTTGTCCTCCATGGGCTGGGGGCAGGCGGGGCGCCGATCACTGGAAGGAAGCTCGTTATGAGAACCAGTGAGAGGCACCCTTCATAGCTGCCCTGCTGACCACGTCTCACCCAGTGCTTTTCCCCCTTTGACCGCAGATCAGCGGCTGGGGCCTCCACAGGTCAACCCCTGACAGTAGAGCAGCACTGATTCTGATTCTCCTACATGGCTGGTTCTAGCCCAGGCAGTAGCAGAAGACAGAGACAAGGCTGGACCCTTCCTCTGAACCATCCCATTCCAGCAGCAGCAAACCTAGCACAGCCTTTTGTTCTAGTCCAGTCCTCTGAGCCCCGACCCAGCAGGAAACCTCATTACTGGATCCTCTGCCCATCTGTCACACCAGCCTACTTCAGCACGCCCTGGTGTGTGTGTGTGTGTGTGTGTGTGTGTGTGTGTGTGTGTGTCTTCCTCTATCACTCTCTACTTTATCTACGAAGACAGGGTCTCTCACTTGAAGTCCAGAGCACACTGGCTCAGCCAGACTAGTCAGCTAGCTTGGCCCCTGGATCCCCAAGCTGGAGGGCCGGGGTTACAGGTGGGCCACCACATCCCCTAGCATTTACATGGGTGCCAAAGATCCAAACTCCAGACTTCAGGCTTGTGTTTGTGCAGCAAGGACTTGATGCACCGAGCATCTGCAGCCTTTTTGGGGTGTTTTCTTCCTCCAGGACAACAGGCAGACCCCAAAGGTCAGCAGTTCAGACTCGGGCCTGAAGGAAGTAAAGGGAGGTGGGCAAGGTGAAGGTGGGAGGACAGAGGGCTGAGGTGTGGGCAGGACACTTAGGTCAGAGGTGACCTGCTGCTGTGAGACAGGGACAGCCACAGCTCTGCTCTCTCTAACCTCCTTCCTGGTCCCCCAGGATGACAGCAGCAACTGTACCTCCCTCGTCCTCTCCAACCCAGCCTCACCAAGGGCATCTGCTGACCCCTGTCCATAGAAACCTCCAGGAGGACATCTACACTCTGTCCTAAAGACCTAACGAGAGCGACTGGGTGACAATCCTGGAGTCACCTACGCTTCTCAGAGGAAGACTCCCAGCCTCCCATAAATACCCAAGGCCAGAGGCAGACAGCCCACAAGCCAGCGAGTTTAAAGGTCACAAAAGAACTTAGAGAAGCTATGAGTTCTCTCACACCTTCTTGTCTGATGCTCAAATAAATAAATAAATAAATAAATAACACCACCACAGAATTTTCCTAAATGCATGAATGGAGAGAACTGAAGCCATGTTCAACTTCTCCCCTACCAAAAATGAACACTTGCCGGGCGTGGTGGCGCACACCTTTAGTCCCAGCACTCGGGAGGCAGAGGTAGGAGGATCGCTGTGAGTTTGAGGCCAGCCTGAGACTACATAGTGAATTCCAGGTCAGCCTGGGCTAGAGTGAGACCCTACCTTGAACCTCCCCCTTCCCCCAAAATAACTCTAGTGGACAACTCATGCTCGTGGCCGCTCCTCTAGGATTTAAAAAAAATATTTTATTTTTATTTATTTATTTAAGAGAGGGAAGGAGGAAGAGAGAGAGAGAGAGAGAGAGAGAGAGAGAGAGAATGGACACACCAGGGCTTCTAACCACTGCAAATGAACTCCAGATGCATGTGCCACCTTGTGCATCTGGCTTACGTAGGTCCTGGGGAATTGAACCTGGGTCCTTTGGCTTTGCAGGCAAGGGCCTTAACCTCTAAGCCATCTCTGCAGCCCGATTTTTTTTTTTTTTTTTGAGATAGGATTTCATGTAGCCAAAGCTGGCCTGGAACTCACTGTAGCTGAGATGACTGTGAACTTCTGATCTTCCTGCCTCCAACTTCCAAGTGTTGGGATCACAGGCTGTGCCACCATGCCAGCTGTGGTTTCAATATAAAATGTCTCCCACAGCCTGAGTGTGTGACTCCCTCACGCTACTTCCTCCCTGCTGCTGCTGTGTGAGCCAGCTTCCTGTTCATACTGCACTTTCTCTGCCACCGTGGAGCGTCCCCTGGAAACTGTAAGCCTGAAATAAACCTTTTTTTTTCCTTCAAGCTGCTTCTAGTCGGGTGTGTTGTCTCAGTAAGAACCAGGCTTCCTCAGGCCAGGGACTACAGATCTCAAACACTGGTACCGGAGCCAGGCGTGGTGGTGCATGCCTTTAATCCCAGCACTCGGGAGGCAGAGGTAGGAGGATCGCTGTGAGTTCGAGGCCACCCTGAAACTACATAGTGAATTCCAGGTCAGCCTGAGCTAAAGTGAGACCCTACCTCGAAAAACAAAAAAACAAAACAAAACAAAACAAAACAAACAAACAAACAAACAAAAAACCCCCCAAAACCCAAAAACACTGGTACTGGGGCTAGAACCCAAAGTCTGCTCCCCAATCTAACAGTAATTTACCCTTGAGACAGGTCAAAAATACACATCTCTCCCTAGAACTATTTGGCTAGTGATTTACTTATATTTGAAATGTCAGATATCCACTCATGTAGCCGCTGTGGAACTGGCTATCTGGAGAAGAGTGCAGGGTCTGGGGTGCGTCACCATGAAATGTTATTTCTGGGGACATTAAAACCAATGACTCAAGGAACACAATGGTGGGGGGGGAGCTTTATCACAACAAGTTCATGGATAATAGGGGATAATGTCCAAAAAATAAAATGAAATGAACAAAATAAAATAGAAAAGAGACAAACAACAGCAGCAGCAGCAGCAACAACAAAAAAGTCGTGCTAATGGGTTGCAGACACAAGGTTTATGCTTGGCTGGAATAGCATATGAGCAGATACCAGGACAGTCACAAATGTCCCAGTGGTCTGCTATTCTGACACGCAGGCTGAATGAAGCTCACCACATGTCCTGGGGTCAGAAAATCTATGGAAAACGTACTGGTTAGCAATTCTTGTCACCTGTACCCCCAGTTCCGTTTATGAGCCAGGTGTGGCTCACTGTGGAGTCTTCATCAAGCTACAACGGCATCTTTTTGCAGAAGAACACAGCAAAGAGGTAACTTTCCCTGGGCGACTGACTGGCCATTAGGAGGCTTCCGTCAGAGCTTGTCACCAACAGCGAAGCTCCCGGGAGACAGCCTCACACCGCTCAGCTGCGTCACCTCCGAAATGAGTGACTTCTAAATCCACTCAGAGCAAGTGGAGCTAAAGCAGTTACTGATCTCCCTCATTTACACCCTTCCATCTTTGCCCCTCCTCTTCCTCCTGGATCTGTGGTCATCATCGATCCGCCTACATCCAGCTGAACCAGGGCGTAGATGTGGGTTAGAGAAGTAAACTAAGCCTGCTTAGCCCTCACTTCGAAGGAGTTCAGGCTCCTTCGCCCAGTGCTGAACCAGCCCAGAATGCTTGTCTGGGTCACTGAACCAGAAGTCCAGGAGAAGGGGATGAGCTGAGTCTTTAAACATCGGTGGAAGCTGACTACTGGAGGAGGTTAAGATGGCCTAGCCTTGGGGGCTGGAGAGATGGCTCAGCAGTTAAGGCACTTGCTTGCTAAGCCCAAGGACCCAGGTTCTATTCCCCAGTACCCACGTAAACCTGGATACACCTGGATGCATGCATCTGGAGTTTGTTCGCAGTGGCTAGAGGCCCTGATGCACCCATTCTTTCTCTCTCCATCTACCTCTCCCTAAAATAAATAAGTAAATATTCAAAAAAATTGTCTAGGACTGGAGAGGTGGCTTAGCAGTTAAGGCGTTTGTCTGCAAAGCCTAAGGACCCATGTTCGACTCTCCAGATCCCACATAAGCCAGATGCACAAAGGTGAGGCAAGTGCAAGGTTGCACATGCCCACTAGGTGGTGCAAGCGTCTGGAGTTTGACTGCAGTGGCTGAGGCCCTGGAGTGCCAATTCTCTCTCTCTCTGTCTCTCCCTCTTGATCTTGCTCTCTCTAAAACAACATTGTCTAGCTTTGGGAAGGGAAGTCTTGTTTCAGGTGAGATCTCTGGCTAGAACCTCACCAAGGCAGGAGAAAAGAAAACAGCAAATGACCTTGTTTGTGATGAGATGAATCCCAGCAAGACACGGTCTGTGAGCCCATGGCGTGCACGGAGGGCACCAGGGAGGGAAGGAGACAGGGGCTCAGGGAGCTCAAGTGTGGGTCATAGCCGCCGGCCTTCTTCCTGTCCCTGCTGCTGGATACACTAGACCTGATATTCCCAATGGCACCCAAACTCCAGGCCCTTCTCTTCTAAAAACTTCCCTGTGACAGCTTGGTGGCTACAGGTGACTCCAAATTCTTGTCACTCATGCGGGGGGAAACAGGAGGAACAGGCCAGGAGACTGACTGCACGGTGTCCTGACTGAGATCACACCCCACAACAGATTCCCTCATGGAGTTTGCTGGGCCCAGATAGCTGAAAGTGAAAATGTGTGACACTTGGATCTCAGGGGACAGCAGGTGGCAGCAGAGGGGCCTGAGCACCAGCTGAAGCTTCGGGATCCTGTGCTGTCAAAGTGGTTTAGCAGCCGGCCTGTGGTACCCCTAGTGGGATCCAGCCCCTCTTTAGGTGACTTTGTACCCTCAGCACATAGAGTGGGACAGGCCCGACAGAACCTGGGAACTGGGTAGGTGCTCTCTCAAGACCCTGCTTGGGCTGGGGATGTAGCTGCCTAGAGAGGGTTACCAGATGCATGAAGACCTGGGTTCCATCCCCAGGGCCAAATACATTGGTCATGGTGGTTCATGCCTGTGATCCTAGCATTTAGGAGGTGACAGCACAAGGATAAGAAGTTCAAAGTCGGGGCTGGAGGGATGGCTCAGTGGTTAAGGTGCTTGCCTGCAAATCCTAAGGACCCCGGTTCGATTCCCCAGTGCCCACGTAAAGCCAGGTGCACAAGGTGGCACATGCATCTGGAGTTCATCTGCAGTGGCAGGAGGCCTTGGCACACCCATTCTCTGTCTACCTGTCTCTCTCTCATAAACAATAAATAATAAATAAATAAATAAAGTTCATGGTTGTTAGAAACAGAATGACTCCACGTCTGCCATTGAGCTGAGACCTCCCTCTTGTTTCTTTTTCTGCTTTTTCTTAGAATATTTATTTATTTGCAAGGAGAGAGAGAGAGAGAGAGAGGAAAGGGGGAGAGGGAGAGAAGGGGGTGCTTCAGGGCTTCCTGCCATTGCAAATGAACTGCAGACACATGTGCCACTCTGTGCATCTGGCTTTATGTGGGTACTAGGGAATCGAATCTGGGCCTTTAGGCAGAACCATCTCTCCAGCCCCTTTCCAGCTTTTTCTAACAAATTCTAACAAGGTCATCCTTGGCTAGGAGGGCAGGGAGGCAGTGCTGCCTTCAGGGAAGTGTGGACGGGCTGTGGGGATTAGTACAGCTGAGTGGGGGAAGTCACATCCACATGTGTTGTCACATCGGGGAGCTAGATGCCATTTCCTCTGGTGCAACCAGTCTTCCTTCCCCTCCGAGCTGTTGGCACACCCACACCTGAGGGCCCCTGTCCTTCCCCGGGGAGAGGGATTCTGAGCTGGGGGCGGAGATAGCAGGCAGGACTTAGGGGAGGAGACTCAGGGATGGCTTTCCTTACCTCAGTTCACCTTGCACAAAGCCAGATCAGACACCAGCCCTCAAACATGCCTCAGAAATTGCGGGCTGTGCTGGGTGCACTGGTGTAGGTCTGTTGCCCTCGCTGCTCTGGAGACTGAGGCAGGAGGATTCCTTGAGCCCAGGGCTTCCAGACTCTGTTACAAAAGTAAATGCATAAGCTGGGCGTGGTGGCACATGGCTTTAATCCCAGCACTCGGGAGGCAGAGGTAGGAGGATTGCCATGAGTTCGAGGCCACCCTGAGAGTACATAGTGAATTCCAGGTCAGCCTGGACCAGAATGAGACCCTACCTTGAAAAACCAAAAAAAAAAAAAAAAAAAAAAAAAAAAAAAAAAAAAAAAGGTAAATGCATAAATAAATAGATAATGACAAAGATTAAATAAAACAAAGCTTGGGGCTGGAGAGATAGATGGCTTAGTGGTTAAGGCATTTGCTTGCAAAGCCAAAGGACCATGTTTTGATTCCCCAGGACTCACGTAAGCCAGATACACAAGGGGCGCATGCATCTGGAGTTCGTTTGCAGTGGCTGGAGTGCCCATTCTTTCTTTCTCTTTACCTCTTCCTCTCTCTCTCAAATAAATAAATACATAAAATATTTTTAAAAAGCAGGGCTGGAGAGATGGCTTAGGGGTTAAGGCCAAACCCTAAGAACACTGGTTCCAATCTCCCCAGGACCAATCTCCAGGTCCCACGTTTAGCCAGATGCAGAAGTGACACAAGGGCGCAATGCCGCACTTCCACCACAGGGGCGCACACATCTGGATTTCGTTCACAGCAGCTGAGACACTGCTGGCCCCCATCTGTCTTCTCTTCTCTTTCTCTCTTCTGTCTCTCTCTCTGTGTCTCTCTCAAAAAATAAATAAAATAAAAAGTTAAAAAAAAATTTTTTAAAAAGCAAAGGCTGAACTTCTTGTCTCCACTGGCCAAGTGGAACCAAATGCTTCTAACTCCCCAAGCCCCCTTTTATCTCTTTTGTAATTTTTTAGAATGTTTTAAAAATATTTATTTATTTTATTTATTTGAGAGGGAGAGAGAGGCAGAGAGAGAAAAAGAGAGAGAGAGAGAGAGAGAGAGAGAGAGAGGCAGAGAGAATGGATGCACCAGGGCCTTCAGCAACTGTAAATGAACTCCAGAAGCATGTGCATCTGGCTTACATGGGTCTTGGGGAATCAAACCTGGGTCCATTGGCTTCATAGGCAAATGCCTTAACCACTAAGCCATCTCTGTAAACCTTTTTTTTTTTTGGGGGGTTTTCTGAGGTAGCTCAGGCTGACCTGGAATTCACTCTGTATTCTCAGGATGCCCTTGAACTCTAGGCGATCCTCCTACCTCTGAGGTGTGTGCCACCACACCCTGCTTTTTTTTAGTGTTTTTGAGACAGGGTCTCACTAAACAGCCATGGCTGGCCTGAAACTTGCTATGGAGTCTGGGCTAGTTTTGATCTTGCAGCAATCCTCCTGCCTCTGCTTCTGGAGTGCTGGAATTGCAGGCATACACCACCACCACCTCTCAAGACCTCTTTTACCTCCTTTTGCAAGCTCCTGAACTTTGCCAGCCTGGAGGGAAAACATTGTGCCTCGCGTCCCTGTCACCCACTTCTCCACACTTGGCTATGTCTACCTCTGTAGAAAAGCAGGCACGCAGGACCCATGGAAAGCCAATGAACAAAGTGACAAACACATCTGGAGTTTGCTTTCAGTGGCAGGAGGCTCTGGTCCACCCATCCTCCCGCTCATAAATTTAAAAAAATATTTTTTAAACTTCTTTTTATTTTATTTTTTTTTAAAAAAATTTTTAAATTTATTTTATTTATTTTTGGAGAGAGAAACAGAGACAGAGAGGGAGAGGGAGACACATTTGGGCACACCAGCAGTCTCCCAGTTGCTGTGAACGAACTCCAGATGCGTGCACCCCCTTTGTGGGCAAGTGCAGCATTGCGCCCTTGCGTCTCTGCATCTGGCTAAACGTGGGACCTGGAGGTTGGAACCAGCGTTCTTAGGCTTAGCAGGCAGGCGCCTTAACCACTAAGCCATCTCTCCAGCCCTAAACTTCTTTTTATTGACAACTTCCATAATTGTAGACAATAACCCATGATAATTCCCTCCCCTACATAAAATATTTTAAAACCAAAACATTCGTGTGTTTAACGTGTGCGTGTGCGTGTGCGCATACACACACGGGTAAACAAACACCTGATGCTTATGCCATGCTTTGGGTCTGGCTTTGTGCGGATGCTGGGTGGCAGGCTTTGCAAGCAAGCACCTTTAACACTGATCCATCTCCCCAGCCCTGCACTTAACTTTTAAACTGCATGCAGACCTTCTGGTCAACAGCTGTTCCCGTTGTAATAACCCCTTCCTTTCCTGCTGGCAAGGATCCTTTCCAATAATGGCTCTCCCGACTAAGCCGGATTTGTTTCTACTTGATACTCTTGAGAGAACAAGAGGAGATGGATATGGCTGACTCAGATTTCAAGAGGCCCAGCAGGTGTTTGGGACACCTGACGCCCCTGATCCCCAACCGCCTAGGATGTGCGGGCCGTGGACCCCACCACTGTTGGGACAAAGTGGTTTCCTGTTCAAACGGAAAAAGCTACAGGATTTTTATTTATCAACACAGACCCAGGGGAACTACATAGCCCAGCAGGTTCATCCAGCCACCTTCTCTCACTCCTTCACTCCCAGGGCAATCCCTTTGGCTGCTGCATTCTAGAGACAAGCCACGAAGCAGGGATGAGCTGATGCGAAGATGGAGAGTCTGGGCCACACCGTCCATCGCCCCTTTCTCAGGAACCAAGTCAAGGAAATGCATCAGAGCAGAAAGTTACTGCTTGGCGGTTTTTGCCTATCTGAACATCTCTTGGAAGTTACAGAAACAGGGCCAGCACAAAGGGGTCTTCTGTCCTGGACTCCTCTGATGGGCTCCCCAGCTACTGACCCTCAGGCCAAGAGCCAAGTCCACCTGTGCTGGGAGCGGCCCCAGGGAAGCTGCACAGGGAAGACAGGGGCTGAGCTGCAGATCTGCTGTGACCAGCAGAGGGCGTCTAGGCTCCAGAGAAGGAAGACACAAATTCTCAGAACCACGGGGTAGAAACGCAGGTTCAAGACCCTGTCTCCTGGATTCTTTTAAAAAATATTTTATCATTTATTTATTTAGAGGGAGAGAGGGAGAGAATGGGAGCGCTAGGGCCTGTAGCTGCTGCAAATCAAACTCCAGACACATGTGCCACCTTGTGCATCTGGCTTTATGTGGGTCCTGGGGACTCGAACTCCAGTCCTTAGGCTTTGCAGGCAAGCACTTAACTGCTGAGCCATCTCTCCAGCTCCACTCCTGTATCCAGGTAAAGCAAGCAAGGTGGCCTAGGAGTTGATTGACTGTGGACAGGTCATCTTGGTGCCCTGGCTCACCTTTTCTCTTTCAGCGAGGTGAAATCATGGCTCCTTCTAGCAGACTCTTTGATACACCATCCGCCCCAAACTTTAGATGGGGAAACTGAGGCACGAGAAACCAAGCCTACTTGTACGCAATAATCAAGGAGTGAGACTTCCTCACCCAGTTCTGAATACAAATTTGAAGTTAGCAGCATGGCCCAGACAGACCTTCAAAGTTCCAGAACCTTCCATGTCCCTTGAAGCAGCAATTTACAGTGGGATAGGGAGCAATGTACAAGGTGGGAACCCAATGTAGCTGTGAATCTCAGACTTGAGTCCTAATTTAGCCACATGGAGCTACACGGACCTCTCTGAGCCTCCGTGTCTACAGGGTCTTGGAAGTGATTGGCACTGAGGTAGGGGTGAGTGGGAAAATGCTTTGTTCTGAGGAACAAACACTGGCCTCAGTTTGGTGTTTCCATGAATCTAAGATGGGTCCGGCGATGTCCCAGGGAGACAGAAGAGATGAGGAAACCACTGATGGATCACAAAATCCCCGAGGTAAGGGACCAGTCTGGGGCATTCGAAGATGAGTATTGTTGACCCTGACTGCTCCAGGGAGCCTGGGCCGGGTGAGCAGATGCTGTGATGTGGCCCAGCATGCGGGGTCTGTAAGGTGCCCAGCACCGCTGATCTTTCTCTAAGTGCCAGGTGACCTTCAGGACTGTCAGTGATCTCCCTCATAGCCTTGCCTGCAGCTCCATCTTTAAAAATAGAAAAGCCCATTGCTTATTCAATGAGCTCTTTTGTTAGAAAGAAAGAAAGAAAGAAAGAAAGAAAGAAAGAAAGAAAGAAAGAGAAAGAGGGAAGGAAAGAAAGAGAGAGAGAAAGAAAGAAAAGCTGCCATTTCAGTCTCTGCCTCCCATCTTGCCATCAGCATGCCCCTCACTGGGGGTGCCAAGCTCCCAGCCCCTGGGGGAGCAACTGAGCCACACCCCCAGCCCTCACACAAGGAGCTCTCTGACTCTTATTTGGGGTCTGGTGGTTGAACTGCAGTTACTCAAGCTTGTGCAGTGAGCACTTTTTTCCACTGAGCCATCTTCTCAGCCCTGTTTTTTTTTTTTTACCTTTTTGACTCTGAATGAGTTTTTTTTTTGCCCAGGCCTGTGGTCAATGGGTCTCATGGGGTCTGTGGAGTTCAGGCTGATTGTTCCTGGTTTCTGAATCCCACTATGTTAGTCTCAGGGTGGCCCCTGTCTCCCACACCAGCCCTGCATGCAATTCCATACTCTGGAATTCACCACTGCCTCCCTTTGTTTTTATTTAAAATATGGGATTAAAAAGGCGAGAGAGCCAACTTTCACATCAGTCTTGGCCTTTCCACCTTTTTTTTTGTTGTTTTTAGGAAACAAACTCCATCAGCATGGATCCCCTCCACAACTTTATGTATTTGCTGATGTTGGACTGAACTCCTGACCCTCACACCTCCACCTCCCAAGAACAAACTGGGATCCGATTATGATGGGCCTGAACTCCTGACCCTCACACCATGCCAAGTGCTGGGATTATGGTTTTTTTTTTTTTAAAGATTTTATATTTATTTATTTATTTGAGACAAAGAGAGGGAGAAAGAGTGAGAATGGGAGCGTCAGGGCCTCTAGCCACTGCAAATGAACTCCAGGCGCATGTGCTACCATGTGCATCTGGCTTACGTGGGACCTGGAGAATCAAACCAGGGTCCTTAGGCTTCGCAGGCATGCGCCTTAACCACTAAGCGATCTCTCCAGCCCTTGGCTATAGTTTTAAATTTTTGAATGGCCATATTAAAAGCATAAAAAAGCAGGCTATTTTAATTACATGTAATTATATGATATATAACAATGTATAGTAATATTGTATACATGGATTTGAGACAAGGTTTTTCTATTTAGACCTTGCTGGTCTCAAACCCATGATCTCCTTGTCTCCTTCTTTTTTTTTTTTTTGGTTTTGCAAGGTAGGGTCTCACTCTGGTCCAGGCTGACCTGGAATTAACTATGTAGTCTCAGGGTGGCCTCGAACTCATGGCGATCCTCTTACCTCTGCCTCCCCAGTGCTGGGATTAAAGGTGTGCGCCACCACACCCGGCTCCTTGTCTCCTTTTATGTTCAAGGATTCCAGGCTTGTGTCACTAGTCAGACCTTTCCTTGAGCACATTATGTTCGGGGTATCACCATCTCACCATATAATCAATAGAACATTTATGAACGAGACGGTCTCCTTTCATGCTCCATCTTTGGCATCTGGTATAGTTTCTTCTTGCAGTATATTTCAGTGCAATCCATATTTAGATTCCATAAAATATACCCATACAAACCCCAGTTGTTTCCAACATAACTAAGTCTGCCAAGACAGAATTGGAGATTGATCTTAAAATGCAATGTTAATGAAATAAAGTTGAGTTCCTCAGCGACATGTGGTGGCACACTCCTGTCACCCTAGCTCTTGGGAGGTTGAGGCAGAAGGATCATGAGTTCAAGCCCGGCCTGAACCACATGGGGAGACCTTGTCTCAAAATACAAACACAGCCGGGCGTGGTGGCGCACGCCTTTAATCCCAGCACTCGGGAGGCAGAGGTAGGAGGATCTCCGTGAGTTCGAGGCCACCCTGAGGCTACATAGTGAATTCCAGGTCAGCCTGGACCAGAGTGAGACCCTACCTCAAAAAATCAAAAAAAATAAAAATAAAAATAAAAAATAAAAACCACAAAGGAAAGCAGGGGATGTCACCTAGGAGCTGACTGGAACACCTCGCTCCTTTAGCTCATTTCCTCTCACGTCAATCCTATGATGCAACAAATATTTTTTAAAATTTAACTATTTATTTGAGAGAAAGAGAGTGAGTGATATGAGCACGACAGGGCCTCCTGTCACTGCAACAAACTCCAGACACATGCTCCACTTTGTGCGTCTGGCTTCATGTGGATACTGGGGAAACAAACCTGGGCCATCAGGCTTTGCGAGCAAGCGCCTTTAACCGCTGAGCCCTCTCCCCAGCCTGCAACAAATATTTTTAGCTGCATTTTATTTTATTATTTTAAAATTTTGTTTATTTTTATTTATTTATTTATTTGAGAGAGAGAGAGAGAGAGAGAGAGGAGAGAGAAATGGGCACACCAGGGGCCTCCAGCCACTGCAAACGAACTCCAGATGCATGTGCCACCTTGTGCATCTGGGGAATTGAGCCTCGAACCAGGATCCTTAGTTGTCACAGGCAAGTGCTTAGCCACTAAGCCATCTCTCCAGCCCTTAGCTGCATTTTAAAGATGAAGGAGGAACTGAAGGTACAGGGAGGCTCAGTATTTGCACAGTCACACATCCAGTAATTATGTAAGCTGCTTCCAAAGGCCATGTCGAAATCAACAAAGAGGAATCAATTTTCAGCTCTTTTGCCCATGACCCCATAGAAAGGAGTATACTGTATATGCAGATTCAGCCTCTCTTTCTCTCTCTGACTCTCTCTCTGAAAATTATTTTTATGAAGTATTAATTACAACAGTACGTGTAATTCTATTTTAGACTATTCTATTTCCTTCTGGCTCATTTGCCAATACTGGTTGTGACCCGTCAAACTGATTTCATGACCTATTCCATTATACTATTTTTTTTTTTTTTTTTTTTTTTTTTTTGGTTTTTCGAGGTAGGATCTCACTTTAGCTCAGGCTGACCTGGAATTCACTATGTAGTCTCAGGGTGGCCTCGAACTCACAGCGATCCTCCTACCTCTGCCTCCCGAGTGCTGGGATTAAAGGCATGCGCCACCACGCCCGGCCCATTATACTATTTTAACAAAAAAATTTTTTTGAGACAGGCTGTGTAGCCCAGAATGGCCTCGAACTCACAATCCTACTGAGTTCTGGTATTAGAGGCACGCGCATAACAGACTTGATTCTTCCCCTTAAAGGACTGTGGATTGGGGTTCCACACTTACGATCTTACTTAACCTTGCTGGATCCTCACAGGCTCTCCATAGCCCCTCTAAGGGTTAAATCACCAGCATGTGAATTTTGGAGGAGGGGCACAAGCTTTGCACCCACATATAGTCTGTAACGCTTTTAGCAAAGGTGTGTGTGTGCAAGCGTGCGTGTGTGTGTGCAGATGTGTGGACCTCACACACTCACATGCAGAGACCAGAGGATGATGTCAGGTGTCCTCTGTCACTCTTCTGCCCTGAGACAAAATCTCTCACCGAACCTACAGCTCATGCCTTCATTTTTAAAATTTTTAATTATTATTATTTTTTTGTTATATCCAGGTAGGGTCTTGCTCTAGCTCAGGCTGACCTGGATTTCACTATGTAGTCTCAGGCTGGCCTCAAACTCACGGCGATCCTCCTACCTCTGCCTCCCGAGTGCTGGGATGAAAGGCGTGTCCCACCATGCCCGGTTTCATGCCATTTTTATTTTTTGTTAGATTAGCTAACTAGTGAACCCCACCGATTGCCCTGTCTCCAACTCCCTCGGCACTGTGGCTACACGCGTGCATGGCTATGCGTGGCTTTTTATGAGGGTGCGAGGAATCCAATTCAGGTCCTCACGCTTCTGCAGCTGGTGCTCTGAGCCACTCCCACCGCCCACTGAGCCATCTCCCTAGGAGAGTGAGGCTGGCCTGTGCCTTGGGGACCAGAGTGAGAGCAAGGTAAGGTCTGCTCATGTCATGATCCAAGACCCCTGAGTCCAGACAGAGAGAGAGAGAGAGAGAGGGGGGGGGAGACGTGGATCTTGGCTCCATTGGAGTTTCCGGCTGTCATGGTGCTGTCCACGTACGTAGAGCCCTGACCCATAGCTCTGTGTTGGCCCTGTGGGTTGGCACGAGGCTCTCGGGAGACCTGGATTCTTGTTTCCCAGAGCCACTTATTCATGACATAACTTAGGCAAGTGTATGTCCTCTCTGGCCTCAGTTTCCCCTCTGTACAGTCAGGGACCTCAAAGCCGGTTGCCTCAGCTTGTACCTCTGTGGGTCCCCACCTGCTGAGCTCAAGGCTGAAACACCCCATGCACACCTCAGTGGGTGACGTGGCTTGTGTTTCAGAAGGATCCAGAGACCTGCTGACTCACAGAGGAGAGGCAGGGAAAAACAGCAGGGTTTCAAGGGAGATTGATCTGGAAGATTCCATTTAAGGTGGGAGTGAGAGGCAAGAAAGGACGATGTGTATGTGGTGGTTTGAGTCAGATGTCCCCCATAGACTCATGTGTTCCGAATGCTTGGTGCCCAGCTGGTGCCAATTTAGGGAGGTGAAACCTTGCTGGAGGAGGTGTGTTGTGGGGGGGGGGCTCAGGAATGGTACAGCCAGCACTCCCTTGCCAGAACTCAGCTCACTCTCCTACTGCTGTGTGATGTCCAGCCTCTGCTCATGCCACGCTGTCCCCTGCCATCATGAAGCTTCTCCTTAAGACTGTAAGCCAATCAGCTGCTTTGTCTGAGCAAGGAGAAGGTAAGGACAGCACTGTGTGCCGGCCTCAGGACAATCTTGGGTGTCATCCTCTCGTAACTATCCACCCTTTGTTTGAGACAGCCTCTTACTCCTTGGGACTGGCCACTTATGGTAGATTGGCTATCCTGGAAATCCAGGGAATCCTGCCTCTGCCTCCCCAGCGTCATGATTACACTTGTTATCACACCTGACTTTTTTGTTTGTTTGTTTTTTCGAGGTAGGGTCTCACTCTAGCCCACGCTGACCTGGAATTCACTATGTAGTCTCAGGGTGGCCTCGAACTCACAGCAATCCTCCTACCTCTGCCTCCAGAGTGCTGGGATTAAAGGTATGCACCACCACTGCCCGGCCACACCTGACATTTATTTTATTTTATTTTTTAAAATTATTTTATTTTATTTTTAGAGAGAGAGACAGAGAGAGATAGACAGAGAGGGAGAGGGAGACAGAAATGGACGCACCAGCAGTCTCTCAGCTGCTGTGAACGAAATCCAGATGTGTGCGCCCCCTTGTGGGCAAGTGCGCCCTTGCCTCACTTTGCATCTGGCTAAACGTGGGACCAAGGGGTTGGAACCACTGGACATTGGAACCAGCATTCTTAGGCTTAGCAGGCAGGCGCCTTAGCCACTAAGCCATCTCTCCAGCCCCACACCTGACATTTTTTTAAAAAAGATTTTATTATTTATTTATTTATTAGAGACAGAGAGAGGGAAAAAGAGAGAGAGTGAGAGCGAGAATGGGTGCGCCAGGGCCTCTAGCTGCTGCAAACGAACTCCAGACGTGTGCGCTCCCTTGTGCATCTGGCTTACGTGGGACCTGGAGAATTGAACCAGGGTCCTTAGGCTTCGCAGGCATGTGCCTTAACCACTAAGCCATCTCTCCAGCCTCACACCTGACATTTAAAAAAATTTATATTTATTTTTATTTAGTTAGTTAGTTGACAGAGAAAGAGGGAGGAAGAGAGAGCGAATGAGCATGCCAGGGCCTCCAGTCACTGCAAACAAACTCCAGGAGCATGTGCCACTTTGTGCATCTGGCTAATGTGGGTCCTGAGGAATCGAACCTGGGTCCTTTGGCTTTGCAGGCAAACACCTTAACTGCTAAGCCATCTCTCCAGCTCACACCTTACATTTTTAGCTGGGTTCTGGGGATCAAACTCAGGGCCTCATGCTTGGGAGACAAATACTTTCCCAACTGAGCCATCTCCCCAGCCCAGAAGACTCTTGTTCTTCAGCAGTTGATGAGCAAGGGAGACTTGAGGATTAGATTCTGACGGGAGGGGACGGGACCAGAGACAGCTCCCAGAGGCGGGGTGGCCTAAGGGACATCTAAGACTGGGGTTTCAGCTTTCAGCTTAAAGACAGGCTTTAATGGAGCCCAGACAAAGCCACCTACAGGCAGCATTGTGTCCCTGACTCGCTCTGGATGTGGTGCCGCCTGCGGAGGGACTCCTGGCACTGGGCATCCCATGTAGCAGGGCAGATGGAGAATTCAGCGAAAGCCTGAACTTGCTGCCAGGTGGGCTTGGAGCTGTGTCAGCCTGCAGAGAGAGAATTCCCAGGGAGCCAGCAGGAGCCTGGCGTTCCTCCCAGGCACTGGATGGGTGCCAAGTCCAATTTTGTTGAAATGTAACAGGACAAGGTGACCCCAGATGGCTGGCAGGCTTGAGGGTGATGAGAGAGGCTGGCAGATGGGCAAACGGTATGAGGAAGCCTGTGTCGGGATGTCTGCTGACCTCCCCAAGCTCAGTCCCACGCCTGCACATGCCGGTGGTACGCACACCTGTGTAGGCATGCACCAGTGGGCTCAGACGCAGGGCAGCCGGCTCACCTCCACTCCAGCTTCACCAGCAACGTGCTTTCCTGGAGGCGTGCTGTCCTCGAAGTCCCTCGCCATTCCAGGATTCTCCGACGCTGCAGCCAATGCTCACGATGGCTGCAGCGCCTCGGCTCACCCTGCCAGGGACATCTCCTTCCTTCTCATTTATTTCCAGCTCTGGAGATGCAGCGGGAGGAAAAGCCGGCAGACGTCTCCCTGGTATTTTCATCAGCACGACAGCCTCCGAGCACGTCCACAGTGGAAACTAGGGCCTGGCTCCAAAGAGGCAATGCCCAATCCAGACATAGCAAGACCCACTTCAGCAAGGGGGGCCACTCCTGAGCAGGAAGGGACCACTCCAGAACAGGAAGGGACCACTCCAGAACAGGAAGAGCCTGCTCTAGAGCAGGAAGAGCCCACTCCAGAACAGGAAGAGCCCACTCCTGAGCAGGAAGAGCCCACTCCTGAGCAGGAAGGGACCACTCCTGAGCAGGAAGAGCCCACTCCAGAGCAGGAAGAGCCCACTCCTGAGCAGGAAGGGACCACTCCTGAGCAGGAAGAGCCCACTCCTGAGCAGGAAGAGCCCACTCCTGAGCAGGAAGGGACCACTCCTGAGCAGGAAGAGCCCACTCCTGAGCAGGAAGAGCCCACTCCTGAGCAGGAAGGGACCACTCCAGAGCAGGAAGAGCCCACTCCTGAGCAGGAAGAGCCCACTCCTGAGCAGGAAGGACCACTCCTGAGCAGGAAGAGCCCACTCCAGAGCAGGAAGAGCCCACTCCTGAGCAGGAAGGGACCACTCCAGAACAGGAAGGGACCACTCCAGAACAGGAAGGGACCACTCCAGAACAGGAGACTGGAACGAAGAGCCTTCTAGATGTGGTCAGGACCACTCCAGAACAGGAAGAGCCCACTGAATAAAGTCTTGGAAGGGCAATCCAAACAGGAAACCACTTAGAGCAGAAGGGACCACTCCAGAACAGGAAGGCCCAAGAACAGGAAGAGCCCAAGAGCAGGAAGGGTCTACTTGTAAAAAGAGACTGAGATATTTTATTTTTGTTCTGTTTATAAAGTATTAAAGTCTTGGACAATCCAAAATAAAAGGCAGAACTCTCAGAATCAGCTCACTTAAAAAAATATTTTATTTTTATTTGTTTATTTATTAGAGAGAGAGAGAGAATGGGCACACCACGGCCTCTAGCCACTGCAAATGAACTCCAGACGCATGTGCCACCATGTGCATCTGGCTTATGTGGGACCTGGAGAATCAAACTGGGGTCTTTAGGCTTTGCAGGCATGTGCCTTAACCGCCAAGCCATCTCTCCAGCCCCACTTTTTTTTTTTGAGGCAAGCCCAACAGATTGCCTTTTTTTTTTTTGAGTTAGAGTTTTACTATAGCTCAGGCTGACCTGGAATTCACTATGTAGTCTGAGGGTGGAATTGGACTTACTGAAAGCCTTCTACCTCCGTCTCCCGAGTACTGGGATTAAAGGCATGTCCCATCACGCCTGGCTGCCTTTTTTTTTTTTTTTTCCTCGAGGAAGGGTCTCAGTCTAGCTCAGGCTGACCTGGAATTCACTATGTAGTCTCAGGGTGGCCTCAAACTCACAGAGATCCTCTTACCTCTTTCTCCCAAGTGCTGGGATTAAAGACGTGCACCACCACGCCTGGCTTGCCATTTTTTTTTTTTTTATGTGAGAGTGAGAGAGAGAGAGAGAATTGGTGCTCTAGAGGCTCAGCAACTGCAATTGAACCCAGACGTGCTCATTTGTGACTTTGTGTGCTTGCATCACTGTGCATCTGGCTTACATGGGGCCTGGAGAGTCGAACATGAGTCCTTAGCCTTTGCAGGCAAGTGCCTTAACCGCTAAGCCATCTTTCCTGCCCGTGAACCAGCTGACTTTATTGCAAGCAGACAGCTCCCTTCAGAACAGGAGGGGACCCAGAGCTGAGAGTCCATCTAAATGGCCTCTGGAATGGGCGTCTTGTGGCATCTGGTTAGCATGACATGGTTTCCCCATATGTTAATGAGGGCTCAATGTACAGCTTTTCTTATTTGTCCTTTGGAGCCTACAGAACTTCGGGCCATTTCAGGGTGCTTTAGGAACTTCCTTCACCAATATTGTTTATTCCTATGACTCAGCCTTTGTGACAACTTTGTCAGTGGTTGCCATTCTTAGGGTGGCCCCGCTCTTCACCCTTAACCTCCTCTGTACCCAGCTTTGCCCCTCTAACCTTAACCTCCCGAGTGCTGGGATTCAAGGCATGCACCACCATGCCCGGCTCCACTGTTCTTTTTTAATTTTTTTTTTTTTTTGGTTTGGTTTTTGAGGTAGGGTCTCACTCTAGCTCAGGCTGACCTGGAATTCACTATGTAGTCTCAGGGTGGCCTCGAACTCACTGTGATCCTCCTACCTCTGCCTCCCGAGTGCTGGGATTAAAGGCATGCACCACCACACCTGGCTTTGTTCTTGTTTTTTGAGACAGGGTCTCTCTGTATAACTCTGACTGGCTTGCTACTCACTGTGTAGACCAGCTGACTTTATGTTTGCAACAGTCCTCCTGAGTGCTGGGATTACAGGCAGGTACCGCCAGACCCAGCCAACAGGGGAAGGACAGTCCAAGGGTTTAGAGATCATCTCCCAGCTGCTGATGGCAAAATAGTCTCTGTTTTGGAAAAGGTTCATTATTTAAAAAAAAAGATTTTATTTATATTTATTTATTTATTAGAGACAGAGGGAGGGGAGAAAGAGAGAGAGAGAGAGAGAGAGAGAGAGAGAGAGAGAGAATGGGTCTGCCAGGGCCTCTAGCCACTTCAAACAAACTCCAGACACATGTGCCACCATGTGCATCTGGCTTACGTGGGACCTGGAGAATCGAACCTGGGTCCTTAGGCTTTGCAGGCAAGTGCCTTACCCGCTAAGCCATCTCTCCAGCCCAAGGTTCATTATTTTTACTTGAGATAAGGCCTTATGGAGCCCAGACTGGACCTCAGATCCACTATGTACCCTATGCTGGCCTTGAACTGCTGATCTTCAGGTCTCCTGCCTTTACCTTCCAAGCTCTAGAGTGACAGGCATGCACCATCAAAGGTTTAGTGTTTACTGCACACCTTCTAGGTGAACTTGGAAAAGAGGCATAAACCTTTTGGTACCATCCATTTCCACATCTGTAAAATGGACTGTGAGTACCTGAGAGGGGGGTACAGTTAGGGTGACTGGGACCCCTGAAGGTAAAAATGGCAGGAAAGGTTGCACTTGCTAGAAATCAAAGATGATCTGACTTTGTATTTCTTGCCTAGTTCCCTAGACCTGTTTTTCCACAAACAACCCGGACTCCACCTGGGAAAGAGGTGCTGGCCTCTTCCTGAGACAGCCCCTAGCCCTAACCTATCAGCTGTCCCTCTGGTTCACCTGAGACAGAAGACAGAGCCCACCACCATAAGGTTATAAATTCCTTTGCAAGGGGAGGGCAGGCTCTCTGACCACTTGGGAACTTCCAGCTGTGGGTGAGGTTTTCCCTCAGCTGGGCCTGGGTTGGCTTGGCCTAGGCCCAGACTCAGCTGGTAGGACCCCCCCAGCCCTTACTCTCCACATGGGCTCCTTTATCCCCTCCAGCTCCCCACATGGCAGGAGCGCCCTGAACTTTCTCTCTTTTCTTTCCACAGTTTTCCCAGGCCCTCCACACGGGATCTCTAGCCACATGGGTGCCTTTCCTTGGCTCTGTACTTCCCTCAATAAATAGAATTGAATAATTATCCTTCTCAGTCTTCTTTTTTTTTTTTAATAATTTTTTATTGTTGTTTGCTTATTTATTTATTTAAGAGCGACAGACAGAGAGAGAAAGAGGCAGATAGATAGAGAATGGGCACACCAGGGCCTCCAGCCACTGCAAACGAACTCCAGATGCATGCGCCCCCTTGTGCATGTGGCTTATGTGGGTCCTGGAGAATTAAGCCTTGAACAGGGGTCCTTAGGTTTCACAGGCAAGCGCTTAACCACTAAGCCATCTCTCCAGGCCCTCAGTCTTCTTTTTTATTCAGTTCTTTGATTAAAATTAGATACAAACCTAGGGTTTGGGGTTCAAGGACTCCTGGATCCCGAGCAGCCCATTATATACTTTTCTCCCAGCACTGGCAAGAGGGTTATGCTAGATGGCACGGACCAAAGGGCCTAGCCCTTGGCAAGAGCTCGACTGGCAAAGTGTTTGCTTTGCAAGCAGGAGAATCTGACTTTAATCTCTAGAACCCATATAAGTGAGTGCCTTTAACTGGGGAGCTGGGCCCAGAACCCATATAAAAATCCCAGGTGGGGCTGGAGAGATGGCTTAGCAGATAAGGCAATTGTCTGCAAAGCCAAAGGATCTCGGTTCGACTCTCCAGGACCCACATAAGCCAGATGCATAAGGTGGCACATGCATCTGGAGTCGTTTGTGGTGGCTGAAGGCCCTCTCTGTCTCTCTCTTTCTTTCTCTCTGACTCTTTCTCGCAAATAAATAAATAAATAAATAAATAAATAAATAAATAAATAAATAAAATATACTAAAAAAAACTTAGCCAGGCGTGGTGGCGCACACCTTTAATCCCAGCACTCGGGAGGCAGAGATAGGAGGATTGCTGAGAGTTTGAGGCCACCCTGAGACTACATAGTGAATTCCAGGTCAGCCTGGACCAGAGTGAGACCCTACTTTGAAAAACCAAAACAACAACAACAAAAAACAACAACAACAACAAACAAACCAGGTGTTGGGGCTGGAGAGATGGCTTAGCCATTAAGGTGCTTGCCTGCAAAGCCACAGGAACTCCGTTCCATTCTCCAGGACCCACGTAAGCCAGATGCACAAGGTGGCGCATGCATCTGGAGTTTGTTTGCAGTGGCTGGAAGCCCTGGTGCACCCTTTCTCCCTCTCTCTCTCTCTCTCTCTCTGCCTCTTTCCCTCTCTCAGTGAATAAATAAAAAATAAAATAAAATATTAAAAAAAACAAACCCAGGTGTGGTGGTGAGCTCTTGCAAACCTAGTTCTGGGGACGCAGAGACAGGTGGGTCCCTGGGGCTCACTGGGCAGCCAGGCTCGTCTAATGGGGGAGGTCCAGGCCGATGAGAGATCCTGTCTGATAAGAAGGTGGGTGGTACTTGAAGAATGACACCCAAGGTTTTCCCTCTGGCTTCTGCACACATGTACCCTCACCCCAACACAGACCTACACACACACACACACACACACACACACACACACACACACACACAGTCCCAGCTCAGTGCCTGGCACACAGCAGACACTCTGAGTAAGAATGAATAAACAAATAAATAAATCCCCCCTGCCCCTAGCTTGGCCCCTCACATACAGTTCAGAAAGATGGGTGCAGCTCAGGACAGCAGTGCTGGCTCAGCCCGAGGCTGACTCACAGGACGCCATCATCACCCTCCCCAGCCTCCCTCCCCCAGGACAAGGCGATCTGAGGGTCCTCCAGCACAGTGTGGGCTTCTGAAAAGGTGAGCTGGCAGCTCGGCTGGAGTCAAGGGGGCTGTGGAGCTCACTCCCTGCAGTCCTCTGATGCATTTATAAAGGACCCACGCTGAGATGCGAGAGGGGGAGGGAAGCCACCCGCAGACATCTATATTTTCTTTCTGAAGCCAGAGGGATTCTGACTCTTTCCTGGGAGAAACAACCTTCATGCCGAATGATCAAACAGGCCGAGGGCTGAGAGGCGCTGGCCAGGACCAGGAGGACCCATTAGGCGGAAAACACCAAAGTCAAGTGCCAACCTTTCCATTTGGGGGACAGGCCTGGGGCCATATTATCTACTGACAAGAAAGTAGCTCAAAAACAGAACCCCCTGCTCTCCCCCCAAAACCCTAACTAGCGTGATGGTGCACCTCTTTAATCCCAGCACTGGGGAGGCAGAGGTAGGAGGATCCTTGTGAGTTCAAGGCCAGCCTGGGACTACAGAGTGAGTTCCAGGTCAGCCTGAGCTAGAGTGAGACCAGACCCTGAAAAACCAAACAAATAAAATCCCCCAAATGGCACGGCAGCCCAGGACCACAAGTTACAGATCACCTTCCATTACATAGCATGTCCCAGGCCCATCTGCTATATGTGACTCTGGAGGAGGAGGAGGAGGAAAAGGAGGAAGAGGAAGCAGTTCCCATTTTCCCCTTAAAGTGTTTTTCTCTCTCTTTCCTGAGAAATGTGCCAAAAGACAAAGCTGTGGGCAGGATGTGGAGGCCCTGTGCTTTTGACTGAGGCTTTATTGGGCAGCCATCTTTGACAACAAGCTCAGAGGACAGACTGCCAGCGGGCAATGACGAAGGAGCTGGGATGACCACTTCCTGCCTTTCAGTCTGTGGACTGCCCCCAGGGACTGTGCCCCTTCACTGCCTTTGTGGACACTGCCTCAGTGGACTGTCACTGGTTCCCTTCCCTGCCCTTCACTCCTCCTGTCTGTGGACACTGCCCCCAGTGGATTCCGGGTGGACACTGGCTCTCTTTGCTTTGGTTTCTTTCATTCTTCTGTTTGTCTCACCTCTGTTAATGACAAGTCTACTCTTCTAGTGACTCAGTCCAAAATTTGGGGTGTCAATTTTTTTTCCAAATTTGAATTGATTATTCTTTTCATCACTGTGTCCAAATACCTGACAAGAAGCTAGCTAAGGGGCCTGGGGCGGCGGCCGAGTGGGTGAAGCTCCAGGCTCACTGAGTTTGGATTGTCACAGTCTGTGTAAAAGCCGAATGCAATGGCTACTCTGAGATCCTAGTGTTCTTCAGCGCGTTGGAAGGCAGAGCCAGGAGAATCCAAAAAGCTGCAGGTCAGCTGGCCTGGCGTACACAGTGGTGGGCCATAGAAAGACCCTGTCTTGATGGAAGGCAGGGCTGACGTCAAGGTTGTCCTCTGACCTCCACATGCCACACACAGAATGGCACACATGTACACACACACACACACACACAACTTGAGGGGTGGGGAAGGACTTATTGTGGCTCACCCTTGGATGGATAAAGTTCACCATGATGGTAAGGCATGGCCATGATGGGCTCTGTGACAGTGGCAGTGTGAGGCGGCGAGAAGCTGGGCTGGGCCCCAGCAACCTACACTCTGCAGCCAGGCCCCTCACCAGGGCTCTGGATTAGCGGGCTTCTCCTCTGCCAGGACAGGAAATGGCGTGTGAAGGACCAGATGTCTACACATTAGAAATATATTGGCTACCATGTTGATTCATATGGCAACCAGAATCTCAAAGAAAAGACCCTGCCTCAGGCAAGGTGGAAAGCCAGGACCAACGATCAAGATTGTCCTCTGACCTCCACCTGTGCACTGTGGCACATGCATGTCCACACCCACACGCCATACACATGTGAGAAAGAAAGTTCTCATTCTAAATAGTTATATATGTGCACACACGTGCTCATACAATTTGGGTCCAAGTTTTCTTTCTTTCTTCCTTCCTTCCTTTCTTTCTTTCTTTCTTTCTTTCTTTCTTTCTTTCTTTCTTTCTTTCTTTCTTCCTCCCTCCCTCCCTCCCTCCCTCCTCCCTCTCTCTTTCTTTCTTTCTTTCTTTCTTTCTTTCTTTCTTTCTTTCTTTCTTTCTTTCTTCCCTCCCTCCCTCCCTCCCTCCCTCCCTCCCTCCCTCTCTCCTTTCTTTCTTCCTTCCTTTCCTTTCTTTCTTTCTTTCTTTCTTTCTTTCTTTCTTTCTTTCTTTCTTTCTTTCTTTCTTTCTTTCTTTCTTTCTTTCTTTCTGGTTTTTCGAGGTAGGGTCTCACTCTATTTCAGGCTGACCTGGAATTCATTCTGTAGTCTCAGGTTGGTCTTGAACTCACAGTGATCCTCCTACCTCTGTCTCCCGAGTGCTGGGATTAAAGGCGTGTGCCACCATGCCCAGCTTTTTTTTCTTTATTTTTGAGACAGGGTCTCACGTAGTGCAGGCTAGCTTTGAACTTGCTATGCAGCCTAGGATGTCCTTGAACTCCCGGTCCTTTGGCTTCTACCTCCTGAATGCCAGGGTTACAGGCATGAATTACTACAGCACGGCATCTAAGCTGTTTATGAGAGTCCTTTCCCTTCATTGAATCTGCCTCACAGCCCATGAGACGGGCCCCTAGCCTTGTTTTCCAATGTTTGGGTAAATTATATTCTTTTTTTTTTTTTTTTTTTGGAGAGAGAGACATAGAGAGATAGACAGAGAGGGAGACAGAAATGGGCGCGCCAGCAGTCTCTCAGCTGCTGTGAACGAAATCCAGATGCGTGCACCCCCTTGTGGGCAAGTGTGGCATTGCGCCCTTGCCTCACTTTGCATCTGGCTAAACGTGGGACCTGGAGATTGGAACCGCTGGAGATTGGAACCAGTGTCCTTAGGCTTAGGAGGCAGGCGCCTTAACCCCTAAGCCATCTCTCCAGCCCAATTTATATTCTTTTTATCAGCACTGCAAGGGTGGTTAACAACAGCTAATTCCTGGGACAGGCCAGCAAATATGGAACCCAAGACAGCTGGGGTGGGGCACAACGCTCAGTTTGTTTGGTCTGTAGGGGTGTCCTAGCCCTGTGGACTTGGATTGAACTTGGGAGGGTTGGTATCTTTGTGCCCAGCAGGGAGTTCAGGCGAGTCTTCTGTGTGTCTCTGGCTGGTGAGGGACTGCCACCCAGTCCAGACTCTTGTATCTGTTTCCCTCACGTTTTTCACGACCTGCCAAGGCCTGTGCCCCTGGGGCCACCTGTCATGGTTGTCCAGCAGTCCAGTCATCCCTTATCCTGACTCTCTCTCCAGGCTCTGCCTAGGGACCAGTTTCCAAAAATACACACTGGCTCTGTTGTGTGGGTGAAGGGTGAGGGCAGCCACCAGTATTTGGGAAAGCAGCGACTCTGTGAGAGAAGAGCTGGCAGCTCTGTGCCATGCAATACTTTCTGTATGTGTGTTTAGTGTGCATGTGCATGTTTGTATGCATGTGGGCATATGCACGTGTGCGTATGCATGCATATGTGTGCTAGCACGTGGAGGTCAGAGCTTGATGCTGGATGTCTTACTCAATGACTCTCCACTTTCTTCTTTTTTATTTTCTTTTCGTTTTTCGAGGTAGGGTCTCACTCTAGCCCAGGCTGACCTGGAATTCACTATGTAGTCTCAGTGTGGCCTTGAACTCACAGCGCTCCTCCTACCTCTGCCTCCCGAGTGCTGGGATTAAAGGCGTGCGCCGCCCCACTCGGCTTCCCCACTTTATTCTACGAGAAAGGATCTTTTGGTGAACCGAGAGTTCACCCATTGGGCTAGACCAAGTAGCCAGGGAGCCCCAGGGATCCCCTGTCTCTGCCTATCCGGTTCCGGGATTACAAGCCCATGTCATCATGCCCTCGCCCACATTTACATGGCTGCTGGTGATCTGAACACAGGACCTCATGCTTTAACCACTGAGCTACCCCTCCAGCCCTGGGATGGAAAATTTGCCCAAATACCCAGAGTCATGGAAAGAAGCCCCTTGAGGCTCTGAGATCACACCTGAGGATAGGCGGCTTAAGCATCCAGACTCCCAGCATCCCACCTACAACCTCTGTTGCCTAAGTGATGGCGAGACGCCTTCTCCCATTGCCAAGACACGTCTGTGCGTAGGGCCATAAAGCCTAATGTGGTTGCCACCGAGAGCACGTTTTAATAAAAGCCACTCCGCACTCTGTTCCAGACAGGCTTGTCTGATGAATAGCTCGGATGAGCTAATAAAGTTATAGGTGAATGGAAATGAGCTCTTTAATGGGTCCAGTAGCAGCGAGGGATTGCCTACACCTCCTTTTTATGAGACCAGGATGGAACTTCCCCTCCTTCTTCATTCTTCAGTTCCACCTTGGAGCACAAGTCCTCGTGGCTGAGGCCTAGAATGTTCTGTTAGTCTCCCTCCCCAGTCATCTGACTTCCTTCCACCTTCTTCTTCTTTTTAAAAAGATTTATTTTTGTTTACTTATTAGAGACAGAGGGAGAGAAAGAGAGAGAGAGAGAGAGAATGGATGCCCCAGGGCCTGTAGCCACTGCAAACAAACTCCAGATGCATGTGCCACCATGTGCATCTGGCTTACGTGGGACCTGGAGAATCAAACCTGGGTCCTTAGGCTTCAAAGGCATGCACCTTAACTGCTAAGACATATCTCCAGTCCTCACCTTCTTTCTTTTTCTTTTTCTTTTTGGTTTTTCAAGGTAGGGTCTCACTCTGGTCCAGGCTAACCTGGAATTAACTATGTAGTCTCAGGGTAGCCTCGAACTCTTAGTGATCCTCCTACCTCTGCATCCCAAGTGCTGGGATTAAAGGCATGCGCCACCACATCTGGCTTCACCTTCTTTCTTGACTCAATAGGCTGAGCAGGGGATGGATGGTCCCCACTTGCCTGCTGGATTGAACAGAATCTTGGAATTTTTTTCACAATCTCCTCTTCCGTTATTGTTGTGTGTAGCATATGTGTTGGAGGATGTTGGGCATCCTTCTATAACTTCTATAACTTCTTCCGAGTTATTTCCCTGAGACAGCTTCTCACGGAACCTGGAGCTCCCCATCTTTTTGGTTAGACTGAACTCCGAGGATCCTCCTGTCTCCCTCCCCCACCAGAGAGATTGCAGGTGAGAGGAGGCTGGCTCCACTTTGGGCTTCACAGTTTCAGCTCTGAGAAGGTTCCAGAAGACTTCCCCTCTGGAAGAATTTGTAGATACTGTCTTAAATAAAACTTCCACGTAGGGCTGGAGAGATGGCTTGGTGGTTAAGGCATCTGGCTGCGAAGCCTAAGAACACCCGTTCGAAATCTCCAGGTCCCACGTTTAGCCAGATGCAAGCGCGCAATGTTGTACATGCACACAAGGGGACGCATGCGTCTGGAGTTCGTTCACAGTGGCTGAGAGGCCCTGGCACACCCATTCTCTGCCTCTTCCTCTCTCCCTGTCTGTCCCTCTCAAGAAAAAAAAAAAACTTCCACTTAAAACCTAGCTCGGGGCTGGAGAGATGGCTTAGCGGTTAAACGCTTGCCTGTGGAGCCTAAGGACCCCAGTTCAAGGCTTGATTCTCCAGGACCCACGTAAGCCAGATGCACAAGGGGGTGCATGCATCTGGAGTTCATTTGCGGTGGCTGGAGGCCCTGGCGCACCCATTCTCTTTCTCTCTCTACCTGCCTATTTCTGTATCTCTCTCTCTCTCAAATAAATAAATAATAATAATAATTAAAAAAAAAAAACCTAGCTCGGTGCTGGGCTTTCCATGGTCCACACTTCCTCCTTAGTCTTCCTTCTCCACACTTTCTGCTTTTTGTGGTGGTTGGTTCTCGTTGCCAACTTGACTGGCTTTAGACTCACCTGGGACTGGGGAGGCATACTTCTTAATGCTTCCCCTGTGGTCTTCAGAGAGGATTAAGTGGGTGAGAGAGACCCGCTCTGAATGTGGGTACCACCGTCCCATTGTGCAGAGGGCACAGACAGGCTAAACGGAGCCGCATGCTGGCATTTCCTTTTGTCTGTGTCCTGGTCTGCCATGGTGTGAACAGTGCCCACCACATGCGCCTGCCACCGTGAACTGAGCTGCTTAGCCATGCGTTTCCTGCCACTAGAGACTAAAACACTTTGAGACATCAGTGAAAATCAGCGTCCCTCCCTCAAGGCTTTTTTGTCTTCTTCTCTCAGGTGTGTTTGTCATAGTGATGTAAAAGTAGCTAAGAGGGCTGTGGAGATGGCTCAGGGGTTAAAGCATCTTGCATGCAAAGTCTGTCAGCCTAGGCTCAATTCCCCAACACCCACATAAAGCCTGAAGCACAAAGAGGCTGAAGTCTCTGGAGTGTGACGTGGCAAGAGCCCTTGGAACACCCATTCTCTGTCTCTTTCTCTCTGCTTGCAAATAAAAAATAAATAATATATATTTTTAATTTTTTATTATTTTTTTGGAGAGAGACACAGAGAGAGAGAGAGAGAGAGACAGAGAGGGAAAGGAAGACAGACAGAGATGGGCGCGCCAGCAGTGTCTCAGCTGCTGCAAATGAAATCCAGATGCATGCACCCCCTTGTGGTCAAGTGCGGCATTGCGCCCTTGTGTCACTTTGCATCTGGCTAAACGTGGGACCTGGAGATTGGAACTGCTGGACATTGGAACCAGCGTTCTTAGGCTTAGGAGGCAAGCGCCTTAACCGCTAAGCCATCTCTCTCTCTTTTTATTTTATTTTTTCATTTTTATTTATTTATTTGCAAGCAGAGAGAGAGAGAGAGAGAGAAAGAGGGAGAATAGACACAGAGAATGAGCACGCCAGGGCCTCCAGCCACTGCAAACGAACTCCAGATGTATATGCCCTTTGTGCATCTGGCTTACGTGGGTCCTGGGGAATGGAACCTGGGTCCTCTGGCTTCACAGACAAACGCCTTAACCGCTAAGCCATTTCTCCAGACTTTCTCTCTTTTTTTTAAACATAGGTTCTGGGGATGGAACTCAGGTCCTCATGCTTGCAGGGCAAGCATTTTACCAACTGAGCCATCTCCCCAGCGCAGAAGGTAGGTGTGAGGGCAGATGGCTGTGCGTATGTAGAGGTGAGCCCCAGGCCATGGAGACAGGATGCTGTGCGATCCGAGTCCAGACCTCAAGCTCTCTGCCCTCTGCCCCCTCCGGGGTGCTGCTGGCTTAGAAACTGCACCCTGCATTATGACAGCCCTCTTGCTGCCTTCAGTAATTTATCTGTCCCTTGAGGGCTTGACAAAGAGTGCACTGCTGGGTCGTATGATGTCTGTTTACTAGCTTCTGACGACCTGCAAAGTACATTTTGTGTAAAGTAAGATGAAAGAAAGTGGAAAAAATTTTTAAAAATGACCCAAAGATAGCTACACATAATTTTCAGAGTACAAAACATTCACCGGCCTTCAAGTCCTCCCAGGGGCCACCTCCCAGGCAGAGGGTTTCAAAAGCCTATTCAGCCTTGACGTAGGATGATGAGCGTGGGGCTGAATCAATGTTTCAGTCGAGATGTCACATTCATTTCTCAAGTTCAGCTGATCGCCAGCTCACCAGCATTGCTGCCTCAGGAAATCTCATGATGCTGTTATTTTTTCCCTTTAAAAAATATAGAGCCGGGCATGGTGGTGCACACCTTTAATCCCAGTACTCGGGAGGCAGAGGTAGGAGGATTGTCGTGAGTTCAAGGCCACCCTGAGACAACATAGTGACTTTCAGTTCAGCCTGGGCTAGAGTGAGACCCTACCTAGAAAAAACCATATATATATACATATATATAGTTTTACTATGTAGCCCAATCTTGAACTTGTGATCTTCCTGTCTCATTTTCCTGTGAAAGTTACTCCCCATTGTGGGGTCCTAAGAGATGAGACCTTCCCTTCCTCCTTCCCTCCCTCCCTCTTCCCTTCTTTCCTTCTTCCCTCCCTTCCTTCCTTCCTTCCTTCCTTCCTTCCTTCCTTCCTTCCTTCCTTCCTTCCTTCCTTCCTTCCTTCCTTCCTGATGATATTTATGTATATCTTTAAGTTGCTTTAGTTTCATTTATTTTATTTATTTTTTTTGGGGGTTTTTTTGAGGTAGGGTCTCACTCTGGCCCAGGCTGACCTGGAATTAACTATGTAGTCTCAGGGTGGCCTCGAACTCTCGGCGACCCTCCTCCCTCTGCCTCCCGAGTGCTGGGATTAAAGGCGTGCGCCACCACGCCCAGCCTCATTTATTTATTTTAAATGTGTGTGCTTGCGCGCACATGCGTGCGCATGTGCTTGTGAAAGTGTGGGTGTGCACGTGCGTAAGTCAGAGGACAACTTTCAGCTTGGTGCTCATTTCCATCTGATCGAGGCGGCATCTCTCTGGGTCTCATTCTGCAGTTTTTCTCCTGTGCATTCACAGCGAGCTTCCGAAAGTCTCGTCTCAGCCTCCCGCCTCGTCGCCAGCGTACCGGGATTCCAGAAGCCTGTCACGTTTCTGGCTTTTGACATGGGGCTGGGGAGGCTCGAACTCAGGTCCTCAGGCTTGAGTATGGAGCGCCTCACCCACAGGGTCATCTTTCTAGCCCTTTGCGTCAGGGTCTCACGGATCCCAAGCTTGAACTCAGTATGTGGCTGAGGGTGACCTTGGACTTCGGATGCTCACACCTCTACCTTCAGACCTTCTGAGTGCTGAGGCAGTGCGCATGTGTCTCTATGCCCCCTTTGTGCAGTGCTGGGGATCAAGCCCAAGCTTCATGCATGCTAGCTGAACATTCTGCCATCTGAGCCACTTCCCCAGCCCCGGATGGGCCCTGGAAGAGACGGTTAGATGGAGACGGCTCTGCCCTCAGGAATGGCTTGACCCACTCATGGACCTATGGATTGATCTATAGATTGATGTGTTGATGGGCTTTCTTGAGAGTGGGGTCTGTTAAGTACGGTGGATCTCCTGTATGCACCCCTCTTGTTTCTCAGCAATCTATACAGGCTCCCCTCCCCAGCCAGACAGCCCGCCCCAGATACGGCCCTTCAACTTGTACCTCTTGTCTTCTAGAATCATGAGCTCCATCAATCTTTAGCTTAGCCTGACTTTTTGTTGCTGCGACAAACACCCGAGAGAAATGATTTAAAGGAGGAAAAGTTCATTTTGGTTCCTTGTTTGAGAGGTTTCGGGCCATGCTTGGTTGACTCCATAGCCTTGGGCTTGTGATCAGTCAGAACATATCGGCAGACATGGCAGACAGTGTGTGTGGTAGAGCCAGCTTGGTCACCTCCTGGCAGCCAGGAAGCAGAGAGAAATAGGCAAGAGGAGGCTGGGACAGGTATGTTTCACAGGCTCACTCAGGGCTGGGGAGATGGCTCTGGCGTCCTTCCATGTAAATGCAAGGGTGGCACGGTGGCCTTCCGGGGATCCCTGCTCTTGGCAGATGTGGGATGCCTGTGATGAGCTGGCTAGCTAACCTTGCAGAAATGGGGGGCTCTGGGTTCAAGTGAGAGACTCTGTCTCAGAAAATAAAGTGGAGACCAGTTGAGGAAGACGCTCAATGTCAACCTCTGGTCTCCACATGCATGCACACACATGTGTAAACCCCAACACACACATGCACACCACACACACATGTACCCCCACAACACACACACACACACACGCATGCACACACACACGCACACACATGTACCCCCAACAACACACACATACACACAAGCATGCACACACACACGCACACACATGTACCCCCAACACACATACACACACATACATACCACACATGCACACACATGTACCCCCAACATGAACATACACACACGCATGCACACACACACGCACACACATGTACCCCCACAACACACACACACACGCATGCACACACACACGCACACACATGTACCCCCACAACACACACACACACACATGCACACACACACGCACACACATGTACCCCCACAACACACACATACACACAAGCATGCAAGCACACACACACGCACACACACACACACACACACATGTACCCCACATGCAACACACAACATGAACATACACACACACATGCACACCACACACACACACACACCCCCACAACACACATACACACAAGCATACACACCACACATGCATACACATGTACCCCCACATGAACACATATACACACACACATGCACACCACACACATACACATGTACCTTCAACACACATATACACACAAATATGCACACCACATGCATACACATGTACCTCCAACACACATATACACACAAATATGCACACCACATGCATACACATGTACCTCCAACACACATACACACAAATATGCACACACACACATACACATGTACCCCCCACACGAACACATACACATGAACATGTACACCACACACACATACCCGTGTACCCCCCACATGAACACATACACACCACACATGCATATACATGTACCCCCACATGAACACATACACATGAACACATATACACATAAGCATGCACACCACACACACATACACATGTACCCCTCACATGAACACATACACATAAACATGCACACCACACACGCATACACATGTATCCCCCCAACACGAACATACATACATACAAGCATGCACACCACACATGCATACACATGTAGCCCCCCACAAACACACATATACACAAGCATGCACACCACACACACATATGTACCCCACCAATAAAAAAAACCCGTCCTCAGTGACCTACTTCCTCCCAGGTCCTACCTTCTGCTGTCCACCACCTTCCAATGCCATCATATAACAAATCCATCAGGATTTAATCTGCTGATGAAGACAAACCCTCCTGATCCAACCAGCACATAACCCTCGGGGAAGACACTTCATATTCAAACCACAACACCTCGATTTTGTGAATTCCTCACTCCGTGGTATCTTTGGCTTCCCTTCTGAGCTGTAGTTGTCCTATAGTTTCTTACATGAAGGCAGAAGGGTTTCCACTAGACTCAGTTTTGCACCTTGATGGATATCCCTGGTCAGAGGAACATTCTGGTATGTACAAAAGCCACAGAATAGGGGCTGCAGGTGTGGCTCAGCAGTAGAACACCTGCTTAGAATCCTCCAGTGAGGGGTTGGGGTGTGGCTCAGTGGTAGAGCACCTGCCTAGAATCCTCCAGTGAGGGGCTGGGGTGTGGCTTAGTGGTAGATCACCTGTCTAGAATCCTCCAGTGAGGGGCTGGGGTGTGGCTTAGTGGTAGATCACCTGTCTAGAATCCCCCAGTGAAGGGCTGGAGTATGGCTCAGTGGTAGAGCACCTGCGTAGAATCCTCCAGTGAGGGTCTGAGGGTGTGGCTCAGTGGTAGAACACCTGCCTAGAATCCTCCAGTGAGGGGCTGGGGGTGTGGCTCAGTGGTAGAGCTCCTGCCTAGAATCCCCCAGTGAGGGGCTAGGGTGTTGTTCAGTGGTAGAGCACCTGCCTAGAATCCCCAGTGAGGGGCTAGGGTGTGGTTCAGTGGTAGAGCTCCTGCCTAGAATCCCCAGTGAGGGGCTGGGGTGTGGTTCAGTGGTAGAGCACCTGCCTAGAATCCTCCAGTGAGGGGCTGGGGTGTGGTTCAGTGGTAGAGCTCCTGCCTAGAATCCCCCAGTGAGGGGCTGGGATGTGGCTCAGTGGTAGAGCTCCTGCCTAGAATCCCTTAATGAGGGGCTGGGGGCTGGCCTCTCTTTGTCCAGCTCAGATGCACACCCCAAAGGTTCTGTGAACCTCTTGTTTACTTCTTGCTCCCATAGCTCAATAGGCATCTGTGGCCATGTCAAGGTGTGGAGGTGCTCCCTCGTGATGCCTGAGACCTCTTCCTTCCTGTCCTTTCAAGAGTATCTGGTCCCTCTCCTGCGCATTACGAAGTGGGAAGGACGCAGGATGCGCGGGCGGGATGTGTATGCTTTGGCCTACTTTCTGAGCTTGCTCTGGCTTAGGCTGCAGCCCAGGGACCTAGAGAGCTTGCCATCCATCTGGTGCCAACAGCCACTTTTGTCTGGCACCCTAGTTTCTCCAGCCTGTGGGTCTCAGCTGCCCTCCTATGGTCTGGAAAACGGGAAGCCAGTGATGCCCTCTTAGGTGGGTTGCAATGGTTACCATGGAGATGCTCTGTCTCTCAGCCTCCTGCCCCTTCTCAGATAGGGAGGACCTGTGGGGCAGAGTTTCAAGCTGGCACATGGTCCCTGCCAGGGGAGGCATCCAGCTGGGTCACAACAGTCCCCGGGATCACATATGCTCAGTGCTCCCCTCAGCTGAGCTCTCTCTGAGTCCTCTGTGGACAGCTAGACATGCTGCGTGCGAGCACTCAGTAACCCAGTAGCAATGCTATATATGTGTGTTTTGAAACAGGGTCTCGTGTAGCCCAGGTTTGCCTCGGACCCTCCATGTGCTATAGCTTTCTTCCCTCCCTCCCTCCCTTGCAAGGTCTCAAGGTAGCCCAGACTGGCCTCAAATTTGCTGTGTAGTCGAGGCTAACATTCAGCTCCTGATCCTTCTGCCTCCTCCTCCCACATGCTAGGATTACAGGTGTGTGCCACTATACCCACCTGACGGTTTTGCTCCCAGTCATCAAAAGTCTGAAAATATTAAATGGAAAACCCCAGAAATGAATAATCCCATACGTTTATTTATTTATTTAACAGAGAAAGAGGGAGAGGGAGAGAGAGAGAGAGAGGGAGAGAGAGAGAATGGGCACACCAGGGCCTCCAGCCACTGCAAACGAACTCCAGACGCGTGCGCACCCTTGTGTCTTTGGCTAACGTGGGTCCTGGTGAATCGAACCTGGGTCCTTTGGCTTTGCAGGCAAATGCCTTAACCACTAAGCCATCCCTCCAGCCCCC
Source organism: Orientallactaga sibirica (assembly GCA_036365145.1). Classification (NCBI taxonomy): domain Eukaryota; kingdom Metazoa; phylum Chordata; class Mammalia; order Rodentia; family Dipodidae; genus Orientallactaga; species Orientallactaga sibirica. The sequence continues at coordinate 1,942,155 of JAEOAD010001990.1, read as the reverse complement.
ATACATTTAAATATACAGAATTCTAAGTAGGTAGATGAGACAACTTCACGCCACTCTGCTCTTTCCCATCAAAGGGAAATGCATCCTTCTGTCCTGGGCATCCACTCTGTGTAAGTTATCCTCCCATTAATTGCTTAGTAGCCGTGTTGGTTATCCGATGGCCTGACACACTATGGCAGAGCTTGTTAGACTAAGTCTCATTTTGCTAAATAACAGCGTGAGTTCACGAAGTTCAAACATGAAGGACAAATTACCTGTGGTCTTTCCTTCCCTTCCTTCCTCTCTCCCCTCCCTCCCTCCTTCCTTCCCTTCCTTCCTCCTTCCCTCCCTCCCTCCTTTTTTCCTTCCTTCCTTCCCTTTCGTTCGTGTGTGTGTGTGTGTGTGTGTGTGTGTGTGTACACACTCCAGGGCCTCTCCCAGGTGCAATGGAATTCCAGATGCTTGCATCGATGTTTGCATCCAGCTTATGTGGGAGGTTTGGGAATTGAATGCTGGCCAGCAAGCTTTACAAGCAAGCGCTTTTAACTGTTGAGCCATCTTCCCAGCCCCCTAACTGTGGCACTAACAGGAGCAAACACAATATGTAAAGTGTTCTGTTATCACCTATGGTTTCCGAGACCCCCCCCCGGGGCGCATGATTACACGCAAGGACTGGAGAGAGGGCTCTGTGCGTGAAGTGCGAGGCTCGCAAGCATGAGGACAAAGTTTGAGCTCCAGAACCCACATCAAAATGCCAAGTGTGGGGGCATGTGCTTGTAATCCCAGTGCCGGAGGGGGGGAGACAGGGGGGGCCCTGGGGGCTCACTGGCCAACCAGTCAAACTAATTGGTGAGCCCTGAGCCAATGAGAGACCCTGTTTCAAAAAAGGGGCGGTGGCATTCCTGAGGACACCTGAGGTTTTCTTCTGGCCTCCACATGCAGGTGCGTACGTGTGCACATACAATCCCACACGCACTTATGCACGCGCGCGCGCGCAGGAATGTATTCTCCCATCGTCAGAAAAGGACCGAATGTACCGAGTGATCTACATGACCTTGGCACCCTGGCAGATGGGCAGGTTAATGCACACCCTCCGTTGTCTGCCGTCCTCGATCCCTTCCAAAGCGGGACACAGTCTGAGCACCAGCAAGAGGCCACAGCCCCAGCCGTCCAGGTGGACGACGCCGAGTGACACCCAGGGCAAGTGTCCATCTTGGCATGCCAGGGATGCTTCCCCTGCCTCGTGCGTGGCCCCTGTCTTCTCCGTGCTATACAATTAAATGTCAGTGCAGCCAGCTCTGTGACCTCAGGGGGCCAACCACCCTGTAATGGGGTGGGCAGCGGAGAGCTGAGTCCTGACTGTAAAAGCGTTTTTCCACGGGGCAGCTGGAGGAATTTTCCTAGCTTGCTCTCCTGAGGCCTATTCCTTCTTTTATTTCCTCTGGTGATGACCTGTACAAATCCTGGCCATGGTGTCTCTTTACGGAGGGTTAAGATTGTCATCCCGGGCTTTTGTGTAGGAATTCCCCATGTAAACACCATTTCAACAGCTGCAGCCAGTACCCTCCCCCTTCCTGCCCCACTGCACCCCCTGCACTTTGGCTCTTCCAAATACCTCTGGAGTTTTGTTTTCTGTTGAGACAGGGATCTCATGTAGCCCAGGCTGGCCTTAAACCCACTATGTAGATGAGGATGACCTAGACCTTCATATGTGTGTGTGTGTGTGTGTGTGTATGTGTGCGGGTGCTGGTGTATGTATACACATGCATGTGAGGCCAGAGAACCATTCATATTTTTTTTAAAATATTTTATTATTTATTTATTTGAGAGAGAGAGATACAGAAATAGGCAGGTAGAGAGAGAGAGAGAGAACAGGCATGCCATGGCCTCTAGCCACTGCAAACGAACTCCAGATGCGTGCGTCACCTTGTGCATCTGGCTTACGTGGGTCCTGGAGAATCGAGCCTCGAACCGGGGTCCTTAGGCTTCACAGGCAAGCGCTTAACCGCTAAGCCATCACTCCAGCCCATTCACATTTTTTGTATTTTATTTATTTATTTGAGAGAGAGAGAAAGAGGTAGAGGTAGGGAGAGAGAGAGAGAGAAAGAGAGAGAGACACACACAGAGAGAAAGAATGGGTGCACCAGGGCCTCCAGGCACTGCAAACGAACTCCAGATGCATGTGCCCCCTTGTACATCTGGCTTACGTGGGTCCTGGAGAATCGAGCCTCGAACCGGGGTCCTTAGGCTTCACAGGCAAACGCCTTAACCGCTAAGCCATCTGTCCAGCCCTCCACCCATCTTTTTTGAGATGGGGTTTCTCACTGGCCTGGAGCTCACTAAGTAGGCTGCATTAGCTGGCCATCGAGTCCCAGGGATCCACCTGTCTCTGCCTTCCCGGGATTGGGGTTACAGTTAACAGGTGTAGTGGTGCCAGGAATCAAAGCCAAGGGTCTGTGTATGCTAGGCAAGCGCTCTTCCCACCGAGCTGCACCTCCAGTTCTTCACGACCCTTCCACAGGCCTCCACGTCATTCCCGAGCATGGGCAGGGAGGTGCTGGTCCCTTGGGTGCCTGTTCAACATTTACTGCTGCTCACCGGGGGGACTCGGGGTCACATAAAATGCTGGATGCAACAGCTGTCATTCTAGCACTTGTAAGGTTGAGGCGGGAAGATCAGAAGCTCAAGGTCATCCTTGGGTACATAGTGAGTTTGAGGCCAGCCTGGACTATGAGAAATGTCTCAGGGCTGGAGAGGTGGCTTAGTGGTTAAGGCGCTGGCCTATGAAGCCTAAGGACCCATGTCTGACTGTTCAGATCCCATGTAAGCCAGATGCACAAGGTGATGCAAGAGCACGCAAGGTCACACATGCACACAAGGTGGCACACGTTTCTGGAGTTTGATTACAGTGGCTGGAGGCCCTGGCACACCAATTCTCTCTCTCTCTCTCTCTCTCTCTCATAAAACAAAAGGACAGTCTGTTGGGCTTGCCTCAAAAACAAAAACAAAAAAAGAAATGTCTCGAAAAAATTTACCTGCATAATCTAGGCATTGTGGTGCATGCCTGTAATTCCAACAGTTGGGAGGCTGAGGCAGGAGAATTTTGCGTTCAAGGAGAGTCTGGGCTGTATAGCAAACCCCTCCCTCAAACATCGTGAAAGGGAGGAGTGGGGGAGAAGGCTCAGTGGGTCAGAATGCTTACCGCACAAATAAGGGAACCTGCATTGATCGCCACCACCTGCAAAACCAGACACGGCCACAACGTTGCATCTGAGTGTGTGCACACAAACACACATATCCACAGGAGTGAGGGGCCCTTGTTAAGCGGGGGGGGGGGAATGTCCACCTGTGTTTTTGAGGCAGCCTTCTATTCTGGCCTATGGCACATTGTTGGGACCATCTGTATACATTCCTATCTCTTTGGCCAGCAGGCAGGGACCACATCCCATCTGTCTTTCTCGTATCCAAGCAAACAGTTGGCATCTGTACAGGTTATAGGCTGGTTCCAAATTGTGGCTTTCCTATGGCATTACTGCCACCTCCAGGGAAAGTTCCAGATCCTTGGTAGCCTCATGAGTGTGCCCGGAAAACCCATCTCATAACTGGTGTGACCACCAGGCTTCCGTACCCTATAAGCCTCAGTCTTTCCCTGGGCTGCAAACCCAGAAGTTGTCTTCTCCCCGCCACCCACCCCTGACTTCTATCGACAGCCCACGAATCCTGTGATTTATACGATTAATATGAAAAGCAACATCATTATTCTGTTAATATATTATTCATTTCACTGGTGATCTATTCTCTCCACACCCAGCTCCGTGAGTCAATTTTCCCTCCCTGCTATTTTAATAGAGCTGCATTTTAAATGGCAAGAACAGTACATTAAACATGTATAAGATGTAATCTCATTTAGAATGCTCTCTTCCAGCAGATCCGCCTCATAAGCAGAAACACAACAATGCCACCTCACCTCACGGGGGCCACCGGGATGAGCGGACTGGTGGCTGAGAACAGTTCGGCTCTAATTAAGGAATATGTTAAAGCTTCTGATATGAGCTTTCTCCTCTTGGACACGGCGATTGTGGAGGCTCCTCTCCAGGAATGGGACCCTTACATTCGGTTTAATTAAAAAAGCACTTTTCCAGGCGTGGTGGTGCACGCCTTTAATCCCAGCACTCTGAAGGCAGAGGTAGGAGGATCGCTGTGAGTTTAGGGCCAGCCTGAGACTACATAGTGAATTCCAGGCCAGCTTGGGTTAGAGCAAGACCCTATCTCAATAAATAAAAGCACCTTGGGGGCTGGAGAGATGGCTCAGTGGCTAAGGCTTTTGCCTTCAAAGCCTAAGGACTTGGGTTCGATTCCTCAATACCCATATAAAGCCAGAGGCACAAAGTGGTGCATGCATCTGGAGTTCATTTGTAGTGGCTAGAGGCCCTGACATGCCCATTCTCTCTCTCTGAAATAAACATATTATATATATAAAGAACTTTGGGGGCTGGAGAGATGGCTTAGTGGTCAAAGGCACTTGCTTGCAAGCCTACTGGCCCAGGTTTGATTCCCCAGTGCCCATGTAAAACCTGACTTGATCCATGATCCCAGAGCACCTACTGCAATGCGTGGCAGAGCAAGAGGGCCTCAATTTGATCTCCAGCCCCGCACGCACGCACACACACACACACACACACACACACACACACACACGCTCCAGCACTGGTTAGCAGCCATCACAGGTTTGAGGATTGATCCTGAGAACTTACGGTCAGCTGCACGTCCAAGCAGAGAAAGCTCTCAGGCCATGAGATGCCAGCTAGCTGCCGGAAGCCCAGTGGCCTGCCAGGAGGAGGTATTGGCAATATCCACTTTGGAACCTCACCTAGCTGAAGGAGGTATAGGTGTTATGATCTAAATCTGGAATGTTCCCCCACAGGCTGTCTTTTGAATGTGTTCCCAAGATAGTGCTTCTGGCAGGAGGAGGAGGAAGTCGGTAACACTGGATAGACTTTTTTTGTTTTGTTTTGTTTTTGTTTTTCGAGGTAGGGTCTCACTCTGGCCCAGGCTGACCTGGAATTAACTATATAGTCTCAGGGTGGCCCCGAACTCTCGGCGATCCTCCTACCTCTGCCTCCCGAGTGCTGGGATTAAAAGCGTGCGCCACCACGCCCGGCTGGATAGACTTTTGAGGGTAATATGAGCCCCTGGTTTCTATCATTCTCTATACTTCCTGGCCCAGTGCCACACAATCTCACCATTATGAACCTAGCAGTTCCACCACGCCATCTCATTATGATGCCTCGCAAACCTCTGAAACCGTGAGCCAAGATAAACCTTGCCTCTCTTAAGTTGTATCTGTCATGTGGCCACAGTGACACATAAGCAGTAAACTTGAGTCGAGACTCCAGAGAGATGTGATTTGGGGGTGAGCTGTGGTTTGGAGAGGGTTAGCATTGTCCCCTAAGAGTCCCTGTACTGGAAGTTTGGTAGTTCGTGCAAAAATATCAAAAGGTGGTATGGAACCTTTAAGAAGAGGAGGGGGCTTTAAAAGCCTTACCATTAGGCTTTTCAGACTGTGGTTGGAAAACTATGTCTTTAGCCTAAAAAATCTTCATCTTGCACTGGAAGGCACAAGAGCTTGACTTCCTGGTCTGCCATTAAGTAAGACCATCAATGAAAATCAACAGGTTGGTAGTTCATTCCTGCCGCAAAGGTGCTAAAAACCTTTTATAGATATTTGATACTTTGATAGGTGAAGCTAGAACTCCAAGTCCTGGGCAGCCTTCTTTCTATGCCACTCACTACTGTCTCAGTACTGTAGGCACCTTATGGGTCTGTCTTTTAACATATTTCTCCCCAATAAAGATGAAACTGTTTTAAAAAAAAAAGAAAAGGAGGGGCCTGGTGGGAAGTATTTAAGTCCCTGAGGGTGTTGTGTGTGGAAGGAATTAAGCGGTTCACATGGAAACCTGTTAGTTCTGTGACAGGCAGTGGGTTCTGTCTTCCTGCCTCACCAGGTGATCTTCCTTCTTGCACACACCGTCACCACAACGCCACCTATCATGGTGTCATGTAGTCAGAGCTGTTTAGACTTCTAGCCTACAGAACTGAGAGCTATAGAAACCTCTTTTCTTTTATGTTTACCCAGCCTCCGGTATTTCATTATAGCAATGGGAAGTAGACAAATACAGGGTGCTTGTCTATCCCTGGCCAGCTCTGTCTAACCTTCCCACCATACCATGGGGTCCATGTTTTGCCTTCCTGGCCCCCGTGTGAACCCATCATAAGCTCCCTGGGCCCGTGGGAACAAAAGTGGCATTAGGAGAGATTGTGGAGGTAGGAAAGTGTTTGCTCCATGGAGCGTTGCCTTCTCATTGCTGGGACGAAACACCCAACCAGAAGCAGCGGATGGAGGAAAGGGTTTATTTCCGGCATATAGGTTCCGGAAGTTTTGTGGTGGCTGGGAAAACGTGGCAGGAGCAGATGGCCGGTGTTGCCTCTTTATATCAGCAGGGAGAAAACAGCAAGAGAGAGCAGAGTGTGGCAAGTAAGGCTGGGCTATGATATCCAAAGGCCTCCCCCCAGAGGCACACTGCCCCCAACAAGGATCCATCTCTCAAAGGCTCCACCACACAGGGCCACCTACAGGGAGGGGATTAAGTATTCAAGCACAGGAGACTGTGGAAGACACACATTTTACATTCAAACTATCACATCTTGTGAGCATGAGGACCCAAGTTCGATCTCCAGAGTCCATGGTAAAAACACCACCACCACCACCACCAATAATAACAAAAAACAAGCCAGGCCTGGTGGTACACACTTGTAACTCCAGCCTTAGAAAGGTAGAGACAGGAGAATCTCTGGGACTTGCTGGCCAGCCAGTCTAGCTTACGTGGTGAGCTCCAGCTCATTGAGAGACTCAGTCTCACAAAAGGTAGATGGGAGCTGGAGAGATGGCTGAGCAGTTAAGGCATTTGCCTGCAAATCCAAAGGACCCCGGTTCGATTCCCAAGGACCCACTTAAGCCAGATACACAAGGTAGTGCATGCGTCTGGAGTTTGTTTGCAGTAGCTGGAGGACCTGGTGTTCTGATTCTCTCTCTGTGTCTCTGCCTCTTTCTCACTCTCTAAAATAAATAAATAAAAATAAAATATTTTAAAAGTACATGGAAGCCAGGCATGGTGGTGCATTACTTTAATCCCAGGCAGAGGTAGGAGAATCGCTGTGAGTTTGTGGCCAGCCTGTGACAGGTCAGCCTGAGCTAGAGCAGGACCCTAGCTTGAAAAAAAAAAAGAAAGAAAAAGAAAAGGTAGATGGTGTGTGAGTAACAACACTCAGTGTTGTCCTCTGGCCTCCACATGCATGTACACACACATGTACACCCCTCTCCAGGTACCTGCACCCACTTCTTACACACAAAGGATCTCTGTGGGACAGAGTCTCTTGTGCTGCAGCCCAGAAATGCGATGATTCTGTGTTGTTAAAAATCTACACCTGAAGGTCTGGGAGACGGCTCGGCGGGTAAGGTGCTTGATGCGCAAGCATGAGGAGCCAAGTACGGAGCCCTGCACTCGTGTAAAACGCCAGGCATGGTGGAGGGGCCTAAAACCCCAGCACTGGGGAGGCAGAGCTAGAAGAGTCCCTGGGGTTTGCTCCCTGGGCAGTCTAGCTGAACTGGAAAGCTCTGGATTCAGAGAGAGAGAGAGAGAGAGAGAGAGAGAGACCTCGACTTAAAGGATAAGGTGGAGATTGAGGAAAACAACCAATGTTTACCTCTGGCTGTCCCTGTGCACCCTCCCCACACCAAACACACACACACACACACACACACACACACACACACACACACACACACACACGCACATACACACCCACCCACCCCTGGGACCCATCTCGGGCTCTGGCCTCTCAGAGCCCAGTGGTGTATTTGGCTATTGGCAGGAAAGACCACTTAGCCCTTATGATCGGGGCTTTCCATGTCCCAAGTCACTCCCAAAGCCACTCTATTTCCTCCTCCCGTCCCCTCCTCCAACCCAGCCCTCCCAGTGACCGCCACTCCACGCTGCTAATGAGTCCCAAGGAGATGCTGTGTGCCAAGTGCCGCCTCTCCCGTTGGCAGAGGAGAGGCCCTGAGAGCCCCTGGTGCGCTTGGCTGTGCTCAGTGTGGCCCTGGCTCAGGGTTTCCATGGCGATGGCACCCGTGGCAACAGCCTGGCTTGTTGCCAGGACAGAGGACAGCCAGACCGCATTCAGCTGCACTTGCAGCTGCGGGGGACACAGCTGCTGCCCATGGGGTGGAGCGTTCTCCCACCCTTCTCTGTGCTCACCTGTGGTCTAGCCTGGAATGCTCTCTCTCACCTGCCTGGACAACCTTGGCTGAAGGTATAGGTCACCCCTGGAGCTATTTAACTTGCTGAGTGGTCGTAGGCAGGATTTTGTCCTTTGGTGTATCTATCCTAGGGTGCTAGGCTAGACCACGGAACTACAGGATCATCTCGTGCTTTTGGGGGCAGACCCTTAAAATGGATATATCTGCTCTTTCCAGTATTATCACTGCCCCTGGCTACAGTCTTTATTTATTTTTTTCTTTTTCTTTTTTGATTGTTTGAGGCAGGATCTCATTCCAGCCCAGGCTGGCCTTGAACTCATGGCAATCTTCCTACTTTAGCCTCCCAGGTGTTGGTATTTATGTGTGGGCCACAACGTCAGCTTATTTTTTTCTTTTTAAAGATTTTATTTTTATTTATTTATTAGAGACAGAGGGAAAGGAAAGAGAAAGAGAGAGAGAGAGAGAGAATGGGTGTGCCAGGGCCTCTAGCCACTGCAAACAAACTCCAGACGCATATGCCACCATGTGCATCTGGCTTATGTGGGACCTGCAGAATCGAACCAGGGTCCTTAGGCTTCACAGGCATGTGCCTTAACCACTAAGCCATCTCTCCAACCCTCTTTTTTTTTTTTGAGAGAGAGAGAGAGAGAGAGATAGAGAATGGATGCACCAGCAGCCTCTCAGCCACTGTGAATGAACCCCAGACGCATGTGCCCCCTTGTGGGCAAGTGAGGCATTGCACCCTTGCTTCACTTGTGTCTGGCTAAACGTGGGACCTGGAGAATTGAGTGGGCGTTCTTAGGCTTGGCAGGCAGGTGCCTTAACCACCAAGCCATCTCTCCAGCCCCAGCCCTCTTTTTGTTTTTAATACATATACGCGTGTGCATGCATGCACTCTGTATGTCTGGAGGCCTGAGGACAACCTCGGGTGCCCTCCTCAGGCACTTTGAGACAGGGTCTCTCATTGGCCTAGAGCTCACCAATTAGGCTAAACTGGCTGGCCAGCAAGCCCCAGGGATCCACCAGTCTGGGGATTGAACTCACGTCCTCATGTTTGTGAGACAAGCACTTTACTGATTGAGCCATGGCCCAAGCTTGGAAATCTTGGTTCTACACGGATTCAAGGCCCCAGGTGGTTGCTGAGCCCTGCGAGGGCTGGAGCCAGGTGACGCTGAGTGTTGTCTGTGTGAGGCTGCTGTGTCCAGGGCGAAGAGCTGCTTCGCTTTAGTGTCCCTGTAGCCCTGCGACACAGGAGCTGGCTGTGAGCCCCACTGGGCTCCACAACCTTGCAACCTCTTTGGTCTTGCTGCCTCTGACATTTCTGTAAGTCTTAGTTCAAGAATTGCAGAAAGGACAGCAGTGTAGAGGGGCTTAGAAATGGGAGCCCCCAGCTAAAGAACTAGGAGAGAGACTAGCTGGAGGCAGGAAGGGTGCCGTTGAAAGAGAATGGGGGTGGAGGAAGACATGGGCATGAGGGGATTACAGTCAAAAGACATTTTGTACATAAGTAAAGATTGCCAATAAAAAGTTTAGGGCTTGAGCCAGGCGTGGTGGCACACACCTTTAATCCCAGCACTCAGGAGGCAGAGGTAGGAGGATCGCTGAGAGTTCGAGGCCACCCTGAGACCTCATAGTGGATTCCAGGTCAGCCTGAGCCAGAGTGAGACCCTACCTCGGAAAACAAAAAAAAAAAAAAAAAGTTTAGGGCTTGAGAGATGGTGCAGCACTTAAGGCGCTTGCCTGGAGAGCCTAATGACCTGAATTTGATTCCTCAGTACCCACGTGGCGCCAGATACACAAGTGGCTGCATGCACCTGGAGTCCATTTACAGTAGCTAGAGACCCTGGTGCACCCATTCTCTCTGTCTTTCTTCTACCTCTCTCTGCTTGCAAACAAACAAACAAACAAACAAATAAATTTAAAAAGTTGTACTGGAGAGATGGCTCAGTGGTTAAAGGTGCAAAGATGCTTGCAAAGCCCGACAGGCTGGGTTCAGTTCTCCAGTACCCACGTAAAGCTAGATGCACAAGGTTGCACATGTGTCTGGAGTTTGTTTGCAGTGGCAGGAGACTCTGGCATGCCCATTCTCTTGCTCTGCTTGCAAATAAATAAATAAAAATATTTTTAAAAAAATCTGGATGTGGTGACACATTCCAGCACTTGGGAGGCTGAGGTAGGAAGGCTGCCATGAGTTCCAAGTCAGCCTGGGCTAGAGTGAAATCGTACCTTGAAAAAACAAAGAAAAAATTTTTTTAAAGCATATTTCTTGGGCTGGAGGGATGGCTTAGCAGTTAAGGCATTTGCCTGCAAAGCCAAAGGACCCAGGTTTGATTTCCCAGGACTCATGTTAGCCAGATGCACAAGGGGGCACACATCTGGAGTTCATTTGCAGTGGCTGGAGGCCCTGGTGCAACCATTCTCTTTCTCCCTCTTTCTCTGTCAAATAAATAAATAAAAATATAAACAAAAGAAAAATAAAAAAGTATATTTCTCTTTCCATATACTCGATCTTAGAAATTAAAATAAATAAATAAATGGAGCACCTCCACTGGGCCACCTAATGTCTTCTCATTTCACACAGATGCTCAATCCTCAGGGTTATTTCTTGCTTTCATTTGAGATTTCTTCTTTCTTTTCCTTCCTCCTCCCCCTTTCCCTTTCTTTCTCTTTCTTTTCCTTTTGCTTCTTTTTTCCTTTCCCTCCCTTTCTCCTTCCTTCCCTCCTTCCCTCCTTCCCTCCTCTCCTTCTTTCCTTTCTTCCTTCCCTCCTCCCTCCCCTTCCCTTTCCCTTCCTTCCTTCCTTCCTTCCTTCCTTCCTTCCTTCCTTCCTTCCTTCCTTCCTTCCTTCCTTCCTTCCTTCCTGATTTGTTTCCTTCCCATCCTCCTTCTCTTTCTCCCTTTCTTTCCCTTCCCTCCTGTCATCTTCTCCTTCCTTATCCCTCCCCAACCTTTGGGCAGATTTATGCCCCGATGGAAGTAGAGAGAGTAAATCACCACAATTTTGCTTATTATTGCCAAGTAACAAACTCCTTCCAGACGGCCATGTTATTGTTTCTCTTGATCCAGGCAGTTGATGGGGCTCAGCAGGGACGCTCTGATTTCACTTGAAGCCTCTTACATGCCGTAGGCAGTGGCTGGGCTGGTGTCATCCTCGGTTTGACCAAGACAGCCGGGCTTGTTCTTTCTGTGCTTGCCTCTCCAGGTGGTTTTCCCAGATAGCACCTGTATTCTTGTCGATGGTGGCTGTTGGTTTGGAGGTGGCTTCATGTGTCCCCTGAGGGTTCACATGTTGGTCACTGTGGATGCTGGTAGGTGGTGGGATCTTTATGAGGCAGGGCTTCACGCAAGGTAACTAGGTTATTGGGAGCACTGCCAGCAAGGAATAAACTTCACTTCCACCTATAAGAACATACCAGCAAAGGGTGCTGGGAAATGTAGTCCAGTTGTGTGTCCAGGAAGCATGCGTTGAGCACTGTGCCCTAAGCACTGCTGATGCATAGAGACTTCTGTCTGTCACAGGGTGTAGCTCAGTGGTAGAGCTCATGCCTAGCAAGCAAGAGGCCCTGGGTTCAATTCCTAGAATCACCACCAGCAAAATGGGGCCACGAAGCAATCCTCTTGGGAGGTGCAAGAAGGTCTTTTTCACTTCCTCATCCGTGGCCCCTGGACTCAGAACCCAGGATCAAGGTCAATTGCCATAGGAATCATCTCTCCCAAAGCCCCCTGACACAGCTGTCACCAGCCCATCCTGTATGCCAGAGTCCCTTGTGACCTCCCCCCAGCCAGGCTAGCGTTCCTTACCTTGCATAGGAATCAAATAAAACTCCCGTCCCTTCCTGAGGAGCAGTAGGCTTCCTCTCTGGATGGGTACCCTGGTGTCCCCAATAATATCAGCGATGGCCTGATTCAAGCAGAGGTTTGGGAACTGGGCAACGGCTTGTCAGCAGAACAGAGATATTTGAAGGCAGCTGAGGGAAGCCATGACTGGATGCCCAGAGCTGTCCACTGGAAGAGAGGACACGAGAGGACACGACACACCCGGGCTGGGAGATGGAATCCTTGCTGGTTGCCAGTCTGCTCTCCAGGCGGTTGGACAGAGGGTACTGGGATGCTAAACCCTGTAGGTATGTTTCACTGTAGGCTCTTCTGAGATGGGAAGCTCCTGGGCTTCCAAACCAGCAGCACTTCTGAGCCCAGCAGTTGGGCGTCGCCCCACGGGCTTCCTAACTCCTGCCATGAGCTCTTGTCTCTACCTCTCACTTGCTGTGGGACCCTGAACCCAGCCACTCTGAGTTTCAATTTTCTCCTTCATCAATTAGTCTTAGAAGATTAAAACTCACCAGTTAAGGAGCGAGGGATGTAGCTTCATTAGTAGAGTGCTTGCCAGCACGCATTAGACCATTAAACTGGGCATGGTAGCACATGCCCACAATACCAGCACTGGATAGGTAAAAGCAAGAGGATGAGAAGTTCAAGGTCATCCTTGACTACACAGAGAATTTGAAGCCAGCCTGGGCTACATGGGACCTTGTCTTTGTACACACACACACACACACACACACACACACACACAAGAAAATGTTACCCGTTAAACACCTGCACCTGGATACCCCTGGGTGATGGGGCTAGTGTTGTCATGGTGATGGGAACTGCAGAAGATAACAATGGCGCGCCCATCCCCCTTTCCACCCAACTACCCGGCTTGTGTTTTGTTGGATCCTAAGAAATGAAAGGACTAGACCTGACTCCTTCCCTGGTGTCACACTCTCTTATCCTGGGTCGTCTCTGGTGGTTAAGATGTGTGCGACATCCATCAAAGAACCTTCTGCATGCAGGGTGCCCCCAGAGATGCTCATGGCCGGGCTGGGGCACTTCTAATTTGATTTTGATTTTAATTTTAATTTTAATTAATTTATTTATTTATTTGGTTTTTCATGGTAGGGTTTCACTCTGGTCCAGGCTGACCTGGAATTAACTACGTAGTCTCAGGGTGGCCTCGAACTCTCAGCGATCCTCCTACCTCTGCCTCCCAAGTGCTGTGATTAAAGGCATGCGCCACCACGCCCGGCTTCACTTCTAATTTGAATGGAAGCTCTGCAGGGGAGAGGGTCAGCGCCTCCAACTCTACCATCTCACGCCCCCGGGACGCTTTTGTTCTTTTGTTTCTGCATGTATGTACACAAGTGCATGTGTGTGTGCCTGTGTGTATGTGTGTGTGTGTGTGTGTGTGTGTGGAGGCCAGAGGACAACCTCATTCTTATCCTCTAAATGCTGTCTATCTCTATTTATTTATTTATTTGAGAGCGGCAGGCAGACAGAGAGAGAAGGAGGCAGATAGATAGAGAATGGTCACGCCAGGGCCTCCAGACAGTGCAAACGAACTCCAGATGCATGCAACCCCTTGTGCATCTGGCTTACGTGGATCCTGGGGAATCGAACCTCAAACTGGGGTCCTTAGGCTTCACAGGCAAGCACTTAACTGCTAAACCATCTCTCCAGGCCCTGACCACCTCTTTTTGAGACAGAGTCTCTTATTGGCCTAGGGATCATCAGTTAGGTTAGAATAGCTGGCCAGTGAGCCATAGAGATGGGTCCTCCCTTCTCCACCTTCCCTGGTACTTGGAATATAGGTATGGCGCACACACACACACACACACACACACACACACACACACACAAAATGGTGCTGGAAATGCACTCAAGTCCTCATGCTTGCAAGGCAAGTCCTTTACGCACTGGGCTGTTATGCCAGCCCCGCTTTGTTCTTCTTAAACAGCTGGGAATGCTGTTGTCCTTAGCTTGCCTTTGGTGACTATCTTGTCCTTGTCTTGTTGAGGACGAAGCTAAGGCTGGGGATGTACTTGGGGTTCTTGAGCCACAAACCCCTTCAAAGAACTCCATGGGCCAGGAGCTAGCTGTTCCGTCTGTCCCTCTGGGCCTCAGGGCCCTTTATCAGACCCAGTTTCCCCTACCCTGCCCCCAGCTTCTGACACAGTAGGACCCAGAAACGCCTCGGCTTGCTTACGTGACTTCAACACTGTGCCTTCCTAGAGCCCTTGCCTGGGAATTTAATCTCATGTGACAGGTGCCCGCGGCTGTTTCGGCTTGGTGGTTTGAGGAGACAGTGTGTCCTCGCCTAGAGTCAGGACAGCACGAAGCGCCAGGGACAGCTGGATCTAGGTTTGCCTAGGCGCACAGAGTGAGCAGCCACTGAGCCATCCGGCCCCTTCTGATCGTGTCTGTGCTCACACTCACTTTGCTGTGATGCCGTGGCTATAACGAGTGACGGTGTCTTGATGCGCTTCTAGCAGCCAGGTCTGCTACCCTGGTCGTAAGGGAAGCACAGACAGGAGGGCTGGGGATCGCCGCTCAGCCAGTCTGATGGAAAAACAAGAACAAAACAAAACCCAGTAGCTCCAGGATCGGTAAGTCACTCCATCTCAAGGAAACAAAATGGAAGGGCAATAGAGGACATTGGACAGTCACTTCCGGCCTCCCCATGCGGCTCACGGAGCACACTCATTTGCCCACGAGGCTCAGGCTGACCTGGAACTCACTCTGTAGCCCCAGGCTTTGAAATAATGGTGAAACTCAAGACCTCAGCCCCCAAGAGCTGGAATTGCAGGTATGAGCCAGTGCACCTGGGTTTTCTTTCTTATTTATTTTATTTTTATTTGAGAGAGAGAGAGAGAGAGAGACAGAGAATTGGTGTTCCAGGGCCTCAGCCACTACAATTGAACTCCAGATGCTTACGCCACCTACTGGGCATGTGCAACCTTGTGCTTGCCTCACCTTTGTGTGTCTGGCTTACATGGGATCTGGACAGTTGAACTTGGGGCCTTAGGCTTTTCAGGCAAGCACCTTAACTGCTAAGCAATCTCTCCAGCTCTTTACCTTGTTTTACGAGACAGGGTTTCTTACTGAACCTGGCACTCATCACTTTGACAGTGAGTCCCAGGGATCTGCCTGTCTGCCTGTCTGCCTCCCAGCGCTGGGATTACAGATACACACCACCAGGCCTGGCATTTCAAGTGGGTGCTGAGGATATGAAAACTCAGGTCCTCATGCTTGCATAGCCATCTCTCCAGCACTGCCCATCACCCCGCTCCATCTGGTTTTATTTATTTATTTATTTACTTATTTATTTGAGGGGGGAGAGGGAGAGAGAAAGAGAGAGAGAGAGAGAAAATGGATGTGCCAGGGCCTCTAGCTACTGCAAATAAACTCCAGATCCATGTGCCACCTTGTGCATCTGGTTTACATGGGTCCTGGGGAATCAAACCAGGGTCCTTAGGCTTTGCAGGCAAATGCCTTAACCGCTAAGCCATCTTCTCCAGCCCATCTTTCTTTCTTCTTTCTTTCTATCTTTCTTTCTATCTTTCTTTCTTTCTTCCTTCCTTCCTTCCTTCCTTCCTTCCTTCCTTCCTTTCTTCTTTCTTTCTTTCTTTCTTTCTTTCTTTCTTTCTTTCTTTCTTTCTTTCAGTTTTTTTCAAGGTAGGGTTCACTCTAGCTCAGGCTGACCTGGAATTCACTATGTAGTCTCAGGGTGGCCTTGAATTCATGACGATCCTTCTACCTCTGCCTCCTGAGTGCTGGGATTAAAGGTGTGCACCACCACGTCTGGCTTCTCTTTCTTAATAAACTGCTTATATTCCTCTCCCCTCAGTATGTGTCTCTGACACAATTTTGTGTCCAGGAAAGAACCTGGAAAATGCAGTAGTCAGCAGGTGCTGTCCAAGCTCTGTCTCTTCTCTAGTCTCAGCACCAGAAACCAGTGTTTCTTTCATGCCAGCTTCAGAGCAACCCATTTTTTTCCTAGGATGGTTCCAGGCTGCAACTGGATCAGCTGATATCTCTGTCCATCAATGAGACAGTTCAGGGGTGACAGGGCCCCGAAAGTAAAAACAAGCAATGTCTTGGAGCCTGTAGGGGGAATATCTAGGTCATTCTAACTTTACCACAAGTCAGAAATGTCACAAGAGTCTGTTCTTTTCTTATTTCTGCCCCCTGGCGGAGGAGGTGGGGCTCGGGAAACGGATCCTTTCACCCTCTTGTGAGAAGGCCCTTCCTTGAGGATTAAGATTTCTGGGAAGGGCTGGAGAGATGGCTTAGTGGCTAAAGCGCCTGCCTGCTAAGCCTAAGAACACTGGTTCCAATGTCCGGTGGTTCCAATCTCCAGCGGTTCCAATCTCCAGGTCCCACGTTTAGCCAGATGCAAAGTGAAGCAAGGGCGCAATGCCACACTTGCTCACAAGGGGGCGCACACATCTGGATTTCGTTCACAGCAGCTGAGACACTGCTGGCGCGCCCATCTGTCTCCCTCTCTGTCTCTCTCTCTCTCTCCAAAAATAAATAAAAAAATAATTAAAAAATTAAAAAAAAGATTTCTGGGAAGATTAGTCCTAACTGACCAGTCCAGCTGCCCATGCTGGAGACTCACACAGAAGATGCTCTCAGAGGTTTCCTGGTTGGCTTCCCAAATTCCAGAAAACCCCTCTTGCCTTCTCAGGACAAGAACTGTGCTTAATTTCTATCTGTAATGTAATAAAACCTGTCAATTTCACCTTCTGGTTTGGGAATTTCAGTTTTCTGAATTCATAAGGCAAGAATACAAGGGCCCTTGACTCTGTGGAAGTTTTACATGACGTGTGAGTTTTCTGGCACCCTACCTCCTGGGTTATTGCCTAAGCAAGAGCCAAGACAGGCTCTGTCACTCTCAAAAGACACCCCAAGTTCCCATGCCATATATTTGTGGGTTGGCCTGGAATTGAGCCCAGATAAACGGCTTGGAAGACAGCAGCAATCACTAGCTAGGTCCGGCCGCTGTCCTCAAGGTGCCAATTCAACAGTCAAGTAACAGTGAAAAATAGGAAAGGGAGATCTGTCCAAGGCTACCGCATGGGAAGAGGAAGCATTACAGAGGTCCAGTGACCCCCAATTCATGGTGAGGCACTGACACAAGGCTTAAGTTTACACAGAGGACAAGAGGCACGCATAACTCAGCCAGCTTGCTCAAGGTATCTCCCCACCCACTTGACCACCATTGTCTGGGTTCCAGAGTGTCCTGCAAGGTGGTCTGACAAGCTGTCAGAACTGTGCGAAATCTCTTCCTGGAGACCAGCTCTCTTGCAAGCCTGCGTCACGGTCCCAGCCTTTTCCCAGTATTAGCAAGAGATTCCTGGGGCAATTCCACTTCCTGGTCTCAGTAGTGTAATCACCAAAGGACAAGCACAAGAGTCTCTAGAACGTCTTCATGCCTGCCAGCACTGTCACATGACCAGTGCCTGAAACTGGTCAGTTTTCTCTGGCTTGTCTCTCCTGGTGGAGCCGAGAAACTTTAGCACGATGATAAAGCAACATCACTTGCAGAGTCAGTGCTTATGTTTTGAAAGACAGCTGAAGCAAGGATGTGAACAACCTGGACTTTCCGAGGGCCCGGAATGCACATGCTTTGTATTTAGTCATTTCTAAGCCTAAACAAGGCGCTTCACCAAAGCACCTCACAATTTCATTTACAAAGGGAAATTCTTTAAGAGAAATAAGCAAACCAGCTTATATATTTTTTTCAAAATTTGTTTTCAAGGTAGGGTCTCGCTCTAGCCCAGGCTGATCTGGAATTCACTGTGTAGTCTCAGGGTGGCCTTGAACTCATGGCAATCCTCCTACCTCTGCCTCCCAAGTGCTGGGATTAAAGGTGTGCGCTCACCACGCCTGGCTTGCTACCAAATTTATTCATTGGTTTCTCTCCATTCCTTGGAAGCCAAGTATTTGCTTCTTCGGCCACATTTCATCCCTAGACCACCGATCATCCTTGAAGGCGCCTGGACCACAGTTCAACTCTTCCACACAACTTCTGTTCTGGGCGTAGGTTCTTGGCCCTGAGTCACAGCTTTCCACATTAAGAAAATCGTTTTCCACTCACATAATGCTCAGAGCTCCAAATTATTATATACAGTCTTCATGAAGATCCACCTTCTCGCCACCTTCTATGTTTAAAAAAATATTTTTATTTGAGAAAGAGAAAGAGGCAGAGAGAAAGAGAGAGAGAGAAAGGGAGAGAGAGGGAGAGAATGGAGGCACCAGGGCCTCCAGCCACTGTAAACGAACTCCAGATGCATGTGCCCCCTTGTGTATCTGGCTTATGTGGGAGAATCGAACCGGGATCCTTTGGCTTTGCAGGCAAATGCCTAAACTGTTAAGCCATCCCTCCAGCCCTAGCTTATATATTTTTATGTATTTTTTTAAAAATTTTTAAAAATTTTTATTTATTTATTAGCAACAGACAGAGAGAGAAAGAGGGAGAGAGAGAGAGAGAGAGGGTACACCAAGGCCTCCAGCCACTACAAACGAATTCCAGATGCATGTGCCCCCTTGTGCATCTGGCTTACGTGGGTCCTGGGGAATCGAGCCTTGAACCAGGGTCCTTAGGCTTCATAGGCAAGCGCTTAACTGCTAAGCCATCTCTCCAGCCCCTTTTAATGTAATTTTTAACTTAAATTTTAAGCTTTGCTTAATCTTTAAACCTTGTAAATTGCATCTATTTTATTTTTAGTCTGTTGCAGTCAAGTTTGCATTGCTGGCAGAAATCACCCAACCAAGAGCAGCTTGTGTGGGAAAATACAGTTTATTTTGGCTTACAGACTTGAGGGGAAGCTCCACGATGGCAGGGGAAAACAATGGCATGAGCAGAGGGTGGACATCACCTCCTGGACAACATCAGGTGGACAACAGCAACAGGAGAGTGTGCCCAACACTGGCAAGGGGAAACTGGCTATAACACCCATAAGCCGGTCTCCAGCAATACACTGCCTACAGGAGGCATTAATTCCCCATCAGCTGGGAACTTAGCATTCACAACACCTAAGTTTATGGGGGACACCTGAATCAAACCACCACATATTCATTTCTTGAGAGAGAGAGAGAGAGAGAGAGAGAGAGAGAGAGAATTAATGGATGCACCAGGGCCTCCTGCCACTACAAACATACACTAGATGCTTGTACCACTTTTTTTTTTTTTTTTTTGTTTTTCAAGGTAGGGTTTCACTCTTGTCCAGGCTGACCTGGAATTAACTATGTAGTCTCAGGGTGGCCTTGAACTCTCGGCGATCCTCCTACCTCTGCCTCCCGAGTGCTGGGGTTAAAGGCGTGCGCCACCACGCCCGGCTTTGTACCACTTTTTGCATGTACTTTATACATGGGTGCTGGAAAACTGAGCCTGGGTGAGCTGGCTTTGCAAACAAGCACTTTTTTTTTGTTTGTTTGTTTTTCGAGGTTGGGTCTCACTCTAGCTCAGGCTGACCTGGAACTCACTATGTAGTCTTAGGCTGGCCTCGACCTCACAGCAATCCTCTTACCTCTGTGCTGGGATTAAAGGCTTGTGCCACCACGCCTGGCTTCAAACAAGCACTTTTAACCAGAGCCATCTTTCCAGCACCATAAATTACATCTTTTGAGGAGTGTAGCTTAGGAAGACAGTCATCGTAAAGTCCCATCGTAACTGTCCCTCTTGAAAAGCTTATACCCATCTTTCAGGTTTATGTACTCTCCTTTTCTAAGAGTCTCTCTCTCTCTTTCTCTTTCTCTCTCTCTCTCATGTGTGTGTGTGTGTGTGTGTGTGTGTGTGTGTGTGTGTGTGTGAGTGAAGGCCAGAGGACAACCTTGGGCAGTTTCTCAAGTACCATTCACACTGACCTTGAGACAGGGTGTCTTGGACCTGCAGCTCACTGGATTTGCTGATCCCAGTGAGCCCCAAGGATTCACCTGCCTCCACCTCCCTAGTGCTAGGGTTGCAGATGTGTGTCACCATACATGGCATTTTTACATGTGTCACTTTGTGTCCAGCTTCTTCATGGGGTGGGGGCTGGGGATCTCTCTTGTGGTCTGTGGGCTTGTGGAACAAGCGCCCATGAACACAGACTCATCTGCTCAGGCCCTTTCTCTCTTCTGGAAAAATAGTTTTATTAATTTATCTGAGACGCACAGAGACAGAGAGAAAGAGGCAGGCAGAGAAGCGAGAGAGAATGGGTGCACCAGAGCCTCTTGCCACCACAAAGGAACTCCAGATGCATGCACCACTTTGTGCTAATGGCTTTATGAGGGTACTGGGGAATCAAATCCAGCCTTTAACTGCTGAGCCATCTCTCTAGCCCCACCCCTCTCTCTCTCTCTCTTTTTTTTTTTTTTTTTTGGTTTTGCGAGGTAGGGTCTCACTCTGGTCCAGGCTGACCTGGAATTCACTATGTAGTCTCAGGGTGGCCTCGAACTCTTGGCGATCCTCCTACCTCTGCCTCCCGAGTGCCCACCCCTCTCTTTTTATTGAGACAGAATCTTGCTATGTATCCCACATGGACCTTAAACTTACCATAGAGCCCAGGTTGGTCCCAAACTTGTGACCCTGTAACCTCAATCGCTTTAGTGCTGGGGCCACAGGTGCAAGCCACTACACCCAGATTCACACATTAGCATCTATTTATTTGTTTATTGTTCAGAGTGAATGTCTTACTTTGTAGCCCAGGCTGGCCTTGGGCTCTTGCTTCTCCTGCCTCAGCCTCCCCAGTGCTGGGATGACAGAGGTGCATCCCCATGCCTGGCTCAGGCCCCCACCTCCTCATGCATCACCTCCGGAGCTTTGGCATATGAATGAGGGGGCGGACACAAATACTGAGGCCCTAGCCGTGAGTTTATCAGGCACAAATTGCTCAAGAAGCTCATTCATTTTGTGCAGTAATTAACTAGAAGCTGTTTGGAAATATGATTATAGATTGGGCCATCAAAGCAAATTAAATCTTTGATGAATAATGACCTAATTAGCTTCAGAATTCTGCTAGTTAAAAAAAAAACAACAAACTCCAAATGCTCTGTTGTCCCAAATCAGGAAATACCAGGCCCAACTGCAAAAGGCATCAAGCAATATTAATATTAGATGCTTGTGGCTTCTGGAAGGGCGAGGCGCCGTCACTCACCTGTCTCCTTCTTTCCTTCCTTTCTTCCCTTCCCTCTCTTCTTTCCTCCCCAGCTCTGTGTATATGGTATGTGTGTGTTTGTGTGTGAATGCAGGGGTGTGTGTGTGTGTGTCATGGCACATGCGTGGAGGTCAGAGGACAGCTCTGGATGTCAGTCTTGACTCTGCATTGTTCACCGCTGCCTTCACCAGGATAGCCAGCCTGTGGGCTTTTGAGGGAGTCTCCTGTCTCCGTCTCCCTTCTTCTCATAGGCACACTGGGGGTTCAGCCACACGTGGTACAGTGCCCTGCTTCGTGTGGGTTCTGTGATCCACACTCAGGAGGTCATGATCGTATGTCAAGCACTTCATGCACTGAGCCATCACCCCAGCCCTCTTCTTTCCTTTTATATACAGGGCCTTGTAGTGTAGCCGAGCTGACCTCAAGCTCACAAGTTTTGGCCTCCTTAGTGCCCAAGGTCATCTCCTCCTCATTCGATTTTATTCCTTGAGAAAGAATCTCAAGTATCCCAAGGTGGCCTCAAACTTGCCATGCAACCGATTATGACTTTGAACTTCTGATCCTCCTACGTCCACCTCCGAAGTGCTGAGATTACAACCACTTTTAAAACTATTTATTTATTTACTAGAAAGAGTGAGAGAGAGGAGAGAGAGAGAGAGAGAGAGAGAGAGAGAGAGAGAATGGGTGCACCAGGGCCTCTTGCCACTGCAAACAAATTCTAGATACATGCACCATCGTGTGCATCCGGGTTCTGGGGAGTTGAACCTAGGCTCTTAGGCTTCTCAGGCAAGTGCCTTAACCACTGAGCAATCTCTCCAGCCTACTCCCCCCCCCATTTAAAAATTTATTTATTTATTTATTTGCAAGCAGAGAGAGAGAGAGAGAGAGAGAGAGAGAGAGAGAGAGAGAAGAGAGGCAGACAGAGAATGGGCACACCAGGGCCTCCAGCCATTGCAGATGAACTCCAGATGCATGTGCCCCTTGTGCATCTGGCTTACATGGGTTCCTGGAGAATCGAACCAAGATCCTTTGGCTTCACAGGCAAATGCCTTAACTGCTAAGCCATTTCTCCAGCCCATCCAGCCTATTTTTTTTTTTTTTTTTTTTTTCAAGGTAGGGTCTCACACTGGTCCAGGCTGACCTGGAATTAACTATGTAGTCTCAAGGTGGCCTCGGTGATCCTCCTACTCTGCCTCCTGAGTGATCCTCCTACTCTCTTTTTTTTTTTTTTTTTTTTTCCTCCTGTCCAGTGCTGGGATTAACTATGCGTCTCAGGGTGGCCTCGAACTCTCGGCGCCAGGCCCAGCTCTTTTTAAACATTTTTAAACATTTTTATTGCCACTCTCCATACATATACGCAATGTGCCCTGGTCATAATCTCCTCCCACCACTCTCCTCTGTCCCCTCTCCTGTGTTCCCCTTCCACTGTACTCCTTTTTCCAACTATCCCCTCTTCTGTTTTGATGTCCCCACTTTTTGGACCCTCTATCATGCAGGTCTTGTGTAGGTAGATAGCCTCTGCCACTGTGAGGTCATGAAAGCAATGGCCACTTTGTATTTGGAAGACAATATTCCAAAGCCCTCCTCCCCATCCGTTGGCTCTTGCATTCTTTCCACCACCTCTTCTGCAATGGTCCTGATCCTTGGAGGATGTGATAAAGATGTCTTAGTGCTGAGCACTCCACTGTCAGTTCTTTTTAAAATTTATTTAGGGGCTGGTGAGATGGCTTAGTGGTTAAGGCGCCTGCCTCCTCAGCCTAAGAATGCTGGTTCCAATCTCCAGCGGTTCCAATATCCAGGTCCCACGTTTAGCCAGATGCAAAGTGATGCAAGGGCGCAATGCTGCACTTGACCACAAGGGGGCACACACATCTGGATTTCATTCACAGCAGGCTGAGACACTGCTGGCGCGCCCATCTCTGTCTGTCTCCCTCCCTCTCTCTCTCTCTCTCTCTCTCTCTTTTTTTTTTTTTTTTTGGTTTTGCGAGGTAGGGTCTCACTCTGGTCCAGGCTGACCTGGAATTAACTATGTAGTCTCAGGGTGGCCTCGAACTCTCGGCGATCCTCCTACCTCTGCCTCCCAAGTGCTGGGATTAAAGGCGTGCGCCACCACGCCCAGCCTCTCTCTCTCTCTGTGTTTCTCTCCAAAAAATAAAATAAAATAATTTAAAAATTTATTTATTTGTTTGTTTGTAAACACACACACACACACGCAGAGAGAGAGAGAGAGAGAGAGAGAGAATGGGCATGCTAGGGCCTCTAGCCACTGTAAATGAACTTCAGATACATGTGCCACTTTGCATATCTGGCTTTACATGGGTACTAGGGAGTCAAACCCAGATCATTAGGCTTTACAGGCAAGTGCCTTAATGCTGAACCACCTCTCCACCATTGTCATGTCTTCTTAGCCCTTTGGCGAGTTTTGAGTCACCTCAGCTGCCACCACCATCTGCAAAGAGAAGATTCTCTATCCAAAAGAGCGCAGCATTACTACATGGGTGTAAACATAGTGCTGAGAAGGCAGTGTGGTGGGCATAATACATCCTGGCTGTTGATGCAGGTCCTGGGAATCAAAGCCAGCGCCTTGCATTTCTGCAGCAAGCGCTCTTATGCAGTGAGCCATCTCCACGGTCCCCAGGGTAAGGGTTGAGAACCTTCAACCAGGGACTCCTCTGATTCTCCCGACAACCCCACGTTCATTCTCCAGAGCCCGAGCTGATTCATTCATGTTCATTATGGCAAGCTTTGCAGTGTCTTGGGGAAGATGTGCTGACAGGCTGGGCTGAAAATGAAATCCAAACACATTCTAAATTATGAAATGCACACACACACACACACACACAAAACCCTGGGAATCTGGGCTTCTTCCATTCAGATCCTGTGCACCAGATGCTGTATCCTTAGCAACGTGGCTGCAGGAAAAATTAGTGTTTCTCTGCACTGGCCAGTCTAATTTTAGACAAGGAGACTCCTGTCCCAGGACAGGAGACGGGATCCTGTCCATTCTTGACCCCTGGCTATATCCTGGTCACCCTTAGTCATGGCTACTGATCTGTGGAACATGGGGAGGAGCGGAGAGGAAAAACTGTTAATTCTAGAAATTCGCTGAACACAGCTTGAAAAACGCACATGTCCGGGTCACTTGGATGCAATTTCCAGAATAGTTGTGAGCCAGTTCCCAGCCTCCGTTTCCTTAATCTTCTTGATAAATGGGCTCTGTAATCACACCGCCTCTGGAGATGTCCAGCCTCAGAAAAGGCAAGCCTGGGAGATAAAGCCGCTGCTTTGTCATCACATTAGCCTCAGGCAGCAATGGACGCGGTCAGGGTACAGTTAGTATTACATTTCATTTATTTCCTATTGATTTTCATCAACGTGATTTAAGCAATTACCTCTGAGCTAATTCTTAGTTAAAAAGCAGAAGTTAAAAGTTATACAACATGGGCATGTAGGTCTTGGGGTCCCACAATGGTCACAGACCCAGTGATTGGGCAAACAGTTGCTGCTTGCATCTGGTTTTATTTTATTATTATTTTTTAAATATTTTTTTAATTTTTATTTATTTGACAGAGGGAGAGAGAGAGAAAGAGAATGGGCCCACTGCAAATGAACTCCAGATGCATGTAGCTCCCTTGTGCACTTGGCTAACGTGGGTCCTGGGGAATTGAACCTGGGTCCTTTGGCTTTGCAGGCAAATGTCTTAACAGCTAAGACATCCCTCCAGCCCGTTGCATCTGGTTTTATAAGTAGCGTTTATAAGTGCGTGCGTGCGTGTGTTTGGCATGGCAGCAAGGCTAAGACCTCAGAGAGGGGGCAATGGAAAAGATTGACTAACTCCACCTGCAGGTGGATGGGTTCAAAGCCTGGAAGGCCGAGCACTCCCTGATGGGTGGGAGCAACTTGGCTCTTGCTCTGGCCTCCCCTTGGCTCCCTGTCCCTCGTGTTACCAGAGTTATTGGGGACAGAGCCTGGGCCCCGGCAGCCATAACCACGTGGACCAGGAACACCATCCTCCATGCAGAGAGAAGTGACAGTGAAAGCAGAGAAGGGGTTATTCAGTGTGACCACACTGCGAAGAGGAATAAATTAGGAGGTCCAGGGACCCCCCCAGTCCACTCTCAGGGCGTTGACATGAGGTCAGGTTTGAGTAGAGGGCCAGAGGGATGCACAGCTGAGCGGTCCTGGTCAAGATGTGATCCTGCCCTTAACCATTGTCGGGCTGCCATTGCTCTTGCAAGGTGGTCTAGCAAGTTGTCACCACTGGGTGAAATCTTTTCCTGGCAGTCGTCTTTTCCCTTGTCCCAGCATGAGGTTCTGGGGAAATTCCAGTTCTCTGGAGGCCATTGTTTCAGTGCCTATCAGCCAAAGGCAGGGAGGTAAGTGTTTTTCTCGGGTATCTTTGCTCCCGCCAGGATGGTTGCCCTTGTGGTCACAGTTGAGGTCAGATGAGATACAGAATGTAGTATAATATAATTGTACAATAGTAGTATTTATTACAGAATTGCATGAGGCGCTCTCAAAGGTGACAGTGGAGTGCTGAGCGTGGTGGCGCACGCCTTTAATCCCAGCACTCGGGAGGCAGAGGTAGGAGGATCGCCGTGAGTTTGAGACCAGCCTGAGACTACATAGTGAATTCCAGGTCAGCCTGAGCTAGAGCGAGACCCTATCTCGAAAAACCAAAAAAAGTCAGAAAGACCCCTGTGCCAAACTCTATGGTTGGGTAGACTTTATCTCTTTCCCTCCCCTCCCCTCTCCTCCTTCCTCTCTCTCTATTCTTTCTTTCTAGGCGTGGTCTCGCTATGTATCTAAGGCTGACTTTGAATTTCTGACCCTCCTGTTTCCAACTCCTGAGTGCTGGGACTACAAGCATGTCCCACCGTGCCCAATTTATGCAGTGCTGGGGTTGAGACCCAGGGCTTTGCGCATGTTAAACAAGCACTCCACCAATTGAAATACTTCCCCAGCACCTTTATACTATTTCTTAAGGTTTCCTGAGCTTTCCTGAGTTTCCTCAGCTTTCCTGAGGCGTTTTCTAGTTTAGATGATTGACAAGGTAGTGGGATTAATTTGAATTTTTTGCTGTGTGTTCATATGTGTAAGTTTGGGTTTGCACATGCCACTGCACATGTGTGGGGGTCAGAGGATGCCTTGGGGTGCTTGTTTGAGACATGGCCTCTCACCGTCCAGTACTGCTCACACCAGGCTATCGGACCCACCGGAGTCCCCTGTCTTTGCCTCCCTTCTTGTAGGCATGCTGGGATTACAGATGCTAGCACTGTAGCACCTAGCTTTTATGTGGGTTCTGGGGGTCCAAACTTACGTATTAATGCTTATGCTACAAGGGCTTTATCTACTGGGCCATGTCCCCAGCCCTGGATGAATTCTTTTTTTTTTTTTTTTTTTCGAGGTAGGGTCTCACTCTGGTCCAGGCTGACCTGGAATTTACTATGTAGTCTCAGGATGGCCTCGAACTCTCGGCGATCCTCCTACCTCTGCCTCCCGAGTGCTGGGATTAAAGGTGTGTGCCACCACGCCCGGCTACCTGGATGAATTCTTAAGGGAGAGGATGGTAGTAGAGCTTTGATCTTAAGATTTTTGAGAAGTTTAGAAGATACAGAATGTAGTATAATATAATTGTACAATAGTAGTATTTATTACAGAATTGCATGAGGCGCTCTCAAAGGTGACAGTGGAGTGCTGGGCGTGGTGGAGCACGCCTTTAATCCCAGCACTCGGGAGGCAGAGGTAGGAGGATCGCCGTGAGTTCGAGGCCAGCCTGAGACTACATAGTGAATTCCAGGTCAGCCTGAGCTAGAGCGAGACCCTATCTCGAAAAACCAAAAAAAAAGTCAGAAAGACCACTGTGCCAAGCTCCATGGTTGAGTAGACTTTATCTCTTTCCCTCCCCTCCCCTCTCCTCCTTCCTCTCTCTCTATTCTTTCTTTCTAGGCGTGGTCTCACTATGTATCTAAGGCTGACTTTGAATTTCTGACCCTCCTGTTTCCAACTCCTGAGTGCTGGGACTACAAGCATGTCCCACCGTGCCCAATTTATGCAGTGCTGAGGTTGAGACCCAGGGCTTTGTGCATGTTCAACAAGCACTCCACCAATTGAAATACTTCCCCAGCACCTTTATACTATTTCTTAAGGTTTCTGGAACACACAGCTTTCCTGAGGCGTTTTCTAGTTTAGATGATTGACAAGGTAGTGGGATTAATTTGAATTTTTTGCTGTGTGTTCATATGTGTAAGTTTGGGTTTGCACATGCCACTGCACATGTGTGGGGGTCAGAGGATGCCTTGGGGTGCTTGTTTGAGACATGGCCTCTCACCGTCCATTATTGCTCACACCAGGCTATCGGACCCACCGGAGTCCCCTGTCTTTGCCTCCCTTCTTGTAGGCATGCTGGGATTACAGATGCTAGCACTGTAGCACCTAGCTTTTATGTGGGTTCTGGGGGTCCAAACTTACGTATTAATGCTTATGCTACAAGGGCTTTATCTACTGGGCCATGTCCCCAGCCCTGGATGAATTCTTTTTTTTTTTTTTTTTTTTGAGGTAGGGTCTCACTCTGGTCCAGGCTGACCTGGAATTTACTATGTAGTCTCAGGATGGCCTCGAACTCTCGGCGATCCTCCTACCTCTGCCTCCCGAGTGCTGGGATTAAAGGTGTGTGCCACCACGCCCGGCTACCTGGATGAATTCTTAAGGGAGAGGATGGTAGTAGAGCTTTGATCTTAAGATTTTTTTGAGAAGTTTAGAAAATCATGTCTTTTAAAAAACAGGTTTTATTTATTTATTTATTTGAGGGGGTGGGAGAGAGAGAGAGAGAGAGAGAGAGAGAGAGAGAGAGGGTGCTCTAGGGCCTCTGCAAATGAACTCCAGATGCATGCGCCACCTTGTGCATCTGGCTTACGTGGGTCCTGGGGACTTGAACTGGGGTCCTTTGGCTTTGCAGGCAAACACCTTAACCACTAAACCATCTTCTCCAGCCCCAGAAAATCAAGTCTTTACCCAGGGCAACAGATATAACTCAGCTTTGAATCAGGCCCAACCCTGGCCTTGAACTCTTGATTCTCCTGCTTCCACTGTCTGAATGTTGGGATTACAGGTGAGCGCCTCCATGCTGGGGCCAGGAACTGCTCAAAACGTGACAGGTTTGGAGTTACCGAGTTCTCCACCTGTTCCAAGAAAGACACTGCTGGGACTTGCAGGGAACTGCATGAAGGCATCCCTGGGGCTCAGAGAGATGGATTTGCTCAAATTCACGGGAGGCGTGGATGGGAAAGTTGAGATTTGAACTCAGAACTCTGGGTCCTGATCTTATTCCCACCTTTATGGCCAAGGCTACTTAATGAGGATGCAATGGGCAGGTGAGGGGTGAGGGGAGGGAAATAACCTTTTGGTGTCCCCGTGCCTGGCTGGCACTTCTCTGAGATGAGGAATGGTCTGGGTGGAGTGGGTTTGCCTTTGTTGAGGATGTGCTGAGTGTGAGGAGCGTGAGGTCTGTCCCTTGGTCACTCAGGTCCCTGCCTCCAGTGGCGAAATCCTCAGGTGATTAGAACAGGGCCTCCGGGGAGTGAGTTTGCGGACTGAGGCTCTGAATGTATCCGAGGAGCAGCTCCCCCTCCTGCCCCGCACCTGTGCACTCAGCCCGCAGCCTCGTCCCGGCTTTGGCTTTCTCTGCTTTCACAAACATTCCCTTGACAACTTGCCTCTCTCTGCTCACGTGGACCACGGCAAAGGCTGATGACTATTTTGGGATGTGCTTCTCCCACCGGCTCTATTCGCACGGGTTGTTCGGCACAAGGCTCCGAATTGTTGGTTTTTGCTCTAAATTCATTTCCTAGAAATGTCAAGCATCACCAAGGCCAGGGAGATGGGGAGAGTGGGACGCGAGCGCTGTTCTCTGTCCTTTGTTCCCGGCTTCTTCTTTTCATACACAAATGTGTTATTTCATCAGCCAGAGGGGGAACCAGCCAGCAGGAGAGAGCTAGGTCCTTCTCCCCACCCCCCACAGCTGCCTCCTGTTCTCATGCCTTTGGAAATAATTGATTCACAGACAAGAGGGGCCTTCAAAGCTCTCCAGCCTTTGTTGAGTTAAGGGGCCACAATAGCCCACTTTCTTCTGGGCCTGGCTGAGGCAGTTTTCCTCCATGTTACTGGTGGAAAATCATCTCAGTGTTGTCTGTGCACCTTGGACTCACAAGGGGGTTCATTCTGAATGTCCCCAGGCTGCTCTCAGAATTGTGTCAGCTTCCCCCTCCACTTCCTTTGGACTCTGCTCATCACCCTTTGCTGTGACAAAACACCTGGCAGAGCCATCTTTCAGGGAGGAAGGATTGAGTTCGGTGCACGGTTTCAGAGGATATGATCCATCATGGTGGGAAGGCCTGGCAGCTGGGGGAGCTTGGTCTTGGGTGGCGGGAGCTTGTGCTACAGCTTCTTCATGTCTTGATGGATCAGAGGTCGAGAACTTGTCCAGCCCCAGAAGCAGATGTAACCTTCATGATTCACCCCAGTGATGCACTTCTGCTAGCCAAGCCACACACGTGTTCCCAAAAGTTCCACAACCTCCCTGAACAGGCGCCACCAACCGGGGATCAAGTGTTGAAATACACGGGTGTATGAAGGACATTTCATGAACAGACTCCACCATTTACTGCCCCAGACAGAGGCTCCCTGAGAACCCTACTCAAATAAATAAACCCTGTGAGCAACTGGAGGTCATTATGGGGTGGCTCAGGAGGGCTGTAACTTTTATGATCACCTTGGTGACAGTGTCAAGACCACAGACATTTTTATTTTATTTTTTCCTCTATTTACTTGAGAGAGAGAGAGAGAGAGAGAGAGAGAACATCAAGGCCTCCAGCCACTGGATACAAACTCCAAATGTATGCGCCACCTTGTGCATCTGGCTTATGTGGGTCCTGGAGAATTGAACCTGGGTCCTTAGGCTTCACAGGCAAGCACCTTAACTGCTAAGCCATCTTTCCACCTCATTTAAAAAAAAGATTTTATATTTATTTATTTGTGACAGAGAGAGAGAGAGGGAATGGGTGCACCAGCCACTGCAAACGAACTCCAGATGCATGTGCCACCACGTGCATCTGGCTAATGTGGGTCCTGGAGAGTCAAACCAGGATCATTTGGCTTTGCAGGCAAATGCCTCAACCACTAAGCCATCTCTCCAGCCTCATTTCTCTGGTTTAAACTGAATGGCATGTAGTACTTCGATATGGTGAGCCCAGCAACAAATGAAAGGATGAATGTTTTATGAAGAGTTGCTCTCATGGGAGGCAGGAGGCAGAGGGGAAGGTAGGAGAAGGTAAGTGAGGTATGAACTCACAGTCCTGTTTGGGAGATGGTGGGTCATGAGAGTTTAAGCCATAGGACCAACTTGTGGCTCATTTTTGTGGAATTAGAGAGATGGAGATAAAGATAGACAGAGAAAGAGAGAGAGAGAGAATAAGAATAGGTGTATCAGAGTCTCCAGCCATACCAAACAGTGCAAAAACTGCAAAAAATCTGGCTTTAACAGAATTTAAATTGTTCTGGGGGTAGTCATGCACACCTGTAATCTTGGTACCTGGAAAGGCAGCGGGAAGAGGTTTGTGAATTTGAGGCCATCCTGAACTGCACAATCACAAGCATGATTGAGTTATATCCCCAGTAGCTAGGTGCATACCAGGCATGGTGGTATACACCTGTAATCTCAGGTGCATACCAGGCATGATGGCGTACCAGGCATGGTGGTGTACATTTGTAATCTGTAATCTCAGGTGCATACCAGGCATGGTGGTGTACATCTGTAATCACAGCACATTCACAGCAGAGACAGTGGATCCCGGCAGTTCACTGGTCAGCCAGTTTAACCTGAGTGAGCTCCAAGCCAATGAGAGAGCTTCTTTAAAAATACATGAAGAGCAAGCCAGGCGTGGTGGCGCACGCCTTTAATCCCAGCACTCGGGAGGCAGAGGTAGGAGGATCACTGAGTTCAAGGCCACCCTGAGAATACATAGCGAATTCCAGGTCAGCCTGGACCAGAGTGAGACCCTACCTCGAAAAACAAAACAAACAAACAAACAAAAAAATATGTGAATAGCAAACCTGAGGATGACACCATTGATTGACTGCTGACCTGGGCGCGCGTGCGCGCGCACACACACACACACACACACACACACACACACACACTACACTAGTACACATATACTAGCCCCCCCCTCACATATGTCCTTCCCAAAGGAATAAACAAAAAACCTCAGGAGTTAACCTGGACCAGCGTGGAGACCTCTGTGTCGAGAGGACGGCAGTCCTGTCAGCTTCTTGCCCCCGACCTTGAGTTATTTCCTTCCCCGTTCATGAACTCAAGTAGTTATTGTCTGTTATGGACTGACTAGGGTTGCCAATCAAGGAAGCCAGAAGGGAATTTATTCCTTCCATCTTGGATCAACTTTCCCTTTCTTTCTTTCTTTCTTTCTTTCTTTCTTTCTTTCTTTCTTTCTTTCTTTCTTTCTTTCTTTCTATTGGTTTTTCGAGGTAGGGTCTCACTGTAGCCCAGGCTGACCTGAAACTCACTCTGTATTCTCAGGGTGGCTTTGAACTCACAGTGATCCTCCTACCTCTGCCTCCCAAGTGCTGGGATTAAAAGCGTGTGCCACCACGCCCAGCCTGGATCAACTACTTAAAAAAAAAATCTTTTCTAGATGATGACATCAAAATAAAAGAGATAGTACTGGAGAGAGGGAGGGGTTATGATGGATTTGTGAAGGGGAAAGTGGAGGAGGGGATTATCATGGTCTACTTCCTGTAAGTATGGAAGCTGTCAATAAAACAATTATTTTCTGTGTGATTATGGTATCAATCCATATATATTTATATATATTTAATGTATTTACTTTTTTTTCTTTTCTTTTCTTTTTTTTTTTTTTTTTTTTTGGTTTTTCGAGGTAGGGTCTCACTCTAGTTCAGGCTGACCTGGAGTTCACTCTGTATTCTCAGGGTGGCCTCAAACTCACGGCGATCCTCCTATCTCTGCCTCCCAAGTGCTGGGATTAAAGGCGTGCACCACCATGCCCGCCTTAATGTATTTACTTTTTAATAATACATAGACATTCAATGTGAGAGAGAGAATACACCAGTGAAGATACTCAACAGTGAACACTGCAAGCCTTAAATTTGGCCAGCCAGGCCAAATGAGCCAGAGTGTGCAATAGTAGCATGTCTGTTATGGGGGAAACCAACTGCTCTCTAATTGGACTGGAGGCCCGCTCCATGAGAGGGAATACATGCCTGATACTGAAAACCTACAACAGGGGTAGTCATGAGCCCTAAGGGTGTAATGTCTGCTGGTGTTACCCTAAATGTATATACTATGCTCACCAAACTGCCCAGTAAGCACTTCCCTTAATGTCCACACCAATATATTAATGCTACTCTCACTTTTAGTTAGAGAAGCTTCTCTTTTCAGATGGTGGCAACCTTGGCATGACTCAGAAAGCACCATGGTGCTGAGAAGAAGGGACAGAGGAGTGCTCAGCACCGAAACATCTCTAACACACCTTCCAAGGCTCAGGGTCCATTATGGAATAGGGGGTGGAAAGAATGTAAGAGCCAAAGGAAGAGTAGGACTCCTTACAACGTGCTCCTCCAGACACAAAATGGCCTGGATAGCCATGACTTCACAGTGCCTGACACTACCTACACAAGACCATCATAATAGGAGGACAAGATGATGACATCAAAATAAAAGAGAGACTGATTGAGAGGGGGAGGGCATATGATGGAGAGTGAAGTTTCAAAGAGGAAAATGGGGGAGGGAGGGAAGTACTATGGGATATAAGTTGTCAATAAAAAAAGACAGAGAAATCATAAAAAAAGAATACATAGGCATTTCTATTTCAACCTTGTATAGTTAACTTTTTGACACAAAATTAAAAGCTATATAAGAGGTACGGTGAGAGAAGTACCTGATTCCTTTGTACACCCTGCTGTCTCAGCTTCATCAATTTTTAATATTTATTTATTTGAGTAAGACAGAGACAGGGAGAAAGAGAGAGAATGGACACACCAGGACCTCCTGCCACTGCAAACAAACTTCAGATGCATGCTCCACTTTGTGTACCTGGCTTTACGTGGATACTGGAGAATCAAACCTGGATCATCAGGCTTTGCAAACAAGTGCCTTTAACCACTGAGCCATCTCCCCAGCCCCAGTTTCATCAATTTTGATGTTTATATCTATCATTTCTTTCTCTCTTTCTCTCTTTCTTTCTTTCTTTCTTTCTTTCTTTCTTTCTTTCTTTCTTTCTTTCCTCCCTCCCTTCTCTCTTTCTTTTCTTTCTTTCTTTCTTTCTTTCTTTCTTTCTTTCTTTCTTTCATTCTTTCTTTTTTTCTTTCATTCTTTCTTTCTTTTTGAGGTACGTTCTCATTCTAGCCCAGGCTGACCTGGAATTCACTATGTCGTCTCAGACTAGTCTTGAACTCACAGCGATCTTCTCACTTCTGCCGCCAGAGTGCTGGGATTAAAGGCATGTGCCACCATGCCTGGCCCTTCTACCCTTTCTGGTTTCAAAAACCCATTGGGAATATATCTTTCTTCCTTTTTTCTCTTTCCTCCCTCCCTGGATCTTAGGATCCTAGGTCAGATTTTCGTGCAACAATGCTGTGTAACAAGCTGTCTAGAAGTCCCAGTGACTTCCTGTAGAAGGTTTATTTTTCTCTGTGGGGTCTGTAGCTCAGCGGTCAGCTCTGGTTCCACTGGGTGCATTGGGTTCGAGTCTGTAGCTGGGGTTGGCTCCAGGTGCCTTCATGTCCTGACACTGCAAGTATTCATCAAATCTGTGCTCATGCCACAATTGTTGGGGCAAGTCACCCAGCCAAGGCTATTGTCAACGAGGCTGGGACTCGGGCCCCACCTGCAGGAGGAAGGCATTAGATGTCACGGGGCAGCCAAAACATCTTCTTACAAGAAGGACCAGTTAGACACAATGGTTCGGTCTGCCCTACGATGTCTGTTTGACATAAAGACTTCTGTTCTCTAGAGGCAGAAGCCATGGGAATGATGGATGAGACACAGCTGCCTCCCCAGATACAGCCTGAGGTCTTCCAAGAGCCCTGCCTACATTTCCTGGGTTTGGAATGTTTTATGGGCACAACAGGAAGAGCTTCCATTATGGAACGCTCTGTGACCTGACACCGTGGTTTGGATTTAGGGTTTCAGTCCTGGATTCTCAGTACAAAGAACTTTCATTTCTAAGCTTTATTGAGCATTGAGAACTTTTTTTTTTCTTTAAAAATAATGACCCTTCTACCACTTCTAAACAAAGTGTAATAAAAGTGACAAATATTGGGACACCGTACACAGATTGTCACTTTGGATTTACCACCCCCCCCAACTTTCTCTGGTAAATCACACTAAGTTTACACTTTGGGGCGTAATCCATCACTCTATCTTTTAATGCAGTATCTAATCTCACTGCTCTTCCTTTCCTTGAATACAGTTTTCTCGTGAGGTGCGTTTTCAGAGCTGATTTTTATCATTTGCAATGTGTTTAAAATAATGTGTTAGCTATAACTCAGAGGCCTTTATTGGGATGCTGGAAAAGGCGCTTAAAACACAATAAATTTAGTACCTCAGATTCATCCTGGGAAATTTGACAGTAGGAAGAGTAATTAGGCTCCTTTGAACTCTGGGGACTGGAGAGTTATCCTTCCAAGGTGAAAATCGGAGGTTTTCTTCCATAGAGGCAACCTTTCACGTTAAGCTTTCCATCACTCAAGACCAGGATTCAGGTGACGATGTCATATAATGTGGATCTGTAGAAACTGCTAGAAACCAGGTAAAGCTTGATGATCTTCATCGAAACATACAATTTTGAGTGTTTCTTACCTGTAAACTGGAAATGAATGATGAAAAGACCTGCGTGGGTGTGCGTGGCATACAGTAGGCACTCAACATCTGTTTTAGTTTCATTTTTTTGAAAGAGAGAGAGAGAGAGAACTGGCACGCCAGAGCCTCAGCCACTGCAATAGAACTCCAGACGCGTGGGCCACCTAGTGGGCATGGGCAACCTTGTACTTGCCTCACCCTTCTGTGTCTGGCTAATAAGGGATCCGGAGAGTCCAACCTGGGTCCTTAGGTTTCGCAGGCAAGCGCTTTAACTGCTAAGCCATCTTCCCAGCCCTCACCATCTGTTTTGTCCTGCAGTGGTCTCTCTTGGAATTCAGTCCCCACCCCCGTGTGGCTCTGGGGCTCGGGTCCTCTGAGAAGGGTGGAGAGGGCCCTGCCGACATGTTAGAAAGAAGCCACCAAAGTCATTGTTATTAAGTCTTTGCTCATTCCACAGGATGGAGGATGGATGGTCACTGTCCACATCAGTGCCTGCTGCTGACCCTGTCCCGGCTTCTAGTGGCATCCCTTGGGGAGACCCAGAAATTCCTGGGTCATTTGGAAGGAAGCGTCCACTCCATGGGGTGCACTACACAGGGCCAGGCTTTCTCCCACTTCAGCTTTGGTTTTAACCCACATCAGCTTCTGTTTCTCTCACATCTACTTCCGGTCTCTTCTGCTTCATGCTTCCTACTCCTGCTTCCGACCCAGAACATTCCACCCAGCCTCGCCTTTTGCAGGGGAGGACGTTAAGGCCCCATGTGAGAAGTGAGGAGGCTGTGTGCAAGTCAGACAGATGCTACCAGCCTGCGTTTTTCGTGAGGACTCGAATGTGCTACTCTCAACAGCCTGAAAGGGGGCAACCCTGCAGGATGAAGGCCGAACTCAGCATCCCCCCCCACACTCACAGCCCTGCAGCAGGACGCTGTACGGGCACCCCAACATGACAGGCAACAACAGTAAAACCTGCAGAAAGATCATCTCTCCCCATGTTTGTACCTCTCCCCCATTCACACACTCTCCTTCCTTAAGGCTCCAGCTAGATGCTGTGTTCTATGCTGAGCCAAGCAGGGCTTGAACCCAGGCCCTCTCCTGGCGCCTGCTTCTGGCTTCTTGCTATGAACGCACACAGCATGCTGGCATGGGGGCTTTGGCTTTGGGCAGACACCTCCTCTCCCACACGTGTTCCGGTCAAGGACTTCTGAGTCTATGCAAAGGTCTGTTACCTGTCTGGAAATAGGCACATCCAGCCACGTGTGGACAGGGTGTGGGTCAGGGAAGAAGGGACAAGTCCAGAGGAGATGATGGACACTCGGTCATGTGTGAGCTGAAGGAGATGGGTGTGTGGAGACTGGCTCTCTCTCTCTCCTGTTCCCCCACCCATTCTGTTCCTGCTTTTCCTGTCTTTCCATGAGCAAATGTTCCTCCATGCCTTTGCTCAAATCCCCTGCAACAGGGCACCTTGCTGCTTCTTGGGGACCTATTCATGTCCCACCGTCTCTGGGAAGAGGGTTTCCATGTGAAAAAGTCCCCCAGAGCCTCATGGGTTTGAATGCTTGGTCCCCAGATGGTGGCGCTGCTCAGGAGGATCTCGGAGCCGAGCTGAAGGGAGTGTGTCACTGGAGGCGCACTTTGAGTTCTTTCAAGTCTAGCCTTCCTGGGCGTTTAACCTCTCTCCTTTGTGCTGATGTGAAGATGTGATGCCTGGATGTCCACCTGTCATGCATTGCCTGCCGTGATTAAACTTCCCCTCTCACCTCTAACCCTAAGTAAACCCTTTCCTTCCATAAGCCGCTTCTGGTCAGGTGTTCTGTGCCAGCCACGAGGAAGTAACGGACACAGGTCCCTCCCTAACTGTCTTGGCCCAGAACCCTCCCGCAGCCTTTGTAAGTGTGAGATGACCTTGCGAATGACAGACTCTCCTGGGAGCTACGTCAGCTATGTCCTCTGCTCCAGGCTGGGGAGCAGTCAAGGAGAAAGAGGCTCACACAGGCCATCCTGCTTCTGAGGCTGGAAATGAGGCCACCCCAGGCTGAGAGCTCCTTCCTGAAGCGACACAGCTGAAGTGAAGGGGACCGATGACTCCCAGCATTGTTACCAGCAAGACATTTGGGGAACATAAATTTCACTTGGAATTAGTCATTCTAAATTGCTTTATTTGGTTTTAACTTAGAATAGGACCTAAATTATTCAGCTAGGGAGGGGGAGGGAGGGGGCAGGAACCAGTTGCTGGGCCTGGCATCAACCTTAGAGAGTCATGGGCAGAAAAGCAGTAGCATCTGTCTGGGGGTGGCCTTGGGAGCTGGTGGGCTGCCCGAATCCCTTCTGGATTTGGTAAAAGCCCCAGGGGATATGAGATGCACAGGCACGACTTTGCATCAGCGACAAACCCGCCTCCTTTTATTCCGTACCCATTGGAGAAGTGATGTCACTGGCTCTCCCATCTTAAAAACCTCTCATGTGAGTGGTGGTAACATGCCCGCAATCCCAGCACTCTGGAGGCTGAGGCGGGAGGATTGTCAGCTGGAGGCCGATTTGGACTACATAGTGAAATCGTGTCTCAAAAATAAAGCCAAACAAAAATGAAAAAAAAAAAAAACTCCAAAACTTTAACTCCCAGCTTATACCAAACATGGCCTGCTTTCCTGCACTGCTTTGCAACAGAACTGCTCAACAACCCAGTCCTGTCCTGCCCACTCTGGTTTATGCTTTGCCCGCCTGACTCCACAGAAACTACCCCCCCAAAAGGCCCTCTGTGATGTCCCAGGTCCAAGGTCATAGCCCTTGGCCAACTCCAGTTAGCTTGGACACAATTGGTCACTCTGTCCTCCTGTATACTGGACACAATTGGTCACTCTGTTCTCCTGGAGGATCTTTTCCCCCTTGGTTTGCTGGACCTCTCTTCTTTCTTTTAAAAACATCTTTCTTGGGCTGGAGAGATGGCTTAGTGGTTAAGGCGCCTGCCTGCAAAGCCTAAGAATGCCCATTCGAATCTCCAGGTCCCAAGTTTAGCCAGACACAAAAAGTGTTGGACTGGAGAAATGGTTTAGCGATTAAGGCACTTGCCTGTGAAGTCAGAGATTAAGGCACTTGCCTGTGAAGTCAAAGGATCCCGTGTTGATTCCCAGGACCCATGTAAGCCAGATGCACAAGGGGCACATGCATCTGGAGTTCGTTTGCAGTGGTTAGAAGCCCTGGCGTGCCCATTCTCTCTGTCTGTCTTCTTCTATCTCTCTATCTCTGCTTGCAAATAAATAAATTTTTAAAAATGAGTATTATCTTTATAAAAAAAGTGACACAAGCACGCAATGTCACACATGTGCACAAGGGGGCACACACATCTGGAGTTTGTTCACAGCGGCTGAGAGGCCACTGGCGTGCCCATTCTCTGCCTCTTCCTCTCTCTGTCTCTCTCAAATTAAGAAAATACATTTGTTTATTTGCAGGGGGTGAAAAATGAGCACACCAGGGCCTCTTGACACCGCAAATAAACTTCAGACACATGCACCACTTTTTGCATCTGGCTTTACATGGATATTGTGGATTGAACCCAGGGCCGGCAAGCTTTGCAAGCAGGCCTCTTCAACTGCTGAGCCATCTCTCCAGTCCTGGGTCTAGGATCACTTGCTCTGAGTCCGATCCACTCTGGTTGGCTCACCTGGACCTCCTCTCACCCCCACAAGCCTCCTATCACTGGGTCCCAAAACTCAGACCTTGGACCTCTTGCGCTAATACCCTCTGGTCTACTAGCTAGCAAACCATCTCTTTATCCATAACCCCAGAATTTCTGCCTCCAGGCTGGATGCCACTTAAACTGCAGCCCCAGTTGCCTTCTAGACTTGTTTCCTTGGATCCACGTCCTTCCTGTTAGACACCTGAAACTCATCAGCTCCCAGAATAATTTCCAGCTGGGTATGGTGGCACATGCCCCTAATTCCGGCTCTCCAGAGGCTGAAGCCGGAGGGTCGTTAACCTCTTGAATCTCTGTATATGTCACTCTGCCAATCTATGAAGTGGGGGCACTTTCTTTGCAAGAGAATTCCAGGAAGCTGGTATCAAAAGAATTTCTTTTTGCTTGTGTGTGTAATGTCGTGTGTGTGTGTGTGTGTGTGTGTGTGTGTGTGTGTGCTTGTGTATATGCCCATGTGGCTCCCCTTGCACTTGTCTGTGTGGTGGCTCAGTGCAGAATGTTGGTGTCCTGCTCCATTGCTCTTCTGCCCATTCTGTTTGTGTGTGTGTGTATGTGTGTGTGTGAGAGAGAGAGAGAGAGAGAGAGAGAGACAGAGACAGAGAGAGAGAGACAGAGAGAGAATGAAAGAGGGAGGGAGAGAGAGATAATTGGTACACTAGGGCTTTAGCCACTGCAAACGAATGCCTTAACCGCTAAGCCATCTCTCCAGTCCTCTTCTGCCCACTTTAAAAAATATTTTTAGAGCTGGACGTGGTGGTGCACACCTTTAATCCCAGCACTCAGGAGGCAGAGGTAGGAGGATCGCCCATGAGTTTCAGGCCACCCTGAGACTACACAGTGAATTCCAGGTCAGCCTGAGCTAGAGTGAGACCCTACATCGAAAAACCAAAATTATATGTATATATTTAATTTATTTACTTGAGACACACACACACACAGACACACAGAGAGAGAGAGAGAGAGAGAGAGAGAGAGAGAGAGAAGAAAGGAATGGGCATGCCAGGGCCTCCAGCTGCCACAAACGAACTCCAGATGCATGTGCCACCTGTGTGGGTCCTGGGGAATCAAACCTGGGTCCTTTGGCTTTGCAGGCATGCACCTTAACCACTAAACCATCCCTCCAGCCCTTCTGCCCATTCTTATGTGATCCAGAGTCTCTTACTGATGGTGGAGTGTGCTTGTCATGTTCTCGAGCTCCTGTAGTTCTTGGGTCTCTGCTTCCCTGTGGGATTTAGTTACAGGTGTGCATGGCCACCCCCAGCTGCTTATGTGAGCCCTGAGGATCAAATTTTCGGGGGCCTCCGCAGACTCTTGTGCTTGCACAGGAAGTGCTCTTAACCTCTGAGCCATCTCTCCGGTCCCAAGAGAATCTTTGAGGTGAAAAGTGCTGAGTCTCCTAGGCGGTGACTGGAGGCACAGATGGGCACACTCAGATCTGGACTATGGGGTCAGGATCGAACCTGAGGAGAGGAAGACAGAAAGATGGAATCTGGGGCTGAGCCAATGTCAGGAGGGCCAGTCAGTATCTGTGCTGCCAGGTGGGCACGCAGGGATCCCAGCTTCTACGCTAAGCTGCACACAGTACATACAACGTGCAGACTGAAGAGCTATCTCTGTAAATGCAGGACGTTTCCAGAACCATGCTGCCGACCCCACCTTGTTTCTTGGGTTTAATGAAAACCCTGCCTTAGATTAGAGCCTTTTTTTTTTTCTTGTAGTGCTGGGGATTGAACTCAGGGTCTGTCACACACTAGGCCAGGCACTCTGCCACTGAGAAACGCTGCAAATGAACTCCAGACACATGCACCATTTGCGCATCTGATTTTATGTGGCTACTGGGGAATTGAACCTGAGTCCTTTGGCTTTGCAGGCATGTGCCTTAACTGCTAAGCCTTCTCTCCAGCCTCGGGTCTCCCCCTTTTAAAAGTTTTCACGACAGTGTCTGTCTAGTGTATAGCCCAGACTGTCCTTGAACCCACAATCCTCCTGTCTCAGCCTCTGGAGTGCTAGGATTATAGGCATGCACCACCATAATTAGCTGGATTTCTTGATTAAATGATAAATGGAGGATTTTGAGGTGATCATAGAGCCCCAAGCTGAGTCCTCGGTTGGCGTCAGGGACATCCTGGGGCTGTGGGGATGCAGAACATCCCTGGGAGGTGCTTCCTGCTGGGGTCTGATGAGCCCTTCAAGTTGGTAAGTAATTAACTTGCCTAATTAAGGTCTGCAGGCGCCGAGTTCCTACTGGGGCTGCTCGGGAAGCTGTGACACCCGCCCCTGGAAAGGTTGGAACGTCACAGCATGGGGCGGTAGGGAGACTATTAATTAAGAAACAGGTTGTGGAAGCACTGCGGCCTCTGGGAACCGAGGCCTCCATGGACCCCATTCTGATGGCAGGGCTGGGTGCCAGAGGAAGGTGCGAGACGCTCCATCTCCCAGGGGTGCCTGACCATTGTTATCTGGGTTTGGGAACAGAGGTAGCAGCACCTGCCAGGAGCTGACGAGCTATTTGGCATCCCCTGCCTTAAATCCAGCTCCTCTCTTTCCCGAAGCAGAGGGAAGGGGGCTGAGCTGCCTGCGGAAAATGAAGATGGCTCTGAAGTTTGCTGGTGTCTCCTGGGATCAGCAGGACCCTTCCAAGGGACTTGGTGGGGCGGAACAGGACCCCTCGCCAGCCACTCCTGGTCCCATCGTTATTTGGACTTGCAGCCTCCCAGCTGCCTCCTCTGTTAGGACTTTGATCTTGCTTGTCTCTTGGGCTGGGACGCTGCCTCCCCTGGTCTTCCCTACCCCTTGCTCTTGGGCAGCAGCATTGTCATCTGCCCTCCCTCTTCTGGACGCTGCATGCTGGGAGACTGTCCTTTCCCCTGGACTGGCAGGGCTGGGGGAGCTGAGGGATCAGGGTGTTGTTCGCTGATTGTGTGCTGTGAACCCTTAAAAGTAGATGAACTGAGCCGGGCGTGATGGCGCATGCCTTTAATCCCAGCACTCGGGAAGCAGAGGTAGGAGGATTGCCGTGAGTTCGAGTCCATCCTGAGACTACATAGTTAATTCCAGGTCAGCCTGGGTTATAGTGAGACCCTACCTCAAAAAACCAAAAAAAAAAAAAAAAAAAAAAAAATTAGGCGAACTGGGTCCAGAGATGATGGTGCAAGGGATCAGGAGTTCGAGGCTAGCCTGGATTATATAATGGGACTTTGTCTCCCACCTACCCAGTACAAAAAGTACTATTCTTTTTATTTAAAAAAATGATTTTATTTACTTATTTATTTATTTATTTATTTATTTTTTGGTTTTGCAAGGTAGGGTCTCACTCTGGCCCAGGCTGACCTGGAATTCACTATGTAGTCTCAGGGTGGCCTCAAACTCTTGGCGATCCTCCTACCTCTGCCTCCCGAGTGCTGGGATTAAAGGCGTGTGCCACCACGCCCGGCTTTATTTATTTATTTGAAAGAGAGAGAGAAGCAGGTAGGGAGAGAGAGAGAGAGAGAGAGAGAGAGAGAGGCCGATAGAGAGAATGTTCGCACCAGGGCCTCCAGCCACTGCAAACAAACTCCAGACGCATGAGCCATCTTGTGTTGCTTACATGGGTACTAGAGAATTGAACCTGGGTCCTTAAGCTTCCCAGGCAAGTGATTTAACCACTAAGCCATCTCTCCAGACCCCCGAAGTACTATTCTGCCATTACCAGTAAAAACTCCAGGATCCATTAACAAGGGTTAGATTTTGAGTGACTGGTGTCAGGAGCGCCCAAGGAGGGTTTCTCAGACAGTCAAGTGCCTCCTCACTGACCAGGCCTTCCCAGGCTCAGCACTGCCCACAGCCCAGGAAACGGAGGTGGCGGACCAAACCGTCACCCTCAG
Organism: Orientallactaga sibirica; assembly: GCA_036365145.1. Classification (NCBI taxonomy): domain Eukaryota; kingdom Metazoa; phylum Chordata; class Mammalia; order Rodentia; family Dipodidae; genus Orientallactaga; species Orientallactaga sibirica. Next base: position 1,899,447 of record JAEOAD010001990.1, on the reverse strand, counting down.
ATCTGCCAAGACAGGTCACAGCCAAGGTCAACATAGCTGTCAGAACCAAGAGCCGTGGGCACTGCTGGAGCCAGCCTGGCACTGGATGAAGCAGAATGTGTGCCACAGCTCTGGCCTTAACTCTGGGCGATTTGCTCAACTCCTCTGAGCCTCTGTTTCCTCATCGCAAGGCAGTGGTAGTGGCACACATTTTGTAGGGTTTGTGCAAAGTGAAGGAGTGCAGACCTTTTTTTTTTTTTTTTTTTTTTTTTTTTTCGAGGTAGGGTCTCACTCTGGCCCAGGCTGACCTGGAATTAACTATGTAGTCTCAGAGTGGCCTTGAACTCACGGCGATCCTCCTACCTCTGCCTCCAGAGTGCTGGGATTAAAGGCGTGCACCACCAGGCCCGGCAGAGTGCAGACCTTTAATGCTATGAGGATAATTGTGACGATTTTAAGGCCTCTTTGTAGCCTTGCACCCCTACTGTTTACCTTCAACTGCTAAATGCAGACCAACTGCTAGCCTGGGTCCCCTCGGGCACACATATGCCCTTGACCCGGGACTAACAATTACTGTTTTTTTTTAATTAATTAATTTATTTATGTGTGAGAGAGAAATAGGCAGATAGAGAATGGGCATGCCAGGACCTCTAGGCACTGCACACAAACTCCAGACACATGTGCCACCTTCTTGTGTACATTCTTGTGCTTTATGTAGGCACTGGGGAATCCAATGCAAGCCCTTAGACTTTGCAGGCAAGCACCTTAACCACTGAACCATCTCTCCAGCCCCAACTGATGTTTTCTTTGGTTTTTGTTTTTATTTTTGTTGGTGGGGATGGTGGTGACTTCATTCCCGAATCCTGGGCAGCTCTATCTGTGTCAGACTTGGGAGCAATGAGTGTGACTTGCTTTCCTCTGGAGCCACAGCCTTGAAGGCTCCCCTCCTCTGCTTCCAAGAAGCCAGGCTTCCAAGGCACGGGGCGTGCTCATTTGCCTTTGATTGAAAATAAGCAGTCTGGTTTTCCTTAACCTAATTTAGACATGAGTCCACAGGTTGTCAGGAGATAAATGAATGTGGGACACTGGGGGAAACACAATTAAATGCTTTTCAGGTTGGGAACAGATGTGCAGTTTCTGGCCTTTTCAAGCTGTTGTCTGCGGAAGTGAGGATTGACTGTGGGTTACCAGTCTTACATAATGAGAGGGAGCAGGAGTGGGAATTCATCCATGAACTGCCCCTGCTGGAACCTTCTAAATCACCTTGGGTAAAGAGCTGCTTAGAGAGGGCCGCTGTACTATTGAGAGCGAGGACTTGGTTTCTGGCAGCATCGGAATTCCCATCTCTGTGCCTCTAGGCACATCTTCCTGCCTTCCACTTCTCCCAGCTGCTCAGATGATTACAGACACCCCCCTTCCCTCCCAGCTCAGCTGGCTGGAGCCCCTGATTACAAGAGACTTTGGGCTGGGGAGAGGTGACGAGTGAGGGCCACTGAGAAGGTATTAAAATGCAGCTTTGAGAGGCGCCATCTGTGACACTGGCCTGGAAAGCCCGGTCCTACTGGACGAGGTGGGGAGGCCATCTCTCCAGCACCAAGCCAGAACCACTTTGAAGAGACACAGTCGCCTTGTAGCCGAGATAATTCCATGATGGAAGGACACTGGTTCCACAAGGGCAGGCTGTGACCCAGGCCTGGAAGATGCTATGGATGGGGTCCAGTTGTCCCCTAAATCCATATGCTAAAGTCCTAAATTCCAGGCCTTGGTGTGTGACCTCATTTAGAGAGAGACAGTCTTTAAAGAGGTAAAATGAGGTCATTCAACAGGCCCCAGTCTAATCTCACTGGTAGCCTCTTAAAAAGGGTACATTTGGTGGACGCCGGAAAGACGGTTTAGTTGGTAAAGTGGTGTTGTATAACCAGGGGGACCCAAGTTCCAGAACCCCAGCATCCGGGTAAGTGACAGGCGGGAGGGATGGAACACACTTGTAATCCCAGCGCTTGGGAGGTGGAGGCAGGAGGCTGTCCAGGGCAAGCTGGCCAGCTAGCCCAGGTGAGTCCGTGAGCTCTGGGCTCAGCAGGAGAGCCTGTCTCAATACATTAGGTGGACAGATACATGATGTTGACCTCTGGCCTCTTGCACACACAGGTGCCCACACTGGTGCCCTTTTCTGAGTTTGTGAGTGTGGTTGGTGATTATAGAAGCTGAGGATAGCTTGTGGAAGAACTTGAACTTGCCATCGTGAGGCCTTACACTTTTTTTTTTTTTTTTTTTTTTTTTTTTGCAGTGCTGGGGTTGGAACATGCTAGGCAAGCTTCTATTATGTAGCTACATCTCTAGCCATATGTGTTTTCTTTAAAAAATTTTTTAAAAATTATTTTTCATTTATTTTTGGAGAGAGAGAGACAGAGAGAGATAGACAGGGAGAGGGAGACAGAAATGGGCACGCCAGCAGTCTCTCAGCAGCTGTAAACGAAACCCAGATGTGTGCGCCCCCTTGTGGTCAAGTGTGGCATTGCGCCCTTGCGTCACTTTGCATCTGGCTAAACGTGGGACCTGGAGATTGGAACCGCTGGAGATTGGAACCAACGTTCTTAGGCTTAGCAGGCAGGCGCCTTAACCGCTAAGCCATCTCTGCAGCCCTGTGTTTTCTTTTTAAATTCTGGTAGTGTTATTTCTCCTACCTCTTAAGTCTTAAGTTTGGTTTTAATTCAAAAACTTTTTTTGGGGGGGGGGAAAAGAGAAAGACACCCAACCCCCCCCTCCCCACACCTCTACATAGCATCAGGCTAGCTCCAAGTTTGCAAGACATCCTTTGGAGAGTTTCTGTGATGAATAGTAAACAAACAAACAGAAAAAGCTCAAGTTTGAAGACATTGTAGAAACAGAGTGTTATCATGGAGCCCAGGCTGGCCTTAACATAGAGATCCGCCCATGTCAATCGTGGAGTGCTGGGATTACAGGGCAGCAGCCACCAAACTGGGTACCCTTGGGGTCTTGGCTGGAGGTCAACTAACTCCAGTTACAATCCAGCAGCAGCACCAGGGAGCAGTGGGGAGAGAGTGGGGCTGGCTCAGGGGAACGCGCCCCTCCTAGCACTAATCAGTGCTCGTATTTCAAATGAGAGGGAACACTCCAGACAGCTCGTTATTAGGGCATTTCTCTCTTCTGCTTTTTCAGAGCTGACAGCTTCCACTCAGCTGCAGAGATAGGCTGATAAAAAGGCAGCAGGAACCCCTGTGGGTGAGAACAGAGCTTCTGCATTTCCAGCACTGTTCTTGTGCACCTCCTTAATTCTTCTAGAATGTTTTTGTTATGTTTGTTAATTGTAGTGTTGGGGATTAAACATAGGGCCTTGCATGCATCTGGACTTTGTTTGCAGAGGCTTGAGGCCCTGGCGTGCCCATTCTCACTCTATCTACCTCTCTCTCTCTCATAAATAAATAAAATGTATCTGAAAAAATAAAAATTGAATATAGGGCTTTATACATGCTAGTAAATACTCTATTCCTGAGCACCAGCCCCTCACTAAGGAACCACAATCCAGCTCCTCACTGGGGGATTCTAGGCAGGAGCTCTACCACTGAGCCACACCCCCAGCCCCTCACTGGGGGATTCTAGGCAGGAGCTCTACCACTGAGCCACGCCCCAGCTCCTCTCTGGGGGATTCTAGGCAGGAGCTCTACCACTGAGCCATGCCCCAGCTCCTCTCTGGGGGATTCTAGGCAGGAGCTCTACCACTGAGCCATGCCCCAGCCCCTCACTGGGGGATTCTAGGCAGGAACTCTACCACTGAGCCACACCCCAGCCCCTCACTGGGGGATTCTAGGCAGGAGCTCTACCACTGAGCCACACCCCCAGCCCCTCACTGGGGGATTCTAGGCAGGAGCTCTACCACTGAGCCACACCCCAGCCCCTCACTGGGGGATTCTAGGCAGGTGCTCTACCACTGAGCCACACCCCAGTCCCTCACTGGGGGATTCTAGGCAGGTGCTCTACCACTGAGCCACGCCCCCAGCCCCTCACTGGGGATTCTAGGCAGGAGCTCTACCACTGAGCCACATCCCCAGCCCCTCACTGGGGGATTCTAGGCAGGTGCTCTACCACTGAGCCACACCCCAGCCCCTCACTGGGGGATTCTAGGCAGGAGCTCTACCACTGAGCCACACCCCCAGCCCCTCACTGGGGGATTCTAGGCAGGAGCTCTACCACTGAGCCACACCCCAGCCCCTCACTGGGGGATTCTAGGCAGGAGCTCTACCACTGAGCCACACCCCAGCCCCTCACGGGGGGGGGGAGTCTAGGAATCACTGAGCTATATTTCTAGCGCCTTTTTACTTTGTATTTTGAGACAGTGTCTCCCTACTTACCCAGGCTCAGGCAAGCCTTGAACTTATAACCCTCTTGCCTCAGCCCCCTAAGCAGCTGGCATGATAGATCTGTCACCAGGCCCCCCTTCTAGAATATTTATGGAAGGTGTGTTTCAGATCCCAAATGAAATTTTAGACCTGAAGACGCTGCCGTGATTGAAAGTTGCCACACAGCCCAGAGTAATGAGAGTCAATGAGGCCTACCATCCCTGAAGCAGGCCTGCCGTCGACTGCCATCGCCCAGCAGTTGATTTCGGAAGAAGGACATCTTGTTTCTCCTTCCTTTATGGCTTGGCTGTTTCACAGTGATGACATATGGGTGTCTTCTATAATTCTATGACCATTCAAATAAACGTGGAAGATTAATTGCACTCTAAACTGCCACTTTGGAAAATTAATTTCTCTCATTGTTGGAAAACACCATTTTCTGAGGGTTTGCTTGTCAACACAGAACAGGCTGAAGGCCTCGGTTGGATTTCTTTTATCTTGATTCATCTGCTGGAGCCGTCTGAGAATTCCACTTTGAAAATGTAATTGACCATATACAAAACAAAGGCCGCTGATGGCTTCATGAACAAGTGTGTGTGTGTGTGTGTGTGTACAGTATTTGATGGGATAATTTTACCACAATTTAATTACAACGCTGCATGGCATTATAAATTTGTCCAATTAGGTTCAAGCCATCAACTGCTGAATACATTATATATTTTGTTAAATCAGCCCCACGATGTGGTTAGCAATGCCATAATACCCAGCAACGATGCTGCGGTCAAGTGACGTTCAAGTTACGTTAACCCTCCGGTCCCCATCAAATATGGACATGTAGTCATAAGACATGGGTTAAAAAAAGAAAGAAATAACAACCTTGAGATCAGCGTGAGTGTGGGTAGAAAACCAAAGCATGAAGCACACAGTAGATCCGTAACCTTCTTGGCTGTAAGTCTCTGTGCTACTGAGAGGTCATTCAGGCAAAAATCAGTGCCCTGCTAAAGGCGAACAGAGGGAGAAGAATGGTCTAGAATGGACCTCTGACTCTGATTCACCCAGCCAGTGGCAGATACTTGCAATGAGGTATGTGGGTGACTTAAATATTTGGCCTTTTTTTTTTGTTGTTTTTTCGAGGTAGGGTTTCACTCTGGCCCAGGCTGACCTGGAATTAACTATGTAGTCTCAGGGTGGCCTTGAACTCACAGCGATGCTCCTACCTCTGCCTCTTGAGTGCTGGGATTAAAGACGTGCGCCACCACGCCCGGCTATTTGGCCTTTTTATTTTCTAGCCAGGAAAAAGGGTGGGGTTAATAGCTGAGGAGAACATCCGGGCTCCTGGGAGCTGCACCCCTGCCTTTAGGCCAGATTGTGTGATCAGCTATGGACGATAGCGGAAGTAGTGGCTGTGTCATGGTGGAGGCATGGAGCACATGTCTGAATTCTCAGCGGGGAGGACAGCTCGGTGGAGGAAGTGCTTGCCACACCAGCGTGGGTACCTGAGTTCAAGTCCTCAGAATCCACACAAAGTTGGATGCAGTAGATGAGTATCTGTAATGCCTGTGTGCCTACGGCAAGAGGGAAGCGGAGGCAGGAGAATCTGCCACAGCTCACAGGCCGGCCAGCCTGGCAAGTAGAGTGGTGAGACGAGAGATTACCTCAGACGAGGACCAACGCATGAGAGCTGTTTTTGGAGGAAAGCCTGCCAGCCTCTCGCCAAGGCCCTACCTTCACCTGTTAGAATCCATGAGCTAGAGAGACATGATATCAACTTCCTGAGATGGACAGGTTATTTATTAATATACAAGTCCCTCCTTACGCAGGAGGGAGAGCTTCCAGGAGTTCTAGTACATGCCTGAAACCATGAATTCCAAACTTTATATACATGGGTTTTTTTTTTCCTGTACATGCATATTTATGATAAAATTTAATTTATAAATGAGATACAGTAAGAGATTAAGAAAATTAATTAATAATCAAATCAAGTCATAACAATGTGTAATAAAAAGATTATGTGAATGTACTTTCTCTCAAAGTATATTTTTATTCCTTTTTTTTTTGGCCATACATATGCATGTTCATGTGTGTGGCTTACGTGCATGCACGTGCGTGTGCGTGTGTGAAGGTCAGAGGTCAACATTGGGGGTCTACCCCTGTTGTTTCCTCATCTTATTCTTTCTCAAGACTGGGTTTCTCACTGAACCTGGAGGTCATGATTCAGCGAGACAAGTTGACAAGGGTTGCCCAGGAGTCTCATCTCACTGGCATGACAGACTCGTGCCAGCATGCCTGACATGGTGTGTGGGTGATAAGGGGTCTGGACTCAGGTCCCCAAGCTTTCACAGCAAATACTTTATCCACTGAGCCATCTCCTCAGTCCCAAAACATCTCACTGTGCTTGTTTTTAGACTTTGGTTCACCGGCCATGTTCCCCCAAAGACGCATGTGCTGGAGTCTCAATGCAGCAGCGTGCGGAGGTGGGCCTTCACTGATGGATGAAGCCATTGGTGGGCTCATGGCTAAAGGGAATGTTGGGAGGTGACAGAACTCATTGAAGAGAAGGAACCTTTGAGAGGCATGCCCTTTGGGGCTATATCTTGTCCTGGCCCCTTCCTAACTCTGTCCCACTCTCTCTTCTTCCTGCCACCATGAAGTAGCCTTGGACCTGGAGCAAAGAAACCTGGCTTTGGCTTCTTATGCAGCAGCTCTAGTGACAGGAGAAATGCACACAGTGTTCTTGGGTCTCAATGACCCCTCTGTGTCATGGGGATAATGATTCCACCCTTGCCAGGCTCAGGTGGGACTCAAGTGGAATCATTGTCCAGAAATGCTCAGAAATCATGTGGGACACATGCATCAATGCATTGGTGAGCTTCCTCTGACTGTACCAGTGTGGTGGTTTGAATGTGACAGGTTCCCCAAAGCCCCATGTGTCTGTGATGAAGCCTCATACATGCCCGGTTGGTGGAGCCTTTAGGAGGTGGAGCCTTGCTGGTGGAGGTGTGTCACTGGGCGGGCCTTGAGGCGTATAAGTCCAGCCCATTGGGTGCTCAGAGCTAGCTCACTCTTGCTGCTTCCTCCCTGTTGATGTGGCAGGATGTGACGCCCGGCCTCTGTGGTGCCATTCTGTCCCTGCCATAGTGAAACTTCCCCCGAGACTGTAGAAAGAAAACCCTTTCCTGCCAACAGCTGCTCTGGTCAGGTGTTTACTTCTAGAAACAAAGAAGGTTACTGCTTACAACCAGCAACTGGAGAGAGTCAACTTTACAAAAGAGAAGGCAGATTTTGGCTCACAATTTTGGAGGTTCAGTTCATGGCTGGTTGGCTGCGTCATTTTGAGGCTATCATGGTGGAGGCCGTGTGTCACGGGTGGAAGTGATTAGAGGGGCAAGCTGCTTGCCTCATGATAGCCAGGAGGGAGAGAGGGAAGAAGGAGGAAGGGATGGAGAGAGAGAGAGAGAGAGAGAGAGAGAGAGAAGTGCCTATTGCACAAGCACAAGGACCTGGGTCTAGGTCCCCAGCACCAATGTGAATGCCAGGCATATAGGTGTCAATTCTGCCATCCTGGTGCTGGGCAGGTAGAGACAGGGGTTTCCAGGCTAGTGAGTCTACCTGAACCCATTAGCTCCAGGTCCAGCCAGAGCCCCTGTCTTCAAGAATAAGGTGGAGAGGAACTGAGGCAGACCCACCATCAGCCTCTGGCCTCCCCATGTGTACGTGTGCCTGACGTGCAGACAAGCATGTATATACACACTCACACATCACAAATACGCAACAAGGAAAAAAGTATTGTGAGACCTTTAGCTCGTACTCCTCCCCTCTCTCATCCTTTCTGCCACTTTGTTTTTCTTTTTATTTGTAAGTGCAGACACCGTTTTCCTAGGGTCTCAGCACCATCTCTCATTCACTTCTTTTCTGCCCAACGATAAAACCCTCCCTGGAAGGAGGCTCCATATTGCAAGGATATCTGGAGTCTCCATTTGCATTCTGACAGCTTAAATCAAATATTTTAAAACCAGCCGTGAGGGAGGCAGTAAAATCCACTTCTGAGTCTGAGAGAGACAAAATCATAAAAGAGGCCTCACGCTGCAGTAATAAACAGCCGTCATCCTGGCGGCTCATTAGGGTTTGAGCTCCATGGTCATGACGGACAGGGATTTTCATAACAAGCAGAAGTGATAAGACACAAACATGTTTGCTTTCCTTCCTTTTACTCAGTCATTTCTCTTGATTTGGGTCTCATTGTTGTGATTTCTGGGTGCTGAGTTCTTGGAGTGCGAGAATCTTGAGGGTGTTCTGGTTTTGATGAATAAATCTGCTCAAAAAACATACTTGGATGGGGCACGAGTAGAAGGAAAATAAATGGCCTCGTGAGCAACCACTGGGTGACTCTGAGTCACGCTGAGAAGAAAGCCTCCTACTCCTTTTTCCCAGTGCTGCCAACCTTGTTTTGGGACAAGTTCTCCTCCATGTAAGGAGAGGGTGGTGGTCCCAAATGAACCAAAGTGTCACCAACTAACCACAGTGCCGTTCTCTGTGCTGGGATCTTGTTAGCAGATGGCATCCAGGTAACTCTGTCGTCCCTTACATGTGGCTGTGTGACCAATTGAAACCGGGGCCCTTCCTTATCTAAGGGTTTTCTTTCTGTGTGTGGTCAACCAAGGTTCAAAATAATATTAATGGAAAACCCCAGAAATAACTCATAGCTTTTCAATTGCATGATATTCTGAGTGGGCTAATGAAATCGCATGCTGTCTCCTTCTGTCCTGCCTGGGACACGGATAACCCTTGGTTCAGTGTACACACACTGTATATGCTACCCTCCCAGTAGTTCCCTAGGTACCATCTTACTGGGACAAAATACCTGACCAGAAGCTGCTTCAAGAAGGAAAGAGTTTATTTTTGTCTTTTAGTTTGTTATTTTATTTATTTTTTGGAGCGAGACACAGATAGACAGAGAGAGAGAGAGAGAGAGAGAGAGAGAGAGAGAGAGAGAGAGAGAGGAGACAGAGATGGGTGCGCCAGCAGTGTCTCAGCTGCTGTGAATGAAATCCAGATGTGTGCCCCCTTGTGGTCAAGTGCGGCATTGCGCCCTTGCATCACTTTGCATCTGGCTAAATGTGGGACCTGGAGATTGGAACCAGTGTTCTTAGGCTTAGCAGGCAGGCGCCTTAACTGCTAAGCCATCTCTCCAGCCCTGTCTTTTAGTTTGAATGGGAAGTCCATAGTGGCTGAGAAACCAGGGTCACGTGGTCATGCCAGCAGGAAATTTCCAGGAGCCAGGCCATGGGACGGTGCTGCCCATCATTGGGGTGGGTCTTCCCATCTCATCTAATCCTATCTAGACACTCCCTCACATACACAACCAGAGATTTATTTCCATGGCGATTCTAAACCCTGTCAACTTGACAATCGAGGTTAAACATGACACTGTCTCGGTGACGAGGTCTGTGGTCACAGTGCTGTTGTCACAGGGCTTGTGTTCAAGGAGTTCTTATAATGACCTTCACAATGACCTCCATAATAATCCCAGAGCTCAGGAGTAGTGATTCTACTAACTTAGATATGTTGAAAAAAAAAAACCTCTTTTCAGTGAAAATATATAGGATTCAGTACTGTCTCTGGTTTCAGCATCTCTGGGTGTCTTGGAATGCATGTGTCCCCAGTGATAAGGAGGGACTATTGTATCTTAGGGTTAGCTACGTAAAATCATTATCACTTGTCATTTCCCACAGTTTTTGTTTGTCAGATGCTGGCATGTGGCTTAGCTGACGGTTTTGCATGGACTGTCTTATGAGGGTCAATTAAGATGCCACCTGGCTGCCTAGGGAGACGGCTCAGCCTGTGAAAGACTTGCCTTGGCAAGCACGAGGACCTGAGTTCAATTCCCAGAACCTATATTTTTAAAAATATGCAGAAGCTGGAGAGATGGGTTAGTTGTTAAGGCGCTTGTCTGCAAAGCCCAAGGACCTAGGTTCAATTCCCCAGGACCCACATAAAGCCAGATGCACCATGGGGACACAAGGATTTCAACTGCAACAGCTGGAGGCCCTGGTGTGCCCATATTCTCTCTCTCCTCTCTCCCTTAAATAAATAAATAAAAATAAAATATTAAAACAATTCAGACACATTGGTGTGCTTTTGTAATCCCAGTGCTGGTCAGATAGAGACAGGAGGACCCCTGGCACTTGCTGGCTAGATAGCCTGACCTGATTAGTGAGCTCCAGGTCAACGTGAGACCCTGTTTCAGAGAGAGGTGGATGATGTGACAAAGGATGAAGCCAAGATTGTCCTCTGCCACACGCACGCACGCTATCTAGCATGCGCGTGCACGTCACCAGAGCTTCTGTCCCTCAGAGCCTTGATCAGCCTTTTTCAAGGCCTGTTTCAAGACAGCACATTTGCATAGCTGACAGAAAGGTACTGGCTGGGAATGTCTCATTGTGGAGACCTCCTTGCAGGACGGCCTGGGCACCCTTACGACATGGCAGCTGGTTTCCAAGTCCAAGCTCTCAAGCCCTTTCTGCAGTATCCCATTGGTCACACAGTTCCCTTGCACATGCCACCCTCCTTTGCTTTGAGTCGTCTGAATTTTCATCAACACTACTTTTGAGTTCTGGGGTCATTATGAAGTACAATAAAGGGTTTGAACACAAATCATGCCACACTGGTAACTGGGTTACTAATGGGAGGGTGGCATGTGTGGCCTGTACACACTGGACAAAGGGGTTACCCGCTCTTGTGGCGAGGGTGACAGCAGGATGTCTCAGGAGGCAAGGCTCACGGGGGCCGTGTTGGACACTGACTACCACAGATACAAAAGCTCTTCCCCCAGACTCCTGAGCAACGTCATGTCAAGCACAGTCAAGCCTGTCCCCAAGTCTTCAGGGAACATTTTATGAACAAAAGAGGAAAGAGAAAGGCAAGGCTGCAGGTTCCATCTTGCATGTTTGTGCACATCAGTTGATAGTGGTAAGTTGGAATGAGAACTCTGAACCCCCGACTGGGCTCAGGAGCAGAGCACGGCATTTGATTGGTAATGCCTGCCTTGGTCATGGGCGTGAGCGTTGACCTATGACACCAGACCCTGCAGGGGTCACGAGGACACCCAGGCAGGGTAACAAGCAAGGGCAACAGGGTTTAGGATAACTATGACACAAGGTGGAGTCACAACACCTGCTACCAGACAGGTATGGAAAAAAACCCCACCCACCTTGGATCTGCTCTGGGCCCTGCAGGACCCAACTTCACAGTCCCTTAAATGTTAGAACCAGGACGGCCTTCCCTAAAGTCATTAAGTCAAGTGTATTTCTAACAATTTTCAGTATCATACTCCTTAAAAAAAAATCCCCTCTAGGACGACAATATCCCAAATAGATAAAGATATAATTATGTGGGGGGACGTGAAGGTGGTAAGCTTGGAGCCTTCCCAGCCAGACCCCTCCCTCCCCTCATCACCACAAAGAGTTCTAACTCTGCCAGAGTCTTAACTTGAGAATCAGTCATTGGCCCATGTCCCTACCCCCATTTTATTGCTGAGAAAACTGAGTCCAAGGAAGAGGAAGAAATTCATCTAGTGTATTTGGGGTAAATATCTAGAGGAATACTGGGGAGAATATTTGGGGGGAGGCCTAAGAAATGAACAGCTCAGGTTGTGGTATATATCTGCCTTCCCCAATTCAGGAGGCTGAGACAGGAGGATTGTGAGTTAGTGGTCAACCCAGGCTGCATAGTGAGACCTTACTGCAACACCCCAAACAAAGAGCAAACAACAAAAAGAAAGGGAGAAAGAGAAGGAGAGAGGGAGGGATGAAGGGAAAGAGCAAGAAGAGAAGTGAACAGTCAGTCTATGCCTGGCAATGTGTTGTCACCTGCAGGAGGACCTGACAACCTGATGGACAGGCGAGCTGCAGTGGGGACCAACATTTACAGGACTGGTAGGGAGGAAGACAACTTCTCCTTTCCTTCTGCTTTCTTAGGATTCTCCAGATGTGCATGTGTGTACGCGCACATGTGCACACCCATGAGTGTGCCCATGTTAATCTTAAGGTGTTAGAGTCAGCTTTACGTTGCTGTCAGAAAACACCCAACCAAGAGCCGCTTGTGGGAGCAAAAGGGTTGATGTTGGCTTACAGACTCAACAGAAAGCTCCATGATGGTAGGTAAAAATGATGGCATGAGCAGAGGGTGGACATCACCTACTGGCCAATATCAGGTGGACCATCGCAGCAGGAGATTATGCCAAACACTGGCAAGGGAAGCTGGCTATAACACCCATAAGCCCGCCCCAACAATACACTGCCTCCAGGAGGTTTCAATTCCCAATTTGCCACCAGCTGGGGACCTAACACTCAGAACACCTGAGTTTATGGGGAACACCTGCATCAAACCTCCACAGTAGCATGGAATGACATCAGGGGCTTTAAAGCCCAATAAGTAAGTGTTCAGCATGAGGTTTTACATCTTCTCTTCTTCATGGAGTTAAAGCACCAGGCTGGGCTTTTGCACAGCTTCTGCCATGGGCTAATTTAGCTGTGATTTGCGGTGAGCATTTATGGTTTAATAAAGCGACTTTCCAGAGTTTCTGTGTTTATCACAACTCAAGCGCGGAGTCTCACTGGGGAAGAATCTGCTGCCGATTATTATTAAAATAAAAACCACTTTTGTGAGCTGCTTTGTCAGGCCCTTTCAGAGAGACTCCCCCAGCTGAATGGTTAAAGAGCGGTGAGGACACTTGAGGAGGGGAGGCCAGAATGGGACTCTGTTGGGAAGGGTCTTGGTAGGGCAGGGACTGGGGAGGACTGGGTCCCAGACAACACACGAGAACCCTGAGCAAGGCCTCTAGCTCCTCTTACTACTTTCTGGTGAGTTCTAGAAGACCCTGGAGTCCTGTGATGGTGTCATCATGTGTTCTGAATGCTTGCTCCCCAGTTGGTGGCAGTCGGGGTGGTGGAGTCTTGCTGGAAGAGGTGTGTAGTTGGGGGTGGGCTTTGGGGTGTCATAGCCAGCTCCTCCTTGTCAGAAGTTGGTTCGCTTTCCTGGTGTTGTTTTCCATCTGCTGTGGCAAGAAGTGATGCCTAACCTCTGCTCTGCCATCTTTTCCTGCCACGATGAGGCTTCCTCTTGAGGCCATAAGCTGAAGTAAATTTTGTTCTTGCATCAGCTGCTTTTGGCCAGCCCCCGCCCCATGCCACCACCCCAGCAATGCATAACTACAACAACAGGCACGTACCTCTATAGCTTCGTCAGCATGGCTTCTATTCCTACAAATGCATGTCACGCCTTAGAAATCAGGACTTTCTTTAGAACTATTATTTTTGTGTGTGTGTGTGCACGTGAGTGTATACGTATGCATGTGTGTGTGTACGTTGTGTATGCGTGTATGAATGCATGTATATCACAGTGTGTGTGTGAAGGTCAGAAGACAAACTTAGGGTACTGGTCCTTACCTTCCCCCTTGTTTGAAACAAGGTCTTTTTGTATTAAAAAAATTTTTTTTAGGTTTTATTTATTAGAGAGAGAGAGAATGAATGACACATGTGTCACCTTGTGCATCTGGCTTATGGGGTCCTGGGGAATCTAGCATAGGTCCTTAGGCTTTTTTTTTTTTTTTTTTTAAATTTTTTAACTTTTTACTTATTTATTTACAAGCATGTGTCAGGGCCTCTGCCATCTCCAGATGCATGTGCCCCTCACGCATATGTGGAGAATCCTGGGATCCTTTGGCTTTGCAGGCAAACGCCTTAACCACTAAGCCATCTCTCCAGCCCAGGTCCTTAGGCTTCGCAGGGAAATGCCTTAACTGCTAAGCCACTGTCCAGCTCTCTTTTGTATTTTGTCCGCACTGCTAATGTTAGACTGGCTGGCCTTCGAGCTTTGGGATTCTCCTGACCCCGCCTCCCATCACCATAGGTGTGTTAGGGTCACAGACACGTGTGCTACTTATGTCCAGTTCCTGTGGGTTCTGGGATCCTAACTGTGCTTGTCAGGTTTACACAGCAGGTGCTTTGAACCATCAAGTCATCTCCCCAGCCCTATTGTGAATTTTTTTAAATTAGCCTCCAAAATATTGAGTTTTGTCATGAAATGTTCATAAACGCATGTCATTGTACTTTGCGCATGCCCACCCCTGCCCTCTCTCCGTGCCCTTCCTTCTGCTGGTTAGTATACCATTTCTACTCTCATGTCACACATACATACAGACAGACAGACAGACAGGCTTTACATCATGAGAGAAGTGATATTTGTCCTTTTGAGCCTGGCTTATTTTATTATTTCACTGAACACGATGCTTAGTTCCATCATTTTCCTGTGAGTGACAATGACATTATTTCATTCTTCTTTATGGCTGAATAAAACACCATGGTGTATATGTACTACATCTTAAAAAATTTATTTATTTATTTATTTTTTTTTTTTTTTTTTTTTTTTTTTTTGGTTTTTGCGAGGTAGGGTCTCACACTGGTCCAGGCTGACCTGGAATTAACTATGTAGTCTCAGGGTGGCCTCAAACTCTTGGCGATCCTCCTACCTCTGCCTCCCGAGTGCTGGGATTAAAGGCATGCGCCACCATGCCCGGCTCTGTTTTGTTTTTTTTGAGATAGGGTCTTGCTCTAGCCCAAGCTGACCTGGAATTCACTCTAGAGTCTCAGGGTGGCCTTTGAACTCACAGTGATCCTCCTACCTCTGCCTCCCGAGTACTGGGATTAAAGACGTGTGCCACCACACCCACTGTACTACATTTGTTTTTATTCATTCATCTGTCGATGGACATCTTGACTGGCTCCCTAGCTTGGCTCTTATGAATAGTATCACAGTAAACATGGACGTGTGAGCAGCTCTCTGGTGTGCTGGCTCAGATTCCTTTGGGTATATTCCCAGGGATGGTATCACTGGATCATATGGCAGGCCTATTTTTAGGTTTTTAAATTTTTTTTTTATTTTTATTTATTTATTTATTTGTTTATTTATTTATTTATTTATTTATGAGAGAGATTGAGAGAGAGAGAGAGAGAAGAATGGGCACACCAGGGCCTCCAGCCACTGTAAATGAACTCCAGATGCATGTACCACCTTGTGCATCTGGCTGACATGGGTCCTGGGGAATCGAGCCTCGAACCAGGGTCCTTAGGCTTCACAGGCAAGTGCTTAACCACTAAGCCATCTCTCCAGCACTACCAGTTTATGTTCCCACCAGTACGGTTTAAATATGCCTTTCTGCTGACATCTTTGTTGGCGGTGTATGAATGTGTGTGTGAGTGTGTGTACAGAATTGTGGTATGTGTGTGTATATGGTGTATGCACTTGAGACGAATGACCCCTCCCATCACTCTTTCACCTCATCTCCCTGAGGCAGAGTCTCTCGATAAGCCCAGAGCTCACAGGTTTCAAATAGATGAGCTGAGCACGAGCCCAGCTATCCTCCTGTCTCTGCCCCCTCCAGCCCTGGGGTTAAAGGTGTCTATATGGCCATTCTTGGCTTTATACATGGGTGCTGGGGGGCGAACTCAAGTCCTCATGCGTGTACAATGAGTGCTTTTATCTGCCCAGCCACCTTTGCAGCCCCTTGGATGTTTTTTTGATGATAGCCATTTTTAACGGGGGTGAGATGGGGCCTCAGTACAGTTATTTTTAAATTTTTTTTTGAGCAAGACAGAGAGAGAGAGAATGGGCGAGCCAGCTGCCTCTCAACTGCTGTGAGTGAATTCTAGACGCGTGCGCCCCCTTGTGGGCAAGTGCAGCTTTGTGCCCTTGAGTCACTTTTGCATCTGGCTAAACGTGGGACCTGGAGATTGGAACCAGCATTTTTAGGCTTCGCAGGCAGGCTCCTTCACTGCTAAGCCATCGCTCCAGCCCTCAGTACAGTTTTGATGTGCAGGAATTCAGGGCTTTCTGATTGCAGATTTTTCTAACGAAACCATGTTTCCTTGAAATGCGTGTGCTGAAGTCCTAATGCTTGTCTTTCAGAAAGGGTCTGCGCGTGGTGACAGCACCTCAGCTGTGGTTTCTGGCAGACATCTGTTAGTTTATATTACAGTGAACACCACTTCTTTGGCATGGTGGCACATACCCGTGACCCCAGCACTTGGGAGGTAAAGGCAATAGGATCAAAGGTTCAAAGTTATCCTCAACTGCATAGTGTGTTTTGGGCTAGCCTGGACCACATGAGACACTGTCACAAAACAAAACAGAGGACGCAATTGAGCTAAAATGAGATCATTAAGTGGCCCCTAATCCAATCTTTTAAAAAAATTATCTATTTGTTTGAAAGAGAGAGAGAGAGAGAGACAGATAGAGAATGAATGCAAACAAACTCCAGCTGCATGCACCACCTTATGCATCTGGCTTACATGGGTACTGTGGAATTGAACCTCGGTCCTTGGGCTTTGTAGGCAAGTGCCTTAACCGCTAAACCATCTCTCCAGTTCCCTAATCCAATCTTACTGGGCCCTTTATGTGAATGGGTGATTAGGACACAGTCATGCCTTGAGGGACAACCTCATGAGAACAGAGAATAGACAAGGCCTCAGGAGGAAGCAGACACCTTGACCTTGGGATTTGTGGCGTCTGGAATGGTGAGAAAATCCGTTTGTATGTTGAAGTCCTGTAGCCCATGGCAGTTTGTTGTGGTGGCAGTGTGTAGCAAACACACTGACAAACACTGGAGACTTTCGAAGCAGACTATTTTCAGATTAGCACACTTCCTTAGATACAAAGCTTAGCAGAGGGTGTCAAGATGCTTCGGCTGGGAGAATATTCTGCCAGATTCTACATTAGCAAAAACCTTTAAAACAATACTGAATGTTGAAGGTACCAAGTCCAGACCCCCGAGAACCCCAAAGGGCTGTTGCTGAGACAAAGGTCCCTTCCTGAGAGCTGTTGCCTTCATTGCTTAAGCCAGAAGGAGGGTGGATGAGGGTTCACATGTCCTCAAATTCATTTATTCATTCATTTGTTCATCCATCCATTCAACAAATGACAATTGAGTACGACAGACTGCAGAGCTGGCCTTAGCCTGCAATAACATCTCTCTTTTCTCAAAGTATGACCACTAAACTCCTATGAAAACTTCAGACCCCAGCCTCCCTCCCACCCAGCTTTCTTTCTTCTTTTATTTATTTTTCTTCCTGAGACAGGCTCTTGCTACGTTGATTAGGCTGCTCTGGAGCTCTGGAGTGTTGGGATCACAGAGGCTCAGCACCAGCTTTTTGAACACACTCCTTGCATGATTCTAGTGCAGACAAATGTTTGAGAGCCTGGGCCAGCTGACATCCTTTACAGGTGGTCATTCAGCCCCTGTAGACCCAGCCAGAGTTTGATTCAATATCTCCTGGGGTGGCTTGTCACGTGAGTAGCCCTGACTGAGCAACTCAGCTTCTTTATTTTGGATACCCGCATTCTGCAGCGTCTACCCTGGGGTCCTGGCTATATCCTTCCGCACCGCCAATCACTGCCTCCCCCATGGCCTTCTGGTATCTGTGAAGAGCACGTGTGAGACGGAAACAGGGGAAATAGTTCATGGCAGGAGAGGGAGAGAGGGAGAGAGAGAGGAAGGGAGGGAGAGAGGGAGAGAGAGAGAGAAGGGAGGGAGAGAGGAAGGGAGGGAGATTGTTCTAAAGGTAATGGGATTTCTGACTATTGACCATCTTCTCCCTTTTTTCTTTTTTTTTTTAAATATTTTATTATTTATTTATTTATTTGAGAGAGATACAGAAATAGGCAGGTAGAGAGAGAGAGAGAGAGAGAGAGAATGGGTGCGCCAGGGCCTCCAGCCACTGCAAACGAACTCCAGATGCATGCACCCCCTTGTGCATCTGGCTTACGTGGGCCCTGGAGAATCGAGCCTCGAACCGGGGTCCTTAGGCTTCATAGGCAAGCGTTTAACCACTAAGCCATCTCTCCAGCCCTCTTTTTTTGTTTTTGAGGTAAGGTCCCACTCTAGCTCAGGCTGACCTGGAAATCACTATACAGTCTCAGGGTGGCCTCAAACTCACGGTGATCCTCCTACCTCTGCCTCCGGAGTGCTGGGATGAAAGGCGTGCGCCACCACGCCCGGTGTTGTCTCCTTTTTACGGGCTTCCTGATGAGGCATTATTTCCCAATCTCTCTCTTTGAGCAAAATTTTATTCTCTGGGACTCAGGGTGTCTCCATGGGCATCAGAACTATGCAGGTCAATTTCAAAGAAAGATCCAGCTTTGACTTCCCCAGATACGCTTTTTTTTTTTTTTTTTTTTTTTCCGAGATAGGGTCCTGCTGTAGTCCTTGTTCTAGGCTGTCCTGGAATACACTATGTAGTCTCAGGGTGGCCTTGAACTCTCGGCGATCCTCCTACCTCTGCCTCCCGAGTGCTGGGATTAACGGCGTGCACCACCACACCCGGCCAGATAGGCTTTTGAAAGGCACATAGGAAACAGTTTTATCAAGAGCTTAGAGGGTTGTTGACCAAAGAACATTCTAGAAGAGTTTGCCTTCGTTGGTTAAGCTTTGGGTGTGTGCATGTGAAGGCCACTTATTCAGCCAGACAAGGTAGCCTGCAATTGCCCTGTCGCTGCCTCCCAAATACCGGGTATACCGGTGCCACGCTCAGCTTTTACGTGGGTGCTGGGGATCCAGACTCAGTGTAGCAAGCACTTTATTGACTGAACCATCTCCCCCAAATAATACATATTGTTGGTAAAATTCTCCCTAAATGTAGACCCCTTGCTAACACCTGCATGCTTCCCCTTGGTCTCTTAACCACCTCGATCTTCCTCTCTTCCCCCACCCCCAACATCACCTTTTATAGTAGACATTTAAGCTAGTCTTGTTCCTGCGCATCTTCACTTGCATAAAACTAAAAATAAAAGCTAATGAGTCATGATATCTCCAGCGCCGGCTCACCAGGAGCCTGTCTAGTTGGAGGGGGCTTAGAACAGGTTCAGCGATGACTTCTAAAGAGCAGACCAACTGGGTTCCACCGACTTGCTGGGACAATCGTGGGGCCATCACCCCTTGTTGGGTTCAGTGTCCCCCAGCACTGGGATTTTGAGGAGTGGGCTACCTGCCTCTAGGGAGGCCTGCCTGAGGGATTAATGGAGAGCAATGAGGTCCAAGCTGTGCCTGGAGGAGGACAGCAGCTCACCCTTCCCTCCCTGGGGTCAGCACAGTGACCTCAGAAGAACCCAAGGACTGTTGGCTCCATGGCACATGGCTTGGTTGAGTCTCTGACCTCCCTGTGTGTTCTACCTTTCTACGGCCATGCGGCCCATTGCCACAGTAAACGCGGGCATCCTGCCACCTCAACATCCCCCTTCACTTCCTCCAGAGCAAAGCTGAAAGAGAACTGCCTTGCAGAGGTGGGCTTGGCTGCTGCACTGACCAGCTCCCTCCTGACTCAGCCTTTGCTAAGGCAGCTTGACCCCTCTCTCCCTCCATGTTTGTTACCCAGGCCCACATACCCGTAGGTCCTGCCAGCTCATGTCACTCTCTCCTGCCCCTCCAGCCTGTCTTGAAGCCCTTGCCACTGACCACCATAAACGTTGTTGTGACCACCAAGGCTCACACAGAGCTTGGGGTCCTTGACAGGAGACATGTTAATCAATTAAGTTATGAACTAGGAACTGAACCTAGAGTCTCAAATATGCTAAACAAGTGCTCTGCCACTGAGCCACGCCCCCAGCCCCTCACTGGGGATTCTAGGCAGGAGATCTACCACTGAGCCACACCCCAGCCCCTCACTGGGGGATTCTAGGCAGGAGATCTACCACTGAGCCACACCCCAGCCCCTCACTGGGGATTCTAGGCAGGTGCTCTACCACTGAGCCACACCCCAGCCCCTCACTGGGGGATTCTAGGCAGGAGATCTACCACTGAGCCACGCCCCCAGCCCCTCACTGGGGATTCTAGGCAGGAGATCTACCACTGAGCCACACCCCAGCCCCTCACTGGGGGATTCTAGGCAGGTGCTCTACCACTGAGCCACACCCCAGCTCCTCACTGGGGATTCTAGGCAGGAGCTGTACCACTGAGCCACGCCCCCAGCCCCTCACTGGGGGATTCTAGGCAGGAGCTCTACCACTGAGCCACACCCCCCCCCCCCTCACTGGAAGATTCTAGGCAGGAGATCTACCACTGAGCCACACCCCAGCCCCTCACTGGGGGATTCTAGGCAGGAGCTCTACCACTGAGCCACACCCCAGCCCCTCACTGGGGGATTCTAGGCAGGAGCTCTACCACTGAGCCACACTCCCAGCCCCTCACTGGGGGATTCTAGGCAGGAGCTCTACCACTGAGCCACACCCTCAGCCCTTAATGGGGGGGTTCTAGGGAGGTGCTCCAGTGTTACATCCTCAGACTTCTTTTCTAAAAATATTTTAGCCACACCCCATCCCCTCACTGGGGAGGCTAGGCAGGAGGATCTACCACCACCCTGAGACACACCCCCAGGTCCCTCACTGAGTGAGACCCTACCCTGCAAAACCAATTATGGTTTTTACAAGGAAGGG
This sequence comes from Orientallactaga sibirica, assembly GCA_036365145.1. NCBI lineage: Eukaryota > Metazoa > Chordata > Mammalia > Rodentia > Dipodidae > Orientallactaga > Orientallactaga sibirica. The sequence goes on along the minus strand of JAEOAD010001990.1, from coordinate 1,878,628 downwards.
TCTCACAGAGAGGAAGGGAGAACTGGTCCAGGCTGACCTGGAAACAACTAGATACATGTGCCAGTCATCTGGCTTTATGTGGCCTCGGGAAAGCAAACCCGGGCTGTCAGGCTTTGTAATCAAGTGCTTTTAACCACTGAGTCACCTCTCCAGCCCCTCCTCGGCCATCCTTTTCCCTTTTTATCTTGAGAGTATCTCACTAAATTGCTCAGGTTGGCCTAGAACTTTGTCTTCTGGGTCAGCCCCCAAGGAGCTGGGACAGCAGGCCTGGAATACTAGGTCTAACTCACACACTGAATTTTTAAAAATTTAATTTAATTTTTATAAAAAAATTTATTGACAACTTCTATACTTACAGACAATAAACCATGATAATTCGCTCCCCTCCCCCACTTTCCCCTTCAGAACTCCACTCTCCATCATATCCCCTCCCTCTCCATTAGTCTCTCTTTTAATTTGATGTCATCGTCTTTTTCTCTTATTATGAGGGTCTGGTGCAGGTATTGTAGGCACTGTGAGGTCATGGATATCGAGGCCAATTTCTGTCTGGACAGTTGCATTGTAAGGATTCCTACCCTTCCTTTGGCTCTTACATTCTTTCCTCCACCTCTTCTGCAATGGGCCCTGAGTCTTGGAGGGTGTCACACACCAATTTTTAATAACTCCATTAACATACGAAAAGCCCATGTCACAGATGAGAAAACCAAGGCTAAGCAGCTTGGCCAATGACTTCGTACTGATACTCAGATTGAAGTCAGCCTGACCCCAAAGTCCGTGCTTGTGTTATGCATCAAGTTATTCTAGCTTCTTTCAGGGCTTCTTCCAGCATCGTCTCTCTGGAGAAGCCACCTCATCCTGAAGCCTGATCCCACAAGCCAGTCCTAGCCCCTTTCTATCTTCCTCTGCCTATGCTGGAACCCGCGACGTCAGGCTTGTGATTTTCCGTTTGCCTCTCCCTCCTTCCATCCTCTCCTTCATCATTCCTACCTTGCTGTGTTAGGGATTGGGGGTGACTTGTGTTCCTCCAAATTTATATTGACACGATAACCCTCAGAATGTGACCTTTTGGGAACCAGAGCCTGTTAGAAAGGCGAGGTCATTGGTTAGCCAAGTCCAGTCTCCTGTAAGAGGGGTCAGAGCAAAGATGCACGGAGAATGACGGCTTCATGACACTGGAAGAACATGGTGTCTCCCACCTATGGAACCAGCTCTGTCCACACCTTGACCTTGGACTTTCAGCCTGAGGAACTGTGGGGAAGTAGGTTTCTATTGCTTATCCACCCAGTTTGTGGGGTTTTGTTAGACAAGGAGTGACACAATGAAAAATATACTTAGGGGCTGGGGCCATAGCTCCACAGTAGAGCACTTGTCTAGTGTCCCCTGGGGAGAGGATGGGGGTGGGGCTTGGTGGTAGAGAACTTGCCTGGCATGCACAAGGTCCTGAGTTTCATCCTCGGTACTGCAAATAAATAAAAACTTTTTTGTTGTTGTTGTTTTTTTGAGGTAGGGTTTCACTGTAGCTCAGGCTGACCTGGAATTCACTATGTAGTCTCAGGGTGGCCTCGAACTCATGGTGATCCTCCTACCTCTGCCTCCCTCATTCTGGGATTAAAGGTGTGTGCCACCACACCCAGCTAAATAAAAACATTTTTATTTTATTTTATTTATTTTTAAAAATTTTTTTATTTTTGGAGAGAGACACACAGAGAGATAGACAGAGAGAAAGGGAGAGGGAGACAGATAGAGATGGGCGCGCCAGCAGTCTCTCAGCTGCTGTGAATGAAAATCCAGATGCGTGTGCCCCCTTGTGGGCAAGTGTGGCATTGCATCCTTGCGTCACTTAGCATCTGGCTAAATGTGGGACCTGGAGATTGGAACCGGGTTCTTAGGCTTAGCAGGCAGGCGCCTTAACTGCTAAGCCATCTCTCCAGCCCAATAAAAACATTTTTAAAGGCCAAATATAATATGTATTATGTTGCCATATAATATATAACATTGTAATAATAACATAGTATATAATGTAGGTGATACATATCTCAACATAACATATAGTATAATATATTAACAAAATTACAAAATGCATAAGATCTATACATAAGATGATATTAAAAATATGTATAAGAGCTGGAGAGATGGCTCAGTGGTTAAGGTGCTTGCCTGTGAAGCCTAAGGACACAGGTTTGATTTCCCAGGACCTATGTAAACCAGATGTACAAGATGGCACACGTGCCTGGAGTTCATTTGCAGTGGCTGGAGGCCCTGGAATGCCCATTCTCTCTCTCTCTCTAAATAAAGCAAGAAAATGTTTTTTTTTTTTTTTTTTTTTTAATATATGTATAAGACCAGGGCTGGGAAGATGGCTTATGGGTCAAAGTGCCATTGTGCTAGTGTGATGACTTGAGGTCAGATTCCAGGACACACATGAAGCTGGACATGGCAGTACGACCATCTGTAATCCCAGCATGCCGGTGGCCAGATGGGAGGTGGAGTTAGGAGAATCCACAGACAATCAAGGGTCAGCTAGCCTAGTGATTCCAGAAGTGAACAGTGAGAACCAACAAGGTAGAAGGCAGGACTGACACCTGAGGTTGTCCTATGACCTCCACTCGCACGCTGTGTCACTCATGCTCCCTGTGATGGTTTGGATAAGATGTCCCCCATAGACATGTGTGTTTTGACTGCTTGGTCCCCAAGCAAGTGGTAATTTGGGAAGTGAAGGCTTGCTGGAGTAGGTATGTTGCTGGGACAGGTTTAGGGGTATTTTAGCCAGCTTCTCCTGTGCTAGAGTTCAGCTCACTCTCCTGCTGCTGTGGCAAGAACAGCCTCTGCTCTACCATCCTTTCCCCGCCATGCTGAAATGTCCCCTTGAGAATGTAAGCAAAAATAAAGCCTTTCCTCCTATCAGCTCCTTTGGGTTGGGTGTTTTGTCCCAGCAATGTGAAGGTAACTACAATATGTCCATACTCACACACATACAAAATAAACATATATGTTTATTATGTATATAGGACCAAATATAAGTTGTCACTCTGTACAGAGCTCTTAAAACTAGTGGAATTTTCTGAAAAATGGAAGCCTCTTTGTCCACAAGAAGATTCCACCACTTTTTTTTTTAGGTTTTTTTAAAAAAATATTTTATTTATTTTTGGAGAGAGATACAGAGGGAGACAGGCAGAGAGGGAGACAGATAGAGATGGGCGTGCCAGCAGTCTCAGCTGCTGTGAATGAAATCCAGATGCATGCACCCCCTTGTGGGCAAGTGCGGCACTGCACCCTTGCGTCACTTTGCATCTGGCTAAACGTGGGACCTGGAGATTGGAACCAGGTTCTTTGGCTTAGCAGGCAGGTGCCTTAACCACTAAGCCATCTCTCCAGCCCAAGGTTTTTTTTTAATTATTATTTTTTTAAATTGACACCTTCTATACTTACATACAAAAAAACATATGATATTTCCCTCCCCTCCCCCATTCCACTTTAGAACACCAATCTCCATCATATCCCCTCCCTCTCTCCATTAGTCTCTCTTTTAACTTGCTGTCATCATCTTTTTCTTCTAGTTTGAGGGTCTTGCTCTTGACTTAACACTGATGAAGAGATTCAGGTTGGCCTCAGGCATCAGGCTTTGCACTGGCCACTCCCAAAAGACCCAATCTAAAATTAGAGGATAGGGGGCTGGAGAGATGGCTTAGCAGTTAAGGCACTTGCCTGCGAAGCCTAAGGACTCATGTTTAATTCTCCAGGTCCCACATAAGCCAGACGCACAGTGATGCAAGCATGCAAAGTCACACATGCACACAATGGGGCTCACAAGTCTGGAGTTTGATTGCAGTGTCTGGATGCCCTGGTGCACCAATTCTCTCCCTTCCCTCTCGCATAAAAAATGACAAGCCCAGGGCTGGAGAGATGCTTAGTGGTTAAGGCGCCTGCCTGCTAAGCCTAAGAATGCTCGTTCCAATCTCCAGCAGTTCCAATCTCCAGGTCCCACGTTTAGCCAGATGCAAAGTGACACAAGGGCGCAATGCCGCACTTGACCACAAGGGGCGCACATCTGGATTTTGTTGTCTGTCTCTCTCTGTGTCTCTCCCCCCCCCAAGCTGAGCCCAGGGCTGCTGTGGTTAAGGCGCCTGCCTGCTCTCTGTCTGTCTCCAATCTCCAGGTCCCATGTTTAGCCAGATGCAAAGTGACACAAGGGCCCAATGCCGCACTTGACCACAAGGGGGCCAATCTGGATTCCAAGCCCAGCTCTGTCTGGGCTCTCTCCCCCTGAAAAAAAAAAGCCCAGTCTGTTGGGCTTGACTAAAAAAAAAAAAAAAAAGAGGGGTGGGAGACTTAACCTCCATCCCCAACCCACCAAGAGAGGGATGGGGGCTGTAGCCTACTGAGCTTTTGGTTGGAGAAATTATCACATTTCTGGGAAGAGTGGCTGGAGTGTGTAAGGACCTTCTGTCATGGCCCCATCTCTTGCCTTATGCGTGTCTTTCACGAAGGCACAGTTGGGAGGTTAGGGGGCTTCTGACACATAGTCACCTGCCTGTTTTCTCTCTCTTGTTACTCCCAGGGTCTACACCTTTGTGTCCCCCTGGTGCTCCCAGGAGGGATCAGGGCCACTCACAATGCAGAGGTGACATCATGACACGTGAGGGACAAAGCTGGAGATCCTGGCACCAGGCTGGAAACTTGTTGAAGTTGAAGCCGCTCGAATCAGCCTCTCTCTCCCTTATTCTTGATGAGATTTTCATGCTGGCGCTACAAAATTGGTCTCTGGCTGCACATATTTGGAAACTCGCTTTTATATGTTGCTCATTTAGAGAAGAATGAAGTCTTCCTTGGAACACAGGTTGTAATTATTAAGTCATAGCCAAGGAAACAGAGCCAGCAGTCGGAGTTTGCAAGAAAGCAGGATTTAAGCTATTAATTTGGAGCCTGGCATCTCCTTGCTTTCACTCACCTCGCCCTCAGTTCTGGCTGTAAGATGGTATGCCTGCTCCAGTGGGGGATCTGTTTGTCCTCCAAATAATCCCTGGCTCAGACAAAACAATAATGTAACCCTCCCCCTCCAGATCTCTGCATGAGTTCTGGCCTGGAAAACCAAAGACATTTCTGCTCTCAAACTCTTCCCCTGAGCTAAGTAGGCCAGCATTCATCAAGAAGTGCATAGAATTTGTTTCCTTAAAAAAAATTGGTATGTTTCCTTGCTTGTTCATTTAAAGGAAAACCTCCAGTGCTGAAGGAGAGAGGGAAGAAGAGAAGGAGGGCAGGAGGGTGGAAGACGGAAAAGAAATGAAGGGAAAAGGAAGGAGGGATGGAAGAACACAGCTTGGAGAAGGTACGACAGGGACCGAGAACATTTCTGAGGTTGCAGGGTGCTGTGGGCAGGTTATCTATGCGAGGGGCACGCGAGACTGTTCCAGAGTGACCGGAAATATTCTGGTAGCCACGCACCTATATGCATCTGTTAAGCTCAAATGATCAAGAGTAGAAATAAGTTTTATTGTACATAAAAATGTGTAGATTTAACTCCACTCCCACCCTACTTAACAAAACAGAAAAACTAAACAAAGAAGGAAGAGAGGGATTTGACAGAGATAGAAGAAGGCAAATGGAGAGAGGGGAGAGAAACTATAGTTGGGCATGATGGCTAACCCCTGAAATCCCAGTGCTTGGGAGGCTGAGGCAGGAGGATTCTGAGTTTGAGGCTAGCCAGGGCTGCATATAGAGACTGTCCAGAGAATAAGGAGAGAGAGAGAGAGAAGAGGAAGAGGAAGAAGAAGACAGAGTATGAGAACCAATGAGAATCATATCACAAGTACAAAGTCTGGAATGAGGGAGGAGGGAGAGGGCAAGAGGAGAGGCAGAAGGAGAAGAGAGAGGGAGGAAGGAAGGAGAGGGAGGAGGGCCAAGGGAGAAGAGAAGGGAACGCATAGAGGATCAGTGTCATGTCACGCACCGTCACGTGCAGGGGCTTGCTTGCATCTCTCTCTGCATGGGGAGCCCCCTCCCGCACCACCCCCCAGGACAGGAGACCTACCCTCCTCACCTCTGTGCCTTGGTTCGCAGCCTGACATTCAGGTGGTGGAAACGCAACTGAACACTTCATTTCTACCCACATGTGGAGTGAGGAAGTGAACGGACGCACAGGAAGGGAACCGGGACGTGAAATGCGTTTCAGTAGTGAGGAAAACACCTGGTTATCTCCGTTAGAAACAGCCTGACAACTCGGGCCAAGTGGCCTCCCCACCGTGCTCCATCCGTGTGACCGTGGCACAGTTAGAGCAGCCGTGGGCAACCAGCCCATGGTAAGCACCAGCAGGGACCAGCTGTTCACCGACACAGCACTTAGGCATGTCCCCCTGGTAGGCGCAGAGCAAGGAGAAAACCAGGCAAGGCCCATCTGCTGATGTTCTTCTCGTAGGAGCTCACGTAATGGCAGCACCTGTGGGGGTGTCCTCCTTCACAAAGGCTAGTCCATGGACTGTCTGGACAGGGCCCGTGAGAGTTTGTTTTCTTGTGCTTCCTTTTTTTTTTTTTTTTTTTTTTTTTTTTTAGAAAAAAACAACAACTATTAATTGGGCTGGAGAGATGGCTTAGCGGTTAAGGCGCCTGCCTGCTAAGCCTAAGATCCCGGTTCCAATCTCCAGGTCCCACGTTTAGCCAGATGCAAAGTGATGCAAGGGCGCAATGCCGCACTTGACCACAAGGGGGCGCACGCATCTGGATTTCGTTCGCAGCAGCTGAGAGACTGCTGGCGTGCCCATCTCTGTCTTCCTCTCCCTCTCTTTCTGTCTCTCTGTGTCTCTCTCTCTCAAAAAAAAAACAAACTATTATTTATTTATTTGCAAGGAGAGACAGAATGAAAATTGGCACACCAGGGTTGAGTGCTACTGCAAATGAACTCCAGAAATATGCACAGCTTTGTGCATCTGGCTTTACATGGGTACTGGGGGAATTGAACCCCGGGCCTCCAGGCTTTCCAAGCAAGTGCCTTTAACTACTGAACCACCTCTCCAGTACCCCTTTTATTTTGGAGAGAGGGTCTCATGATGTAGCCCTGGCTAACCTGGAACTTGCTACGCAAACCAACCTGGCCTCAAATTTACAATGATCCCCCTGCCTCTGTCTTCTGAGTGCTGGAATTACAGGGATTCTGGAACAGATCTCTCCAGAGAGACAGCTGTAGTTGAGATTTTCCATTTGAACTTTGATTTTCATAGACTCTTCTCTTCTATCAAAGGAAAATAGCAACAATAATAGTGATAACATCTCCCCACCCAAACTGGAAGCCTACAGAGGGGAGACGGCGATTCTGGCATTTCCAACAGTAGAAACAAGGGGAAGTTGGAGGGGGTATTAAACAAGAAGGAACAAAGGGAAGATGTTTTGGATGATGGATTAGTATGTAAATTAAAACAAAAATTTTATTTATTTGCAAGAAGAGAGACACAAAGAGAGAGAGAGAATGGTCACACCAGGGCCTCCAGCCACTGCAAACAAACACCAGATTCATGCGCCACTGTGGGTCTGGCTGTACGTGGGCACTGGGGAATCGAACTCGGGTCATTAGGATTCGCAGGCTAACACCTTAGCTGCTGAGCCGTCTCTCCAGCCCTAGGATGCAAATTTTAATACATGGCACATGGCACTGATCTGGTTCCATCAAACCCTGAGTGCCGACAACAGAACATCTTCCAGTGACCTCTCCTCGGTTTTCTCCCTTTATTAGCGCCTATGCACACGTGTGTGAGTGTCGAATGCATGGTGTGTATGTGTAGTGAATGCACAGATGTGTGTTCCCTGTACACATGCATGTGAGGCCAGAGGAGAAGGTAATGCGCCCTCTTCGATTGCTATACACTCTCTTGCAACTGAATCTCCACTGTCCAGTCTCTGCTGGCCACAGAAGTGGGTGACAGATGTGCGTGGTCACTTCCATGTTTATATGAGGGCCTTTGATTGAGCTCAGACGGTGTCAGGTCCTGCCTCAGGCCCTCACGCCTGCACAGCGAGCATTCTTACCCACTCCCAAACCTTATCTACTCATATTGGAGCCAGTTTTTTTTTTCTTGCACGTGTGTATATGTGTGCGTATGGTGTTTGTACGCATGTGGGCATAAGTTGTGTGTGTGCCAGTGCACACGTAAGTGTGTGCACATGCATGTGGAGGCCAGAGGTTGATGTCAGATGTCCTCTTTAGTCAATGTACCCACTGAGCCATCTCTCCAGCCCTCTGTTTTTCGTTTTGTTTTTCTTTTTGTATTTTTACTTACTTATTTGAGAGAGGGGAAGAGGCAGATGGAGACAGAAAGAGAGAATGGGTGTTTCAGGGGTTCCAGCCACTGCAAATGAACTCTAGACACATGTGCCACCTTGTGCAGCTGGTTTACGTGGGTACTGGGAACTTGAACCTGGCATTTCAGGCAAATGCCTTAACCGCTAAGCCATCTCTCCAGCTGTTTTGTTTTTGAGACAGGGTCTGGATATGTAGCCTAAGCTGACCTCAAACTCTCTATCATTCTACCTCAACCTCCCAAATACTGGATTGCAGGCATGTGCCACCATGAAGCAGTATGTTTTATGATTATATTTAAAAATAAGGGGCTGGAGAGGTGATGGCTCAGTGGTTAAAGGCATTTGTTTGTAAAGCCTAGTGGCCTGGGTTTGATTCCTCAGTCCCCACATAAAGCCAAGTGCACAAAGTGGTGCATGTATCTGGAGTTTGTATGCAGTGGCTGGAGGCATGGCCCACCTATTTTTTTTTCTCTCTCTCTCTCTCTCTCACTTTCAAATGAATAAAAATAAAAATATTTTAAAAATAAAATAAAAATAAGCAAAGAGAACTAGAAAAAGATACTGAATTCTGGCTTGCTGCTGCAAGACTAATACTCAGCTGTGGATTCACAAACCCACTGCAGGGAGAAAAACAGAAAGGTCCATCCATTTTTATGGAGCGATGCAATTGTAACAAAATTTTATTTTTATGCTTAATAATTATTTACAAAAATGTGTAATGAATTGGTTTTGATAAATTGGACACTCATAATTGTACTGTTAGCTCAAGCTAGAAAAAAAATAATTCTAGAACTTTATAGTTCCAGGTAATTAAAAAATGTAATTTTAACTTATATACTTTTTGTTGAGAGAATTATGAAAGGGTGATTAATAAAATACTTCCAAGCATAAAAATATATTGCATTAGAGGACCATTCCGTGGGGGAAATGGAATGGAAATATGAGTTCAAGGAGAGAAAAGAAAATTAAAAACTTTTAAGTATTAAAAGAGAGCTTGTCTGTACTTCTAAGTAAATGGTGATAGATCTCAAATTTCCCTTGCATGTAGATTTTATTAAATACATTTAAAAGGATAATGACAGTTTTATTATTAATACCAGTATTTACAATAGATTAGTAAATTATCCTTTGCAATTATTTAAACTTAGGAAAACTTTTAGGTGTTAATTGAAAATATGAGAAGATTCAAAGTATTAAATTCTCTGTGGTGGTGGAGGAGAGAATATAAGCAAATAAAAATGGTCACGATAAAGACCACTGTCAGTGGAGCCTGTGACCAGCTACTAGGAGGGTGAGGTGAGAGAACAGCAAGTCAAGGCCTGCCTGAGCTACAGCGTGAGTCCAAGATCAGTCTGGACAACTTAGTGAGAATTTGTATCAAGTTAAAGAGAAAGACAGCTGGGGGCGTGGCTCAGGGGTAGAGCTCCTGCCTAGAATCCCCCAGTGAGAGGCTGGGGTGCGGCTCAGTGGTAGAGCTCCTGCCTAGAATCCCCCAGTGAGAGGCTGGAGTGCGGCTCAGTGGTAGAGCTCCTGCCTAGAATCCTCCAGTGAGGGGCTGGGAGTGTGGCTCAGTGGTAGAGCTCCTGCCTAGAATCCCCCAGTGAGGGGCTGGGGGGTGGCTCAGTGGTAGAGCTCCTGCCTAGAATCCTCCAGTGAGGGACTGGGGTGCGGCTCAGTGGTAGAGCTCCTGCCTAGAATCCTCCAGTGAGGGGCTGGGCGCGTGGCTCAGTGGTAGAGCTCCTTCCTAGAATCCCCCAGTGAGGGGCTGGGGGTGTGGCTCAGTGGTAGAGCTCCTGCCTAGAATCCTCCAGTGAGGGACTGGGGTGCGGCTCAGTGGTAGAGCTCCTGCCTAGAATCCTCCAGTGAGGGGCTGGGTGTGGCTCAGTGGTAGAGCTCCTGCCTAGAATCCCCCAGTGAGGGGCTGGGGGTGTGGCTCAGTGGTAGAGCTCCTGCCTAGAATCCCCCAGCGAGGGGCTGGGGCATGGCTCAGTGGTAGAGCTCCTGCCTAGAATCCCCCAGTGAGAGGCTGGGGCGTGGCTCAGTGGTAGAGCTCCTGTCTAGAATCCCCAGTGAGGGGCTGGGGTGTGGCTCAGTAGTAGAGCTCCTGCCTAGAATCCCCCAGTGAGGGGCTGGGGTGTGGCTCAGTGGTAGAGCTCCTGTCTAGAATCCCCCAGTGAGGGGCTGGGGCGTGGCTCAGTGGTAGAGCTCCTGCCTAGAATCCCCCAGTGAGGGGCTGGGGCGTGGCTCAGTGGTAGAGCTCCTGCCTAGAATCCCCCAGTGAGGGGCTGGGGCATGGCTCAGTGGTAGAGCTCCTGCCTAGAATCCCCCAGTGAGGGAATAGGGCGTGGCTCAGTGGTAGAGCTCCTGCCTAGAATCCCCCAGTGAGGGACTGGGGGCATGGCTCAGTGGTAGAGCTCCTGCCTAGAATCCCCCAGTGAGGGAATAGGGCGTGGCTCAGTGGTAGAGCTCCTGCCTAGAATCCCCCAGTGAGGGGCTGGGGTGTGGCTCAGTGGTAGAGCTCCTGTCTAGAATCCCCCAGTGAGGGGCTGGGTTGTGGCTCAGTGGTAGAGCTCCTGTCTAGAATCCCCCAGTGAGGGGCTGGGGCGTGGCTCAGTGGTAGAATATGTAAGCAGACCACTCTGGGTTCCATCCTCAGCACTGAAAGGAGGTGCAGTCTCAGAACCTTGCTCTGTGGTGACAAGTTCCATCACCGTGGTGTAGAACTCTAACAGGGAACTTGATGTTATTGCATCTCATTTGTGATTTCTTTTTTTTTTAATTTTAATTTTTATTTATTTATTTGAGAGAAGGTAAGAGGCAGAGAGAAAAGAGAGAGAGAGAGAGAGAGAGAGAAAGGGAAGGGAAGGCGCACCAGGGCTTCCAGCCACTGCAAAGGAACTCCAGATGCATGCGCCACCTTGTGCATCTGGCTTACATGAGTCCTGGGGAATCAAACCGAGGTCCTTTGGCTTTACAGGCAAGCGCCTTAACCACTAAGCCATCTCTCCAGCCCACACGTGTGATTTCTTAAGACCTGGATTATTGTTGCCAAAATGGCTGCAGTACAAGTATCCAAATGCCGCCATATTGTGGGATGATGTCTACTGGACTGATTCTTCTGTCATACAATTCCAGCTGGATCACAAAAGTCATTTCTTGGATTTTGAAACTATGAAAATAAACTGAGAAGCAGCTGCCCCTATCTTTAATGAATTCTCTTTGCTATGCTGCAAAGATCATGCCTCGGTAATTACAACATCGATCCGTTTATTTAATTTAAATCCTTAACGACATCTTCCTTTCTGAGAGATAGGGCCAGTAAAGAATTTCTTTCTCTGTGCATGCTATGACTAATTTCCTGCCTTGATAGGAAACACAAATCCCAGCTACTAATTATTTGATGGTGTGAGAAAAGAATTACTAAACACGATGTGGAATTGCTATGAAATTATGGGAAATATTTCTTTCCGCAGCCAAGGGACCACCGTATTCTCCAAAACACATCCCACTCTAATATCATTTTCCATAGGAGAACATCACTTACCATTAAACATTACTTCTGACACTCATAATTGTTTCTGCAATATTAACATGGCATCTGGAATATCCAGTTCAAAAAGAAATTAGCCCTCTCCTTCAGTTTGAAATGTCCAGTGTAAGTGATAAACTTCTATTCTACTTTATTATGGAATGGCTACACAGTGTTCTGAGCCTCCACAACGGATCATCACAGAAGTCTGTGAAAATGAGTCTTTTCCTACTTAGAACATTGTTTGGCTTGACGCTTTTACAAAGTATCATTTGAAAAAGAAGCTCAAATCGACGGAGGTCTGTGATTCGCTTTTTCTTCGGAACTGTAATAACATTTCAGTTAAACAAAGACTTGCTTACATTTGCCCACCAACTCTCTACGCGTGCTAATCTTGTTCCAGAAAATGTGGGCGGTTCTAATGGCAACATGTTTCTAAAAATCCCTACATCGTGTTCGGTTCCCAAGCCTGTGGAAAGTGGTAAATTACATGTGTGATTGTTATTTTGAAATGCAGTGACCAGCAGCTATGAGACGTGGCCTCCTCTGTTATGATGCACTTCATACGACACACAAAGAGTCCACTGATGACCTCTGTGACCGCCAAGTCACTGATGCAAAACAGTAGGAAAGCAGGACGGAAATGCACTTAGTTAGTAGAGTGCTTGTGTAGAATCCCCCAGGGAGGGGCTGGGGTGTGGCTCAGTGGTAGAGCACCTGCCTAGAATCCCCCAGTGAGGGGCTGGGGGTGGCTCAGTGGTAGAGCTCCTGCCTAGAATCCCCCAGTGAGGGGCTGGGGTGTGGCTCAGTGGTAGAGCTCCAGTGAGGGGCTGGGGTGTGGCTCAGTGGTAGAGCCCTGCCTAGAATCCTCCAGAGGGGATCCCCTCCAGTGAGGGGCTGGGGAGGGCGTGGCTCAGTGGTAGAGCTCCTGCCTAGAATCCCCCAGTGAGGGGCTGGGGCGTGACTCAGTGGTAGAGCTCCTGAGGGGCTGGGGGCGTGGCTCAGAATCCCCATTGAGGAACTGGGGGCTGGGCGTGGCTCAGTGGTAGAGCTCCTGCCTAGAATCCCCCAGTGAGGGGCTGGGGGCGTGACTCAGTGGTAGAGCTCCTGCTTAGAATCCCCCATTGAGGAACTGGGGGGCGTGGCTCAGTGGTAGAGCTCCTGCCTAGAATCCCCCAGTGAGGGACAGGGGGCATGGCTCAGTGGTAGAGCTCCTGCCTAGAATCCCCCAGTGAGGGACTGGGGGCGTGGCTCAGTGGTAGAGCTCCTGCCTAGAATCCCCCAGTGAGGGGCTGGGGCTTGGCTCAGTGGTAGAACACCTGCCTAGACTCCCCCAGTGAGGGGCTGGGGGTGTGGCTCAGTGATGAGTGCTGGCCTTGGGTTCCATCCACTGCACAGCATAAACTAGACATAGTGGAACAGGCCTTAATCCCAGCACCAGGGAGGCGAAGGCAGGAAGATCAGGATTTCAATGTCATCTTTGGCTACATAGTAAAATCAGACTTGGGGTTCATGAGACCTCATCTCCAAACACAAACAAAAAAGTTGGGAAGGGAAAGAAAGATGGAAAAAAAAGACGGAAAGGAGACAAGAGTGAAGAAGAGCAGTTTGATGCAAAATCAACACCAGCCTCTATTTTTAAATATTCATTTATTGATTTATTTGAGAGAGAGAAAGACTTGGGGAGTGTGAGAGAAAATGGGCACACCTGCCACTGCCAAGGAATCCAAACACATGAGCACTTTGTGTACCTCGCTTTATATTAGTACTGGGGCATCAACACCTGGCCATGAGGCTTTCTAAGCAAGCACCTTTAGCCACGGAACCATCTTTCTAGCCCCCTTTCTTAAAAAAATTTTTTGTCTTATTTTTATTTATTTATTTGAGAGCAACAGACAGACAGAGAGAGAAAGAGGGAGAGAGAGAGAGAGAGAGAGAGAATGGGCGTACCAGGGCCTCCAGCCAGCAAACGAACTCCAGATGCATGTGCCACCTTGTGCATCTGGCTTCTGTGGGTCTTGGGAAACTGAGCCTCGAACCAGGGTCCTTAGGCTTCACAAGCAAGCGCTTAACCACTAAGCCATCTCTCCAGGCTCCCAACTTTTTAATTTTTTATTTAATTTAATTAATTTATTTGAGAGAGAGAGAGGGAGAGAATGGGAGTGTCAGAGCTTCCAGCCATTGCAAACGACCTCCAGAGGCACGTGCCCCTTATGCATCTGGCTTACATGGGTCCTTGAGAATTGAACCAGGATCCTTTGGCTTTGTATGCAAATGCCTTAACCACTAAGCCATCTCTCCAGCCCCAACTTTTTATTTTTATTTTTTAAATGTATTATGATTTATTTGTGTGTGTGGGTGTGTGGGTGTTGTGTGTGTGTTCATGTTTGTGTGTAAGAGCATGCCACAGTGTGCATGTGGAGGTTAGAGGTCAGTCCTTGCCTGGCCACTTCACTGGTGGGAGGTTTTCCCCTCTTGTTCTCTCTCTGCTCTTTGTTGCTGTGCTCACAGCAGCGTCTGAGGCTTCTGGAGATTCTCCTGAGCCAGCCTCCCTCCCCTCTCATGTCACTGTCACTGAGGCGTGCTGTGATTACAGAGGTGTCATGGCCTCTGACTTTTCACACGAGGTCTGGAGATTCAGGTCTCCAGCTCGAGCTGTGAGAGCTTTATGCACGGAACCAGCTCCCCAAAGCTTCGTTTCCTCACTCTGCCACGACAGAGGCCTTGGCATCTGGGCCTGTTTGGAACAGGGCCGTTCCCTCTCAGACAGTGGGGTCCTCACCTCGTGCTCCCTCCCTTGCCTGCCACGGAGCTCCTGAAAGTACTTTGGGCTTGTAAAAGTTGAAAGGAAAGAAATTAAAATATCAAGACAGTCAAAATGAGTATTTAAAACACGGAGTGTACCCAAACATCAGTTTGAGGCTGAACACCAAGTCTGGCTTTCTTGAAGACTGATGTTAAGGGCTTGAATGGTTTCCTTTCATGAAGGGGTGCTTAAATATTACATGCTAGGGCCCACTCTCCCTGGGAATCACAGCAGGCTGTGTTTCATCTTCCTCCTCCATCAAAGGCTGACGGCTTCATCACAAATTCAGAGAGTATGTGATGCTGGCCTCCTGGGGGACAAGCTCAAGAAATTAGCATTTCCCCCTCGCAACATAGAATAAAATCAGGCAGGCATGATGGAGACGGGAAGGAAGGCTCCAGCCAGCAAGCACATGACGTGTGTGGTGGGTGGAACCAGGGCAGGCTTCCTGGAGGAGAGAGAACATGACCTAGACCCCACTATAATAATAATAAATAATAATTAATAATGGTGATGCTGTTGCTTGTTGAGGTTTGAATGGGAAATGTCCCCCACCAGGCTCATGTATTTGAAGACAGTGAGAGCTAATCTTGGATGGTGTCTAGAGAGGATTTAGAATCACCATGGAAGCTAATCTCTGGGCCTGTCTGAGGGATTTTATAGATTAGGTTAAATGAAGTGGGAAGACCCACCCTATCTATGTGGACAAAGCCAGAGGAGTGCCAGCGTTGGTCTCTCTCTGCTTCCTGACTGCAGATGCCGCGTCACCAGTGGCTGGCTTCTCACTCCTGCCGCCATGAAGGAGTGTGCGCCCCGGCACTCCAAGCCGAGAGAAAGCTTTCTCCCTGTGTCAAGCGCTTGACCACAACAACCAGAAGAGTAACGCAAACACCTCTTCCCCAGCTAGGAATGCTAACTGGGAAGGTCCCGAGACTGACGGGGTACAGCCTCTCTGAAGGAAGTAGGTTACTGGGGGTGGGCTTGGAGTTTAGTTAGGGGTATCAGAGAACTTCAGATGTAGAGTGGGAAAATGAGACAGGGAAGAAAATTCAGGGTGACAAGCCAGCCTCCACCATGGGCGGCGGGAGGTTCCTCCTGCTTGGGAGCCCTGGAAGTTGAGTGGAAGGACGTGTCAGAGTTTCTCTACCCAGGTGTTTCTCTGAGACAGGGTCTCATGTAGCCAAGGCTAGCCTTTAACTTGCTATGTAGCTGAGGATGACCTTAGTCTCCTGATCCTCCTGTCTCCTCCTCTCCCAGGGCTGGAATTACAGGTGTGCACTACCATGCCCGCTTTTGTGGTATGAGGGATGGAAATCAAGGCTTTGTGCACGCCAGGCAGCCAAGTTGCATGCCCAGCTGGTACGGCTTTTCTCCTCATGTTTTCATCCAGCCAAGATCATCACCGATGTAGGCTCCAGACGTCAAGAGAGGCCCAGATAGACAGATGTAGGTGGAGCCAGGTAGAGGCAAGATGGGACCAGATGGACTCAACAATATACCTGGTGGCGGTACAAGAGGAACTGAGGGACTCACCCAGGGGGAGTGGTGGCATTGGTCAGACACACGCACCACCACAGGATGACCGGTGGGCAGGGACCTCACGCATTCTCCACTCCCCCATCCTGACCCTCCTCATCACACCTTTTCTTTAGATCTGAGTCCTGAATGAAAGGATGTAGATATCCCTCATCAGAACTGACACAAACAGGGCTGGAGAGATGGCTTAGTGGTTGAGTGTTTGCCTGTGAAGCCTAAGGACCCTGGTTTGAGGCCCGATTCCCCAGGACCCACGTAAGCCAGATGAACAAGGTGGCGCATGCATCTGGAGTTCGTTTGCAGAGGCTGGAGGCCCTGGTGCTCCCATTCTCTCTCCTTCTCTCTCCACCGTTCTCAAATAAATAAATAAACAAAACAATTTAAAAAGAGAGAAATGACAAAAACACTTACTATGTGGGTGTAAGCATTCATGTGTGTGGAGTGCACATGTGTGTGTGTGTGGAGGGCAGAGCTCGATGTTGGGTCTCTTCCTCGATCACTCCTCCACCTCCATGTTCCGAGTTATCATCTCTCACTGAGCCCTCAACCCATTGCTTTGCTGGACTAACTAGCCAGTGAGTCTTGGGGTCCTACTCTCTGCACCTCCTCAGCACTGGGATCACAGGCACATGAACACATGCCTGGCTTTTACCTGGGGTCTAGGGATTTGAACTCAGATCCTTGTGTTTTCATGGCAAGCACTTGACCCACTGAGCCATCTCCCCAGCCCTGATAGACACCTTGTTGAGATGTGTGAAAGGCCAATGGTAAGTCGGGTGTGGTGGCTCACACCTATAAGCTCAGCACTCTGGAGGCTGAGGTAGGAGGATTGCTGTGAGTTCAAGGCCACCCTGGGCTATAGAATAAGTTCCAGGTTATCCTTGGCTAGAGTGTAACCCTGCTTCAAAAAAATGGAAAAAAGGGCTGGGGAGATAGTTCAGCAGTTCAAGGCACTTGCTTACAAAGCCTGTTGATACATGGGTTCGATTCCCATGAAGCCAGATGCACAAAGTGGCACATGCTTCTGGAATTGGATTAGGGTAGCAAGAGGCTCTGGCATGCCCATTCTCTCTCTTTCTGCAAATAAGTCAATAAAATATTTTTAAAGATAAAGTTTCTTAAAACAACAACAACAACAAACAACAGTGAGAAACCAGGCATGGTGGCACACGCCTTTAATCTCAGCACTCGGGAGGCAGAGGTAGGAGGATTGCCTTGAGTTCGAGGCCAGCCTGAGACTACAGAGTGAATTCCAGGTCAGCCTGAGCCAGAGCCAGACCCTACCTCAGAAAAACAAAAACAAACAAAACACTGAAAAGAAGAACAATGGCAGAAAAAGGGACACCAGATCAAGTGTCCATCAGCAGATGAATGGGTAAACACAAGGTTTATATGTTGGGCTTAGAAAATTATCCCCCAAATATTGTGACCTCATTGGCAAAGTCCCTTCCTCACAAGCATTAAAACTGAGTTTGATCCTCAGTACCCATGTAAACATGCCGGGTGTGGTGGCATGCACGTGTGACCCCAGCGCTGGGGAGATGGAGACAGGTGGATCTCTGGGTTCGCTGGCCCACCCGTCTAGACTAGCTGGCGAGCTCCACACCACTGAGAGACCATGTCTCGAACAAGGAGGATGGCAGACAGCAGCTGTCCTGATAGTATTTTTTATAAAGTGCTACAGCTTTTTTATTTCTGAAAAATCAAAATAAAATTTATTTGTGTAAATTTAAAAAAAAAAAAGATGGATGGATGGTGTTTCTGAAGACACCACACTGAGGTTGTCCTCTGGCCTCTGCATGCACACACACACACACACACACACACACACAAGGGTGCTCTGCTGTGCTGATGAAAGGCACTTTGGAATTACCTGATCCCAGATAAGTATTTTCTTTTAAGCTCCCTTATTTAACTAAAGCCACAATTGCCAAAGAGGAACGCTGTTTTCTTCAGTTTCCCAGTGAAGTTTCCTTAGTCAAGGAAGATTAACCTCAAATCAAGAAAAAGAACAAAACTCAAATGCTGCATTTGGACCTCGAGAATTTTGTCCTATGATATTTTATGCTTGTGGATGCATAAAAATGTGGGGGAGGGGCTGGACAGATGGCTCAGCGGTTAAGGTGCTTACCTATAAAGCCCAAGGACTGGGGTTTGATTCCCCAGTACTCATATAAAGCCAGGTGGACAAAGTGGTGCATGAATTTGGAGTTTGTTTGCAGTGGCTGGAGGCCCTGTTGCACCCATTCTCTCTCTCTCTCTCTCTGCCTCTTTCTCTCACTCACACTCTCAAATAAATAAATTAAATATTTCTTAAAACGTGTGTGTGCACGCGTGCATGTGGGAACTGGAGATCAAACCCAGGGCCTTGTGCATGCTAGGCAAGAGTTTGACCTCTGAGCTACATCCCAGCCTATTTATTTGAAGCAGGGTCTTGCTATGTAGCCCAGGCTGGTCTTGAATTTGCAACCCTTCTCCCTTACAAGTGTGTACCATCTTATCGGCTACAATCTCTATTCTTGAGGTTCATTCCTGTCCTCTGAAAGTCATCTCTGCCTCCTCTAAAGTGCCCACAGCCCCTATTCCCTGGTGTTCTATATGAAGCATACGTAAGTTTCTGGGTCACCCGGGATTACTGGGTACGCACCCTCTTGCAACGTCCCATGGCTGGCAAATAGATTTATCTGACTTTTTGCCCGAGACTCTGACCAATACCGGTTTATTTCTACAGATATGGATACTCAAACCTTCAGGGCAAGGCGGAAGGGAGAAATTGTCTTTCTTCTGCACATACAATGAGATCTTATTCACTGTTTATCAGTTACATGCTCATGGCTGGGACCAAATACCTGACCAGAAGCAGCTTATGGAAGGAAAGGCTTTACTTCATCTTACAGTTTCGAGAAGTTTCTGTCGTGGTGGAGAAAGCACAGCAGAAGCAGACAGCTGGTGTCACATCATTGTATCAGCTGGGGGGACGGAGAGCCATTGAAAAGAGCCAAGGAGGGCTGATCTTTTCCATGCCAAGGTCCTCCCCCAGTGACACACCTCCTCCAGGAAGGACCAACCTCCCCAAGGCTCCGTAAACCTCCAGACAGTGTGCCACCAACTGGGGACCAAGCATTGAACACACGAGTCTATACTGTCCTTCTGTAGCCAAGCCGCCATGTTGACCCATAGAAAGGAGTGCTGGCTTACACTGCCATGTGGGTCAACCTTGAAAACATTATGCTGAGTGAAAGAAAAAGACACAAAAGGCCACATACCGTATGAACTTGCTAAGATAAATGTCTAGAACAGACAGATTCCTGGAGGAAGAAAGCAGGTTTGTGCATATCAGAAGCTTGCAGCAGAAACGGGAAATGGAAGCTCTCACAACTTCCTTCTTCCCTCCCTCCCTCCTTTTCTCCTTCCCTCTATTTCTCTTTCTTCTTCTATTCCTTCCTTTCTCCCTTCCTTTGTTCCTTTCATTCCCTCTTCCCTTTTTCTTTCTTTCCTACTTCCCTTGCCCCTTCCTTCCTTCCTTCCTTCCTTCCTTCCTTCCTTCCTTCCTTCCTTCCTTCCTTCCTTTTCTTCTCCTTTTCCTCTTCTTCTCTCCCCTTCCTTCTATCTCTCTCTCTTTTTTTTTTTTTTTTTTGAGACAAGGCGTCATGTAGTCCAGGCTAGCTTCAAACTGCTCTGTAGCTGAGGATGACCTTAAACTCCTGATCCTCCTGCCCTTACCTCCCCAGTTCTGGGATTACAGGTGTGCACCACCACCCCAGAGTTATGTGGTGCTGGGGATTGAACCCAGGGCTTTGTGCATACTAGGCAAGCACTCTATCCACCGAGCCACATCCCCAGCCCCTCACTTGCCAGGGATTCTATGTCGGGAGGATGAAATTTTGGAATTAGGCAGTGGGGGTTGCGTGGAATCGTGAATGGACTTCATACTGCCGAGTTTTGCCCTTAACGTGGTTAACACGACAAATTTCATGGTTTATTCATTTTCCCTCATTAAAAAATTAATAACTATTAATTAAAATTAATGAAAAATTCAAAACTGTTGAGTGTGGCAATCCCAACATGACCCTGCACATCGGCTTGTATCTGCTTCTCCATCCTGCAGGCAGAAGATGCCTGCCTGCTACCAGCCTTAGAGGTTGCTTTCCTTGTTTGCTTGAGACAGAGTCTCACTACATAGCCCAGGCTGGCCCCCTCGATCAGCTTTCAGAATGTTGGGATTAAAGGCATGTACCCCCATGACAGGACACTTTTTTGGCTTTTGGAAAAGGCAGCTTTATTGAGATGTTTTTCAGTTGCCCTTCAATTCACCCAATGCAGAAGAGCTGGTGGGGTAGAGGAATGTAGCAGCCGTCCTTAGATCATGAAGTGAGCCTCTGTATTCCTTCCTTTTTCTCAGCACTGTGGCAGCATGCCTGACATAAACAGCTTTTAAAAAGTTGTATTTTGCCTTGTCCTTTCAGAAGTGTCAGTCCAGTCTCCAGCTCTGTGAGCTCTGGGCCCAAGGTGGTGGGTGTAGCAGAACCGATTCCTCATCTCTTTTTTTTTTTAAATTTATTTTTGGAGAGAGAGACAGAGAGGGAGAGGGAGACAGAGATGGGCGCGCTGCAGTCTCTCAGCTGCTGTGAATGAAATCCAGATGTGTGTGCCCCCTTGTGGTCAAGTGCGGCATTGCGCCCTTGCGTCACTGCATCTGGCTAAACGTGGGACCTGGAGATTGGAACCGCTGGAAATTGGAACCAGCGTTCTTAGGCTTAGCAGGCAAGCGCCTTAGCCACTAAGCCATCTCTCCAGCCCTCTTTTTAAATTATTTATTTATTTATTTGACAGAGAGAAAGAGGAGAGAGAGAGAGAGAGAATGGGTGCACCAGGGCCTTCAGTCACTGCAAACGAACTCCAGATGCATGTGCCATCTTGTACAACTGGCTTATGTGGGTCCTGGGGAATCAAACCCGGGTCCTTCAGCTTTGTAGGCAAATGCCTTAACTGCTAAGCCATCCCTCCAGCCCCCATCTTTTCTTAAATTATTTTATTATTGACAACTTCCATAATTTTAGACAATAAACCATAATAATTCCCTCACCCCCACTTTTCCTTTTACAACTCCATTCTATCACATCCCCTCCCCCTCTCAATCAGTCTTTCTTTTATTTTGACGTCATCATCTTTTCCTCCTATTATGAGGGTCTTGTGTAGGTAGTGTCAGGCACTGTGAGGTCATGGACATCCAGGCCATTTTGTGTCTGAAAGAGTGCGTTGTAAGGGGTCCTACCCTTCCTTTGGCTCTTACATTCTTTCTGCCCCCTCTTCTGCAATGGACCCTGAGCCTTGGAAGGTGTGATAGAGATGTTTCAGTGCTGAGCACTCCTCTGTCCCTTCTTCTCAGCACCATGGTGCCTTCTGAGTCATCCCAAGGTCACCACCATCTGAAAAGAGAGCTAGAGTCCTCATTTCTTGATAGACAGGAAGTAGAGGGAGCAGTACATCCTGGCGAACAGGAAATTGAGTGGAAACGTAACAGGAAGAGGACATGGCAAGATGTAGCCCCCAGGGTCACCTCCCTAGTAACCTACTCCTTGCAGCCAGGCGCTACAGTTCTACTGCTTGCCAGTAGTTTATGCAAAGTTTGAATCCATGAGTACATTACGACCTTGATTAGTTGATATGACTCAATTCAGTCTGGAAATACTATCAGAGACACGCCCAGAAGGGTGCTTTACAAACCTCCTAGGTGTCCCTCAATCCAATCTCCTTGTCAATCAAGACTCATTGTCACAGGGACTGGGGAGATACCTCAGGCAGTGAAGTGCTTGCCTCATAAGCAAGAGGACACGAGTTCAATACCTGGTACCCAGGTAGACATGCCAGAAGTGGTCACATGCTTACAATCACAGCGCTGGGGTAACTACAGCAACAACTGAAGCTTCTAGAGAATTCTGAAGGACACGTCTTTGAGACCTGCAGCTGCAGTATCGGTTGGGAAACTTGTTTACTTTTTCTTACTTTGTTAAGGGTGCAAAGGGTTACTGCAGGAGAAAGAAGTTGGGAAATTATGGGGAACCGGATTTGCATGATATCAGATTTTTAAAAACAAATACTTATACTGTATTGATTTCCCTAATCAGAATGCAAATTAAAACAGGGAGCCAAGCCTGGGAACGCAGCCGTCTTTCACAAAAGACAATTACTATATGAGATTTCATTTTTAACGGCGTCCTTTATCGTCCAGCCCTTTGGCAAAGAAGTTGAAAGCAAGCCAGTCTTGTGACGGTGGAGGTGACAAGTGGAGTGCTACTTCATGGCTTTTTATTTGCGAGAGGTAAACTTTCCACCACGAAAGTAAAAACCATGGGCCTTTGCAGTACACGACAATTTTTTTTTTCTTGACGTGACCGTCCCCTCAACTCCTGACGCAGGGCACTGGTCAATGGAAGTGACGACTGGTGCAACCACAATGACTGTTCCCACCAGGGTCCAGGGAGCCTCTTACGACCCAGCTTCCAGTGTACATGTGGGTTGACGGAATATGATTGGTCAGGCCTAGAGTGCACGACTTCAGAGTGGTTCGCTGCAAGGGAGGCTGGGAAAGTGACTGCCAAGCATTGTTTTGTGTGCATTGTCAAGAGGGTTAGGGTTCAAATTAGGTAACTGAGATCAAACTTTTTCTCAAGAACAGGGAACTTATTTATCATTAGAATCCCCCCAGTGAGGGGCTGGGGTGTGGCTCAGTGGTAGAGCACCTGCCTAGAATCCCCCAGTGAAGAGCTGGGGTGTGGCTCAGTGGTAGAGCTCCTGCCTAGAATCCCCCAGTGAGGGGCTGGGGTGTGGCTCAGTGGTAGAGCACCTGCCTAGAATCCCCCAGTGAAGAGCTGGAGTGTGGCTCAGTGGTAGAGCTCCTACCTAGAATCCCCCAGTGAGGGGCTGGGGTGTGGCTCAGTGGTAGAGCACCTGCCTAGAATCCCCCAGTGAGGGGCTGGCGGTGTGGCTCAGTGGTAGAGCTCCTGCCTAGAATCCCCCAGTGAGGGGCTGGCGGTGTGGCTCACTGGTAGAGCTCCTGCCTAGAATCCCCCAGTGAGGGGCTGGGGTGTGGCTCAGTGGTAGAGCTCCTGCCTAGAATCTCCCAGTGAGGGGCTGGGGTGTGGCTCAGTGGTAGAGCTCCTGCCTAGAATCCCACAGTGAGGGGCTGGGGTGTGGCTCACTGGTAGAGCTCCTGCCTAGAATCACTCAGTGAGGGGCTGGGGTGTGGTTCACTGGTAGAGCTCCTGCCTAGAATCCCCAGTGAGGGGCTGGGGTGTGGCTCACTGGTAGAGCACCTGCCTAGAATCCCCCAGTGAGGGGCTGTGGTGTGGCTCACTGGTAGAGCACCTGCCTAGAATCCCCCATTGGGGGTTTGACTCAGTGCACTTTGCTTAGCATGTGCAAGGATATAAGTTCCACTTTTATTCATAAAAAAGCAAGCAGGCCAGTCAAAATAAAAGGAGAAAAAGACAAGCAGAATTGTTAGGGATTATGTCAAGTCATGAATATAAAATGTCTGGCATATGGTGATAGATGCTGTTGGCATTGTTGACTGTGGGGGACATCTGTGTCATAGAAGATGCCCTCTGTGTGGGCCTGTGCAGAACTTTTTATGGTTGACCTAAAGCAGTAACATCTAACCTGAGGAAACACAGATGACAAGTTTTCAGACAGCCACTAATTTCTTGTTTGTTTGTTTTCAAGGGTCTCGCTCTAGCGCAGGCTGACCTGGAATTCACTACGTAGTCTCAGGCGGGCCTCAAACTCACAACCACCCTCCTGTCTCTGCCTCCCCAATGCTAGGATTAAAGGTGTTCACCACTATTGTAAGACAGATTTATTTCAGCATATATGTACATGTGGTGTGTGTATGTATGGTGTGGTGTGACATGTGAGGAGGTGTGGTGACCCGTATGGTCATGACTACAGTGGCCGGAAAAGAATGTCGGGGTGCCCACGCCATTGTTTTTCTCCCTGGTCTTGTTTTGAGCCAGAGTCTCTTTATTGATTCCAAAGTTTGAGGGGCTCCAACAAAGCCCTGTTCTTTGCTCACCTGTGTACTGGGGTGACAGGCGCACATGACCATGCCCAGCTGTTTACATGGGATCTGGAGAGTTGAACTCTGAGGTTGCAGGCCCCCTCAGGGCACAGGAAGTGCACTTAACTGCTGAACCATCTCTCCAGCCCCAAAGACATTCCTTCCTCCTTCCTCCCTCCCTCCCTCCCTTCCTTGTTTTTTTTCTCCCTCTCTCATCTCTCCATCTCTCTTTCTTTCTTTGTTTTTTTTTTAAAGTTCCAATTTTTAAAAAATTTAATTATTTGAGAGAGAGAGAGAGAGAAAATAGTCAGGGAGAGAGAGATAGAAAATGGGCATGCCAGAGCCTCCAGCCACTACAAACGAACTCTAGATGCATGGGTCCTGGGGAATCAAACCTGGGTTCTTTGGCTTTGCAGGCAAACGCCTTAATCACTCAGCCATCCCTCCAGCCCATGTTTTCTTTTTTAAAGCAGGCTCTCATTCTAACCCAGGCTGACATTTAATTCATTCTCTAGCTCTAGGTTGGCCTTGAACTCATGGTGACCCTATCTTAGTCCCCCAAGTGTGTGAGTGTGGGATTAAAGGTGTGCGCCTCCATACCTGACTTTGAAAAACCTTTCTCTCTCTCTTTCTCTCTCCTCTCTCTCTCTCTTTTCTCTCTCCCTCTCTCTCTCTCTTTCTCTTTCTTTCTTTCTTTCTTTCTTTCTTTCTTTCTTTCTTTTTCTTTCTCCCTCTGTTTCTCTCTCTCTTTTCTTTCTTTCTTTCTTTCTTTCTTTCTTTCTTTCTTTCTTTCTTTCTTCTTCTTTTTATAAAATATCAAGGTAGGGTTTCGCTTTAGCCCAGGCTGACCTGGAATTCACTATGTAGACTCAGGGTGGCCTTGAACTTGCAGCAATCCTCCTACCTCTGCCTCTCAAGTGTTAAGATTAAAGGCATGCGCCACCACGCCCGGCTGAAAGATCTTTCTTTATCACAGTGCCATGCAGCTCAAACATCTCTGACTCCCTATTTCCCACCATCACAATTACAAACGGTTTGGCTGAAGTTCCTACATCTGTCCACACTGTCTTCTGTCCACCCACGAGCAAGCCATGCTCAGGCCTAGATGAGCAGCAGGAATAGGTGGAAGGACACGTCTTTTACAGTGTCCTCTCTTGTCCCTCTGCTGAAGGAGCCATGTCTGGGTGCATGCTGCTACGGTCCCGCATCCACACACTCTTGTCCATTGAGTGGTTGCTGTCTTCCATGGATCTCTTTCCAGTGTTGGTGGGACTGTGAACTTCTGGAGTCCAGGCTTGTCCACAGCAGTAAAAGTTGGTTGTCCCCATAAATAAACACCGTCATAATCATAATTCTATCTTTTATT
Organism: Orientallactaga sibirica; assembly: GCA_036365145.1. NCBI lineage: Eukaryota > Metazoa > Chordata > Mammalia > Rodentia > Dipodidae > Orientallactaga > Orientallactaga sibirica. The sequence continues at coordinate 1,853,046 of JAEOAD010001990.1, read as the reverse complement.
GGTTGTGGGAGTGTGGCTTATATGTTCTGGATCTCCATTTCCTCATTGGTAAAAATGGATGAAATCCCTTGTAGTTATCATTTCAATGATTAAAACTGTATGACATCACACATAATACATGAAGCCCAGTGGAGGGGCTCAGTGATGGATGATCCTTCTTCTGTGTTTGGTGCTATGGATAGCAGGCTTTCTCTAAAACTGAGACCTTCACTCCAGCCCCTCATGGGAGAATTTTAAACGTGAGCCACGCCCCCAGCCCCTCACTGGAGGATCCTAGACATGTGCTCCTGAGATATTATCTCTTTTTTTTTTGCCTTTGCTTTTCAGACAGTGTCTCACTAAGGTGCTGGAATTGGCTTTGAACTGTCTGTGTAGCCCAAGCTGGCCTTGGAATTTCAATCCTTCTGCCTTAGGCTCCTGAGTAGCTGAGTGACAGTCTTATGTCTTACAAGAGCTATTCTCCCCGTTCTTCTTGATGAGGAAGCCGAAGCCCGGAAGAGTTTGTTGTTTCCCAGGGCTGATAAATGGCAGATCCCGTTTTTGAATAGGGGTCTGTCTACTTCTTTAATTACAGGAGTAAGTTCTCCTGTTGGTCTGATCTTTTACTGATGCCCCTGCCTGATCCCGTGAGGCTCAGGAAGACACATCCAGTTGATGCCATATACCTGAGACTGCTTATGTCCTGTGCAGACGTTGCTCACCTGCCCGTGAGATCCTTTTTCTCTGTATCCCTTCTGGTCCAGGGCTTTCCTGTGTGGGCTGCATCCTGTACTCCATGACACTTAGGCTCAGTACTAGGGAGCAGGCAGGTGATGGAGGGCAGGATGAGAGCGGGGTGTGGGTGTAATTATTTTGTATTCATGTCACAAACGGTAGCTTGCTTTGTCCAGAAATCACTGGTCTGTTAAGTGGGCCTCTCTCCTTGACTCTTCAGTGACCACGCCTGCCCCCTGCCCAAGCAGGCTGAGGGGAAGCTATGGCATTCAAGCAGTCTCTCAAACATGATTTTTCCCCCAAACACCCTGCCCACAGTTTTGACAAGTTTCTTTTAAACTCTCCTCTAACTATTATCATGTTTATTGGTTTCAACACATTCTTTCCTGTTTTCCAATTACACTCCACTTTCTCCTTCTCCTCACGCGGCTTCTTATGTTTAAGCCACTTGGTGCAGAGGTGGGTCATCCACCTAAGACCACCGCATCTTTGGCAGGATGGTCCACTCAGAGGAGAAGCGGTCATCGCATCTTTGGCAGGATGGTCCACTCAGAGGAGAGGCGGTCATCGCATCTTTGGCAGGATGGTCCACTCAGAGGAGAGGTGGTCATCGTATCTTTGGCAGGATGGTCCACTCAGAGGAGAGGCGGTCATCGCATCTTTGGCAGGATGGTCCACTCAGAGGAGAGGCGGTCATCGCATCTTTGGCAGGATGGTCCACTCAGAGGAGAGGCGGTCATCGCATCTTTGGCAGGATGGTCCACTCAGAGGAGAGGCGGTCATCGCATCTTTGGCAGGATGGTCCACTCAGAGGAGAGGCGGTCATCGCATCTTTGGCAGGATGGTCCACTCAGAGGAGAGGCGGTCATCGCATCTTTGGCAGGATGGTCCACTCAGAGGAGAGGCGGTCATCGCATCTTTGGCAGGATGGTCCACTCAGAGGAGAGGCGGTCATCGCATCTTTGGCAGGATGGTCCACTCAGAGGACAGGCGGTTGTGGGAAGCTCTTCTCTCACCATCCACCTGGATGAGAAGGAAGATGCCCGTAGCTCAGGTGTCCTGCAGCCATCTCGTGACCGTGCGTGGAACCAGCACGAAGAAAAAGGCAACTAGCAAAAGAGGAGTGATGACTGAAAAATGGGGACGCTGAGTCAAAGTCTGCTCAAATGCCCATGCCACACGACTCCCGTTTCTTTGTGTATTGCACTTCCGTGTGTGTGTGCTCATGTCTGTGCATGGGGAAGCCAGGCCCAACTTTGGCTGTCACGCCTCAGGCTCCATCCACGTTTCTCTAGACAGGTCTCCCACTGGCCTGGGATTTCCAAGTAGACTAGACTGTCCGGCCAGTGAACCCAGGAAACAGCCTATTGCTACCTCCACAGCGCCGAGATCACAAGGCTGCACACCCCACTGCATGTGCGTGTGGGGTGTGTGTGTGTGTGTGGTATGGGGCTGTGGGGTGTTGTGTGTGTGGTGTGGGGAGTGTATGTGTGGTGCGGGGTATGTGGGGTGTGTGTGTATGTGTGGTGTGTGTGTGTGTGTGTGTGTGTGTGTATGTAGTGTGGGGTGTGTGTGTGTGGTGTGTGGTATGTGTGTATGGTGTGTGTGTGTAGTGTGGGGTGTGTGTGTGTGTGGTGTGGGGTGTGTGTGTAGTGTGGTGTGGCGTGTGTGTGTGTGGTGTGGGGTATGTGTGTTTGGTGTGGGATGTGTGCATGTGTGTGCATGTGATGTGTGTGTGGTGTATGTCTATGTTTGAGGTGTGTGGTATGTGTGTGTGTGGTGTGTGTCTGTGTTTGAGGTGTGTGTGTGTGTGAGTTGTGTGTGGTGGCTCTGCAATGTGCATTCTCAGGTTTGCAAGACAAGCCCTGTGTCTGAGCTCTCCAGTGTGTGAGTGTGTGTGTGCTGTACCACTGAGCCGTCTCTCCAGCCCCTCACCTGGCTCTGCAATGTGCATTCTCAGGTTTGCAAGACGAGCCCTGTGTGTCACCTGGCTCTGCAATGAGGCCAGAGGAGAAGGTCAGGTGTTCTCTGTTGCTCTTCCTGTTGTTCTCTTGACAGGCAGTCTCTCTCTCTCACTTGCAGCTGCCGGGGAGCCACAGAGAGCCTGCAGCCTCCACTCCCCAAACAGCTGGGGTTATGGGGTATATGTGGTCAGGCCCAGCCTTTTATATGGCTGCTGAGGATCAAACTCAGGCCCTGTCAGACCTTCTTGCTTGCAGGGCAAGCACCTTTAGCCACTGAGCCGTCTCTCCAGCCCCTCACCTGGCTCTGCAATGTGCGTTCTCAGGTTTGCAAGACAAGCCCTGTACCACTGAGCTAGCTCTCCAGTCCTCTTCGGTTTCTCTTTTTCTTTCTTAAACATTGCAGTGTCTACTAATTTACAGTAGACACTTGTTAGTTTTTAAAATATTTTCATTTATTTATTTGAGAGAAAGAGATAGATAGATAGATAGATAGATAGATAGATAGATAGATAGATAGATGATAGATAGATAGATTAGATAGAATGGGTTCACCAGGGCCTCCAAACACTGCAAACAAAACCCAGACGCATGCACCACCTTGTGCATCTGGCATACGTGAGTACTGGGAAATCGAACCCGGGTCCTTAGGCTTTACAGACAAGCACCTTAATCATTAAGCCATGGCTCCAGCCTCCTTCCATTTCTCAAAATAGCACCTGCTCCTCTGACTTAGTTCATATTGGTCTTTCCACCATTTGCAAAATATATCTTCAAAGGATGTATCAAAGCAGTGACCCCTCCTCTTCTCCGCTCTTTTTTCCTGATGGTTCAGCTTTCTCTCCACTCATTTGCATTTCTCCCTTAGCCATGCAGCGGACTCAGTCGCTTCTTGATGATATCTGCTGGTTATCTTTCATTCTAACCTTTGCAACCATGAGTATTTTTTCGCCCAACTTGGGCTCCATCTCGAATGTGTTAGCATCCCGTTCCTGGGAGTAAAATACTGGAGCACAATTCTTGAGTTGGGCTAATTAAAGATGTGTATCGTTGGTGGAATTGTCTCTTTGAAACCAAAAAAAAAAATTAATTATGTTTCTTTGGCCTGGTGACCAGATGTGAAAAACAAGCCAATAGATACACACAATTGTTTGCTATTAGCTGTCCTCCCCGTGAATAGTCTCCAGTCTCCCTGGCATTGTATTTTTTTTTTTTTGGATTCAGTTGAGATCAGATGATGAGTATGACGGGATAGGAAGAAACCAACTTGAGTCATCCACAAGTGCCTTAGAATTATCATTCTCTCGCAAGAAGTGAGCCTGGGAGGAAGACACGGAGCAAGAACCAACCAGGGAATGGAGAGAGGGCCACGTCGGAGAGCCAGGCTCCAACTCTGCCCATCAGAAATGGGTCTGTCGGTTAGCATCAAAATAGGGGTGTAAGAAGCTGGGGAGATGGCTCAGTGGGTAAACTGTTTGCCATGCAAACATGAGGACCTGAGTTTGGATCCTCAGCACCCACATAAAAGCGGGCACCGCGGCATGTGCCTGTAACCCCAGCAGTGAAGAGATGGAGACAGGAGGATCCTTAAGTCTTGCTCACTAGCTAGTCCAGCTCAATGGATGAGCACTCAGGTTAACGAGAGACCCTGCCTCAAAAAGTAAGGCTGGAGAGATGGCTTAGTGGTTAAGGCACTTGTCTGCAAAGCCTAAGGACCCTGGTTCAATACTCCAGGTCCCATGTAAGCCAGATGCACATGACAGTGCATGCATCTGGCATTTGCAGTGGCTAGAGGCCCTGGCGCGCCCATTCTCACTCTTTCTCTCTCTCCTTCTCTAACTGTAATAAATAAATAAATAATTTTAAAAAATTTTTAAAAAAGTAAGGTGGAGACTGAGTGAATAAGTACCTCATGTCGACCTCTGGCCTCCACATGCACGCTAACACACACGCACATACACCTGGACACACATGAACACACATGCCCGTATGCATGCACAACGCACACACTCAAAAAAACAAATTTCTCATGGTCTTTGTAACAAAATCCAACCTGACTTGGCAAGTGGGCAGCAGCGTGCCCCCCTCCCCGCAGTCCTGAGGGAACAGAGGCGTGTCCCCAGTGTCTCTCAGCTCTTTTTACCGGCTGCTGAATTAGTTCGTGCCAACCGGGCCTGAGTCAGACATCAAAGTCACATCCTTGCGAGTAAATTAGGCTTTTCAGATTGCAGAGGACTTAACGGAGGCAGCGAGAGGAACAAAGTTCTCATTTACAGATAAAGAAACTGCTGGGGTGGGGGTCGGGAGCGGGTTCCCTTGCCAACTCCTCCCCGCGTGAGAGCTTCTGTTGCACACAGGATGGGTGTCTGACGGCTTACAGTGAAGGTAATAAATGCCATTCCGTGGGCATCCCACAAAATTGCCTGCTTAGAAAGGCTAAAGCGAGATCTTGCCTGATCGCGTTTTAAGCTCTGTGATTAACCAATAACATGAGTTGGCGTCCCAAACAGGCAAAGAAATCCTCTTCGTTAGCTCCAAGGGATTGTTGGCATTTGCAATGGAATGTGGGGAGACTGGAAAGATTTTGGGTACCACCTGGGCTTTTGAGGAGGGGGGGAGATTGGATCACTTGTCTGTAGGCACACACCCCCGGCCCAAGCACGGTGGTTTTCACCACATAGCTGGGCCCCAGCTTTTACTGCTCTGTTACTATTTTGCATTTGTAGCTGAAAGGCTGCTTTCTCCTTTGTGCACAATTTATGGACGTACACGTATCATCACACTGGTATTATACGCCTGCACATAAAACCCTGTGATTTTAGAATCTCATTAGTTTGCACTTTGCTAAATTCCCTCCCTAGATCAACTTGACAAAGAAGTGGTTTGTTCTCCAAGCAGGCAGTGGCCGCGCATCTGCCTGTTGCCCACCCCCCCCGGACTCCTTGGGTGCTTGCTTTCCGCCCTCTGTTTTCCCAGGAAGCACACTGGTTAGATTTAGGAAGTCGGTGTATCCCACGGTCGTGGTTGGGATGCTAGAAGTTCCCCATGGGCTCATGACTTTCAACACTTGGGCTCTCAGCTGGAGGTGCTTTGTGACAGGGTAACAAATGTAAGGCAAACAGAGGCAGGGCTTGAGCATTTCTGCCTGCTTCACCTCGGGCCCAGGTTCTCTCTGCTTCCTGATCCATTGAGATGTGAGCAAGTCCCAGGTGCAGCCTGAACTCTGCCGAGCCGAGCCTGTTCCACCACAGCAGAATGTACTTCCAAACCGGGAGCCAGACTAAATCCTCCTTCCCTTACGTTGCTTTAGCCACGCATTTCATCACAGTGTTGTGAGAAGTCACAGACAAGCGTGCATCCAATCACTGACTCGTACAGCCATCCATCTATGTGTATAATACCAAGGGCTCTGCCGCTGAGCCATGACCCCTGGCCCTTCACAGTGGCATTCTAAACAGTCGCTCTACCATTGAGCTACGACCCCAGCTTGGGGTTTTATGGGGCATGGTAGGGCCATGTGGAATGTGGGCACGACCACAAACCCCTCAAGGGTGCAGTCTGCAGAAGCATTGAGATGGGCCATAAGGACACGGAAGCCTGGGTTTGCTGTGTTCAATAGAACTTACTTCCTGCAAAACAGGAAGTGCTCTCTGTTTACATGGTGGATGTGGCTGCCACCGGCAACCTGTGGTTGCAGAACACTTAGAATTTTGGAGCTAAGCTTCTCACTTACCTGTTTTATTTGCTTCCAATTCATTTAAATTTCAAAATGGACATGATATCATTCTTAGAAAATGCTAGAGTCATCATAGTTGCTTGGGAAGCTGAGGCAGGGACTGCCTTGGATCAAAGTCAGCCTGGACAACTTAGTGAGACTCCTGTATCAAAAGAAAAAGTGAAAAGGGTTGGTGGTGTGGCTCAGTGGTAGAGCTCCTGCCTAGAATCCCCCAGTGAGGGGCTGGGGGTGTGGTTCAGTGGTAGAACACCTGCCTAGAATCCCCCAGTGAGGGGTTGGGGCGTGGCTCAGTGGTAGAACTCCTGTTTAGAATCCCCCAGTGAGGGGCTGGGGGCGTAGCTCAGTGGTAGAGCTCCTGCCTAGAATCCCCCAGTGAGGGGCTGGGAGTGTGGCTCAGTGGTAAAGCTCCTTCCTAGAATCCCCCAGTGAGGGGCTGGGGTGTGGCTCAGTGGTAGAACTCCTGTTTAGAATCCCCCAGTGAGGGGCTGGGGGCGTAGCTCAGTGGTAGAGCTCCTGCCTAGAATCCCCCAGTGAGGGGCTGGGGGCGTAGCTCAGTGGTAGAGCTCTTGCCTAGAATCCCCAGTGAGGGGCTGGGGGCATGGCTCAGTGGTAGAGCTCCTGCCTAGAATCCCCAGTGAGGGGCTGGGGGTGTGGTTCAGTGGTAGAGCTCCTGCCTAGAATCCTCCAGTGAGGGGCTGGGGTGTGGCTCAGTGGTAGAGCTCCTGCCTAGAATCCCCAGTGAGGGGCTGGGGTGTGGCTCAGTGGTAGAGCACCTGCCTAGAATCCCCCAGTGAGGGGCTGGGGTCGTGGCTCAGTGGTCAAGTGCTTACTTACCATGTATAAGGCCTTGGATTCAGTTCCCAACACTACAAATAAATTAATGAAACAAAATACTATGGGCATTTGGAACAACTTACTCCCTTGACTCTTCTTTTTCTTGGGTATTTTGGGACAGGCTCTCACTATGCAGCTCAGGCTGGTTTTGAACTCGAGATTCTCATGCCTTCGCCTCCCAAGTGCTGGAGTTACAGGTGTGTGCCACCACACCTGGCTCAAATCTGCCTTTTCAACCGCAAACATCTTGATCTGTAAATCAGCCCAACTCTGTTGAAAATGTAAGGTCTTCGTTGACAGAAGCAGAGGGTGTCAAATGCTGCATGTGAGCAATATTACTACCCAAAGTGTAAACAGTTTACTAAAAAATTTTCATATTGAAGCCGGGCGTGGTGGCGGCACACCTTTAATCCCAGCACTTGGGAGGCAGAGGTAGGAGGATCACCATGAGTTCAAGGCCACCCTGAGACTACATAATTAATTCCAGGTCAGTCTGGGCCAGAGTGAGACTCTACCTCGAAAAACAAAAAAAAAAAAAAAATTTTTTTTTTCATATTGATTCTATGTTGGGATGATTAAGATTTTGGGCACCTTGAGTTCAATAAAATATAGTATTAAAAGTTATTGTGTTGGTTTTGTTTTACTATTCTCATTAGATGCCCGGGGGCTTCACATGAGACACCTTTTGTTGCATTGGTAAAGTGGTTGGTGGCCCAGTTATAATGTGTGATGATGACAATGTCAGTTTTGTGGGGCCCAGGGCTATTGGAAAGCCAATATGCTTGGAGATAGCAAGTGTGCAGGCCCGTGCTTAGGAGAGCCATGCTGTGCAAGGGGCCCTCTGGGATCTTCTGTGAACAGCCTGTATGTACAACTTGGTAAGGCATACCTGCTGCCCTGCCCCCACCCATGCCAGCAGTTCCCGAATCACAGGTAGGGAGGTCAACAGAGAAAGCCCAGGAGAGAAATCCTGAATAAATGAATAGCCATCGTGTGTACCACCAAAGTGCGGAGGATCTCTTCAGAACACAAACCATGGTCTGGATTTGACAGCAAGACCCTTGCCTGTGAACCAGGGAGATGGCTCAGTCAGTCAATGCTTGGCTCATGAGCAGGAGGACCTGAGGTTGAATCCCACACCCCACGTAAAAATGACAGACAAGGGCTGCAGAGATGGCTTAGCCGTTAAGGTGCTTGCCTGTGAAGCCTAAGGACCCATGTTCGATTCCCCAGGTCCTATGTAAGGTGGTGCAGGCATCTGGAGTTTAATTGTAGTGGCTGACGCCTGAGTGTGCCAGTTCTACCCCCACCCCTGCCTCATAAAAGAATGACAGGTGTGATGGTGCACGCCTATAATCCCAGCACTGGGAAGGTGGAGACAAGGAGATCCCTGAGGTTCAATGCCTAGCTGGCCTACGCTACTTGGCTCTGGGCCAATGGAATACCCTGTCTCAAAACAAAAATCCAGGGGCTGGAGAGATGGCTTAGTGGTTAAGCACTTGCCCGTGAAGCCTAAGGACCCTGGTTCGAGGTCCAATTCCCTAGTAACCACGTAAGCCAGATGCACAAGGTGGCGCATGCATCTGGAGTTCCTTTGTAGTGGCTGGAGGCCCTGGTGAGCCCATTCTCTCCCTCTCTCTCTTTATCTGCCTCTTTCTCTCTCTCTGTCTGTTGCTCTCAAATACATAGATAAAAATAAAAAAATTTAAAAACCCAAAAAATACATGAACACCTCCTTTATTTAAAAAATATTTTTAGTTACTTATTTGTAAGCATAGAGAGAAGAGAGACAGAGAGAGAGTGGGTGTGCCAGGACCTCCAGCCATTGCAAACCAACTCCAGATGCATGTGCCATTTTGTGCATCTGGCTTTACATGAGTACTGGGAAATCGAACCCCAGTTGTTAGGCTTTGCAGGCAAGCATCTTAACCACTAAGCAATCTCTCCAACCCATGAATACCTTCTTGAAGAATAACACCCGAGTTTGTCCTCTGGCCTCCATGTGCACCTGTGCACACACACACATACTCACTAAAGGTTAAAAATATAATTTAAGCCAGGTGTGGTGGCGCCCAGCACTCGGGAGGCAGAGGTAGGAGGATCTCCGTTAGTTCAAGGCCACCTTCAGAATTCCAGGTCAGCCTGAGTTAGAGTGAGATCCTTCCTCAAAAAAAAAACAAAAAACAAAAAACAAAAAAAAAAACATATATATATATATTTAAAAAACCCTTACATGTAAACTGGACATGTTGGCATATTCTTGTCAGCCCAGCTGGGGGCCAGCTTGGACAACATAGCACATAGCAAGACCCCGACTCAGAAATCAAAACCAAATCAGTCTATGAACCAAATTCCCACCCCCCCCAGCCTGGAACTCACGGGAAACTTCCTGCTTCAGCTTCCTGGGTGCTAGAGTTACAGGTTTTGACCATCCTGGCTGCAAAGCCCCTTTGTAATGACAGAAAAAAAAAAATCCCAGCAGACGAGGAATGGTGGATCTCCGAGAAGCCAGTGGAGGACCAAATACGCCTGCGAATTAATTTCAGATGCATTCTGAAGAGGGTCATCAGGCCATCTACATGAATTTGAAAGGTAATCCAGTCTGAGGAGGCTCTCAGCACGCAGGCTGCAGAGTAGGGGGTGGAAGGTGGATGGAGGGAAGCGTCAGGTGGAATTCAAGGTCCTGGCACCCACCCCCGGCACCCTCCCCCCAGCTGCAGTGAACAACGGATAGGGAGCTCCTGCTATGAGCTGACAGGAAAGGGGTTTGGCGTCTTGGATTCCCCAGGCTTTAAGTGATGATCTCAGACCAGGGTGAGTTTGAGGCCAACTTGGGCTACATGAGACCCTATCTCAAAAGAAGAAGGAGAGGGGCTGGAGAGATGGCTTTGCAGTTAAGGCACTTGCCTGTGAAGCCAAAGGACCTAAGTTCGATTCTCCAGGACCCACGTAAGCCAGATGCACAAGTGGGCGCATGTGTCAGGAGTTCATTTGCAGTGGCTGGAGGCTCTGGCATGCCCATTTTCTCTCTGTCTCCTCTCTCTCTCTCTCTCTGCTTGCAAATAAATAAATAATTTTTTAAAGGAGGAGTAAGAGAAGAAAGGAAAAGGGGGAAGAGGGGGATGACAAGGAGGAGGAGACCAAGAAGGAGAAGAAATTAAGCCAGGGGTGGTCACATAGACCTGCCATCTCACCTGTTGAGAGGCTGAGAATTTTAAGTTCAAGGTCACCTTTTAGCTACATAAATAAATAGTGAGTTCAAGACCAGCCTGTGCTACGTGAGACCCTATCTCAAAAAATAGGCAAGAGGTGAAAGCAAGATGGATATGGTAGGACAAGGCAGGAGGATGGAGAGTTCGAAACCAGCCTGGGCTATGCGGCAACATCCTGTGTCAACAACAACGATGGTGGTGGTGGATCAAACCAAGAGGGTGTGCTTGGAAGAGGGCCCCAGTCCCACAGGGAAGCAGAGCGACCCAGCATGGGTCTGAGTACACTCCAGTTCTATGAAGCCCCCGTGTTGCAGGTCCCTGCAGTCTGGGCCCTACAGGGGCGAGGCAGGCTCCTCCTAGCTGCGGCCCTTGGGACTCAGGGGCAGACTCCCCATCTCTGTTTACTCTCTTCCATCAGCTCCCCTGACAGGCTCGGAAGAAAACACATTAGCACTTTACACCTCTTCAGCCTGCAGCCTCTTCAAGCAGAACTCTAAGCTACCTCTGCAGGGATATTTTGGAATATATTTCTATGCAATTTGGGATAGTTCAGTAATTTTCCAGAAATACATTAGCTGCTGCCTGCCTTTTTATGTAAATATTGTTCCCCTATTATAATAATGATAATGATATTTACCGATTATTAAATACCCGCTGTATTCCAGGCACTGAAATCTGGGGAGGAATGCTGTTATTGTCCTCATTTTTCAAATGAATAAACTGAAATTCAAATAAATACCTCGTGCAAGGTCACATTCAAACTGATATTGCCCGATCTGCCTGTCTCCGGGAGACAGCAAGCACTGGATATGCAAGGCTGGTCTATGTTGCCTTTGCTAAAGAGCATGATAATCTTTCAAAGTTATTTGCCAGGCTTTCTTGAAGGTGGATGTGGCTAAGGAACCAGTTTGGACCACCATGCGTAAGCACAAAGACCATGAAGAGGTTCTTGGGGGGCAATTATGCCATTAAAATGTCTCCCCCTGGCCCAGGTTTGACTCTCCGGTGCCTGCGTAAAGCCAGATGCACAAAGCGATGCATGTATCTGGAGTTCGTTAGCAGCAGTAAGCGGCCCTCGCGTGCCCATTCTCTCTCTCTCTCCTTGTCTCTCAAATAAATAAATTAATTAAATTAAATACTAACAATGAATAAATAAACAAAAGTTCACATAACCACTTCTACATTGAAACATGTCATCTTGGGACAACCTGAATTTGTGTTCTGGGACCATGGTCAACTCATACTTGGCTGAGAGTAAGCCATCTCTTGGGCTGAAGAGATGGCTTAGTGGTTAAGGCACTTGCCAGCAAAGTCAAAGGACCCAGGTTTGATTCCCCAGGACCCACATAAAGCCAGATATACAAGGTGGTCCATGAGTCTGGAGTTTGTTTGTAATAGCTGGAAGCCCTGGCCCATGCATTTTCTCTCTCTCTCTCTCTGGCCTCATAAATAAATACATAAGTATTTTTTAAAAACTTTTTATTTTTCATTATTCTTTTGGAGAGAGAGAGAGAGAGAGAGAAGACAGAGATGGGTGCGCCAGCAGTCTCTCAGCTGCTGCGAATGAAATCCAGATGCGTGCGCCCCCGTGTGGTCAAGTGCGGCATTGCGCCCTTGCGTCACTTTGCATCTGGCTAAACGTGGGACCTGGAGATTGGAACCGCTGGAGATTGGAACCAGTGTTCTTAGGCTTAGGAGGCAGGCGCCTTAACCCCTAAGCCATATCTCCAGCCCAATAAATAAGTATTTTTAAAAGAACAAACCATCTCTTACACTTTTGAGGAGAGAGCTGTGTTTTATGGCTGAGCAGATGAGAAGGCTGTACATACACAGGTTCAGGAAATGACTGTATCACAAAAGGTTTCTGGACAGGGCTTGGAGCGATGACCCATTGCGTTGGCACTGGGGATGGAACCCAGAACCTCAGCATGCTAAGCTTGCAACCCACCCCCGAGCAACATGAGCATCCACGGAACCATGGCACAGGTAGGCATGCTCCTAGAATCCCAGTACTATCCCCAGGCGAGACTTTGACCCAGGGAGCAGAGATACAAATCAGTCACACCGACTGCACAGGTGTTCCACTGTCAGGCCACGCTTCCCACCCCTCACCCCCACCTACAGATGGAAACGAGACCCATTTCCTCCCAGTATCCTGGCATTCAAATACTGTCTGCATGTGGGGAGGAAATTAAAGTCTCTTTTCCCTTTTGTGTTGCAGTTTTAATGACTTAATATAGAACAAAAGGAGAACTTGCCTCCTGGGAGGTTCCAGCAGATGGTGCTGTTTGGGCCCAGCCTGTGCTTTCTGGGCCAGCTGTTGTCCCAAATCAATTGCCTGTAGAGATGGGTGCTCCTGGTGACAAGGTAATTAGGATGTGGCCTAGTCAATTTGAGCTCTTTGGACTGGAGAGAGACAGGTCAAGTTTCTATCCAGACTGGCTGGTCACTCCTCACCCCCCCACTACCGCTGGCAGAGGTTGAATCTACAGAAAGAATCTACAGAAAGGCTCTGGAGACCGCTACATCTGCAGGCAACTTTCTGGCTCCCACTCTGCCCCCATCAGCAGCAGTGACCTTCCCCAGCCCAGGGACAAGGATTTCAGCACCCAGTTCATCTCTGTTCATACATTGGTATTCACAAAACCCTCACCCTGGGTCCCCCTGCTATATGAGCAAGTATTTTGTTGTGGAGGAAAAAAAAAACAAAAAAAAACCGTCTTTGGCGTGAACCACAGACCATGAAACAAACTTATCTAGGTTGTAAGTTCTTTAAGTGACAGATAAGTTTCTGTCTTAACCATGTGTTCCTGATTTTTTAAAAAACTTTTTATTTTTTATTATTTTTTTGGAGAGAGACAGAGAAAGAGGGAGAGGGAGACAGATAGAGATGGGTGCGCCAGCAGTGTCTCAGCTGCTGTGAACGAAATCCAGATATGTGCCCCCTTGTGGTCAAGTGCGGCATTGCGCCCTTGCATCACTTTGCATCTGGCTAAATGTGGGACCTGGAGATTGGAACCGCTGGAGATTGGAACCAGCGTTCTTAGGCTTAGGAGGCAGGCGCCTTAACCACTAAGCCATCTCTCCAGCCCCCTGATTTTTTTTTTTGAGGCAGGGTGTCACTCTAGCCCAGGCTGACTTGGAACTCACTCTATAGGCCTAGGCTGGCCTCGAACTCATGGTGATCCTCCTACCTCAGCCTCCCAAGTACTGGGATTAAAGGCGTGTGCCATAATGTTTTGATATCTGCTATCAGTTTCTGTTTGTGGTTTTGTTTTTGACCCAGGCTCTAACTGTGTAGCCTAGGCTGGCCCCAAACTTGTGATCCTCCTGTCTCAGCATCTGGAGAGCGAGCTGGGATTCCAGGTGTGGAGTCCATTATGGTGGAGAAGGCGTGATGGCGAGAGAAAGATTCTAGCTGCAGTGGTGTGAGCAGGAGGCAGCTGGTCACACCATGTCTGCAGTCAGGACGCAGAGAGGGATGAAAGCTGATGTTCAGCCTACCTTCTCCTTTCCGGTCAGCCTGCGCTCTCAGCTCATGGGATGGTGTGACTCACAGTTAGGGTGGATGTTCACCCTCACTTAAGTCTCTCTGGAAACTCCCTCACAGACACACCCAGAGGCGGGCCTCCCAGGTGATTCTAAATCCTGTCCTGTTGACAATTGCGCTTTACCACCAAGGGCCTGGGGCGATTGCTCGGTCCGTAAAGTGTTTTGCTGCACAAGTGTGAGGGCCCAAGTTCAGATCCCCAGCACCCATGAAAATGCTGGGTTCAGAGTCGCTCCATCAAGGTGGTCCGACACGTTGCCAGCAGGGTGTGAGATCCCTTTATGGGGTTCATTGCAGAGTCATGTGCCCGCAACCCCAGCGCTTGGGAAGTGGACACAGGCAGATCCTCAGGCAAACTGGCTAGCTAGCCTAGCTTAGCAGTGAACGCTGGGTTCAGTGGGTGCCCCCCCCGCCCCATCTTAATAAATAAGGTGGAAAGTGATAGAGCAGGACGCTCGACGTCAGCCTCTGCCTTCCACACACAACCGTGCACGTGTGAGGTAGGGTCAGAGACCATGTTCTCTCAGTCTTCTCAGACCGAGCTTAACCACTTGTCCTCAATAAACCAAGTAAAAGAGTCAATTAATAATGAAAGGCAGTTAATGGAGATTTATTTAATGAGGCCACATTGGGAAGAGAGACAAAGAGATTCGGTGACTGTCCTCCCACCCCAAGTCTGTCTTTGGGGTCCTGACATGAGGGTTAGGTGTGAGCAGAGGGCTGCACAGCTGAGCGGTCCTGGTCAAGGTGCGGTCCTGCGCATGTATCACTGTCTGGGCTGCAGTCGCTCCATCAAGGTGGTCTGCAGGGTGTGAGATCTCTTTATGGGGTTCATTGTTTCCATAGTCTGATAGCGAAAGGGAAGGACACAAGTCTGTTTAGAATATTTCCCTTCCTGCCAGGCTGGTTACAATATGAGCAAATGTACACACACACACACACACACACACACACACACACACGAAAATAACCATCGCAGTAATGGTGACTAACATTTGTATTACAGTCACTGTGGGATGACAGAGGAAGAGCATGATTTCAAGGCTGGGGTTCAGTTCCTGACTCCAGGGCTCCCGAGCAAGATGACTGGATTGCTCAATCTTTTGGAGTCTCGGTTTCCTAATAGACCAAATGGGGATTAAAAATATCCGTGACATTTCTCCGAGGATTAAGGCACATCAAGTGTGCTAAACGCTGGCACTGAAACCTGTTCAGAAATGAGTGTTCTACTGGGAACAGGATCTGCTTTTGGCAAACAGGAAAGAATAGGTTTTAAGCCAAAAATGTCGATTCAGGGGCTGAGAAGACGGCTTAAAGGTGCTTGCTTGCAAAGCCTTCTGGCCCAGGTTCGATTCCCCAGAACCCACGTAAAGCCAGATGCACAAGGTGGCACATGTATCTGGAGTTATTTTTGGCGGGAATTGACGCTGGTGTACCCATGCAACCTCACTCTTCTCGCAAATAAGTAAATAAAAGTATTTTTAAAATCTTGATTCATAATTTATTTTGATGTCAGTCCACAAGGAAGGGAATTGATCTTCTTTAAATCACTGGGTGTGGTTTTGCCAATCAGGGTGAAAATGTCAGTCTGCTGAAGTGTGTGGTAATTCACCACTCAAGTCCTCCCTCCCCTTACGAGAAGGGTGGTTGGCGCTAGGTGTGGTGGCACACACCTGTAATGCTAGAGAGCCCAGGAAGCTGATGTAAGAGTATCACAAATTCAAGGTCAGCCTGAATTCTCTCTATGTGAGAGAACACTGTCTCAAAATAAATAAATAAATGAATAAACATGGGCTGGGGAGACGGCTTGCTGGGCAAGCATGTGGACCTGAGTTTGATTCTCCACACCAACATCAAATGCCAGGTGTGGCAGCACACGCCTGTAATCCCAGTGCTGGGGAGGCAGACACGGGGAATTCTGGGACTCGCTAGCCAGTTAATCTACCTGAATCAGTGAGCTCCAGGTCCTGTCCCGAGATGGAGAGTGACTGAGGAAGATGCCTGACCTCCACATGGATGCACACACGTACATGTGCACTCACCCACACAGGTGTACCCCTACACATACACACATGTGAAAAAAGTGCCTCAGGATGCCTGCCTGAGAAATACTGGGTCTGGGTTCAAAAGCTGCCCTCACTTATGGATGGTGCCACTGGTGAATAACTTTGTCTCAACATCCCTTGGTTGATTCATATGTGCATTGGTTTTCAGAGGACATCACAAGTCCATCTATACACAGCTGATGCCAGGCTGGAGTTGATCCTGGGTAATACAACTTCTTGCTGGTCCTCAGAAATTCTAAGCTCAAGCCTAAGAATGCCCATTCATTTCCCCAGGTCCTACGTTTAGCCAGATGCAAAAGTGATGCAAGCACGCAATGTCGCACATGTGCAAAAGGGGCGCACGCATCTGGAGTTATCTCACAGTGGCTGAGAGGCCTCTGGCACGCCCATTCTCTCTCTCTCTCTCTCTCTCTCTCTCTCTCTCTCAAATTAAAAAAAGAAAGAAATTCTAAGCTCAGAGAATGGGGCTAAATGGGAACTTGACCTTCTTTCTTAAGACTGTACCTGGAGGTATTTATTCTAGAAAAGTCTCCTGGGGAGTTATATTCTTTTCCTAAAAAAAATATTTATTTATTTGTAAGCAGAAAGAGAGAGCAAGAGAGAGAAAGTGTGCATGAGAGAGGGAGTGGGCATGCCGGGGGGCCTCTTGCCACTGCAAATGAACTCCAGATGCATGCACCACTTCGTGCATCTGGCTTTTCGTGGGTCCTGGTGAATCGAACCCAGCCTGTCAGGCTTTGAAAGCAAGCGCCTTTAACTGCTGCATCGTCTCCCTAGTCTGACGCATGCTTGGTATCGTTTGAATGTGTCCTTCGAAGGCTCATGTGCCAGACACTAGGTGTAGCAGTCACCCTCTTGTTGCTGGGACAAAACAGCAGACCAGAAACAGCTCATGGAAGGAAAGAGTTATTTCAGTTTATAGCTTCAAGGGAAAGTTTCATCATTGCATAGCAGACAGCCAGGTGGTCACGTCTTGTCATGTCAGCTGGCAGGAAGCATCAACAGTGCGATTACTATGAGTGCCCAGTGAGTCAGACTAATAAACCTCGAGGTCCACTCCTACTGATGCCCCCTCCAGCCAGGCGCCACCTCCTAAAGGCTCAAAAATACTCCCAAATTGCCACCAGCTGGGGTCCAAGTATGCAAAACACATGCGCCTCAGAGGGACATTTCATTCAAACTACCACACTAGGTGGTAAGTGTGGTAATGTCAGGGATGGTGGGGTCTTTAACTGGCAGAGCCTAGGGCTTGAGAGATGATGCAGTTGGCAAAGTGCCTCACAAGCCTGAGGACCTGAATCCAATCCCCAGAATCCATATAAAAAACACATGCTTGAAATCCTAGCAGTGGGGCTGTGGGGACAGGCAGATCCTTGGGGCTCACTGGCCAGCCAATAGTTTAATTGGTAAGTCCCAGCCCAGTAAGAGATCCTGCCTAAAACAAAACAAAAAAACAAAAACAAAAAAAAAACAAGGGCCGGGTGTGGTGGTGCATGCCTTCAATCCCAGCACTTGGGAGGCAGAGGTAGGAGGATTGTAGTGTGTTCAAGCCCATCCTGAGACTATATAGTGAATTCCAGGTCAGCTTCACTAGAGTGAGACCCTACCTCAAAAAAACAAAACAGGGGCTGAAGAGATGGCTTAGTGGTTAAGGTGCCTGCCTCCTAAGCCTAAGAATGCTGGTTCCAATCTCCAGTGGTTTTAATCTCCAGGTCCAACGTTTAGCCAGACGCAAAGTGACACAAGGGCGCAATGCTGCACTTTCCCACAAGGGGGCGCACACATCTGGATTTCATTCACAGCAGCTGAGAGGCTGCTGGCGTGCCCATTCTCTATCTGTCTCTCTCCCTCTGACTCTTTCCAAAAAAAAAAAAAAAAAAAGGTGGAATAATACCTGGGGTTATCCTCCGGCCTCCACACTCATGCACCTGCAATGCATATATGCACGCACACATGGAGGTGGTGCCTTATCATTTCACCCCTGCAGGCATGTGGCAGGATGGAAAGACAGGGGAGATTGTGAGACCTGAGAAGGGGAAGGAGACGTCCATTGAAGCCTCCTGCCAGCTGGAGTCGAAGATTCCAATACACTTGACAGCATTCTCTGTGCTGACCACAGACTAGACACATTTCTTTCATAGAGAGATATTTAAAATAGCAGCGCTAAAATGAACCACGCTTGACGCTGCAGTAAACATGACCTTCACGTATGGATTTACCCCTTTCCCAGCTGTAAACGTACAATTTCCTAGGAATCCTGCGGGAAACCTCACAGTAAATCGTATGTCTCAGCTCCCTTGCGGACTGTGTTTTGATCTTTTAGATTGTGATCTTCTCCAGAGCCACCCTATCATCTCACTTATTAAAGAGGAGAAAAGAGATGGAGGAAGGTTGCCCACTAGAAACCCACTGAACAATGAAATTCCAAAAGTCTTTAAAAAATCCTTGGGCTGGAGAGATGGCTTAGCAGTTAAGGTGCTTGCCTGTGAAGCCTAAGGACCCATGTTCGACTCTCCAGGTCCCATGTAAGCCAGATGTATAAGGTGACGCAAGCATGCAAGGTCACACACTCACACAAGGTGGTGCACACATCTGAAGTTTGATGACAGTGGCTGGAGGCCCTGAGCCACCAATTCTCTGGCTCTCGCTCTCTTGCATTAAAAAAAAAAAAAAAAAAAAAAAAAAAAAAAAAAAAAAAAAAAAAGGCCAGTCTGTTGGGCTTGGCTCAAAAGAAAATTCCTATATTTGGGGCTGGAGAGATTGCTGACTGGTTAAAGCCACTTGCTGCTTGTGAAATCTGCCAGCCTGGGTTCAATTCCCCAGCTACCCACATAAAGCCACTGGTAAAAAGATGTAAGTCTAGTGTATATTTGCAGTAGCAAAAGACCTGGTGTGCCCCTTCCTACACACACACACACACACACACACACACACACACACCCCCCCAGAAGCAAGTCTAAATAAATAAATAAATAAATAAGTAAAACCCCATACATGACTGCTGCTAAAAACTAAATTTTATAAATAAGAGTTTAAAGAAAAGCTAAGATTTAAGCACAGGTGAAACTCTTTTCTTCATAAACTCCAACTCTGCTCCACACTGACTGATCCCGACCTTCTTTTATGCAACCAAATCCCGAACACTGAGTGCACCCTCGTCTCTGAGAAAGAGCCCGTCCAGCTGCTGCTGCAAGTGCGGGGCTGGGTGTCTCTGACCGCTGCTCTCTCCAGCGTCTCCCTGTGAAGAGATTCGGGCAGTTACCAACCCAAGTTCCCTCAAGAATGACGAGCCTGGTTCCCGAATCTTCCCGGCTTCCTGTTTCACCAGTGCGTTCTCTCCCATGCATTCCTCTGGTCATGCCGTCCGCCCCGTTTGAAGTGGGAGCAAAGGTCTGAACACCCAGAACTCTGAGCTAAGTTAATATGTGTTCTTTATAAACACCTAGCCCTGGCTACTTTGTTCTCCCAACAGAAAGCAGACTAATCCATTCTCCTCCCACCTCAACCCACACCATATTTATTGAGAACCTATATTACACCTCATGGTCGAAGGGCTTGGGGTGTAGGAAGGACTAGGAGAGTCTGGGATCTACTCATATGGACGAGATTTTCTATTGGTGGAGACAGGTGACAATCAAGAAACAAGCCCAAGGGACCCAAGCATCACCAGTGGCGTCATGGAGACAAAACCTAGGGTCACGTGCATGCTAGGAAAGCTCTTTACCACTGAGCCACGCCCAGCCCCTCACTGGGGGATTCTAGGCAGGAGCTCTACCACTGAGCCACGCCCAGCCCCTCACTGGGGGATTCTAGGCTCCTCTGCCACTGAAGAGCCCCTCACTGGGGGATTCTAGGCAGGAGCTCTACCACTGAGCCACGTTCCCCCCTCACTGGGGGATGAGGCAGGAGCTCTGCCACTGAGCCACACCCCAGCCCCTCACTGGGGGATTCTAGGCAGGTGCTCTACCACTGAGCCACGCCCCAGCTCCTCACTGGGGAATTTTGGCAGGAGCTCTACCACTGAGCCACGCCCCCAGTCCCTCACTGGGGGATTCTAGGCAGGAGCTCTACCCCACTGCCACACCCCAGTCCTTCACTGGGGGATTCTGGTCACTGAGCCACGCCCCAGCTCCTCACTGGGGGATTCTAGGCAGGAGCTCTACCACTGAGCCACACCCCAGCCCCTCACTGAGGGATTCTGAGGCAGGAGCTCTACCACTGAGCCACACCCCAGCTCCTCACTGGGGGATTCTAGACAGGAGCTCTTTACTGAGCCACACCCCAGCCCCTCACTGGGGGATTCTAGGCAGGAGCTCTACCACTGAGCCACGCCCAGCTCCTCACTGGGGGATTCTCCCAACAGCTCTACCACTGATCCACGCCCCCAGCCCCTTACTGGGGGATTCTCTCTCCACCTGAGCCACACCCCAGCCCCTCACTGGGGGATTCTAGGCAGGAGCTCTACCACTGAGCCACACCCCAGCCCCTCACTGGGGGATCTAGGCAGGTGCTCTACCACTGAGCCACGCCCAGCTCCTCACTGGGGATTCTAGGAAGGAGCTCTACCACTGAGCCACGAGTCTGGGGGATCTACTCATGGCTCTATGAGCCATTTTCTAGGCAGGAGCTCTACCACTGAGCCACACCCCAGCCCCTCACTGGGGGATTCAGGTGACAACTGAGCCACACCCCAGCCCCTCACTGGGGAAACAAGCCTCACCACTGAGCCACACCCCAGCCCCTCACTGGGGGAGCATCACCACTGAGCCACACCCCAGCCCCTCACTGGGGATTCTAGGCAGGGGCTCTACCAAGCCACACCCCAGCCCCTCACTGGGGGATTCTAGGCAGGAGCTCTGCCACTGAGCCACACCCCAGCCCCTCACTGGGGATTCTAGGCAGGGGCTCTACCACTGAGCCACACCCCAGCCCCTCACTGGGGATTCTAGGCAGGAGCTCTGCCACTGAGCCACACCCCAGCCCCTCACTGGGGGATTCTAGGCTGGAGCTCTACCACTGAGCCACACCCCAGCCCCTCACTGGGGATTCTAGGCAGGGGCTCTACCACTGAGCCACACCCCAGCCCCTCACTGGAGGATTCTAGGTAGGAGCTCTACCACTGAGCCACACCCCAGCCCCTTACTGGGGGATTCTAGGCAGGTGCTCTGCCACTGAGCCACACCCCAGCCCCTCACTGGGGGATTCTAGGCTGGAGCTCTGCCACTGAGCCACACCCCAGCCCTCACTGGGGATTCTAGGCAGGAGCTCTGCACTGAGCCACACCCCAGCCCCTCACTGGGGGATTCTAGGCAGGGGCTCTACCACTGAGCCACACCCCAGCCCCTCACTGGGGATTCTAGGCAGGGGCTCTACCACTGAGCCACACCCCAGCCCCTCACTGGGGGATTCTAGGCAGGAGCTCTACCACTGAGCCACACCCCAGCCCCTCTGGGGGATTCTAGGCAGGTGCTCTGCCACTGAGCCACACCCCAGCCCCTCACTCACCACTGGCCACACCCCAGCCCCTCACTGGGGGATTCTAGGCAGGAGCTCTACCACTGAGCCACACCCCAGCCCCTCACTGGGGGATTCTAGGCAGGAACTACACCACTGAGCCACACCCCAGCCCCTCACTGGGGGATTCTAGGCAGGAACTCTACCACTGAGCCACACCCCAGCCCCTCACTGGGGGATTCTAGGCAGGAGCTCTGCCACTGAGCCACCCCCCAGCCCTCACTGGGGGATTCTAGGCAGGAGCTCTACCACTGAGCCACACTCCCAGCCCCTCACTGGGGATTCTAGGCAGGAGCTCTACCACTGAGCCACACCCCAGCCCCTCACTGGGGGATTCTAGGCAGGTGCTCTACCACTGAGCCACACCCCCAGCCCCTCACTGGGGGATTCTAGGCAGGTGCTCTACCACTGAGCCACACCCCAGCCCCTCACTGGGGATTCTAGGGATCTCCACACCCCAGCCCCTCACTGGGGGATTCAGGCAGGAGCTCTACCACTGAGCCACACCCCAGCCCCTCACTGGGGATTCTAGGCAGGAGCTCTACCACTGAGCCACACCCCAGCCCCCTCACTGGGGGGCAGGAACTAGGCCAGGAGCCACACCACTGAGCCACAGGAACTACACCACTGAGCCATGCCCCAGCCCCTCACTGGGGGATTCTAGGCAGGAGCTCTGCCACTGAGCCACACCCCAGCCCCTCACTGGGGGATTCTAGGCAGGAGCTCTACCACTGAGCCACACCCCAGCCCCTCACTGGGGGATTCTAGGCAGGAGCTCTACCACTGAGCCACACCCCCAGCCCCTCACTGGGGGATTCTAGGCAGGAACTACACCACTGAGCCACACCCCAGCCCCTCACTGGGGGATTCTAGGCAGGAACTACACCACTGAGCCATGCCCCCAGCCCCTCACTGGGGGATTCTAGGCAGGAGCTCTGCCACTGAGCCACACCCCAGCTCCTCACTGGGGGATTCTAGGCAGGAGCTCTACCACTGAGCCACACTCCCAGCCCCTCACTGGGGGATTCTAGGCAGGAGCTCTACCACTGAGACACACCCCCAGCCCCTCACTGGGGGATTCTAGGCAGGTGCTCTACCACTGAACCACACCCCCAGCCCCTCACTGGGGGATTCTAGGCAGGTGCTCTACCACTGAGCCACACCCCAGCCCCTCACTGGGGGATTCTAGGCAGGAGCTCTACCACCAGATCCTGAAGGAGGGACTTTTTGATGTTAAGATTGAGAACGAGGTGACTGAGAGACTTTTAGGACAGCATCCCACCTAGGTGCCATGTTTTATTCTAAACTTATCCTGGGGGCACTGGAGGATCAAGCAGGTCAGAGGAGGGAGGCCAAAAAGTCCCCAGGGAGGGGGCAGAAGCCCCTTGGAGCTGTTCTAATTGAAAGATCGCCTCTTCCCTGTGTTCTCTGCAGGCAGCGGGGGCTTTGAATTAAACATGAGCAGTAATTTATTTATCAAGTCTTTGAAAATGTCTCTCTCTCACTCTGATTCGGTGCACTGTTAACCCTTTCCAGGCTTTGGTTGGGAGCTGCTGAGATCATTCTCCACCAAAAGTTCCTGGAGACAGGGAGGGCAGGGGTGTGGACTACCCAGAAGTGTCAGGAACATGCAGATCCCTTGTCCTTCCAGAGCTAACCCTTCCTTGGTTTTGCAAAGCCTGCTGGAAGATTACCAAAAATCATGCCTGTTTCCTGTGGGGTTGAGTGACCTGTAGGGCTCTGACCTCCTTTATTCCCTCCCCCAGCACATACGCACATGAGGAGCGATGTTGGGACCTGTTATGATTTTAATCTGAAATGTGCCCTATAGACTCATAGTGTGTGTGTGTGTGCACGCACGCGTGCATGCACAAATACACGTGTATGTGCATGTGTGTGAAGGTCATGAGGGGATCTTTCTCAATCTCTTCCCATGCTATTTTGTGTGTGTGTGCACACATGTGGTGTACACACACGTGCATACAGAGGCATGCAGCCGGTGTGCACACACATGGAGGTCAGAGGAGAACATCAGGCGTCCTCTTTGATCATTCTTCTGCCTCACTGCCTTGAGACACAGTCTCTCACTGAACCCTGAGCTTCCGTTTTTTTTGATGGGTGGTTAGACAAGCCGACTAGCAAGCTTCAGCAACGCTCCCACCTTCCCTCCCTCGCTCAGCACTGGGGTGTCAGGTGAGCGAGTGCTGGGAATCACACCCAAGCCGTCATGCTTATGAACATGTTTTACCTGCTGTCATACGTAGTCAGCTCCACATTGCTGGGATGAACCTGCAGACCAGACACAGTTATGGAGGAAGGGAATGTATTTGAAGCTTACAGATCCAGGGGAAGTTCCATAATGGTGGAGTTTGCTGGTTCCCTTTCACATGTCGGCACACACAGAGAAAGCAACTGCCGGCACCATAAGCAAGCACACTCTGGGCACCGAGCAGAGCTCAAAACTCTGCGTAGTTTAGACTGGAATTCCAGATCCACCCCCACCCCTCAGGGCTGGACCCTAGGACTCACCCACAGTGACACCAAGTTACATCTTGAATAAAACTCCTGAGTCTATTGGGGAACATTCATTCAAAGCACCACACCTGCTGAGCTATTTCCCTAGCCATTACCCTATTTTTTGAGACAGGGTTTCTCGCTGAGCCCAGAACTTACCAATTTTGGCTAGACTAGCTGGCCCGTGTGTCCCAGGGATCTTCCTATCTCTGCCTCCCCAGCACTATGATTAAGGTATGCACCACCACATCCAAGGTTATTTATTTATTTATTTATTTATTTATTTATTTATTTATTTATTTTATGTATGTGGTAGTTTGAATGTACTATTTATTTATTTTTGGTACTTGTATTTATTTTATTATTTATTTGAAAGAGAGAAAGAGGCAGAGAGAGAGAATGGGCATGCCAGGGCCTCCAGCCACTGCAAACGAACTCCAGATGCATGTGCCGCCTTGTGCATCTGGCTTATGTGGGTACTGGAGAATCGAACCAGGATCCTTTGGCTTTGCAGGCAAGCACCTTAACTGCTAAGCCATCTCTCCAGCCCCCACATCCAAGGTTTTTACGAGTGCTGGGGATCCCAACTCATCAACATGTTTGCATCGTCAGCCCCTTATGACTGGAAGCTCATGTTTTTCATGCTTGGTCCCCAGCAGGTGGTGCTGTTAGGGGAGGCAGGGAGCCTTTGCAGGGTGGGGTCTAACTGGTAGAAGTGAGCCGCCAGGGGCGGGCCTTTGAAAGTTCTAGCTTCTCTTGGTTCAGCTTCCTGTCAATCAGGATGCAGAGCCTCCCCCACAGGCTCCTATCATCATGGTCTGAATTGTTCAGCCCTGCCTTCTTTGCCATGATGAATCCAAACCCTCTGAGACTTTGTGGGCTGCAATAAAGTTTTCCTCCTTTAAGATGCTCCTGCCAGGTTCTGTGCAAAAGTGACTTGTACACAATCAGAACACGAAGGAACCGTGTGAGATGCCCTTTGGGGTGTTGTTATAAGCCAGACATCCTCCAGATCATGGTATCTCAGGCTGGGGCTGGAAAGATGGCTCAGCAGTTAAGGTGCTTGCCTGCAAAGCCTAACAGCCCTGGTTCGACTCCCCAGCACTCATGCATAAAGTGCTTAAAAGTGGCACATGCATCCAGAGGTTTTTTGCAGTGGCTAGAGGCCCTGGTGTGCCCATCCTGTCTGCTTCTCTCCTCTCTCTGCTTGCATATATATATATATATATGTATATGTATAAATTTAATTTAAATATTAAATAAATATATATATTTAAATAAAGCTCAAGCTGTATCTAAGACCCAGACCAGCATGTGACACTGGTCACTCAGTGGCACCATCTTAAAGGCAAGAAAGTCACAAACCTGTCCAGGTATATGTGAAAGGCTTGGGATGCTTCACCGGTGGGGTCCTTTGAGGGGAAGTCACTTGTGTTTATGTCCCTGTAACAGTGTCCTCATGGGCAACTGGGACCCACAGAAATCCCTGCACTGGAAATCAAAGATCCCTGGGGGGTCTTAGCCTAGTTGCTTCACCTGGGGGACCCCAAGTCATCCCTTTGTGGAGGAAGTTGAACTAAAGGATTACATTGGTCAAAGCTCCTTAAGGTACAAAAAAATGGACAAATTCAAGTCATAAAAAGTGCATTATTAATTCATAAAACCCCGAAGTCCTGGAAGGCAGGCTTCAAAGCTCGGTTCCATCCAACTGTGACAAAAATGAAGGACCCAGTTTCTTCTGTCTCCACTGCCCAGCACTGGCTTCTTATGAGGCTGGCTTCCTCACGGCTGCCAAGTGGCCGCAGGGTCTTACTTCTCTAGAACACTTTTGTTAGAACACTTTCGTTCCCCTCTGGCCCGAGAAAGTCCCACTACCTGTAGCTGGAGCAGCAGGAGTGAATAGATCCATCATGTTAACCTGGGCTTACTTCAGAGTCCTGAGCGCAAGAAGTCCTGGAGCAGAAATGTGGGAATTGTTAAGTCCGGGACACCCGTGGACGCCGGCTGGGCAGCACGTTTTCTGTGGGAATCTCAGAAGTCCTTAACGGCATGAATGGCATCACCAATGCTGGAGGAAGAAAAGGAAAAAGCAGCGAGCGAGAGTCTGATGCCGAACTGGGATTCCAGCTCCGACTCCTGTCAGTTAATCTCCCCTGGCTAAGACAACACACCTGAAAGGCATCAGTCTGAGGGAGGAAAGGTGTACTTGAGCTCACTGTTCCATGATTGTTACAGCCCACCATGATGGACAAAGCATGGCGGTGGAGCTTGAGGCGGCTGGTCACGTTCAGGCCACTGCGAAGAAGCAAAAAGCAAGGAATGCTGCTCTTCAGCCAGAGCTCTCCTGAGAGATGGCTTAGCGGTTAAACGCTTGCCTATGAAGCCTAAGGAACCCGGTTCGAGGCTCAATTCTCCAGGACCCATGTAAGCCAGATGCACAAGGGGGTGCATGCATCTGGAGTTCGTTTGCAATGGCTGGAGGCCCTGGTGCACCCATTCTCTCTCTCTCTCTCTCTACCTGCCTATTTATGTATCTCTCTCTCTCTCAAATAAATAAATAAAAATAAATAAATATATTTTATTTTATTTTTATTTTTATTTTTATTTTTTTTTTTGATTTTTTGAGGTAGGGTCTCACTCTGGCCCAGGCTGACCTGGAATTAACTATGTAGTCTCAGGGTGGCCTTGAACTCACGGCGATCCTCCTACCTCTGCCTCCCGAGTGCTGGGATTAAAGGCGTGCGCCACCACGCCCGGCTAAAAATAAATAAATATATTTTAAAAAAAGATTTTATTTATTTATTTATTTGACAGAGAAAAAGAGGCAGAGAGAGAGAGAGACAGAATGGGTGCTCCAGGGCCTCCAGCCACTGCAAACGAGCTCCAGACGCATGCGCCCCTTGTGCATCTGGCTAATGTGGGTCCTAGAGAATCAAACGTGGGTCCTTTGGCTTTGCAGGCAAACGCCTTAAACCGCTAAGCCATCCCTCCAGCCCACTCTCCTTTTTTGACAAACCAGGACCCCAGCCCATGGAATGATGCCACCCCCAGTGAAAGCGGGTCTTCCCACCTCACTTATTTAGTCAAGGTAATCACTCACAGACATGCTCAGAAGCCGACCCCGGCTACACAACCCTCCACAGGTGATTCTAGGTCCTTCCTGTCAGGTTGACCATCAAGATGAGCCATCACAGTGTCCACTGTGGACTGTTTTTAATTTTAGAGAGAGAGAGAGAAAGAGGCAGTGAGGGAGAGGGGGGGTACACTAGGACCTTAGCCTCTGCAAAGAAACTCCAGACAAATGTGTCCCCTTGTGCACGTGTGACATTGCACGCTTGCATTGTCACTGTGAACCTGGCTACGTGGGACCTGGTGATTTGAACATGAGTTCTTGAGCTTTGCAGGCAAGTGTCTTAACTGCTAAGCCATCTCTTCAGCCCTGCTGTAGACTTTTTGTTTGTTTGTTTTGTTTTGTTTTTCGAGGTAGGGTCTCACTCGAGCTCAGGCTGACCTGGAATTCACTATGCAGTCTCAGGGTGGCCTCGAACTCTCCGTGATCCTCCTACCTCTGCCTCCCGAGTGCTGGGATTAAAGGTGTGCGCCACCACGCCCGGCTCCGCTGTAGACTTTTGATGTGTTTTCTCTAAGTAGGAGTCTCTGGGCTGGGGATATGGTTCAGTGAGCACCTGGGTTTGGCTCCCCAGAACCCACATAAAGCTGGATGTGGGAGTCTAAATATCTGTCATCTAGGTGCACCTATGTAAGATAGGAGGCAGAGACAGGAGAATCCCAGAAACTCAGGCCATCCAGCCCGGCCTATGCAGAAGTGAACAAGAGACCCTGACGGAAACAAGGTAGAAAATGAGACAGACAGACACCAAAGCCATCCTGACTTCCACATGTGTGCCATGGTGCACACTAGCCTGCACACACACACACACACACACACACACACACATCTCCAGTTCTGGAAAACAATGACATTTGTATTTGTTATTTTCTCATTTCTGTGAACAAATGCCTGACCAGAAGCAATTTCAGGAAGCGGAGGATTTAATCTGACTGGCAGCTTCTGAGGATCCCATTCAATCACGGCGGGAGAGACGTGACGCATGACGGCAGAGCGGGTACATGGCATCGGTGGTGGAGAGGCAGAAGAAAGCAGGCGGGAGCAAGAAGTGGGGCCTGACTGCAAAAGCTCCAGGCCCACCCCCAGCGACCCACTTCCTCCAGTAAGGCTTCATCACTGAATTGTTCCACACCGTTCCTACACAGTGCCCAAGGCTTGTGCGCGGGGGTTGGGGGGAGATGCTTCACATTCAAGCCAAAGCATTCCAGTTAAGTTTAAGAATGCTTATTGAGCCGGGCATGGTGGTGCACGTCTTTAATCCCAGCACTCAGGAGGCAGAGGTAGGAGGATCACCGTGAGTTTGAGTCCACCCTGAGACTGCATAGTGAATTCCAGGTCAGTCAAAAACAAAAAAAAAAAAGAATGCTTGTTGACAACTGGTAGTTGGGTGTATGGTAGCTTGGCAGGGAGGGGGCAGCCAGCCTCCACTATTTCCTTCAGCCTGTCCGATCAAATATGATCCCATTCCTCCGCCGCCTGCCCTGAGCCCCCGCCATCATCCCGCTAGGACGCTGCTCCCCGGTCTTCATTTAATGCATTCTCCACTCAGCAGTCTTAGGGATCCGTGTTCCGGTCACACGATGTCAGCTTCTTGCTGCCACGCCTACTGTGGGTACTCAAGCATGTCAAATAACATGGAGATCACCAGAAAACACACAGGCCCTGAAGGCCCTTTGGCTTCGTGCTTCTCCTCGCTTCCTACAGTGACATTTCTCTTCCTCTTAACTAGAACAGCTTGTCTCAACCCCCAGCATCTTTGTATCCGCACTTTGCATAACTTCTCTCTCCTAAACTTATAATGCAGGGCTGGGGATTGATCCCAGAGCCTCATACATCCGAGTCCAATGACCTGTCACTAAGTCATCCCTAAACGCTGAGTGCAGTTTTCAGGATAGAGCCCTGCTCACCTTGGTCTCACATAGGATGGTCTCTTCTCAGAGAGCCCTTTCGTGTCCACTTTGTTAAGGGTTGTCCCCTCTCCCCAGGCTTTGTTGTCAGACTTCCTGCTTTGTGGTATTTATACACCCATTGTTGTTTTCAAGAAAGGACTGGAGGTGCGCCCCTTTAAGACAGCTGGACCCGGCCCCATTGTGTCTGAACCTGCTGGCTGTGGGCTTCGAGCTGTCCCGCTGTCTATGAGGCTCCAGGTTATGGGCCTCCTCCCTGTGCGGCTGCTCAAAGTGAACCGCCTTGGTGACCATTTCCTTACTGT
Organism: Orientallactaga sibirica; assembly: GCA_036365145.1. Taxonomy (NCBI): domain Eukaryota; kingdom Metazoa; phylum Chordata; class Mammalia; order Rodentia; family Dipodidae; genus Orientallactaga; species Orientallactaga sibirica. The sequence goes on along the minus strand of JAEOAD010001990.1, from coordinate 1,823,603 downwards.
GACCATGTGACCGTGGGACCCTGTGACCGTGGGACCGTGGGACCGTGGGACCGTGTGCCTCCTCAGTCCACCGCTTCTCGGTGTGCCTTCTTCCTGTCCACCTCCACACCATGTATCTCCCCACTCTGTGCGTACTCACTGTCCACCTGCTCACTGTCCACCTCCTCACTGTCCACCTGTGGTTCTCTTGTCATGGGCTTGCGTGTCATCAGCGTCCAGTACCCCAGAGTCCGCCTGGCCTGTGAGCAGGGCTCTGAGACTGTCAGGGTCCTAACTCTTGTTTCCTCGGGCGTGGTGCCATGGGAAAGGGGGGTCAGTGCTGTGGTCCACTAGCACAAGCTTCCCTGGTGCCTCCTCCACTCGCTCTGCCTTGCTTCCACATTCTTCTTCCCAGGGGTCTGTCCAGGAAACCCCAACTCTGGCATCTACTGATGAGAAAGAAAACAGGGAGGCCACAGAGAAGAGGTGGCTTCTGGGTTGTGTGGCACTATTGCTGTCTGTTGGGTGTGGATTCCTGAGAATCCAGCACAGTGAGCCTTGGGTGGTCATAGGAGCCGCTTTCTGGCCCCGCTGTCCCGCGTTTTAGAAGCGCAGGCTTCTGACGTGGGGACGGGGCCCATCATGCATTTCTCAGCACTGGCACCTGCAGTAGAAGGGCTGGCCCGCCGAGGCGTCAGGAAGCTCATGGGTGCCTGCAGTGGGCCGGCAGTCAGCCAGCCCCGTGCGGCTCAGCAGAGGCTGTCCTGCCAGCCCCCGCTCTGTCACCTGTCTCTGTCTGCCTGGGATGTCAGCCCCTGAGATGTGGGAATTATTGTGTGGTTCTGAGGGAAAAAAAAAAATATCTGAAGGAGCTGGCTGGTGGTCCTCACTAAAGCCACCCTTGTCCCAGAGTGGATGACAATTTCCAGAACTCCCTGGGGTCATGTCAGATAGTCGTACCACACTTCCTGTCATCTCTAATAGTTGACCTCAGTGTGTGTGTGTGTGTGTGTGTGTGCGTGCGCGCGCGTGCGTGTGCAGGTGTACACAGCACAGTGCACACGTGGAAGTCAGATGACAACCTCAAGCGTTACTCCTTGCCTCTCACCTTGTTTGAAGGTTGGATCTTTCACTGGGCACCATGCTGCGATCCCCAGGCTGGCTGTCTAGCCAGCTTCCGGGGATTCTCCTACCTCTGCCTCCCGTCTCACCCAGGCATGTGGGCATTAACGATGTTTACGCTATTGCATTGGGCTTTATTTAGGTTCCGGGGATCTGAACCATCATGTGTGTACAGCAAGTGCTTTATCCACTGAGCCATCTCTCCAGACCACCCATTCCAGCCTTCCAAGCACTCTCCACCTACAAGAGCATCATGCAGAGTGAGCAGACGAGCTCCCTGAAGCAGCTGGCCACAGCTGAACGAGTTGATTAACTCACCTCATGAACTCTAAATTATTCCAGTTTTTCCCCGTGACAATTGCATTTTCTCCTTAAAATTGTGATTGGTTCTTCATATGGGGAGATGTAAGTGGACAGGAATGCATGTTCTGTACACGAAGGAGCAGAAGGCGACTTGAGGTGGTAAGAAGAGGTGAGGGAGGGCTTGGCTTGGTGCCCATCTCCAGACAATGGTCTTGTGATCTCTTTGTAGGTCTATCATATTTCTATCATATCCACCATAGTGGGGAAATAAGTCGAGGGGTCCATAGGCTGTCTATATTTAGCAAATAACACCAGAAGGTGGTCCAGAGAGATGGCTTAGCAGTTAAGGCTCTTGCCTGCAAAGCCTAAGGACCTGGGTTCAATTCCTCAGTATCAACGTAAAGCCAGATGCACAAGGTCGTGCATGCACCTGGAGTTCATTTTGCTAGAGGCCCGATGTACCCATACTCTATCTGCCTCTCTCTCTCAAATAAATAAATTAGATTAATTAAAATAGAAAGTGCTGGTTTGAATCTAAATTCAAACCAGCAAGCAATATCTTGCACTATACATATATTCCATGCCACCTTTGAGACATACTTAAGCTAAAAAAAAATTATTTGTTGTTGATCTGAAATGCAACCCTCCCACCGGCCTTACAGTTTAAATTTATCCTCTCTTCTTGATCTGCCACATGCCTGTTCCCAACTCTGATGCTCTGATGACTTTCCCTGACGCAGGCACCTCTGTGCACACCACTCCTTGGTACCTACAAACACCTGCTCTTGTGTCTAAACTCAACCAGGACCCGCCCCTCTCCCCCAGCCCCAGCACTCTCTCTTAGCAAATGGCAGCACCATCCCCCAGTCTGGGGCCCAAACCCTGAGTCATCCCGTGCCTCTCCTCCTCCAGCACCCACAGCCAATCTGCCGGGAACCCCTGTCAGATGTGCTTTCAGAACAAACCCAGAATCCAACCCCTTCTCACCACCTCCACCACCACCACCCCTGGCTCGGCCCCCACCATGTGCCTCCTGTATTACTGGAATAGGTTCCTCAGCCTCCTGATTTCTCCCTGAGCCCCCGTCAACTGTTCCCACAGCGCTCCAGGGCTTTCCTGCTAGCACTGAAGCCAGATGATGTCATGGTGGCTGCCAATTTTCTAGCAGTTTCCATGAGACTGGAAGGAAACATGAAGGCCTGCCGTGGACCATGCAGTGCTTTGTCTCAGAGATCCCTGCCACAGCGGCCTCTTCAGATCTGGGTTAGTCTGAGAATGTCCCTCTTCAAGGTCTTGGCATTTCCGGTGCCTTTGTCTGTTATATTCTATAGTTCTTTTATTAAAAAATTTTTTATTGACAACTTCTATACTTACAGACAATAAACCATGATATTTCCTTCCCTTCCCCCCATTCCCCTTCAGAACTCCAATCTCCATCATATCCCCTCCCTCTCTCCATTAGTTTCTCTTTTAATTTGATATCATCATCTTTTTCTTCTATTATGAGGGGCTTGCAAAGGTATTGCTAGGCACTGCAAGGTCATGGAGACTGAGGCCAATTTCTGTCTGGACAGTTGCATTGTAAGGAGTTATACCCTTCCTTTGGCTCTTCCATTCTATCCTCCCATTCTTCCGCAATGGTCCCTGAGCCTTGGAGGGTGTGATAGAGATGTTTCAGTGCTGGACACTCCTCCATCCCTTCTTCTCAGCACTATGTTGTCTTTTGGGTCATCCCAGTGGTCATCTCCATCTGAAAAGAGAAGCTTCTCTAACCAGAAGTGAGAGTGGCATTAATATGTGAATATGAACATTAAAGTTTAGTGCTTTCAGGGCAGTTTGGTGGGAATAATATATACATTTAACCAGACAAGAACAGGCTTTATACCCCTAAGGCTCATGACCTCCCCTGCCATAGGCTTTTGATTAGGTTTTCAGTACCAGGCATGTGTTCCCTCTCATAGAATCCTATTAGTTCTATGTCTCTAGAGAACACCAGCTAACACCGATTAACCACTGACATCCTGTGTATTTCCCACACACTTATAATGAAATGTAGTTGTAGCTTTATATATGACACTATATCGTTGCATATGTAACTATATATGATGACTGAGCTGAATTGCCAACTTGATGGGATTTAGAATCACTTAGGTGTGCCCATAAAGGTGTTTCCAGAAAGGTTTAACTCAGGAGGGAAGACCTATCCTGAATGAGGGGTGGCACCACCCTGTGGGCTGGAGGGAGGGAGTACCATCATGGGATATTGTCTATAATTAAGGAAAAATAAAATAACTAAAAAAACTGTTCTGAAAAAAAAACAAGCAAAATAAAATATGAAAAACATGAAAAACAAGGAAAGACGAAAAAAATAGTCCCTTCCTGGAGAAGATGAAGGAGACTGAATGATTCCATGTCATGTTGGTTTTGGATGGGATCCTGGCAAAGAAAACAACATTAATGGGAAAAGTGGAAAAATCCAGAGAGAACCTTGGGTTGGGAAACAGAAATATGCTGCTGTCGGTTTCTACAAAAGACTCTGACATTAGGGGAAGCTGGGTGATGGACATACAGGAATTCTCTGTACTGTTTTTAATTTTTCTGTAAATTTAAAATCATTCCAAAATAAAGGTTTTATTTTTCACAAAAAGAAAAAGAAAAAAAGGAGAGAGCAAGCTAAGCACCAGGATCCGTCTCTCTCTGCTTCCTGACTGCGGAGGCAGTGTGATTAACTCTTCACTCTCCTGCCACCACACCTGCCCCTCTATGCCGAGTTACAGCCTCAGGGCGTGAGCCAAAGTAAGGCCCTCCTTCTTCACATGGATCTTGCCGCATGTTTGAGAAAAGTAACCAATACCCTGTGTGGTTTTATATCCAACGACATGGCATACTTTATACATTGTTAGGGTGACAAAGGGAAGGACTTTGTGCAATGACTAAGTACCAGTCAACCCTGTGCCGACGCCGACCCTCTTGTAGTATTTCCGGATTCATGAGCCAATCAATATCTTACTGTTTGTACAATTGGCTCTGGGTTTTCTCAAGCTTCTGTTGGGTGTAGCAGGTTGGTCACACTTGATGGTGGTAATGGTGGGGGTTGATTGCCTCAAGCCCTTCCTTGCACGATGGCAAAACAGCTGTAGCAACTCCACCATGCCTGGCTCAAGGGCACACTCCTCCTCCTCCTCTTCTTCTTCCTCCTCCTCCTCCTCCACCTCCTTCTCCTTCTTCTTCCTCTTCCTCTTCTTGTTCTTCTTCTTTTTGGTTTTCCAAGGCAGGGTCTCACTCTAGCTCAAGCTGACCTGGAAGTCACTCTGTAGTCTCAGGGTGGCCTTAAATTCTCGGCGATCCTCCTATCTCTGCCTTCCGAGTGCTGGGATTAAAGGCATGAGCCACCATGCCCGGCTAAGGGCACACTTCTTAACGGCTGCTTCCAGACCATGAATGCACATACTGGGGCCCCTGTGGCAGCCCATCCCTGTGGGATGCCAGAATCTTCTGGTAAATACATTTGTTTCCAGGCTGCCCCTTCTGCCTTGACAAAATCTGCTTGTTCTATTTTTTTTTGTTTGTTTGTTTTTGTTTTTTAAGGTAGGGTTTCACTCTAGCCCAGGCTGACCTGGAGTTCACTATATAGTCTCAGGGTGGCCTCAAACTCTCAGCGATCCTCCTACCTCTGCCTCTGGAATCCTGGAATTAAAGGTGTGTACCACCATGCCTGGCTTTCTATGTTTTTTTTTTTTCTTTTATTTCTCTGAGTTTCCAGAGACTGTTGCCAATGCATGAACCCAAGTGTGATGGCTTACAATACCATTCATTCTCTCACAGTTAGGAGGCCAGAAATCTGAAATCAAGTTGTCGCCAGCGCTGTGCGGGAGGATGCATTCCTCTTCAGCTCCTGGTGGCTGCCAGGAATCCTTGGAGCTTTCCCTCCTTGTAGCTGCGTGACTCTAATTCTGCCCTCATCTTCATACCATCTTGTTCCTTTGCATCTCTGTGCCTTGAATTCCCGCCCCCGTTTCTCAGGGGCTACCTTAAATCCGAGATGATCACATCTTGAGATCCTTCATCACATTACATCTGCAGTGAACTCACTTCTAAATAAGGTTACGCTCACAGGATAGAGCCAGCTCGTGGCTATAGCCAGTCCCCTCCTCATTTGTTCTTACAGGCATTTTCTGTGATGAATTTCTTGTACACTGAATCCCACATTGGCATATATTTCTCAGAGGACCTGAGCTGACTCATATATCGATGTGATTTTTTTAACTGAGGATTATATATATATTATTCTGTGATTTGTTTTCCTCTTATTGCTGTGTATCTTAGAGGTCTGTTAATATTGTGTGCACTCATACCCAGAAGATTGTTTGGAACACCTTCAGAACGGTCTGTGCTCATTTATTTGCAGTGTTTCTTTTGGCATGTGCAGTGCAGTGTGTATGTGTGTGCACATGTATGTCCAGTAGCATGCACCCCTGCACATGCATGAGAAGGCCAGAAGACATTAAGTGTCCCCCTCCATAGTTCTGCCACAGTTCCTTCAGACAGCCTGTCGCTGAACCTGGAGCTCGCTGACTTTTATTCAGACTGGCTGAGCAAGCCGTGAGCCCCAGTGACCCTCGTCTGTGCCCCTGTTAGTGCCCAAGTTACAAACACGGCCATGCCCAGCTTAAAAAAATTTTATTTTTATTATTTTTTTTTTTATTTATTTTTGGAGAGAGAGACAGAGAGAGATAGACAGAGAGGGAGAGGGAGACAGAGATGGGCGCGCCAGCAGTGTCTCAGCTGCTGAGAACGAAATCCAGATGTGTGCGCCCCCTTGTGGTCAAGTGCGGCATTGTGTCCTTGCGTCACTTTGCATCTGGCTAAACGTGGGACATGGAGATTGGAACCGCTGGAGATTGTTCTTAGGCTTAGCAGGCAGGCGCCTTAACTGCTAAGCCATCTCTCCAGCCCCATGCCCAGCTTTTGACGTGTGTGCTGAGGATTGAACTTGGGTTCTCTTGCTTGTGCCCTCTGAACCATCTCCCCAGCCCTCACTTACAGAGTTTTGCAGTGTATTTGTGCTATGGTTTGGATCTGGAATGTCCCCCAAGTGCTCATTTGTCAAGAGCTTGGACCCCAAGCTCTTGGAAGTTAGGTCATGAGGGCATGCCCTGGCTGGGATCACGTGACCCTGATCTTCTCTCTTGTATCCCAGGCATGAGGGGAGCGGGTTTCTCCCATGATGCACTGCACTGCCTCCCACTCCAGAGCAATGGGCCACACAGCCCGTGTTAAACGTTCTCTTCCCACGTTGATGATTTCAGGATGAAAAGTGACTCCGTCTCACTGGTGGCTCTGGTGTCATAATGTAACACGTGTCTTATTCCAGTCTCATGTCACACTTCCGGTGAAGTGGGAAGACGCCATCTCCAATCAGGTTCCTTTCCATCCTACTTTTTATTATTATTATTATCATTATTTCATTTATTTTTGGAGAGAGACACAGAGAGAGAGACAGACAGAGAGGGAGAGGAAGACAGAGATGGATGCACTAGCAGTGTCTCAGCTGCTGTGAACGAAATCCAGATGTGTGCGCCCCCTTGTGGTCAAGTGCGGCATTGCGTCACTGCATCTGGCTAAACGTGGAGATTGGAACCGGGTTCTTAGGCTTAGCAGGCAGGCGCCTTAACCGCTAAACCATCTCTCCAGCCCCCCATCCTACTTTTAAGTATGTGACCCGTAGTTCAGTCCTTTCCTCATTCCTTGTAGCATCCAGACAAAATGTTTCCCACAAGGGCAGTTCAAGGCCAGCAACCGGGTCCTGTCTTTGGATAGCTCCCCATGGAGGCAGAATGGCAGCTGTGGCCCTGCCACAAAAGGGCAAGTCTTTCCTAATAGTGTCCTCAGAAGAGCAAAGACTGCTACGGACATAGCTCAGTGGTAGACCATCTGCCGTCTGTGCACAAGGCTCTTGGTTCAATGCCCAGCACGCCGGAGAAAAATGACAAAGAAGAGCAAGAACTTGTTACCTTAGGGCCTCCTGGTTAAAACTGGGTCCAGAATCAGCAGCTTATGTTTGAGCTACTGAGCCAGGGGTTGGCTGCAAGCTTATCTCAGCGCTGCCCTAACAAAGTAGTCTAGGCGGCTTTGCTATAGACAGTTCTGGAAGCCAAGACTAGACATAGACAGGATTTCCTTCCTTCCTTCCTTCCTTCCTTCCTTCCTTCCTTCCTTCCTTCCTTCCTTCCTCCCTTCCTTCCTATCTTCTTTCCTCCTCCTTCTCTCCCTCTCTCTTTTCTTTATTCCCTCCCTCCTTCCTTCATTTTTTTTGAGACTGGGTGTCATGTAGCGCAGGCAGGCTGACCTCAAATTCACCATTTAGCCAAGGATGACCTTGAACTCCTGACCCTTCAATCCCTGCCTCCTTGATGCTGGGATTACAAGTATATGCCACCAAGTGGTGCCAAGGGTGGACCCCAGGGATTTGTGCATGCTAGGCAAGCACTCTACCAACTGAGCTTTTATTTACTTAGTTTTTTGTTCTTCTTTTTAAAATATATTTGTTTAATTTATTTGAAAGAGAGGAAGAGCAAGCAAGAATGAACGGGCCATAGGGTCTCTGCCTCTGCCAATGAGCTCCAGACACACGCACCACTTTGTGCGTCTGATTTTACGTGTGTACTGGGTAACTAAACCCACACCAGCAGGCATTTATTAATCATCAAGCGAACTCACTTCTAAATAAGGTTACCACAGGATAGAGCTAGCTCTGTGGCTATAGCCAGTCCTCCTCATTTGTTCTACAGGCATTTTCTGTGATGAATTTCCTTTGTACACTGAATCCTACATTGGCATATATATATTTCTAGAGGACCCTGAGCTGACCTATATATCGATGTGATTTTTAACTGAGGATTATATATATATTATTCTGTGATTTGTTTTCCTCTTATTGCTGTGTGTATCTTAGAGGTCTGTTAATATTGTGTGCACTTCATACCCAGAAGATTGTTTGGAACACCTTTCAGAACAGTCTGTGCCTATATATTTATTTGCAGTGTTTCTTTTGGTATGTGCAGTGCAGTGTGTATGTGTGCACATGTATGTCCAGTAGCATGCACCCTGCACATGCATGAGAAGGCCAGAAGACATTGCGCCCCTCTCCATAGTTCTGCCACAGTTCCTTCAAGACAGCCTGCTCGGAACCTGGAGCTCGCTGGCTTTTTATTTTTATTTCTATTTTTGGAGAGAGAGACAGAGAGAGATAGACAGAGAGGGAGGAGACAGAGATGGGTGCGCCAGCAGTCTCAGCTGCTGAGAACTAAATCCAGATGTGTGCGCCTCTGATCAAGTGCAGCATTGCACCTTGCATCACATTGCATCTGGCTAAACATGGGACCTGGAGATTGGAACCCGTGGAGACTGGAACCAGTTCTTAGGCAGCAGGCAGGCGCCTTAACTGCTAAGCCATCTCTCCAGCCCCATGCCCAGCTTTGACGTGTGTGCTGAGGGATTGAACTTGCCTCTTGCTTGTGCCCTCTGAACCATCTCTCCCAGCCCTCACTTACAGAGTTTTGCCCAGTGTATTTGTGCTATGGTTTGATCTGGAATGTCCCCCAAAGTGCTCATTTGTCAAGAGATTGGACCCCAAGCTCTTGGAGTTAGGGCCATGAGGGCATGCCCTGGCTGGGATCACGTGACCTGATCTTCTCTCTTGTATCCCAGGCACGAGGAGCGTGGTTTCTCCCATGATGCACTGCACTGCCTCCCACTCCAGAGCAAAGGGGCCACACAGCCCGTGTTAAACGTTCTCTTCCCACGTTGATGATTTCAGGATGAAAAAAGTGACTCCGCCTCACTGGTGGCTCTGAGGTGTCATAATGTAACACGTGTCTTATTCCAGTCTCATGTCACACTTCGGTGAAGTGGGAAGACGCCATCTCAATCAGGTTCCTTTCCATCCTACTTTTTTTCATTATTATTATTTCATTTATTTTTGGAGAGAGACAGAAAGAGAGACAGACAGAGAGGGAGAGGGAAGGCATAGAGATGGATGCACCAGCAGTGTCTCTCAGCTGCTGTGAACGAAATCCAGATGTGTGCGCCCCAGGTCATTGCGACATTCGAGTCACTGCATCTGGCTAAACGTGGGACCTGGAGATTGGAACCGGGTTCTTAGGCTTAGCAGGCAGGCCTTTAACCGCTAAGCCATCCCTCCAGCCCCCATCCTACTTTTAAGTATGTGACCAGAGTTCAGTCCTTTCCTCATTCCTTGTAGCATCCAGACAAAATGTTTCCCACAAGGGCAGTTCAGGCCAGCAAGCGGGTCCTGTCTTTGGATAGCTCCCCATGGAGCAGAATGGCAGCTGTGGCCTGCCACAAAAGGGCAAGTCTTTCCTAATAATTGTCCTCAGAAGAGCAAAGACTGCCACGGACATAGCTCAGTGGAAGACCATCTGCCGTCTGTGCACAAGGCTCTTGGTTCAATGCCCAGCACGCCGGAGAAAATGACAAAGAAGAGCAAGAACTTGTTACCTTTAGGGCCTCCTGTTAAAAACTGGGTCCAGAATCAGCAGCTTATGTTTGAGCTACTGAGCCAGGGGTTGGCTGCAAGTTTATCTCAGCGCTGCCCTAACAAAGTAGTCTGGGCGGCTTTATATAGACAGTTCTGGAAGCCAAGACTAGACATAGACAGGATTTCCCTTCCTTCCTTCCTTCCTTCCTTCCTTCCTTCCTTCCTTCCTTCCTTCCTTCTCCCTTCCTTCCTATCTTCTTTCCTCCTTCTTCTCTCCCTCTCTCTTTTCTTTATTCCTCCCTCCTTCCTTCATTTTTTGAGACTGGTGTCATACGCAGGCAGGCTGACCTCAAATTCACCATTTAGCCAAGGATGACCTTGAACTCCTGACCCTTCAATCCCTGCCTCCTTGATGCTGGGATTACAAGTATATGCCACCAAGTGGTGCCAAGGGTGGACCCCAGGGATTTGTGCATGCTAGGCAAGCACTCTACCAACTGAGCTTTTATTTACTTAGTTTTTTGTTCTTCTTTTTAAAATATATTTGTTTAATTTATTTGAAAGAGAGGAAGAGCAAGCAAGAATGAATGGGCCATAGGGTCTCTGCCTCTGCCAACGAGCTCCAGACACACGCACCACTTTGTGCATCTGATTTTACGTGTGTACTGGGTAACTAAACCCACACCAGCAGGCATTTATTAATCATCACTTGGTTTTGTTTTTTTTTTTTTTTTTTGGTTTTGCGAGGTAGGGTCTCACTCTAGCTCAGGCTGACCTGGAATTCACTATGTAGTCTCAGGGTGGCCTCGAACTCTCGGCAATCCTCCTACCTCTGCCTCCCGAGTGCTGGGATTAAAGGCGTGCACCACCACGCCCGCATCACTTGGTTTTTTGAGACAGGGTCTCATGTAACCTAGGCTGGCCTTGAACTCACTATGCCACCAAAGATGACTCTGAACTCCTGATCCTCCTGCCTTGACCTCCCAAGTGCTAGAATCACAGGTGTGTGCCATCATGTCTGGCCTCAGGATTGGTTTCTTTCCAGGTCTCTTTCCTTGGCTTATAGTCATTTCTTTATGTGCATGTCCTAGAGTCCTCTTCCTTAACCCCTGAGCCATCTCTCCAGTCCCTATAGTCATTTTTTTAATGTGTGTATGTCCTAGGGTCCTCTTCTGTAACCCCTGAGCCATGTCTCTCTAGCCCCTGACATCCTCTCCTTATATAGGGACATCAATTTTACTGAATTAGAGGCCATACTCACAATCTCATTTTAATATAATCACCTTATTATTTTATTGTTTGTATATGTGCATGTGTGTGTTTGTATGTGGTGCACATACATGTACATGCACATACATATGTGTGGAGATCAGAGGACAGGATAGCCTCAGGAGCCATCCACCTTTTGTGAGACAGGCAGGGTCTCTCATTGGCCTACTGCTTGCCAAATAGGCTAAACTGTCTGGCCATGAACCTCGCTATCTCCGCCTCCCCTGAGCCGGGATTACAGTGTGCACCACAACACCTAGCTTTTTTAAAAAAAACATGGGTTCTGGAGATTGAACTCAGGCCCTCATGCTGGGGAAACCAAATGCTCTCTAACTGGACTGAAGGCCTGCTCTATGAGAGGGAATACATGCCTGGTACTGAAAAACTTAATCAAAAGTCTACGGCAGTGGAGGTCATGAGCCTTAGGGGTATAAAGCCTGCTCTTTTCTGGCTAAATGTATATATTATTTCCACCAAACTGCCCTGAAAGCACTGCACTTAATGTTCATATTCACATATTAATGCTACTATCACTTCTGGTTAGAGAAGCTTCTCTTTTCAGATGGTGATGACCACTGGGATGACCCAGGAGGCAACATAGTGCTGAGAAGAAGTGATGGAGGAATGTCCAGCACTGGAACATCTCTATCACACCCTCCAAGGCTAAGGGTCCATTGCAGAAGAGGTGGTGGAAAGAATGGAAGAGCCAAAGGAAGGGTATGACTCCTTACAATGCAACTGTCCAGACAGAAATTGGCCTCAATATCCATGACCTCACAGTGCCTAGCAATACCTTCACAAGACCCTCATAATAGAAGAAAAAGATGATGACATCAAATTAAAAGAGAGACTAATGGAGAGAGGGAGGGGATATGATGGAGAGTGGAGTTCTGAAGGGGAAAGGGGGGAGGGAAGGGAAATATCATGGTTTATTTTCTGTAAGTATAGAAGTTGTCAATAAAAAATAAAAATTAAAAAGAAAGAAGAGCCTATAACTTCCAACTCAATCTGGCTCTGGAATCCCTATAAATAAACCAAAATAAATAAATAAATAAAAATAAATAAATAAAAATAAATAAATAAATAAATAAATAAAACAAAAATCCCTGTCTCCTAACACAGTCTGTTCCCTTCCAAGGTACTGAGGGTAGGACTTCAACATGGGTGTTTTGGGGAACCCCGGGGTAGTAGGAGAGTCACCCTGACTGGTTGAGATCAGCCAGGGCTCAGCTCAGAGCTGGGTGAGTACAGTGGGAGAGGGGACAGTGGAAGAGGGAAGTCACAACGTTGGGAGGATAGACATGAGCATGCTCTGTTAACTGTGCTGTAAGCACAGAAGGGAAATCAATCGGCCGTGTGGACTGGAACAATTCTAGGAGGTCCCGAGAAGAGGCGTCGTTTTGGCAGGTGGGGGATGAAGAGCATTCTCATTGAGCCACAGCGGGCAGAGACTAACACTTTGACACATTTCCTGAGACTTCTCCCAGGGCTTCATAATTACACGCCTGGCAACTGTGTTGTGACCCCATCGAGGGAAGCGGTCCCTCTAGTCTCCCCAGTGAGTCAGGCTGCTTCCTCACCTTTATCATTCATCTCCCACATCCCCCACCCCTCGCAATAAAATAGCCTAGAAACTCAACAGGGCTGCAAGGAAAGTTGTTAACGTTTCCGTAGGAACTTACAACCATGATTTATGGTCCAGCTGAACTGCCTCTGTCTCACTTATCCCTCTGCTTCCCAGCTAATTGGAATTTAATATTTGGTCATCCCCTTCTTCCCGCCCACCCTTCTTCGCCTGGGGTGATTGTGAATCTAGTCTGATCTTGGTCAGTAGAGATAGAAATGGGGCAGATTCGCTAGTGATTAAAAGAAAACACAAGCAGAGGTAGGAGGATCGCCGTGAGTTCAAGGCCACCCTGAGACTACATAGTGAATTCCAGGTCAGCTTGGGCTAGAGTGAGACCCTACTTCAAAAAAAGAAAAAGGAAAAGAAAACACAATCCATGCCTGAAATTGGAGCGGGAGAAGCAGAGCTGGGCTCCAGGCGTGGGGAGAGGGGGCCCTTGGGCTGCGCTTGTTGGAGACTCTTTGCTAACTTTCCTGGAGAGATGTGGGCAGACATCTGTTCGGCCCAGGTAGGGCCAGATAATAGATTAAACAATGCCTCTTCTCCAGCTTACTGGACCAGGCCGTTTATTGGCGTTATTAACAGAAATATGGGCAAAGAGTCACTTATAGGAGCACGGATGACTCAAAGGCAGTCAGCAGAAATCCCACCTCAGAGTAGATGACAACTTATGAAAGTGACATTTCTGCCTTGCTTATAAAATCTTGAGCCTGGGGCTGGAGAGATGGCTTAGCAGTTAAGGCATTTGCCTGTAAAGCCAAAGGACCCAGGTTTGATACCCCAGGCCCACATAAGCCAGATGCACAAGGGGCACATGCATCTGGAGTTCGTTTGCAGTGGCTGGAGGCCCTGGCGAGCCCATTCTCTCTCTGCCGGACTCACTTTTATCTCTCTATCTCTGCTTGCAAATAAACTAAATAAAATTTTTAAAAATCTTGAGGCAGGCTGGAGACGCTAGTGGTTAAGGCTCTTGCCCTGCAAACCCTAAGGACCCATGTTCAACTCTCCAGGTCCTCCATAAGGCAGACACATAAGGTGCAACACAAACACGCAAGGTTGCACATGTGCACAAGGCATGGGCATCTGGAGTTCAATTGCAGTGGCTGTTGGTCCTGGCGCCCTCTACTTTTCTCTCCCCCTTTCATTAAAAAAAAAAAAAGAAAGAAAGAAAGAAAGAAAAGGCAATCAGTTGGTCTTGCCTCAAAAAAAAAAACTGGCAAGAGAGGCGGGACTTGGGGATCTTGTAAGAAATTCAGAATTTTCCGGCCCTTTGTGAGGTGTCTCTACCCTCAGCCTTCTTTACTTCCCAAAGCTTTGCAGCCGATGTCTCGACCTCCTCAAGGCCCTCCTCCCTCCAGGATGGAGTGGTTCAGTCAGGGGGAAATTGCTATGCAAGGGGCTCTGAATAGAAAGGCTGGGTGTTGGGTCCTGAGCAGCTCATCTTTCCTGGGAAGTGTCATGGCAGGTCCCTTGGGGTCACTGTGCCTCCTCATCCAGTGTTGCTCCCCAAAGAGTCATCCCTTTATCCTCAGAGGACATGGTCCCAGATCCCCAGTAGATGTCTGGAGCTGCGGGTAGCATCGAACCTCCATTTTTCCTAGACATGTATCTAACAAGAATAATAAGGAGAGCTGTGGTGGCGCATGCCCTTAATCCCAGCACTCAGAGGCAGAGGTAGGAGGATCAATGAGTTCAAGACCACCGTGAGACTACATAGTGAATTCCAGGTCAGCCTGGACTGGAGGCACTCACCTCAAAACCAAAAAAAAAAAAAAAAAAAAAAAGAATAACTAATAATGAATAATAATAACAAGAACAATACTTTAAGATTATAAAAGATTAACCGATAACAAATGAAACAATGATAACGCTCTACTGTCAAAGAAAAGTTATTTAGAATGAATGAATGGATGGACAATGAACCAGTGGGTAAGTCCTTATGTTTGCCATGGAACAATAAAGACTGAGGTCAGATCATTGGCACCCACTTCATAAACCAGCAGAATGGTTGTGCCTATAATTTCAGCTCTGGAGAGGTGGGGGCATGGGGATCATACCAGTTGGGACCTTCCTGTCTCACCTCCCCAGTTCCCAGGAGAGCATCACCACATCCAGCTTTTAAAATTATTATTTATTTATTTACTTATTTGACAGAGAGAGAATGAATGCACCAGGGCCTCAGCCACTGCAAACGACTCCAGGTGCATGTGTCCCCTGTGCATCTGGCTAGTGTGGGTCCTGGGGAGTCGAACCTGGGTCCTTTGGCTTTGCAGGCAAAGGTTTCTAGGGTCTGGGTTTGAACACAGGTTCGCATGCTTGCAAGGTAGGCAGTTTACAACCCTAGCCTTGGTTGTGTATTTTCTGTCAGAAATGAAAAAACATCAATCAAACCAGAGTAAGGTCTGTGTCACCCATTCTGCAAACCCCGAGACCAGCCCAGTACCAGGGACAGTCGAGAGTCTCGCCAAGCTAGCATCTCCCGCCTGGGCATTCTCATCTCAGGAGCGATTCCTGACTTGGACGGGTGCTCAGGTGACACTTTTATCTCTATCTCTGCTTGCAAATAAATAAATAAAATTTAAAAAAAATCTTGAGGCAGGCTGGAGAGATTGCTTAGTGGTTAAGGCTCTTGCCTGCAAAGCCTAAGGACCCATGTTCAACTCTCCAGGTCCCACATAAGGCAGACACATAAGGTGACACAAGCACGCAAGGTTGCACATGTGCACAAGGGGGCATGGGCATCTGGAGTTCAATTGCAGTGGCTGTTGGTCCTGGCGCTCCTCTCTTTCTCTCCCTTTCATTAAAAAAAAAAAGAAAGAAAGAAAGAAAGAAAAGGCAATCAGTTGGTCTTGCCTCAAAAAAAAAAAAATCAAGGCGGGACTTGGGGATCTTGTGAAATTCAGGAATTTTCCGGCCTTTGTGAGGTGTCTCTACCCTCAGCCTTCTTTACTTCCCAAAGCTTTGCAGCCGATGTCTCGACCTCCTCAAGGCCCTCCTCCCTCCAGGATGGAGTGGTTCAGTCAGGGGGAAATTGCTATGCAAGGGGCTCTGAATAGAAAGGCTGGCCGTTGGGTCTGGCAGCTCATCTCTTTCCTGGGAAGTGTCATACAGCAGGTCCTTGGGGTCACCGTGCCTCCTCATCCAGTGTTCTTCCCCAAAGAGTCATCCCCCTTTATCCTCAGAGGACATGGTCCCAGATCCCCAGTAGATGTCTGGAGCTGCGGGTAGCATCGAACCTCCATTTTTCCCTAGACATAAATATCTAACAAGAATAATAATGAGAGCTGGGTGTGGTGGCGCATGCCTTTAATCCCAGCACTCAGGAGGCAGAGGTAGGAGGATCACTGTGAGTTCAAGACCACCGTGAGACTACATAGTGAATTCCAGGTCAGCCTGGACTAGAGTGAGACCCTACCTCAAAAAATCAAAAAAAAAAAAAAAAAGAATAACTAATAATGAATAATAATAACAAGAACAATACTAAAGATTAACAAGATTAACCGATAACAAAATGAAACAATGATAACGCTCTACTGTCATAAAAGTTATTTAGAATGAATGAATGGATGGACAATGAACCAGTGGGTAAGTCCTTATGTTTGCCATGGAAGCACAAAGACTGAGGTCAGATCATTGGCACCCACTTATAAACCAGCAGAATGGCTTGTGCCTATAATTTCAGCTCTGGAGAGGTGGGGGCAGGGGGGATCGCTACCAGTTGGGACCTTCCTGTCTCCACCTCCCCAGTTCTAGGAGGCATCACCACATCCAGCTTTTTAAAAATTATTATTTATTTATTTACTTATTTGACAGAGAGAGAATGAATGCACCAGGGCCTCCAGCCACTGCAAACGACTCCAGGTGCATGTGTCCCCTTGTGCATCTGGCTAATGTGGGTCCTGGGGAGTCGAACCTGGGTCCTTTGGCTTTGCAGGCAAAGGTTTCATAGGTTCTGGGGCTTGAACACAGGTTCGCATGCTTGCAAGGTAGGCAGTTTACAACCCTTAGCCTTGGTTGTGTATTTTCTGTCAGAAATGAAAACATCAATCAAACCAGAGGTAAGGTCTGTGTCACCCATTCTGCAAACCCCGAGACCAGCCCAGTACCAGGGACAGTCGAGTCTTGCCAAGCGCAGCATCTCCCGGCTTCGTTACTTTCCTCATCTCTGTGAGCGCATTCCTGACGGACGCAGCTCAGGTGAGGAAGGATTGATTTTGTCTCCTGGCTTCTGGGGATGCAGTCCATCCTGATGGGGCAGGCATGGCGACGGAGACGGAGACTCCGTCCATGGTGGCAAGAGTGAGTGACATGGTTTGTTCCTCACATCTGCGGATAAGAAGCAGAGTGAGCTCAGGATGGCACCGCAAAAGGCTGTAACCCTCAAACCTTGCTCGTATAGCCCCATGTCTTCCATCTACACCCCATTGCTCAAAAAAGTTCCATGACCCTCCAAAACAGCATCACCAGCTGACCAAGTGTGCAAACACAGTCACCTGAGGAGGACACACTGCACTCCAACCCCATTCGCCATCAAGTTGTGCTCTTTGGTGACCCGTGGTGAACCAGTTCAAAAACCTAAGACGGGGCTGGAGAGATGGCTTAGCAGTTAAGGTGTTTGCCTGCAAAGCCAAAGGGGACAGTAGGGTGCAGCCTTGCTGTCCTGTGATGGGGTTGGTCTCTTCCTCAGTTGTCCTCAAGACAGCGTGTCCAAATTTGGAGAGAGCTGCCTCTTCTGTCATTGTCTATGCAAACTTACACAAGCCCTTTCTGGATTTGTGTGTGGAATGGGGATGCGTGTGTGTGTGTGTGTGTGTGTGTGTGTGTGGAGGCCAGAGGATAATCGCAGTTATTGTTCCTCAGGTGATGTCCACCTTTTTTTATTGTGTATGTGTTGTGTGTATGTGTGTGTGTGTGTGCATGCGTGTGGGCATGTGTATGTGTGCAGGTGTGTGTGCACATGTGGAAGTTAGAGGTCAATGTTGAGTGTTTTCCACAGTTACTCTCCACCTTCTTTTTATTTATTTATTTGAGAGAGAGAAAGAGGCACAAAGGGGGGCGGGGAGAGAATGGACAGGGCAGGGCCTCCAGCCACTGCAAACGAACTCCAGATGCGTGTGTCACCTGTGCATCTGGCTTACATGGGTCCTGAGCAATTGAGCCTGGGTCCTTTGGCTTTGCAGGCAAACACCTTACACGCTCAGCCATCTCTCCAGCCCTCCACCTTGTTTTTTTTTATTTTTATTTTTATTTTTTTGGTTTTTCGAGGTAAGGTCTCACTCTGGCCCAGGCTGACCTGGAATTAACTATGTAGTCTCAGGGTGGCCTTGAACTCACGGTGATCCTCCTACCTCTGCCTCCCGAGTGCTGGGATTAAAGGCGTGCGCCACCACGCCCGGCTTCCACCTTATTTTTTGAGACAGAATCTCTCTCTGAATCTAAAGCTCACTGAATTTGATTATTCAACACAGTGAGCCCCAGGCATCTTCCTGTCTCTAACTTACAAGCATGTGCCACCCACCACACCAGACTTTCATGTGGGTGCTAGTGATGTAAGATTTTAGGGTTCAAGAGGGGACCCCAAAGTTTATGAATCCCAATTTTGGGCCTGTTCTATTGTATTATTATTATCTGTTTTTTCAAGGTTTTTCACTTTAGCCCAGGCTGACCTGTAACGCACTATGTCTCAGGTGGCCTTGAACTCATGGTGACCCTCGTACCTCTGCCTCCCAAATGCTGGGATTAAAGGCATGAGCGACCATACCTAGCTATTATTTTATTTTTGAGAGAGAGATAAAGAGAGAGAGATTGAGAATGGGCATGCCAGGGCCTTTCAGCCGCTGTGAATGAACTCTAGATATATGCGTCCCCTTAGGCGTGTGTGTGACATTGCATGCTTGCATCAGTATGCATCTGCTACATGTGACCTGGAGGTTTGAACATGTGTTCTTAGGCTTTGCAGGCAAGTGCCTTAGCCAGTAAGCCATCTTTCCAGCCCATCTGTTCTATTTTTAACAAACAATTAATAACAATGAACTCAAGAAGGATAAATTATGAATTATTAAGCTTACGTAGGGAGAAATCACAAACTGTGAGGTGATTTAAGGGAAATTGGGATCTAGGAAGAAGGCTAGAGCAGAGGCACAAGCATGCGGAGGGGAGTCCCTCAAGTGCATTGAAGAGAAATTGAGGCTGTCAAGGAAAGACTGGAGTGGAACCACAGCATGTAGAAGCACACACACTCAGGCGGATATGTAGGGAGACTTAGAAGAAACACACGTAGCATCTGCTTTGTGCTTCCCCATGGAAGGAAGTTAAGGGAGCAAATGGTGGGAACTCACGGAAGAAGAGCAGAGGGAAAATATCAAAGCAGAGTCCAAGAAATTCAGATGAGAAACAAGTAGTGAATGAGCATTGTCCCCATGGCTACCCTGAGTTTAGAGATGTCACACAGGTGGCATCCGGGTGGTAGGTCTGGAGTGTAAGGGAAGTCTGCACCCGCACACATATATGGGCTTCCCCCGTTCCACACACAAATCCAGAAGGGACTTGTGTAAGTTGGCATAGACAATGACAGAAGAGCTAGCTCTCTCCAACTTTGGACACGCTTTCCTGAGGATGACTGACACAGAGACCGACCCCACCACATGACAGCAAGGCTGAGCCCGAATGTCCCCTGGGGTGGTGGGTGGAAAGTCAGTGAGAATTATTCCAAACTAGGAAGCAGAGTCAAGCAGAAAAGTTCCCCCAGACCAAGAAACGTATTACGTTCTTCCCTCTACCCAGCCAGGCTGGGGCGAGGCCAGACTCATGTGTATGCCTGTGGCCAGAGCGAGGAGAGCAGGGAGAGAGAGTGACAGGACGAGGGCCGCAGCCCTCATAGGATATAAAGAATGTATTGTTTCCT
This sequence comes from Orientallactaga sibirica, assembly GCA_036365145.1. NCBI lineage: Eukaryota > Metazoa > Chordata > Mammalia > Rodentia > Dipodidae > Orientallactaga > Orientallactaga sibirica. Next base: position 1,803,899 of record JAEOAD010001990.1, on the reverse strand, counting down.
CGGATTTCGGTATGTAAGGGGCAGACCCGATGATTTGAAGATTTCTAGGGAAGACCCCAGAGAGCAGCCCACCTAGGTAGCATGCTAGACTGTGGGCAGCAGGGGACGCTGCAGCCAGCTGTGTGTCCATGAGTCTTGATCAGACAGGAGTTCCATCCTGCCAAGAGCTCCATTCGTGCCAAAGAGGGCTGGAGTGTGGGGTGACATCTCCTGGTTCTCTCTGGGCCTCGATTTCTAACTGAAGCTGCCTATAGAAAGCTATATTTCTTCTATTTATCCTTCCTGGATGAGCCAAACTCAGCTCCTCATACGAGTGTGGCAAACACTTTACCAGCAAAGCCATCTTCCCAGCCTGTTCTTCATCTTTTTTTGGTTTTTTTGTTTGTTTGTTTTGAGGTAGGGTCTTGCTCTGGCCCAGGCTGACCTGGAATTCACTATGTAGTCTCAGGGTGGCCTCAAAACCCAAGCGATCCTCCTGCCTCTGTCTCCCAAGTGCTGGGATTAAAAGCGTGCGCCACCACGCCCGGCTGCCCTCTTTTTTGAGACAGTCTCTCGCTCGCTTGGGACACATCAAGTGAGCTCGACTGGCCAACGAGCCCCAGGAATCCATCTTTCTCTGCCTCCTAAACGCTGGGATTACAGGTACATAACCATGCCATCTTTTTAATTTTTTTATTTTTATTTTTTTAATTAATTTTTAAAATTTTTTAAAATTTATTTTTGGAGAGAGAGATAGACAGAGAGGGAGAGGGAGACAGAGATGGGCACGCCAGCAGTCTCTCAGCTGCTGTGAACGAAATCCAGATGCGTGCACCCCCTTGTGGTCAAGCGCAGCATTGCGCCCTTGCGTCACTTTGCATCTGGCTAAATGTGGGACCTGGAGATTGGAACCGGGTTCTTAGGCTTAGCAGGCAGGCGCCTTAACCGCTAAGCCATCTCTCCAGCCCATCTTTTTATTTTTTTCAATTATTTTATTTATTTGAAAGAGAGAGGCAGATAGAGAGAGAGAGAGAGAATGGGCATGCCAGGGCCTTCAGCCACTGCAAACAAACTCCAGACGCATGTGCCACCTTGTGCATTTGGCTTATGTGGGTCCTGGGGAATCGAACCTGGGTCCTTTGGCTTTGCAGGCAAATTCCTTAACCGCTAAGCCATCCCTGCAGCCCCTTTTTTATTTTTACATGGGTTCTGGGAATCAAACTCAAGTTCTCATGCTTTCAAGGCAAGCATTTTACTAGCAGAGCTATCTCCTTAGGCTCCTTCCGGTTTTGTTTATTTGTGGGGGAGTGGTGTGTGTAGTTGTGTGTGTACTACATGCACATATGTACACAAGTGTACATGCCCGTGTGCGCTCGTGTAGCGGTCAGAGGAGGACAGCGGGTGTCCTTTACTGCTCTCCCCTCTTAGTTCCTTGAGACACTATCTCTTGCTGAACTGGGGTCTCGTGCTGGTATTTAATTAGGCTGGCTGACCAGTGAGCCCCAGTCATGCTTCTATCTCTGCCACCCTCAGCCAGTGCTAGTGACCATGCCTAGGTTTTCATGTGGGTTCTGGGCATCAAATTCAGGCCCTTAAGCTTACGTAACAAGTGGTCTTACCCACTGGGCCATCCCTCCAGCCTCTCTTCTGTTTTTTTTTTTTTCTTTAAGCCTCTGTTTTCTCATGTCTGCAATGGCACTAATGAGTTGGCTGTCTCTGCAGGGAAGCTGTGAAGCTAGATGAGTTCCAGGCCTCGAGGGCGTCCTCCGGTACTGTCAATGCTGTAAAGACACCACCCCCCTGTGGGGCTGCACAACAAAGGCCCGTGGAGAGCTCTAGTCACATTCCAACTGGCCCCAAAGCCACATCACAGGTACAGTTGAGCTGGACCCCAGAGCGTGGCGTTACTGTCATCCGAGGCCTTGGGGGTCTGACCTTGCCCAGCTCTCGCCAGCTGTGCAGAGGCCCTGGCATGCTTCCCTGCAGATGCCATCAGGCTTTGTGGCAAATCTAGGTCAGGGCCCTGGGGTGCCTGGTTCAGGGAAAGCGCGTGCTGTGCGGGTCTCAGCAGAGGGAAGGTAGGGACGTGGGGGGAGCCGTGTGTTCTGGGATGCTGGCAGAGGGCCTACTGTCCCCTTGTAGAAAGGACTCTGGACTCTCCCTGTGGGGCAGACACCATCACCACAGGCTTCCGAGTTAACTGGTCCCTGTACACACCTTGCTGTGTAAATAGGCCAAATGGCGTGTTTATTTTTAAATTACACCTCATGGGGTACAAAACATTGCACACATCCTATTAGTGAGAGAATGGAGTAGGCAGAACAAGCAAGAGAAACAGGATGGATGCTTGGTGTGTGTGTGCAGGCATGTGCGTGCGTGTGCGAGTGTGCGTGTACGTTCATGCCATGGTGCATGTGTGGAGGTCAGAGGACAACCTCAGGGAGCCAGTGTGGGCCTTCCACCTTTTTGGTTGCTGCAGATGGCAGTCTAGCTGGTCCACAGCTTCAAAGCCCCCTCCCCCCGACTGCTTCCCATTCTTCTAGAAGATGCTTTGGGACTACAGACCTGAACCCCTGCCCTGGCCTTTACACGGCTTCTGTGGATCTGAACTCTGGTCGTCGGCTTTGCACAGCAAACTCCTTTAGCTACTGAGCCATCTCGATCGACAGCTTCTCCTGGCATTTTTTTTTTTAAAGTCTCTGGTCTCAGATTCTCCATGTTCTCTACGTCTCTATGTTCCGGCCCTCAAAGGGAATCCGAGTATCTCGGGAGATACTACCTGGAACTCTCCCGGGAGCCATCTCCACACTGCTTCCTTTCTGGTGGAAACTCACTCACACGTGTTTATTTGCTCCCCGCTCCCCGCTCATTACACCTAAAATAGAATGGGAGGAGAGGCGCAGAGGATTGGTCCCTGAGGAGTGGACTGGGTATTAGGCACTCAGCTGCCAACAGGATGGTATGAGTTGGACGCATTTCCTTCACACATAGACTTTATGAAGAGACCTAACCTTTGTCCAGGACAAAGCGACCCCGTCAGTTACAAAACTCAGCAAGAGCCTATGAGGGGTGGGAGCGCTTCCTGGCTTGCGCCTTCCTGGGCTTGTCACAGGTCTCGGCTTCTAATGGGTGGCCGGGACTCCAAGGTGCTGCTTTGGGGGAAATGAGCTCCATGTCAACAACAACCCAGCTGGCTTGGTCCCGCGAGATGAATTCCCTAAAGAGAACGTTCTGGAGTGTATGGCACAATGCAGGTCGGGCCCTAGCCAGACCACATGCTAAAAGAAACCAGGCCACACCCCTTGGGTTTTCTCACCACCATCGCATGTGATGATCCCTTGGGGCCTGGGGTCAACAATGGCTTGGCAAAGAACCATGCCTCTCAGGGTCACCGATAATAAAAACAAAAAGGAGGATATGTATGGCACAATGCAGGTTGGACCCTAGCCAGAACGCATGCTAAAAGAAACCAGGAAGTGGCTTCTGTGGACATGGCGTCCTGCACAGGCCTGGTGTGACAACAGCTACAGTCCCATGCTCGCGACCAACCTGCTGCGAGATGATCTGCCCGGAGACAGGCTGTCATTGGTCACAAGAAGGGGACCACCCCATACAATGATTGGCCAGCCAAACCCTTTAAACCCCCTACACTTCCTTGAATAAACGAGTTTGCAGCAGCTCACCCTCTACCTGCTTCCACCCAACTCCCGGAGTGTGTGTCGTGACTCTGCACCTCTCACCCCCCACTCGGCGGAGACCCTGCCGTCCCTCCTGGGCTGGCCCTAGGGGGGACCCCAACACTGGAGCACCAGCATTCATCTCTCTCTGCTTTCTGACTTTGGATGCCAGCTGCCTCATGCTTCTCCCGCTAGAACCCCACCCCCCGCCATGATGGACAGTCTCACCACAGTGAGCCAAAATAAATCTTTCCTTTCTTAAGTTTCTCTTTGTCACAAGCAATGAGAAGAGTATCCAGCAGTAAATAATGCACCACAAAATGTTTGTAACGTACATCTAGCTATAATCGTAACGGTATAGTGTCAGGACGGTAGAAAGTTCCACAAACTCAGTCCCTCGTGAGCCTCAGGGGGACAGCTCAGTCATTCCATGGTCCCTGGACAGATGGACAGACATCAACTGAAAGACAGACAGAAGACTCTCAGCACGGAGGCTATCACAGATTGCTGGGACACATCTGTCTCCATCAGGCCAACAGAGCAGGCGGCTGCTGGCAGGACTCGAGGTCTGGACCAGGCTTTCCCTGCCCAGCGTCCATCTGCAGGTTGATCTCAGCTGTCCACTTAGCCTGAGCTGGCCCTCATCCAGCTACAATCTTTTTTTTTTTTTTTTTTTTGGTTTTTCAAGGTAGGGTCTCACTCTAGTCCAGGCTGACCTGGAATTCACTCTGTAGTCTCAGGGTGGCCTCGAACTCACGGTGATCCTCCTACCTCTGCCTCCCGAGTGCTGGGATTAAAGGCGTGCGCCACCACGCCCGGCCCAGCTACAGTCTTGACCCAAGTCGTGACATCTTGGCAGAGACTATGTATTTATTACTACCAACGTGCCCTCAAACTATAGCGACAGTAGTGGGACCAATGGCGACAGTAAATGTAAAAGTTAAAGGCTGGGGTGTTTAATTCAAGCACCCCGCCAAGGGTCTGTGGCAACTGAAGATCTTCCTCTTCAACTGTGGGTGCTGCTCTAGGCGGTAGAACCTTATGAGAGGCCCTTAGGTTATTGGAGCTATGAACCTGAAAGGGGCTGCAGGACCTCACTCGTCCTCTCTCTGTCCTGCTTCCGTTTGCTCCTACATTCATTTCATCCTGAGATTCCATTTACACCAGAGGCCAACCAAGTGGAGCTAGGCAGCCTTGGACTTGAACCTCTGAAACTGTGACCTATGCAAACCTCTTCACTTTATAAGTTTAGTTGTCTTAGGTAATTCATTCTAGAAACACACAGATGACCGTACTACACAGGTGCATATCTGTGTATTGTATACACACGTATACAAATAAGTTAAAAGTCATGGGATGGAAACGATACGCCAGACTAGTCACAGTAAAGCTGCAGTGACTATTTCCATGTCTGAGTCGGTTTCAGAGTGAAAAATATAACCAGAGAAAAAGAAGATGTTGAGTAATGATAAAAGTATCAATTTATCAAGAGATTGTAGACACCCCAAGAAACGGTTTCAAAACCCTTGACATAAACACTGATATAACTGCAAAGCACCAACTGGTGGAGAGAAAAATGCCGTCAACACAAATGACTGTCACCGGAGAGCTTTCTGCAATCCAAACTTCTACTAATTGTTAAGAAACAGACCAACAGCGTAAGGGCTAAGAGGGGACATTTCATTTCATGGAAGAGGAGACAGGAGTGAAATGAAACAAACCAGGGAAGACGTTCAACCCCATTAGCAAACAGGGAACCGCTCACTAAAGCAGCTTAAATGTTATTTTATTCCCATCACATTAGCAACAATTTATTGGTGAGGCTATGAAGCAGTGAAGGCTTACTTTTGCTTGTGGAAATGTAAATAGGGACAACTAGATATGCCTTCTTTGGAATTCTTTTTTTTTTTCTTTTTCCTATTATCAGTTACCTTCTTGTTGTTGGGACAAAACACCCAGCCTGAAGCAGCTTAAGGAAGGAGAGGATTTATTTCCGCTCACAGTTTCAAGGGGAAGGGGACTTCCATCTTGATGGGGGGGGGGAGGGAAGTACGGTATGAGCAGATGGCAGAACATCACCTCTTGTCACATCGCCCGGAAGAAGCAGCCAGAATGAGCCAGCTCTGAGCACCCAGAGGGCTGGATGAACAAACCACCCCGGGGACACATCTCCTCCATCCAACAAGCCTCCACCTCCCAAAGGTTCCTCCAGCTGGGGACTAAGTCTGGACTTAATTACAGACACTGTCACCCCACACGTACGAGTTCGCTAGGGATACTGTAACAGAACCACAGACGGTGGCTTCGCCAGGAAGATCGTTGTCTCTCAGTTCTGGATGCCAACAGTCTGAAGAACATGCTTGTCAGGGCTGGTCCCTCCGAGGGCTGCTGAGGAAGAATCTATTCTAGGCGTCTCCCCTTGTTTCTGATGGCCTCAAGTGTCCCGTGGTCTACACGTAGATGGCACTCATTCCGAGTCTTCACATTATCTTCCCTGCTAAGCACATGGACCTTGAACTTCTGATCCTCCTGCCTTCACCTCCCCAGTGCCGGGATTACAGGCACCACATGCAGTTTCCGTGGTATGGGGGATGAATCCAGGGACATATGTATACTAGGCAAACACGCTACAAACTGCAGCCCCCAAATTCTCCTATCCTTTCCACGTTGTATTCGATTAGATACACTCCGACGACCCCATTTTAATTTGATCATCTGCAAAGACCCTGTCTTAATCCAGTTTGTGTTGCTGCAACAGAATCCTTGAGAGTGGGTTATTTTTATAATGTGTGTGTGAGTGTGGTATGTGTGCACATGTGTGCATGTGAGGGTGGAGGGGGGCAGAAGACAGCCTCCGGTTTGGTCTTCAGCAAGGCCGTTCACTTCTTTTGAGGCAGGTTTTTCTCACTGAACCTGGAGCAATTTTAGCCTGACCCCAGGGACTCTTCTGTCTCCGTCTTCCTCGTGCCAGGATTACAGGTGTGTGCCACTGTGCCTGGCGTTAGTCCATGGGGGTCCAGCTCAGGTCCTCGTGCTTGTACAGCAAACTGTTTACGGACTAAGCTAGCCCCCCAGTTGTTTTCCCTTTTCAACATCTGAGTCTTGAGCCCAGACGGGGCTCCTTCGTGACCTCCGCTGCCCCTTTAAGCACAGAGAGCAGGGGTCAACAGGACATGATCACTGGTGCATGAGGATGAGTGACAGGAAGTGTCATTGCACTCCCAAGCTGTGAGCTTCTGCCACTCGCTTCTGCTTGAACAGGGCTTTAAGGGGTGCTTAGGAATGTTTGTTCTGATGACGGCACAGAACAGGAAAGCTTTGCGGAGCAAAGTGAAAGAACTGGACAAATTTGCCTTGTGCTTCTCGGAGAAAACAATGGGAAACCAGCAGTCAAGGCCAAAATCATACCATGGAGCATGTGCAGGCCTGGCCTTGCCAAGGTTGTCCGTAGGCGTCGAGATCTCCAGTGACAACCAAATCATCGCTGTGTGAGCGAGCGAGCTAGCGAGCTCTCAACCTCCGCCCTTGCTGAGTCCACTGGCTACTCCACCCCAGGAGCCACGGCAGCTACATTCCAGGTCTCACCTTGGTTGATCACACGGAGACAGGGATCATTAAGGAAGTCTCAGTGGTAAAGTGCTTGTCATGCGAGCAGGAGGGCTTGAGTTGGGATCCCCAGCACCCACGTACAAGCTGCGCGTGTTGGTGTGGGTCTGCAATGCCAGTGCTGGGAAGGCAGGGACAGGAGGATCCCTAGGACTGGCTGGCCACCTCGTCTAGTTCAGTCTGTAAGCTGTAGCTTCAGTGAGATGCCCTGTCTCAGAAATACAGTGGAGGGCGACTAAGGAAAACAGGCCACGTTGAGCTCTGGCCTCTGCGTGTATGCAAATTTGTATGTATGCAAATGCATTTACACACACACCCACACACAAACATAGAAACACCTGCACATATGTAACACACACACACACACACACACACACACACACACACACAGTCTCTATGACTCCAGTGTGGTGGCTCATATCTATAATCCCAGCTCTCTGGAGGTGTCTGCAGGTTCAAGGTCAGCCTGTGTTATATAGTAAGTTCAAGGCCAGCCTGGACTACATAGCAAGGCCTTGTCACCAAGAAAAGAAGTCACTAAAATCCTTATGGAAAATCGGCTCCCATCCCCACCCCCACCAGCTTATTCCCTTCCTCACCTTATACTCAGATAACTGTTTTCTGAGAAAACACTTTGCATTGACGCTTGCTCTCTTTCTCCTCTCTTTCCCTCCCTCCGGTGTTAAGGAGAATTCCTATTCCCGGGTACACCCCATACAAGTAGGGTGCATAAATACATACTGATTAAGTTGACTTGTTTGTGATATGGTCCCTACCAGTGAGAGCCTGACTTGCTGCAACCATGTGACTCTGAACTTGACTTTGCGTGACCTTGGCTCGGGTTCTTTGTATTTACTCTCACATCTCAGGAGGCTCGAGTGGCAAAGGGCAGGGGAGATGACCTTTGTTTGGTTGGTTTTGGCATATATCATCATCATCATCATCATTTTGAGGCAAATCTGGAACTCACTCTGTAGGCCAGGCAGGCCTCAAACTCATGGAGATCCTCTTAGCTCAGCTCCAAAAAATGCTGGGATTGGGGGGAGGGGGGTGAGCTGCCATGCTGGGCTTTTTTATTTTTTTTGGTTTTTCGAGGTAGGGTTTCACTCTGGTCCAGGCTGACCTGGAATTCACTATGTAGTCTCAGGGTGGCCTCGAACTCACAGCGGTCCTCCTACCTCTGCCTCCCAAGTGCTGGGATTAAAGGCGTGCGCCACCACGCCCGGCTTTTTTTTTGTTTTTTAGGTTTTTTTTGTTTTTTTTTTTTGAGGCAAAAACAACAGACCTGCCTGTTTTTTTAAAGAGAGAGAGAGAGAATTCGCGTGTCAGACCCTCCAGACACTGCCATCAATCTCCAGACATGTGCACTCCCCTGTGTGCATGTGCGACCTTGTGCTCCTGCATCACTGTGAGTCTGGCTTACGTGGGACCTGGAGAGTTGAACCTGGGTCCTTAGGCTTCACAGGTAAGTGCCTTAACTGCTAAACCATCTCTCCAGGACGAGCTGGTTTTTGAACCCCACTTGGTGTGTGGGTGCATGCACATGTGTCGTGGCATGTGTGGGATCAGAGGATAACTGTGGGTGCTGGTCCCGCTCCCCATCTTCGTGGAGTTCACCACTGTGTTTGCCATGCCATCAGCTGGGTATTCCCCTGTTCCTTTTTTTTTTGTTTTGTTTTGTTTTGTTTTGTTGAGGTAAGGTCTCAATCTAGCTCAGGCTGACCTGGAATTCACTCTGTAGTCTCAGGGTGACCTTGAGGTGATCCTCCTACCTCTGCCTCCCAAGTGCTGGGATTAACCATCACACCATCAGCCCCTTTAATTTTTTTTTTTTTTATTAAATATATTTTATTTATTTAGAAGAAAGAGAGAGAGAGAGAATTGGCATGCCAGGGCCTCCTGCCACTGAAACAAACTCCAGACACATGAGCCACTTTGTGCATCTGGCTAATTTATGTGGATGCTGGGGAATTAAACCCAGGCCATCAGGCTTTGCCAGCCACTGCCTTTAACTGCTGAGCCATCTCTCCAGCCTTACCCCCCTGTTTCTGCCTCCCTTCTTATCATAGGTGTGCCAGGATTACAGATGCCCACTACAGTGTCCAGCTTTTATAGGTTCTGGGAATTTGAACCCCAGTACTCACACTTTAGGTGACAGGCACTTTATCCCCTGAGCCATCTCCCCAGCTCTCAGATTTTGCTTTTTCATTTTAAAAACTATTTTTTTCTGAGACAGAATCTCTATAGAGCCCAGGCGGGCCTCTTACTTCTGGTGATCCTCAGTGCTGTGATTATAGGTGTGTGTCAGCATGACTGTCTGAAGAAATATAATTTTAACCCAAATATTCATTTATATCCAGCTCTGAGCTCTCTCACACTCCAATCGCCCACTTGACATTTCCACTAAATGTGTTTTCAATTTATGTCCAAACAGCACCCTTGAGGCACCTCCCCTGGCCCTCGTGTCCCTCACCTCAGAGTCATCCACCTGCCTGCTTCAAAACCAGCTCCCCTTAAAAATCAAGATATAACTTGCAGGCTGTAAAATTCACCCCTAATTTTAATGTGTGTGTGTGTGTGTGTGTGTGTGTAATCGTGCCTTTGTGTGCAAGTAGGACATCCTTGAGTGTTATCCCCAGGAACACTGGCCTCCTGTTCTGAGACAGGGGCTCTCACTGGCTTGGCTGTCTCCTCAGGGAGCCCCAGGGGTCTGCTTGTGTCTGCCTCTGCAGCCCTGAGATTACCAGTGTGCATTACCATGCCTGTACTTAAAAACAAAACACACACACAAAAACATGAGTTAGTTCTGGGGATCAAAGTCAGCTCTTCATGATTGCAAGGCTAGCACTTTATAAAGACTGAGAGCTGTCTCCCCACACCCCAAGTGGGGTTTTTAATGAGGCTTGGCATTAATCTGCACTTAATTCAGAGAACATTGCCATTGTAACGAGTCATCTGGCTCCATGCTTGGGAGCTGACAGCTGCTAACCCTCACCCTGTTTCCTTCCCCTCTGTTCACATCTAGGCAAGCTGCAAAGAAACCTGGGAGCACTCTTGGTGCGGTGGGAAGTTCAAAAGATGCATAGAAACCTTCACCCCAACCGCACCTAATGACCGCAAAAACCCCAATCCGGCCTTTCTCCTCTGTTCTCAGAAGCTCTTTGTAGACTAGTGAGGGACATAGTTACAGGTTTCAGCAACTTAGATCAGAAGTACAGACAATAGGAGCCAGGCTTGGAGGCACACTGTAATCCCAGTGTGGGGAGGAGGAGACAGGCAGATCCCGGGCGCTTGATGGAGCTAGTCCAGCTGAACTGGTGGGCTCTAGGTTCACTGAGAGACTTTGTATCAAGGAATAAGAGGAAGCCGGATGTGGTGGTGCATGCCTTTAATCCCGGCACTCGGGAGGCAGAGGCAGGAGGATCGCCATGAGTCCGAGGCCAGCCTGAGAGTACACCACCGACAGTCTGAGCGTCAGGGCTATAGGGAGGTCAGTCGTGGTGCTTCTGTGGGAAAATCAAGGGAACTCAGCCTCAGGGAGCTCTCTAGCTTCGATGATACTGATTTTAGGGTCCCTATAGCAGCTCCCCAAAGCTATGCAGCAAGCAACCATTAAAGAAGAAAAATGGGAAAGAAAAAAGGAAGGAAGAAAAAGGAGGAGGGAGGGAAAGAAGAAGAAAAGAGAGAGTGAAAAGGAAGGAAAGAAGGGGGGAAGGAGCAAAGGAAGGAGGACATGGGAGCAAAGAAAATGAAATAGAGGTCCACAATTTGACCCAATCAGAGACCCAAAATTGACTAAAAGAACTTGTACCCAAGCAGGTAAAAAATGCTGACTTTTGTACCTCTAGGACGCAAGTTCTGAACTAAATTTAATATCTACTGGCATGTATCCATTGACAAACCTTTATGGCTTTAATCAGTAGTGGGAATCAAATCCCATTTATAGCCAGGGCTCTTACTAAATGCAAATGAGACATGCCATAAATCTCTGGCTAGTTAGTAAATGTGACACCAGAGGACACAGGCGTGCCTCGTTCTAGCCACCACAATGAGTGACTCGTCTGATTCCCCCATCGTCCGAGGGCCCACTGCCCTGAAATATGATTCAGTAGGCCTGGGCACACAGACCCGGTGATTAATATGTTAAAATTAAATTAAATCTTTGCCACTTACAAATGGGCCTGGGAACAAATGGGACCCCATGGATCTTCCCTCAGTTAAAACAGTTCATACAGCCCGAGCAAATTAAAGCAGGGACTCCAAAGGTTGAAATTCATTATCCAAGACCTAGGGAGTGACAGGGTGATCAGCCCCGCCGCTTCTCAATTAACAACCCAGCCTGGCCCGTTCTTAAGCTTGGAAAACACAGCGACATCTCGCGGGACTGCAACCTTGTGACGCCGCCCTTCTACCTGTTGAGGCTCCCGCAGCCTACCTCAGTGTGGAAATTTGAAACGATTCACTTCATCCAGTCAGTGGCAGGTGAGTTTTCTGCAGGTAACAGATTTGGCAAATGCATTTCATTCAGTGCATACGGTGAGAGCTTATCATCTGGGCTTCATGTGGAAGGACGCCTTTACCAGCTGGCCCTTTTCCTGTCTCTGGGACGAAATTCCTAACAATGTGGCTTAGGGCCTGAGGATAGAGAGTGTATCCACGTGATGGTAGGAATGGCTCAAGGCTGGGGCCAGCTTCCCAGCCCATTTCTCATCTTCTTTCATTCTCCTCCTCTTCTTTTTTTTCAAAAAAATATTTTTTATTTATTTATTTATTTATTTATTTATTTATTTGAGAGGAGAGAGAGAGAAAGAGGCACATAGAGATAGAGATAACGGGCACACCAGGGCCTCTAGCCATTGCAAATGAACTCCAGAAGCATGTGCCACCTTGTGCATTTGGCTTATAGAGGCACTGGGGAATGGAACCTGGGTCGTTATATTTCACAGGCATATGCTTTAACCAGTAAACCATCTCACCAGCCCTCCTTTTCTTTTCCTCCCAAACCTGATTCCACTCAAAGCTGATTCGCTTTCTTCAGGAAAGTTCCTGCTTAGATATTTCCCCATTTACTCCATCAATAGCATTTTTCTTTTTCCTTCTTTTGCTTCTTATCTATAAATGGATTCTCACCGGACTCTGCTCTCCATTTCAAAGAACTTGCCCAGCCAGGTGCGGTGGTGCACCCCTTTAATTCCAGCACTCAGGAGGCAGAGGGAGGAGGATTGCTACCGGTTGGGGGCCAGCCTGGGACTAGTGAGTGAGTTCCAGGTCAGCCTGGGCTAGAGTGAGACTCTACCTCGAAAAAAATAAAATAAATTAAAACAAAAAATTAAAAGAGTCCAGGGCTGGAGGGATGGCTTAGTGGTTAAGGTGCTTGATTGCAAAGCCAAAGGACCCAGGTAAGCCAGATGCACAAGGTGGCACATGTATCTGGAGTGTGTTTACAGTGGCTAGAGGCCCTGGTGCACCCATTCTCTCTCTCTCTTTCTCTCTTTCTCCCCTCTCTTTATCTGCCTTTTTCTCTCTCAAATAAATAAATTAAAAAAGAGAGCCCGTTTATATCTGAAAGAACTTGCCAATCTTACTCACTATTCTCTAGGGCTGTTGTGGTTTGAGCAAGAAATGTCCTGAGAAAGCTCATATGCTGATGGCTTGGTGACCAGCTGGTGGCACACTGAGAAATGATTGGATTATGAGGGCTCAAGTCTTATCGACAGATTAATTCATTCATTGACAAACTTATAGTTGAATAGGCTATGAGGAGGGAGACCTCATTAGAGGAAATAGGTCACTGGAGATATACTTTTAAAAATATTTATTTATTTATTTGCAATCAGACGGGAGAAGGGGCGGGAGAAAATGGGTATGCCAGGCCTCTAGCCACTGCAAACCAACTCCAGATGCATGCAACCCTCTGTGCATCTGTCTGATGGGTTTTGTAGGCAAGTGCCTTGACTGCTGATCCATCTCTCCAGCCCAAGGTATATTTTTATACTTTTTAAGGTACTATTTGTGTCCCCAGACTCTGTCTCTCTCTCTCTCTGCCTCCCGGTCACCATGAGGTGACCAGCCTCTTCTGCCACATGTTCCTGCCACCATAATATGTGGTTTCTTCTGAGGCCCATAGCAATGGAGCCAACCACAGTGCCTGAGCCCTCTGAAACCATGAGCCAAAGCAATATTTCCTCTCTTAAGTCCCTGTTCAAAATATTTTTATTTATTTGCAAGCAGAGGGATAGAAGAGAAACAGAGAGAATGGATGCACCAGGGCCTCTAGCCACTGCAAACCAACTGCAGGTGCATGAAACACTTTGTGCATCTGGCTTTATGTGGGTCCTGGGGTATCGAACCCAGGTTGTTAGGCTTTGCAGGCAAGCACCTTACTGCTGAGCCAACTCTCCAGCCGAAGTTCTTTTTCTTTAAAGTTATTTATTTATTTTTTTTTCCAGGCTGGAGAGATGGCTTAGCGGCTAAGGCACCTGCCTGCTAAGCCTAAGAACTCTGGTTCCAATGTCCAGCGGTTCCAATCTCCAGGTCCCACGTTTAGCCAGATGCAAAGTGACTCAAGGGTGCAATGCCACACTTGACCACAAGGGGGTGCACACATCTGGATTTCGTTCACAGCAGCTGAGAGACTGCTGGTGCGCCCATCTCTGTCTGTCTCTCCCTCTCTGTCTATCTCTCTCTGTCTCTCTCTCTAAAAGTAAAATAAAAAATAATAAAGTTATTTTTTTTTCTCAAGGTAGGGTCTCTCTCTAGCCCAGACTAACCTGGAATTCACTCTGTAGTCCCAGGCTGGCCCCAAACTGATAGCATTCCTCCTACCTCTGCCTCCTGAGTGCTGTGATTAGAAGTGTGCACCACCACACATAGCTACAGTTATTATTGTATTGTGTGCATGTATGTGTGGTGTGTATTGGCATCGATGTGGGTGCATGTGTGAGGGTGTGCATGCGGAGGCCGGAGGCTGAACTTAGGTGCCTTCCTCAATCCACTTTCTCACTTGAGCCCAGAGCTCACCAGTTCAGTGAGTGGAGCCAGCCATCTTGCTCGGGGGATTTCGTCTCCTTCTCCTTAGGGCTGGGATGATAGGCTCGCATTTACATGGGTGCTGGGGATTCCAACTCAGGTCCTCATGCTTCGCAAGTGCTTTATCCACTGAGCCGTCTCCCCAACCCCTCTTTTCAAGTTCCATATCTCGGGTATTTTGTCACAGCATCAGCAATGTAAGTAATACTAATGCCTAGATTAGCGATCGACATGTGTTTGTCCCCCAAGTTCTTACTGGTGGGGTGAATGGCAGTAACTGAGCCCCAGAGGGTGAAGTGGTTTCTCTCCAAGGTCTTCCACCCAGTGAGAGCTGTCCCTGTGCCCTGGAGTCAGTGAAAGGCAGCAGCCTGCCTCCTCAGTAGCCGGGGCCTGCCTCCTCAGTAGCCGGGACCTGCCTCCTCAGTAGCCGGGGCCTGCCTCCTCAGTAGCCGGGACCTGCCTCCTCAGTAGCCGAGGCCTGCCACAGGGCTACTTTTGTTTTAACTGCATTTTATCACTTTCTAATTCATTAATCATTGATCCTTTGGCTACAGTTTCCATGGTGACCCAGAACAGTCCCTTTTCCAGGATGCATTCTATGTTTTAATCTTATTGGAGAACCAAGTTCATGATCATGGTGTTGTCCACCCTCAAACACAGGTAAGTGTCTTGAGTAGGGAAACTGAGGCCATGGGTCATCTTAAGGTGGGCAGCTTGAGGCATAAGGAGCTCACTGGATTGTATGAATTTTCGAATATCTACGTGGCTGAGGTATGTGGGCATGTACACGTGTGTACAAATGTGTGTGTGTCCACATGTGCGTGTCCACATGCATATGGAGGCCAGAGTTAAATGTCAGGTGTCTTCAAGTGCTCTCAATCTTATTTTTCAACTTTGTAAAAAAATTATTTGAGAGAGAGGCAGATATATATGTATTTAGAGAGAGAGAGGGAGAGACTGGGTGTGTCAGGGCCTCTAGGCACTGCAAATGAACTCCAGGTGCATATGCCACCCTATGCATCTAGCTTTATGTGGGTCCTGGGGAACAAAACCTGGGTCCTCAGGCTTTGCAGGCAAGCACTTTAACTGCTGAGGCATCTCTCAAGCCCCACCCTTTTCTAACTTTTTTAAAATTTTTTATTTTATTTATTTATTTATTTGAGAGTGACAGAGAGAGAAAGGCAGATAGATAGATGTTAGATAGATAGATAGATAGATAGATAGATAGATAGATAGAGAGAAATGGGCACGCCAGAGCCTCCAGCCACTGCAAACGAACTCCAGACACATGCGCCACCTTGTGCATCTAGCTTACATGGGTCCTGGGGAATCGAACCAAGGTCCTTTGGCTTTGCAGGCAAGCACCTTAACCGCTAAGCCATCTCTCCAGCCCCTATTTTGATCTTTTATTTTCTTGCCCTCCTCTACCATACGTGACAGAATGCTGATGGGCCCAATATCGTGCAGGTAATGACAGATGCTGTGACACCGTGAACACAGCAGCCACTTCCTATCTGGAAGACAGTGTTCCACAGCTTGCCTCCCCGTCCCCTGGCTCTTGTATCCTTTCTGCATTTTCTTCCCCAATGTTTGCTGTGCCTTGGAGAAGGACATAGGGCTGTCTCACTTAGCTCTGAGCACTCAACAGTCACTTCTTCACGGCACTTTGATGCGTTTGGCTGTGCTTAGTATCACCACCATCTTCAAAAAGAAGCTTCTCTTTTTAAAGTCATCTTCAAGCCTAAGAACACTGGTTCTTTTTAAAGTCCACCTTATTCTTGAGACAGGGTCTCTCATTCAACCTGAGAGCTGGGCGCCCATCTCTATCTCTATCTGTCTTCCTCTCCCTCTCTGTCTATCTCTCTCTGTCTCTCTCTCCAAAAATAAATAAAAAAAATAAAGTCCACCTTATTCTTTGAGACAGGGTCTCTCATTCAACCTAGAGCCCGAGGGATTCCGTTTCCACCTTCCCGGTACTGGGTGCAAACCACCACAGGATCTGGTGACCCAAAGTCAGGTCCCCACACTTGAGGAGCAAGTCCTTTACCCACTAAGCCATCTCCCAGCCCAGGCCTGCATGGATATTCTTGTCTCTCCTTTTATGCCAGGAAGGTCAACATCCCACCGGAGGACCCACTAAGATAAGGGCCGGTGGGGCCTCCTGTCTTTAGGTGGACCGACAGGGAGTATTTTGACCCCGTGCTCTGAGCTCCAGAGCTCCCTCAGTTGCAGAGAGGAAGTTATGCCTGGATCGAGGTTCCAAACGTCTGCTTCTGAGGGAGGTAGTGCCATGGATGGAGGCAGGTCAGCTGGGCACCTGGCATGTGGACGAAATGAGGAATACCTGAAGCAACTCCACACGTGAAGCTGCCCAGCTGGTATTTTCACCACGAAACGAAGTTGAAATAAAATGCTCTGTATGTTCCTCAGCAAGGTGGCCTCCAAAGGCCTCTGAGCAGGGCATTTGGCCTAATTTCATGTCCTACCCAACATTAATATGTTCAGTGGGCTGGAGGGATGGCTTAGTGGCTAAGGTGCTTGCCTGCAAAGCCAAAGGACCCAGGTTAGATTCCCCAAGACCCACATTAGTCAGATGCACAAGGTGGTGCATGCATCTGGACTTTGTTTGCAGTGGCTGGATGCGCTGGCAAACCCATTAATTCTATCATATAAAAAAATAAATAAGGGCTGGAGGGATGGCTTAGCGGTTAAGCGCTTGCCTGTGAAGCCTAAGGACCCCGGTTTGAGGCTTGATTCCCCAGGACCCACATAAGCCAGATGCACAAGAGGGTACACGCATCTGGAGTTCGTTTGCAGTGGCTGGAGGCCCTGGCGCACCCATTCACTCTCTATCTATCTGCCTCTTTCTCTCTCGGTCTGTTGCTATCCAATAAATAAATAAAAATAAACAAAAAAAATTAAAATAAATAAATAAAGGGCTGGAGAGATTGCTTAGTGGTTAAGTGCTTGCCTGTGAAGCCCAAGGATCCCGGTTTAAGGCTCAATTCCCCAGGACCCATGTAAAGCAGATGCACAAGGTGGGCGCATGCATCCGGAGTTCATTTGCAGTAGCTAGGGGCCTAGTGTGCCCATTCTCTCTCTCTCTCTCTCTCTCTCTGTTGCTAATTAAATAAACAAACATAAACAAATGATGTTCAGTCTGCCACCATAATCCACAGCATTGAAAATGGTCTCCAGAGAACTCAGTTGACCCACTAGTTTTGATATAACAGGGGTGTTCAACCTGTTGACACAGTGACATGATGTTATCCACAAATTGTTGGGCCGCATTCACGGCTATCCTGGGATGCACGCAGCATGCAGGTCACAGGTTGAACACACCTGTTAGAGGTTTCAGTCCCCATCAGCATAACAATAGCAGGTGATCCCAAGATTAGATTATTATAATTAAAAGTGAGGAGTTTGAGGAGATGCTGACCAGGCAAGTATGAAAAGCTGAGTTTGGAGCCCCAGCAGCCATGTAATATGCCAGGTGTGGTGGTGCACACATGCCAGCAATGCCAGCACTGGGGAGGCAGAGGCAGGGAATCCCTGACGCTCACTGGTTAGTCTATGTTGGTGGGCTCTGGATTCAGCCAAAGACCCTGTCTCAAGAATAAGGTGGATAGTGACTGAGGAGGACCCCCAATGTTGACCTCTGGCCCCGACATGCATATGGACATATGTGTGTGCACACATAAGAACATGCATTCACACACACACTACATGCCTACCACATGCACAGACACATGAAAAAAGTGGCATTGTTCTTTGGGAAGAGAAGAAACTGAGTTCTATACTCTGCAGCCGCGCAAACGATGCCGACCATTGTCAGCGCTCTCCACTGCCTGGCGGAGCTGACCAGCAAGACCCTCTTGCCGAAGTCACTATTGTCAGCGCTCTCCACTGCCTGGCGGAGCTGACCAGCAACACCCTCTTGCCGAAGTCACTACAGCCTCTGGTTGCAGGACAGGGAAATCAGGCTGGAACTGAACTCCCTGCTGGGCTGCTGGGGGACAAAAGCCAGCAGTCCCACCCTGCATAGAATACAGACCTATCAGGCAAGATGTGTCCACTGGGGCAAGACTGGCGTGACTGCCAGGGAGTACCCAACGTTTTCTTTTTGGTTTTTCAAGGTAGGGTCTCACTTTAGCTTAGGCTGACTCTGTAGTCTCAGGGTGGCCTCGAACTCATGGTGATCCTCCTACCTCTGCCTCCCGAGTGCTGGGATTAAAGGCGTGCGCCATCAGGCCTGGCTATTTTTTTGAAGTAGGGTTTCCATCTGGTCCAGGCTGTCCTGGAATTCACTATGAAGTCTCAGGGTGGCCTCGAACTCATGGTGATCCTCCTACCTCTGCCTCTGGAGTGCTGGGATCAAAGGCAGGCGCCACCACGCCTGGCCTCAACTGCTGATTGGATATGAGGTCTGCTCTGTAAAAGGGAACTCGTGCCTAGTACTGAAAACCAGGTCAGATGACCACGGCTAGGGAGGCTGGAAGCCCTCTTGCACCTTTACTTACACTCGGGTGCTGCTGCTCTTGGCCTTGCCAGAAAAGCTTTTCTTTTTTTTTTTTCCCCCTCTCTCCTGAAGTAGGAAGTGGTTAATGGAGACTCATAACTGGGCAAAGTGTCAAAAATCAGTGACTGTGGAGTCCTCAGCCTTAAATGGGACCTGGCATCTCCAGGCTCTGGGAACACCACGGAAGAGGGGATGTCGGGGAGGACAGGACATGGCCATTGTACCTGCTCGAGGCCGGCAGGGCTGTCATGGATAGGGCAAGGGCTCAAAGCCACTCCCCTGCAGAGCTACAGGTTGCTGGCAGAGGAGTCATTCTCTTCCGTGGGGTAGCCATTACTAACAGGAAGGGGTTTGGTGGAATGCGGGCTGCAGAGATGGCTTAGCCGTCAGGGAGCTTCCTGTGAAGCCTAGGGCCTCTTGTTCGATTCCCCAGTGCCCATACAAAGCCAGATGCACGGAGCGGTGCATGTGCCTGAAGTTCGTTTGCAGTGGCTAAAGGCACCAGTGTGTCCATTCTTGCTCAAATAAATAAAATTTTAAGCCCGGCGTGGTGGCTCACGCCTTTAATCCCAGCACTTGGGAGGCAGAGGTGGGAGGATCACCGTGAGTTCGAGGCCACCCTGAGACTACATAGTGAATTCCAGGTCAGCCTGGACCAGAGTGAGACCCTACCTCGCAAAACCAAAAAAATAAAATAATAATAATAAATAAAATAAAATTTTAAAATGTGGGATGTACATATTCAAAATGCAGTATGTATGTGTGTTCATGTGTGCTTGTGTGCACATGCATGTGGGTATGAAACTCAAAGGAAATTTTTAAAAAAGTGATCCTGGTAAATACTGTCCCCAGACCTGTTAGGGCCAGGTTGGACACACAGAGGGGGCTCTGGGAGGACATAGTGACATATGGTCCCACAGAGCCAGGGACCAAAAGGCAGGCTAGCAGGAACAGACAAGAAAGGGGTGGCCTCAGAGCCAAAGGCTGGCTGTGACCCTGACTCTGCCCTTCCCTAGAATTCAAAATCCCCTTCGCTGGTGAATTTGCCTGTGATCTGAGATTGCAGGAAGAGCACCTGCACAGCTGAGCAGGGAGCACGGCTGGGGCTGGTCTTGCTAAGCTGTCCCTAGGACAGGCAGGCAGACTGGGGGGACAGTGCCTGTGGGGCATCCATAGCCTGGTAGTGAGGGATCACGCCCTCCAAGTACCCTCAGCCTTGCCAGGGTCTTTCCGACAGAGGTGCCAGTCTGTCCACTGGGATCGGATTGGGCACAGCAGCTGGTTCTTCAGGGAGGCACTGAGCTCAGCCCTCGGCCCCACTGCTTGTGCTTGTGTGTGTAAACAAAGCCCAAAGCGTCTTCCAGTGCACTTTAATCAAAACTCCGTCATCACAAGAGCTCTTGTGGCATACAAGGTCAGTTTGGGCATGTCAACTCAGTCCTACAAATGGAACGTCCATGGATTTGCACTTCAAACAGGTATGAAAATAAAATATATAATATAGTTTTATAAATTTCCCCACTTAAGTCGCTTTCTCTTTAAAATAAATTACAGTGTATGAAGCAGCTGGGAGTCAAAAAGCAAGTTATTAGCCAAATGACATCCATTTTCTCGAAGGTTCTGGGGGAAATACTCAGCGGGGACAGTCAGATGCTCACAGGAACCCACATACATTAGGAATGGCCTCACTCCTCACAGCGGGCTGCACATCACAAACGGGAGGATTCTAACAGCTGTGTGTGTGTGTGGAGGGAAAACAAACCCCCACACCACACTGAACGTCGTAGAAGCTGCAGCTGAACTCTTGGCACCAGATGAGAAGAACAGCCTTTCAAAGCCAACCGAGCGATGACTCTGTCGAAGCATGGGTCTGAGGAAGAGGTGGCAGAGGGGAGGGCAGTGGCTGCCGGGCCCTTCTCCACTTGGGGTCCCCAGTTTTGGGGAAGCTGGGGGCTTGTCTGGGCAGCTGGCCCTCCTCAGACAGACCACAATGTACAGGACACGAAGGGAACCCCTCCTGCAGATGGGGGCTTGCTCAGACTGCAGGGATGTACTCAATACACAAGGGACACAGCCACCCCAGGGAGATGGCTGCACAGCCATTCGAGGGGGCAAACAGCGGGTGCACACGGGACACCACAGATCCAGAGGACGGGCAGGACGGGCTGTGTTAGCATTTACAGGGTCTGGACAGGGGCTCATGGACTAGAATCCACCCCTGGCAGGACATGGCTCAGACTTCTTTCCTGGGGACTCTGGCAGTACCCCAGAAAACAGAATCTTGGGAAGGAACAGATGAGCCCATGACAAAAAAGGCCGCCATGTAGCCTCAGTCTTAAAGGTTTCCAGGGAATGGCCCTTGGGCCCCTCTGTTTAACTGGGGTATTGAGTGGCCTTGAACCCCCCAGCAGGGAAAGCCTGAGCCTGGCGGCCTGGACAGGGAGAAGGTGGCTACAAGTCCAGGAGACGCTCTTCACAAGTCTCCACGGGCCACTTGGAGGCTCCTCCATACACGTCCACATTGTTGTCCACCCAAGGGATGATGTTGCCAGGCATGTTTGTGGAACAGTTGGCGATGTTGATAATTTCTTGTGCCCGGAGGACCCGGTCCCATATGTTGAACTGGCTCAGCTCTCCAACAAATGCCTGCGTGGCGTCAAACCTGCCCCCTACGGTGTCCTGGAAGACGGAAACAAGATCCACACTGGAGCAGGTTCACGAGCAAACTAGCCTGCCAATTCTCCGGGGAGGCTGCAGGGAGGGGGTGGCGACCATGGATTCTGAAGCCCAAGCATATGCCAGACCTGGGAGGTGGCTTTACTACAGCATTCACGTCACACAGGGAAACTCAGGCAGAAGGGAGACACGCTCGCCTAAAGCTGGGCCTCCAGCGGGCTCTCCCCACTCCTAGTCTCTTTCCTGGGGAAGGAGTGGGCTAAGGATCGGCCTCCGAGACTCCCACAGTGTCTGGTGACTACTTTCCCTCCGCAAATGCCGTCGGCTCTTTCCTGCCCAGTCTCTGGTTCATGATGGTACATTTCTGGTGGGAAGCCTAGCTCTCCTCCCCGCCCCCCACTCCCAAGGTTGAGCACCCCAGGCACTTCCTAGGTGCCCTTTGCTCCTGAGCGATTCCATGGACTCTGCAGGGAAGGCCAAGTGTGGTGATCTGCAGGAACGTGGAAAGATGCCGTCCCAGCCTCCACCCCACCCCACCCCAGGAAGGGTGCTAGCCTCTGAAGTACAAGATGAGCTTATGACCACAGGGACACTTCCACCGTCAGCTGCTACTCATGGGGCTGTCTGGCTGGCCCCAACTGTCAGGTCTGGGGGCCAGGGGAAAGGGTCTTGGGCCAGCCCCCCTTCACAGCTGCCCTGGGAGGGCACCTACCTGCTCCTGCCCTAGGATGATCACACCCCTGGCTTGATGGGGTGCCATGGGGCCAGGTTCTCCCCAGTACCAAGCTTCTCCCCATCCTGGAACGCTTCCCACATGCCATCCCGTGTTGTCCAGGTAATGCAGATGTGGTGCCACTTGCCATCACTGACAAACAGAGGCAGCTGGGCGACCTGTTGGCATCAACAGGCAGGTGAGCACTTGCCAGTCTCAATCCCAGGATGGCAGAAGACGGCTACCTGTGAGTCCCAGGGCCACCCTTCTCTCATTGCCCAGGGTTCCTGCTGGGCTCCCCTTCTTGGCCCTGTGACACACTCAACTCTCCACTCATGGCGTATGACACACTCAGAAAAACAGGAGCAGCCTCAAACGTGAGCCCAATATGAACCGAACACCCTTGGTTCCCAGCTCGGCTGTGTGGACTGACCCTTCCACGTTGATCTGGGCTCTCTGCGGAACCTGCAAGGTGGCCCTCAGGAATGTGTGTGCGCATGTCCTGCCTGCAAGCACGTGTGTCAGTGTGGGTATGGGGGATGTGCACATACAGACTCCGCCCAGAACTACAGCCAGGCCCTGGGAGCCATGATCACTACATAGGTAAGGCTGCAAGGGCCCATTGTTACATTGGTCTCCTAGCAACCTGAGGCCTCCCTCCCAGGAATTAGATGTTTACAAGAGGTCTAAATGAAGAGGAAACACAAGTCTGGGTCCTACAATGTTCTTTAGAACAGTTAATCCTTGGCTTAGGAAAGCCGGCCATGCTAGGAGGACTTGATCAAATTCCACCCAGGGCCATTCTGTGAAGACCAGGGAGGCAGGCTGTCTCCACCACTGTCCACCCCAACACAGACAGGTTTGGGAAGTCCCAGAGCAGAAACAGCCTTCAAAGCTCAAATCTAGCCAGGAGGACCAAGGACGCTCTCTTGCGGAGTCTGGCTTTACAAGGGAAGTTTGGACATGGTTTGCTAAGTAATCCAAGCTGGTTTCAAATTTACAATCCTCTTGCGTCAGATGCCCAGACGCTATGGGAGTGCCATCACACCTAGCTAGATGGAAAGTTTTTGATGCAGGGCTGCTAGAGGGTTTCGGAGGCCCAGAACTGGTCTCTTGAGGAGACCACACTCTTGAATTGCCCGAGAATGGGACATGTGCTTTGACCAAGGCCAGACCATAGGTTCAGAGAGGAAATTAGCAGCTGTGGGGCAGGAGTGCATACGTGGGAAGGGAAAGGTTTATTTCTATTGTGGTGGTAATTAGACAAATGTATGCATTGTCAAAACTGGCTAAAACTGAAATGTACTTTTTTTTTCAAGGTAGGGTCTCACTCTAGCCCAGGCTGACCTGGAATTCACTCTGTAGTCTTAGAATGGCCTTGAATTCACAGTGATCCTCCTGCCTCAGCCAACCAAGTGCTGGGATTAAAGGCGTGCGCCACCACTCCTGGCTTGAAATGCACATTTCTCTGTGTGTAAATTACAGTTCAGTGAGCCCAGCCCTCTTGAAGGGTGTGCACATGAGAAACGTCACTCACATGAACACCCCCAGCCAGTGTGTCCATGGAGGGACAGTCAGATTGCTCCTGTGCACAGAATCTTGCCTTCTTGCCCCTCACACCCTTCATGCCTTGTGGTCAGAGTCAAAGCTGGGTTCTCCAGGAGCTGCCACTGTTCCAGGATCATGCCCTCCCCTGCCCCGTGTTAAGGAGGGCAACTGCCACCCACTGGCTCTATGGATGAAGTAGAGCACACGTGTTACATAAAGGCCAGCCGTGCATCAGCTTCCTCTGGTGACTGCTCCCTTGGACACCAGAGGGAAGTGGGAGCAAGGCTCACCTTGTCATTGATGAGCAGCTCAATGGGGTTGTTTCCCCACTCAATCAGCACGATCTCGTTGGCCTGCCCAGGCACAGCATAGGAGAATGGGGTGCCGATGCCCGGCGAGGCACTGGAGCGGAGCCACAGGCAGATGGTGAAGGCGTACAGCTCAGGCAGGGTCTTCTTCACCTTGCCGTACAGGTAGTTTGTGCGGAGAGGGAGGGACACTTTAAAGGCATCTGGTGACTTGAACGCACTGTTGCCTGGGTGGAGAGAGAAGAGGTCGTAGCATGTTAACCAGGCCACAGTGTGTCACACCCGCACTCGTCACTCGGGCAAATCTTAGCACAGCTGAGTGCCCGTGACACAGCCCCTGTTCAAATCCTAGGGACAGTGCCTGCCTCACGAAAACTTACGTTCTTGGTGAGAAGAAGGACCAAAGCTAGTAGAAGGCAAGAAAGGGAGGAAAGACAGTAATTTCCACGGGAGGAGAGCGGCTGGCAAAGGAAAGGTTAAAGGACGGAGGGAAGAATGAAGAAGAGCCCACGGAGCGTGAAGACTGCACAATTCCACGCACAAGTACCAGCAAGCGCAAACCTCAAGGGTGCCCAAGGGAGAATGGGAGAAAGGAGTATTTTGTGAGCAATGCACTGGGCATGTCAGAGGATTTGTCTCCGTCTTTCAGGTTAGGAAAGGGGAACTCCTTTTTAAAATTTATTTTGAGTCGGGGTCTTGTGTAACTCAAACAGGCTTGCATTTACTGTAATCCTGCCTCAGCCTCTCCATGCTGGGATCACAGGTCTGAACCACCACCGCCTACAAAAGAGGCCTCTTTAAATCCAGAAGGGTGAAAGAAATGCTCATCCTTTTGGATTCCTGCTCCCTACTCTGACAGACATAGTGGAGACTGGAAAGCCGAGGGAGGGACTAGAGACAAGCTGGACTTGATTCTGTCCGTTCACCAAGAAGCTTTCCCTCAGCTGGGCCTCTCCTCTTCCTCTGAGCTTTCCTTAAGCTTGCAGCTCTCTCTTCTTCTGTACGGGTGGGTTCTGGAACCCGGGGGACCTAGTCCTGGAGAAGGAAATGTCTCATGGGGGCTGTGTACTCCATAAACACCTGCGAGTGAGCGCGCCTGCATTGCAATTATCACCGCCCAGGAAGGGGAGTCGGGCCGCGGGTCTCAACACCAGTTACAAAGGACTGTCTGTCTCAGTCCCTATGGGGAGGGAAGGCCTTTACTCCTAATTTGACTGTTATTTCTGGACCTTTTTCTATATTCTAACATGCAGGAGCCACAAAAGATATATGTAAAGGTGATCCCCTATTTTAAGCTAACACCTCTGGCCAGGGTGTCAGCTCTTTCCAGACCTCTAAGATTAGTGAGAACTTCCCCCCCCCCCGGCTCCCGCACACACACTGTATATGGCACTTCCAAAATCATACCTTGTACTGATTCTGTGAGCTGTCACAGTGAAAGCTGGCCTTGTATTTGGGGACCAGGTCATGCTGGTGAGGGGCCTCAACATCCTTCACTTATTCAACAAGTACTTACTAAGCCCCCCAAAGAGCCAGACAGATGGCCTTTTTCCCACACAATTCCAGAAGAGTAACCCATCTACATGGCATGTCCTCTAGTGCCGGGGCTCAGGTCTTATCTGAGGAGGGCCGCCTGCACAGGCCAGCTGCAGAGCCCAGGGTAACCCTTCTGGCCTCTCGGTTTCCTGTCCATGCCTGTGGTTGTGTAGTCTCTCAAATTCATCCGAGCCTCCCATGGTGGGCACTGCTCAACACAGGTGGCAGAGCTGCCATGCACCAGTCAAGGCTGGACAGCTGGTCACCTGAAGAACCAGGTCATCTGTAGCACAGGCAGTAGCCAGCCCCTCATAATGCTGAAGGAACAATAGAGACCAGACAGCCCCCGTCCCCCAACTTTTCAGGTTACACCTTTAAGTCAAGGCTCAGAAGTGATGTGACTTAGCAAAGGCCACACAGCACAGCTGTGGGTGCCAGAAGCCCCTCTGTCCACTACCTGTAGCTTAATCTTCCCATGGAAAATGGCCAAGCTCGTAATGAAGGCATCATTATCTAATAAGGAGAAATGGGTTCTATGCTTGCAGGTGGGCAGACTTGCCAGTTTAATAAGACTCCGTGTCAGTAATATCGTTAGCTCCGTGACAACAGATCAGTTTAATTAGAGCTGAGAGAGCCAAGGGGCAGAGGAAGGGGGCCACTATCCTGAAAGCCGGTGTCCTTTATTTGAATAAAAAAGCTTAGAGGTTCAGAGGAAACTTAGTTAGAACCAATTAAGGAATTAAAAGGCCTGACCAATAAATCAGAAACTGCAGGTGTTGGACAAGCCTAAGAAGGGGGGCAGATGGCCTGGGGCTACAGGGAGGTGGTTCTGTTCTCCTCAGTGCCAATGCTGATTTCAACACTGGGCCAGCTGCATCTGGACACTTGGCCCAGACTCTGAAGTCTCTACAAATGTGCAGGTCTTGCAACCAAGAGAAATGAGCACCCTGGGGACCTGAGTGACATGCAGGAGCCAGTTGCTACCTGCCAGCTCTAGGAGTGGAGGCCCTTCTTCTCGGGAGCTAACCACCACACTGTCCCACCTCTGCAGACTCCAAGCATCGCTTGGTGTCCTGACTTCAGACCTCATCTCTACCTGGACTTGCCATGGAGTCCTGTTGCAGGGCTGAGAGAAGAGCGAATGCAGACACCACAGCTGAGCATCTGGCTCAGAACTGGTGCAAGACGATGGGCCACAGGCCAGAGACTTCCCCAAAGCCTTCCCAACTTGCTGCCTGATTGAGGTCGACCTCCACTGGGCTCAGCTGGATGCTTCTAAGGAATTTGGTGGGTTTTATACTCAGAATATCCTTCGGGAGCTGAGCATTTACATACCCCTACAGATTCAGAAGTGCCCAGAAACAAGCAGATCATCACTTTCCTCCAAGGCTCATTCTACAACAGAGGAGGTGGAACACAGGGAGAGAGTTCAGAATTCCCACAGCCTGCAGAAATTAAGCTGATCTTCCAAACCATGGCTCTGCAAGAATGGCCAGCCGGGGCTTGGTCCTCATAGAACCAAGCCTCTCCTGGGGGCCATTGAGCTGCAGGCTTTCTGTGAGAATCTAAGAACAAGAGCGTGGGGGCCAGAACCAGCACAGCTTGGCTGAGTCCTGACTGACCCTCCTGGCTATACACAGACTGGCAGGAAAGCCACAAAGTAGAAGCTCTCGCTGTGGAAAATCTCTCCCTGGCCTGGAATCCAAGAACAAAGAAAGGGGAGGTTGCAGTTCAGCAGCAAACGCCTCAGGCCTCTTTGGTACTTTCTGGTGGTAAAGTGTTCTCAGGACAGTTGTCTGTGAAATGGGTACCACAGACATCTGGTCTCCTAGGAGTGACGTGCTTGGCACACTGCCTGGCACGGCTCCATCCTCTCCCTCAGATGTCTACTAACCATCCGAGGCTGCAGCTGGCCGCAGCCAGTCTCCTCTTGTTCTGGTTACACATTTCAGTTACTTGTGCTGCGACTGGGGTGGGGGAAGGGACCCACTCTAACCTGCAACTTTTTCGGGGGAGAAAGGCACTGAGACCTGGTTAAGTCTCCTGGCGTCATCTAGCAGCAGAGGAGAGTCAGGGAGGAAACCGTCTTGGAAATTCCAGAAGCTGTCAGGCCAGCTGTGGTGGCACACACAGGCTGCAGTCCCAGCACTTGAGGGACAGTCTCAAGTTCGATGCCAGCCTGTGCCAGCAAGACACCGTCTCAAAAAAGCCCTAATCAAGCAAGTGAGTCACATTCCTGCTCCTCTTCTGAGAAGGGAAGGAAGAAACAACAGACTTTGATATATACATAAAGGGGGAGGGAACACACCATGCAACCCCTCCTCCATCTGGTCTGTCTGAGCCGATGGCATTTCAATAGTCAGTGGACATCTTGCTGTTGCACAGTCTCCTATCACTCATGAAACCGAGTAATTAGAAATTGCCTTTGTCAGCTTAGTGCATCTGAGAAGATTCGAATCCAATAGCCTGCAGTCTCCCATGCAGGCTACCCAGTGACTCGGAGGGTTAGAGTACACCGTGAATGATCAAGGGCCCTTGTCCCTCCGCTTCCATGTCCTGTGGGAGAACTCCGCTACAGTGTGAGCAGGCAAGAGACATGTGCAGACTCTGCTGTAAGGGCTACCTGGCAGGGGTCAGGCTGTCTATCCAAGCTGGTTGTGAGTTCCCTTGTTTTTTGTATGGCTAATACTACTGGGACTCGGAGCTAATTCCCAGCCACCCATATCATAAACACCCATAAGCTATCTCCATGTTACGCCCCAATCACTGCTGTGTGTAAATGGACATCCTAGGTCTGCCCACAGTGATGCAAGGCAGGCCACTCCCAGTCAGAATGAAGCAGAGCTTACCTCGCTCCAGTTCAGTCACCCTCTGCAGCAACGCATTGAGGGCGCTCTCTGTCTTCTGCCGGTGAGCTGAGGTCTCATTGTGGAGCAGGGATTTCTCGTCCTCCAGCTCAGCCACCTTGCGCAGCAACTGCCTCTCCAGCTCCCCAAGCCGCTGCTGGAGCACCTCTCGAAAGTCGCTTGGCAGCCCGGCACTGGATGCGTTCGTGCGGAGTTGGACCTTTCAGCGGGGGAGGGAGACACAGTCAGGCCAACTGAATAGCAATTGTGGCATGTAGCTCCCGTGACCCCACCACACATGGAGAAGCTTCCGAAACTCAGCATGAAACTGTGCCAGTGGCTCAAAGGAAGACACCCCCCCCACACACACACCCCATGCTTTTTCTCTTTTTTTGGTAGGAAAAAGATTTCAAAGTCAGGCAAGAATTACTTTGTGGCAATATCTGAAACTTGTGAATCTCATTTTCCCCTCTAGAAAAGCTGTTCTTCTCTTACTAAAAAGTCAAAAATATAACACCTATGTCAGATAAAAACAAAAGAGGATTTAAAAAAAGCAACCACCCTTAATGGCTAAGCCATCTTCTCAGCTACAGGATTAAAAAAAAAAAATCCAGTGTTAGCCAATGGTACTCAAAGCTGGTGAGCTTTCATCTAGAAAACGACCCCCAAGTTCTAAAATGGCACCAGAGTAGGTAAATATATGCTTGCAGAGAGAGATTCCAACAGACGTGAACACAACTATTTTAAATTCCAAAAATCTTTGCTTTCAATGCTGCCACTAAGTCCTCACTTCCTATTTCTCTTACTACTTCCCCATCATGCTGGCTCTGGGGCAGTATGCCACCTCCTCAGCCACGAGTCCTTGGCAAGCTCTTTCCTTGTGGTCCAAATGTCTTAATTTATAAATTTTGTGAAACAGAATCTGCCTTGTGCCACTCTATTACAAGGGTTAAAATATATGCCTGACTCACATTCAGAACTCCAAGTGTTGGCTGTTAGTAATGGTGACTCACGGGTCTACAGATGCTGGAAATACTGTATTTAGCCTTCATGCCAAAAGAACCCCTCCAAAAACTTAGCAATAATTAACACCTGTAACTTTAAACCTGGTTTTGCTAAAAGGCATTGTGATAAATGCTAATTAACAGAAACGTCCACAGTTCTTACATAGGGTGAAAAGTAAAAATGAAAATTAATTGAACTCTTCTCTCTCAAAAGTTCCAAACCGGACAATCTTTCCAGAAGACAGTAGTGTAAAGTCCCTTCCCCTAAAGCCGGCGCGAAGGTCACCTTAAAATGCCCCAACCCGGTGAACACAGGCGTCTCTAAAGGTGACAAAAGGCATGTTCTGATGTGCATCCTGGCATCTCTGGTCTTCCTCTCCCTCCCGCTCCCGCAGATCCACCAACCCTGGTCCCCGTCCCTGACCTCATCTTCTCTGCCCTAACCCGACCCAATTTGTAAAAGAAAAACACCTTATGCCCAGAGACAGCTGACCTCTCGAGTCAAAGGCACAGCCAGCGGGAGAATATCCTGCGCTGGGCTCTCAGATCTGAACTTGGACATTTGCAAGGAGAGGGTGGACCGGGCATACGGGGGAGGGGGTTTCCGGGTATTTCGCACGCCAGTCTAGTCCATCTGGATCCACTAGCCAAAACCTCAGGCAAGTTCAAGGCGGGTTCAAGTGAGCAGTCCCGGCGCGCAGGGGTGGAGGTGGGGACTGAACCTCTTCCCTGGGGCAAGGGGACCCAGGAGGGCACGAAGAAGGGGGACCACACAAGTAAGGTCTAGGGCACGCCTGAGATTGTCCCCTTGCACCCCGGAACCTAGCTCACCCCGCGGACCAGCCCGCGCACCTATCCCCCTTCCTCCCGCACCCATGGGCGGTGTGTGGGAGGGGGGAGGATGGCAGGGCACCCTCTCCATTCCCCAGCGCACAGCTACCTCCAGGCTCTCCAGACGGTCCTTGAGGGTCTGCAACGAGCGGCTGAGCTGTTCCACGACGTGGCCGGGGTCCCGCGGCAGGTCGCCCATGGTGTCCTTGCCCGCGCCCCGCGCCTTGCCGCCGGCCAGCCCCTCGCAGCGCGCCAGCTTGCCCGTGAGCTCGCGGATGGCCTCGCGCTGCGCGCCCAGCGTCTCCTTCTGCTGCACGACGGTCTCGCGGAGCTGCAGCACGGCGGCCCGCAGCTCCTCCTCGGGGCTCGGCGCTCCCTGCATGGGCACGGCGGGCAGCGAGCAGCCGGCGCGCACCGCCTCCGGGGGCAGCGCGGTGCACACGAAGCGACTGCCGGGCACCGGGTGGTCCTGGGCTCCGGCGGCGGCCGCCGCGGCGAGCGCCAGGCCCGCGGCGAGCAGCGCCAGCATCTCGCGGCCGCCGCGCTCACCTGGGCATGGGCGGGTGGCTGGCGTCGGGGCGCGCCGCTGGCGAGAAGCGCGTGGAGGACGGCGGGTCGGAGCCCGACGTGAATGAACGAACCGGCGGCCGAGGAGACCACGCACCACCCCGCCGCGCGCCGCGCTCTGGCCCCGGCTCGGCCCGCGCGCCGTCTCTTAAGCCGGGTGGGCGGGGCTCCCGGGGCGTGGGCAGCGAGCCGCGGGCTCTGATTGGCCTGGCGCAGTGCGCGTCACGCACAGGGGGCGTGGCCGCGGGACGCCGGCGTGGGCCGGAGCCCAAGGCGCTGGTGCCAAGTGGCGGCTCACCTGGCGAGGGCGGGGTGGAAGTACGAGCTTTGGAAACGCAGGGCTCCAGCCGGGATCTCCCGGCGCCCACCGAGGTGACTGCGGGGCTCTTCATCCCCGGGAAGCGTTCCTCCCGTCCCGCTGGGGCTGGACTCGAACCCGGGGACCACGGCACCAGCCATCTCCGCCGCAGGGGTGGAAGGAGGCTCAGGACGGCCTCCCTCCCCTCCCTCAGTGCCCCAGAGGCTGCGATGTGTCTCAGACCACTGGGCAGAAAGCTCAGGGAATTCTCAAGCCACCTTGCACCAGGACGGGACCCTGGGAAGGAAGGAGAGAAATGCCCATACACAGAGACGACAGGTGGTGGTGGTGGGGGGAGAGGTCTGAGTCAGGACGCCACCCAAGAGTTCTGTGTGTATACAGCGACAGCCCTCGAGGTATTGACATGACCTGAGTTTGATGAGAATATCCGCCTGGGGTCGTCCAGATGACCCCACATTGTAAAACAGGGCCCAGTCCTTGTAAGCGGGGCTCACAGTCCACGTAACACTGTGAGACCACGGCCATCAGATTCATGAAGAGACCACATAACACACAGACCCGCAAAGAGGGGAGCACATTTGCCTCAGAATCTTATCCGTGGTCTACAAATGAGTTGAGAGCAATTTTTTAAATTTTATTTATTTATTTGCAAGCAGAGAGATAGAAGAGAGGCAGAGAATGAGAGAGAGAGAATGGGCACGCCAGGGCCTCTAGCCACCGCAAATGAACTCCAGATGCATGTGCCCCTCGTGCATCTGGCTTACATGGGTCTTGGAGAATCGAACCGGGATCCTTTGGCTTGGCAGGCAAACGCCTTAACCGCTAAGCCATTTCTCCAGCCAGAGAGCAATTTTTGATGCACAGCTACAGACTGAGCTGGTTCACTGTGCATTAAAAATGAAAAAAAATGTTTTTCCTCTCTCTTTTTAAAGAAATCCTGTTGCAAGGTCATTAATCACATTATCCATTCTACCAGAAATAAATGGATTTGTCACTTGCGCAAAGATGCTGCATGGTTGATTCAGAAAACAAATTGTATCAAAATAAATGAAATTATTATGATAATATAAAATAGACTGCGGTGATTAATCTCTGGGAACCAAATTCTGACCTGTTTTGCACTTCAAACAATAGCTTCTGTTATGTAAATAGTTGTGGGGTTTTCAAGGACAAATGTATCTAAATTATAAGAAAAGTTGTCTTTATGAAAATCTCCTCCTGACTAAGAACTAGAGGCAAGAAACCTGGTGGTCCGCACAGTGTTCCAAGCAGAGAACAAGGACGTAAAGCTGATTCAGGTAAGAATGTTCATTAACCAAAAGGCTATGGTTTGGAGAATAATAATAATAATAATAATAATAATGATAATAATAATGGGCATTATAATGTCTGTTGGTCTGCAGTACCAAGAAGTTTCACCTTGTTAAATATGACCTTGAGCTGGGCATGGTGGCGCACGCCTTTAATCCCAGCACTCGGGAGGCAGAGGTAGGAGGATTGCCGTGAGTTCAAGGCCACCCTGTGACAACATAGTGAATTCCAGGTCAGCCTGAGGTAGTGAGACCCTACCTTGAAAAACCAAAAAACAAAAACAAAAAAAAAAACAAAAAAAAGAGCGAGACCTTGAGTAGACTTGTTCCTCATTCTTCTCTTGGCTCCTAGAAAATTCCAAAAGTTCAAATAAAGAGAGATGGCTCAGTGGTTAAGGTGCTTGCCTGCAAAGTCTAACAACCCCGGTTTGATTCCCCAGCACCACGTAAAGCCAGATGCCCAAAGTGATGAATGTATCTGGAGTTCATTTGTTAAAAACAACAACAACAACAAAACAAAAATTACAATGATGAGGGCAATAAGCTCTCAAAACACTTTACAAAATACTATATTGAGGTCATTCATTAGGAATTATCCAGACACACATGACTCTTGAGACTTCCACTCAGGAAGTTGTTGTTCATAGACTTAGGTAGATCTTAACTGGCCGTGACACTAGATTATTCGTGTTCCTGTTTAGCTCTGTGTGTCCTTTCTTGACATAGACTAATAATTCATATTTGCAACTACTTGAAATAGAGACTTGTTCTTTTAATAATTAAATAAAATCAAGTGTATTTCCAGAATTCTAATTTCCTCCTGAACAAAGAAGACGGCATACAAGGAGACATAAAAATAGCATATATCCCCAAATAATAGCTCCTAAGTTTCTTGCAAGAGATTCCAATATGGGAAGTGATCAGTGAAATTACCAAAGCCCAGATGGAAAGACCCAGGCACTGGAGCTGTTATTTTATCTAGAGGCAGTAAAATTAAAGGTCTTAGTTAACAGGGGCTATGCTATTTGGGCTTTTATTTTGTTTGTCTGGTGCACTGGGAAATCTGCTGGTTTAGGAATGAGGAGTTCAAGTACTAATGCCAACTGTTACTAGCTAAGTGGTTTTGGGCAACCTCAGCTTCCTTGTGTATAAGATAGGGAAATTAGGTTAGTCTCTCCGATGGCCTCTATGACTATACTCAAGAGCTTGGTAGTCTGGGAAGGAAGGAAAGACTTCAATTGCCTTTTTTTTTTTTCCCCACTTTTGTAGTTTTACTATGAACCACCTGTAATGAAGAGTGAGTACCTGACCAGCCGGCTGGTCATGCAAACAGCAGGTAAACCATCAGGCAGGGAGATGCTTTATCCACAGTTGAAGTCGTTCTCCACAACACGACAGCTCTGCCTTGATTTCCTCCCAGCACAGAAGCTATGTCCACCTGCGCGATCCCGCACGTGTGACTCATGCTACCCAGGAGAGTGGCTGTGCAGGGCCCAGGGCCCACAGATTTCCCTCCACTTGAAAAGTCATGCCGCTCTGCAGCAGTGAATCAGCGCCACCTAATCTTTTAGTGTAACTGACGCTGCAGCCTCGTAACCACCCACTCGCCCGCTCGCTATGTGTGCTGGTCCCAGGTCGGCGGAGAGCCCTGTGTGGACTTCACCCTGTGCTGTGCTGGGAATCCTGATGAGCTCATCCCGCCTCCATCTTACTGCTCCATCTGTTTGCCTTCTCTGGTTCTCACATGCATTTTTATCTCGGTCTTCTGGGAATGTGCTAATTTTCACCATGGTGCCAGAGGAACCTATCTTATCCTTTTTTCTCTCTCTCACTCTCTCTCCTTTTGCATTTCCTCCACTCTTTCTCAGTGCCACTTGGGAAGTTTAAGAATGGGGGCGTGAGCTCAATAAATAACAGGATCCAAGGACAGCTTCCTGCAAACACGACTCGTGAACTGTCCACGGTGCTGAATTTCAGTCCGTGGGGAAAGTGAGAGAGAGAGATTCAGTGCAGATTCAACAGACTTTTGAGGCTCCCGAGAACCCTGACTGATCCCCTTGTATACATAAAGTCCTCAGTCCCTTTTAAGAGTGGATCTTCACTAGATGAACTGCCTGGTAGTGTGGAGAGAGCTTTTAGCTTGAGAGTCAGGCAGCTCTTGTTTCAGTCCCCATTTTAGAACTTGCCATTTGACCGTGAGAGAATAGCTTAACCTCTCTTGCCTCAGTTTTCTTATTTCTAAAATTAAAAGTGATTGTATGACCTAGGATGGCTTCTAAGCTTGAGTTTGTGCTCGTGTTTGGCAGACAGCGGATGCACAGTGGACGCTAATGGTCCTTTTCCTCCACTGAAGCCACCTGAATTATACAAGTTTTATTAAAACCAAAGTTTTTCCCATTCTTTTCTTTTCTTTTCTGTTCTTTTCTTTTCTTTCCTTTCTTTTCTCTTCTTTCTTTCTTCCTCTTTCTTTCTTTCTTTCTTTCTTTCTTTCTTTCTTTCTTTCTTTCTTTTTTGGTTTTTCGAGGTAGGGTCTCACTCTAGCTCAGGCTGACCTGAAATTCACTATGTAGTCTCAGGGTGGCCTCGAACCTCTACCTCCCAAGTGCTGGGATTAAAGGCATGCGCCACCACACCTGGCTTCCATTATTTTCTGTAGGATCCTTTAGGGCTCAATAAGATAAGAATCTAGAGAAATAAAAGACCAACTTCCTTAGAGAAATGACAGGGGTTGAACATCTCAGGAAAATGTACTGGCTTTATCAACGAAAAGACATTTAACTAACTCTGTTTTAAAAGATAAAACACAGTTTTACTGAGTTTGAATCAAAGTGAACTGTTTCACATCTGTAGTAACTTAGAGTATATCAAAAGACTATGACTAAAAGACTTGTCATATTTAACATATGAGTGATTCAGAGTTTGAATCGCTCCTGAATCTAATAGATCTATGCCCCTCTAGGGGCTCAGGAGATGCCTTAGCAGTTAAAGCACCTCCTTGCAAAGCCTGTTGGCCCTGATTCAATTCTCCAGCACCCACGTAAAGCCAGATGCAAAGTGGCACATGCACCTGTGATCCTAGCATGCCTACAACATTGAGGGGAGGAGCCGGCAGAATCCAAAGTTTGTTTGCAGCAGCAAGCGACCCTATCTCAAAGGTAGAGCACAGACAGCTGGAGGTTGACCTCTGACCTCCACACACACACACTGTGGTGTGTACACCAATATGGGTGCACACACAAATAAGAAGTTCAAGACAAATGCCTGTCACAAAGGCAATCTTCTTTCTTCAGTACATCTGGGTTCTTCTTGAATAATATACTTGTGGTTTAATTTGGGAAATGTGATTCAAGACACTGTCTTTTAGTAAGTGTTTCTGGGCAGAATGTAGTTGCGTGTGGGTAGAGAGTCGTGGTTTGGGACATTTGATTGTTAATATAAACCAACTGGTTTCAACATACAGACGACGTCTTAGTGGCATCGTCGGACTTCAATCAATAGAATAAGTCATGGGACAAGCCCGAGATAACATCTTAAACTTAGTTTCTGAATGTAGAGAACAGTAGGCTGGGAATATTATTCAGCTGGTAGAGAACTCACCTCGTGTTTGAAAAGCCCCAGGCTTGATTCCCTACCACAAGAAGGTGCTTCTTGGGGGCTGAAGAGATGGCTTAGCAGTTAAGATGCTTGCCTGCAAAGCCTAAGGACCCAAGTTCGATTCCCCAGTAGCCATGTAAAGCCAGATGCACAAAGTGGCACATTCATCTGGAGTTTAGTTGCAGTGGTTAGAGGCCCTGGCACACCTATCCTTTCTCTACATATGCCTCTTTCTCTCTCTCTCTCTTTCTCAAATAAATAAAGAAAATATTTTTAAAAGGAGGTATTTCTTGGAGTTTGTTTACTCTAGGAAGTCTTTCAGGAACATAGTCTGAATTTATCTATGTTAGGAAACATAATAAAACCTCACTCTTATACCAGCTAAAAGTTGCAGAATTGCTAGGTATGGTGGCACACACCTTTAATTCCAGCACCTGGGAGGCAGAGGTAGGAGTATCACTGTGAGTTCAAGGCTAGCCTGAGAATACATAGTGAATTCTAGGTCAGCCTGGGCTAAAGCAAAACCTACCTCAAAAAAACAAAATAAATAAATGAAAGTTGCAGAATTGGCCCAATCCTGATAAAGATTTGTAGTTTGGCGTCTCTATATTGTTTAGACTCACAGGTAACTTGCATAAATATTTGAAAGTCAGAGCTTGAAGAGACTTGTAGAATTTTAGACTAAGAAGCAGTTTTAAGAAGGATTAATAGATCTGGCTGTTTAATAGCAGAGCCTTGGTGAAACCCAGTCTCTCCGGTCTCCAATAAGTCTCTTTTCTTTGGACCATTTCTTAACTCACTCATTAATCCTTAAAAAGATTCATTTTCTTTTTCAAGAACAACTTTATTAAAAATTAACAAATTGCCATCAATTTCAACAGCCCCTTATCATTCGGGAGCTTACTGAAGCATTTGATATTGCTGATTAATTCCATCTTTATTAAAACTTTCCTCTTGGCTTTCTGGGCTGGCCTGCCTGCCTTCCTTCCCTTTCCTTTTTCCTTTCTTCCTTCCCTCTGTCTCCATACCTTCTTCCTTCCCTCCTTCCTTCCTTCTCTCCTTCCTTTCCCCTCCCTCCCTCCCTCCCTCGCTCTTTCCTCCTTTCCTTCATTCCTTCCTTCTTTCTTCAATGCACACTCCCAAAGTTGAGTGATCTATTTTTCTCTCATTTCTCACACTAACTCTACCTTACCAATTTTATGTTTTGAAGCTCCATTAGTGACTATTCCTGCCCTGTGTCAGGCTCTGGAACATGATAGACCACTTGCTGGTCAGGCATCCACAGGCTCTTCTCATTCCATGTACACCTCTTTATTTCCTCTTTACTTCCTCTGCGCACTTCATTTCTGGTATCATTCATGCGTTCCATGTCATTCAAACTTCAAAACTTTGGTCTAATTCGAATCTCCTTCTCTGTGTCCAAATCCATTCAAATGCCTAATTCTAAGTCCTAATTCTAATTTTATTTGCAAGGAGAGAGGGGAGGAATGGGTGTGCCAGGGCTTCTTGCCACTGTAAATGAACTCCAAACACATACACCACTGTGTGCATCTGGCTTCACGTGGGTACTGGGGAATCAAACCCAGGCTGGCAAGCTTTACAAGCAAGTGCCTTTAACTGCTGAGCCATCTTTCCAGCCCCTAATTCTAGTTTTTGGTGTTTTTTTGTTTGTTTGTTTGTTTGTTTTCCAAGGTAGGGTCTCACTCTAGCCCAGGTTGACCTGGAATTCACTCTGTATTCTTAGGGTGGCCTCGAACTCATGACAATCCTCCTACCTCTGCCTCCTGAATGCTGGGATTAAAGGCGTGCACCCCACTCCTGGCTTCTAATTCTAGTTTTACATGTCAACTCAGTTCTCAATGCTTCCACCTCCTTAGTTTTGTGCTAAACTATATAAATGATTCCTAACTTAACTTTCTAACTGCCATCTCCATTTCTGCTCATATTCTATTCTATTCTATTCTATTCTATTCTATTCTATTCTATTCTATTCTATTCTATTTTTCTATTATTTTCTATTTTCTATTCTATTCTATTTTTCTATTATTTTCTATTTTCTATTCTATTCTATTCTATCCTATTTTTCTATTATTTTCTATTCTATTCTATTCTATTCTATTCTATTCTATTCTATTCTATTCTATTCTTCTATTCCATCGGGTTCCTTCAAGTCCAGCACTCAAGCATTTTTCTTTCCTGCTCACATACCTCCAGTATTTCCTCATGCAAATTTGTAACCTCTTCAGTCACTGTCATTTGCTTCCCATCTTCCTAGTCAACTCTGTTTGCCACTACAGTCCTTGGCCTACCCTTCAATGCACAGTAAACAGCCTGATGCTCTTCACGTGACTTATATGCTTGACTCCATCTTCGGATCACAAAATCCATTCATCTCTATTGACACCTCTTACATGTTACTTTCTCCAAGAAGTTCGCCCTGATTTTACACGGTCTTGAATGAATAAAGGATGGCAATTTATTGGACACTCTTACTATCTGTCTGATGTAGTCAGTTCCACCATGCTGGTTCCAATTACCACATTATCTCCACCCTGTGTTGTTAATATCTTTTCTCTTGGACAATGAGTTCCTTATGAGCAAGATCTAAGTCTGATACGCTTGCTTCTTCCATAAATATCTGTTGGGTGTCGTTGTACCCGACTGTGGTACTGTTGCAAGAAAAAAAATGAAGCGTTTTTCAACATATAATTGCTTCTTTGACTATATAGGGGAAAAGAAATAATTGTGTTAAAATGGAAGCGTATATTTTCATGGAGATGTTGATAATTTGCCCTTGAAAAAGCAAATGAAGCATGTGACAGGAAGTGCTGGATGTTATGGCTTGACTATGAAATGTCCCCCAAGGCTCATGTGCCAAAGACTTGTTCCCCAGGTGGCATGACTTTAGTGTGTTCTGGAAACTCCAGCTAGGGGAGGTGGGTCACTGGGGGTGTGCCTTTGAACCTCACACCTCCCTCTGGTCTCTTTTGTCCTCCCCGTTTCCTGTCCACCATAAAGTGAATATCCTGTTTCTGCACATGGTTCTGCCGCCATGAGGTTCTGCCAAAGTGCACGGAGCTAGGCAACCACGGACTGAAACCATTGAAACCGTGAGCCAGAATGAATGCTCTCCCCTTACGTTGCTCTGTGTGGTATTTTGTCACAGCAATGAAAAAGTCTGACTTGCACCCTGGATATTTGGAATACAGAGCAAAAGGAAGGAGAGTTGAAACCAATGGAGAAATAAACAAGATCTGTTGCTAGTCATGTCTGACTTGTAGGCTTCTGTTCCAAATCTGTTTGCTGTTTCCAAGGATACCTTAAGATAAATTTATCTCATTTCTAGTAGGTATCACCTATCATCTGCTATGAAGTCTAAGGTCATTATCTTGACCAAGCAATTAAGAATGAACAAAGTAAGTAGTGACAAGATTCAACTTTTAATTGAGCCAAGGAAAATTGGGAGTTTCCGTCTGGAATATCTACACACACCAGATTTTATGAAATTTCTCCATCTGGATTCTCAGATGGAAGTGTCATAGAAATAGAGATGTAGGTCCTAGCACTTTTGCATGCATATCTGTGTGTGGTGTGTGTGTGTGCATGTATGCATGTGCATGTAGATGGGCACACATGTGCAGGGGAGTGTGTGCTCACATATGGGGAGGCCAGTGGTCAATGTTGGGTGTCTTCCTCAATCACTGTCCACCTTACCTTTTTAAATCACCTTTTTTTTTTTTAAAGAAACTAAGCTTTATTTTATTTATTTATTTCATTATTTGAGAGAGAGAGAGAGAGAGAGATACAGAAATAGGCAGGTAGAAAAAGAGAGAGGATGGGCACACCAGGGCCTCCAGCCACTGCAAACAAACTCTAGATGCATGTGCCCCCTTGCGCATCTGGTTTATGTGGGTCCTGGAGAATCGAGCCTCAAACAGGGGTCCTTAGGCTTCACAGGCAAACATTTAACCACTAAGCCATCTCTCCAAACTTCACCTTTATTTTTTTATATTTATTTATTTGCACACACAGGCAGAGAGACAGAGAGAGAGAATTGGCCTGTCAGGGCCTCTAGCCACTGCAAATGAACTCCAGATGCATCTGGCTTTACATGGGGACTTGAACCCAGATCCCTAGGCTTCACAGGCAAGCAACTTAATCGCTGAGCCATCTCTCCATCCCCACCTTTATTTTTTATTTTTCACCTTTCATTGACAATTTTCATACCTGTATATAGTGTATTTTGATCCCCTCCCATTTCCTTCTCCTGTCCCTCCTCCCACATCCCCCTTCTACACAACCCTTCTTCTTAACGAGTGCTCTGACGTCCCTTGTTCTTCCTGCCCTTCTCCGTGACAGAACATTGATGAGCCGAAGGTTGCATTGGATTTGATTGCAGTCACTGGGAGATCGTAGTTGCAGCAGCCATTCCTGTTCAGAAGACAGTATTCCACTGCATTCCTCCCTCTTCTCCACCTCTTACAGTTTTTCTTCTCCCTCTTCTACAATATCCTCCGAGCCTTGGAAGACATGGCAGATGCTGTGTCTGTCTTCTTATCGCTGGACAAAGCTCCTGGCCAAAAGCAGCTCAGGGGAAGCTCCATGATGGCAGGGGGAAGCCTGGCATGAGCAGAGGCTGGACATCGCCTCCTGGCTAACATCAGGAGGACAGCAGCAACAGGAGAGTGAGCCAAGGGGAAACTGGCTGTAACACCCCAAGCCTGCTCCCGACAACGCACCTCCTCCAGCAGGGCCCCACCTCCCAAATCGCCATCAACCGGGAACCAAGCATTCAAAACACATGAGTTTATGGGGGGCACATCTGATTCCCACCACCACTGTAGAGATGTCTCACTCAGCATCGAGCACTCAAAAGTCATTTGCTCTCAGTTCTCTCGGGAGTCTCGAGTCTCCCCAGTGGTCACTGCCAACTGAAAAATGAAGCTTCTCTGACCAAAGGTGAGAGCGACACTCATCTACGGGCACAAACATGAATATTTAGAGGGCAATGTGGTAGGCACAACACATCCATTTAGCCGAACAACAGCAGTAGCTCTCTTCTTAGGGACTATGACCTCGCCAGCCACAGGCTTTTTTTTTTTTTTTTTTTTTTGGAGAGAGAGACAGAAAGAGATAGACAGAGAGTGAGAGGGAGACAGAAATGGGCGCACCAGCAGTCTCTCTATGTGGAGGAGAGCACGAGGAGGTGTTGGTGGTCAGTGGTCACTAGAAGAGCAGACATTTCCCTCCATGGTGTAGCCACTGATGACTTGTATGTCCTCCCTCTGGTAAATAAGCCCCAATCCATGTTCATATGAGTGATTCTATAGACTCAGGACACACACACACACACACACACACACACACACACACACAGAATAGTTAGGAAGAAGAGAATCAGTAGGAGGAAGAGGGAAGAGGAAGCAAGAGAAGTAAAAGGAGGGAATTATGATCAAAATAATCACATGTATAAAGATCATCAATACATGAAGAAAGAGCTTTTTTTTTTTGTTGATTGATTTATTTGAGAGCAACAGTCAGACACAGAGAGAGGCAGATAGAGAATGGGCATGCCAGGGCCTCTAGACACTGCAAACGAACTCCAGATGCATGCGCCCCCTCATGCATGTGGCTTACATGGGAGCCTCGAACCAGGGTCCTCAGGCTTCACAGGCAAGTGCTTAACTGTTAAACCATCTCTCCAGCCCAGAAATAACTTTTATTTTTATTTTTTGGAGAGAGAGACAGAGGGAGAGGAAGACAGAGAATGGGCATGCCAGCAGCCGCTCAGCCACTGTGAATGAAGTCCAGACACATGAGCCCCCTTGTGGGCAAGTGTGGCATTGTGCCCTTGCGTCACTTTGCATCTGGCTAAATGTGGGACCTGGAGATTGGAACTGATGTTCTTAGGCTTAGCGGGCAGGCGCCTTAACTGCTAAGCCATCTCTCCAGCCCCAGAAATAACTTTTAAAGAGAGCACAAAGAAACTGCGTATTTGAGGTTGCTAACCAGGGAGGAATTGCACATTGACCAGCCTCCATCAGGCAAGCATGTTCATCTGTGATCCTGACTTCCCGTTGCCAGCTCTGCTCAGCCCTGGGCCACATGACGGGAATGAAGCCCTTCATGTGCATCACGGCTTTTGTTGCAGAGGGAGCAGCGTATTCCATCTGAGGTCTTTCTTCTCTTGCTCTGTGATTCAGTCCAGCTAATGAAAAGCCAATCTGAGCTGAAGGGGGTAGAGGGGCATTTCCCTTAAAGTTAACAGCCCTAAATACATCAGTTCTCCCCAAAAGACTTTCCTCCCCTTTTCAACAAGAATCAAACAACCTTTGTTTTTACTCCCCAACTCCAACAAATCCTATACCTTTTATGGAACCCGATGCTGTATTTTGATTGCTGTATCAGGTCTAGCTTCCTGAAACTCTACAAGGGAGTAAAAGGGTGATGAGAACAAAGGCACAATGCAGTACTGAGCCTCGAGTCTCTGAGTTTGACGGATAAGGTCAATTTAATGCCAAAAAAAAAAAAAAAAAAAAAAAAAAAAACCACCACATCCTCATGGCATATGAAAGCAAAAAGAATCTGAGTCAATGTGTGATATTTTAGTTCACATCTTTGACTTCATTCTTTTTTGTTATATCTCAAACTTTCCTTGCCATCCTGGCTCTACAAAGAACTCTGTCAATTCCTGAACCCCAAAGACACAATAAATTTGTATGCAGTACAGTACTTGATGTTTAATCTTCATTTGTAAACCAATAAGTGACTTCATGAGTCCACCAAAGGCAGGAAGTATAAAGGATGTGTGTGGGGGCTGTGGGCTGTGGGAAGGGTGGGTGGTGAGGTGGAGAGATTGCTGTTTCTTTTATCACTGAAACCAGTATTAACTTCCAAATTATTCCGTTAGTGCAATAGACAGTTCAGATCCCCAGACCCCATGTGAAAGTCAGATGCTTTGCTGGGATTTGGTGATTCCAACAGACCAATAGAATTTCAGATCAGTTATCCTGGCAAATGGTGAACAACAGACAGTTTCAAATGAGGTGAAAGTTGTCCTCTGACCTCCAAACACGTGCCACACACGTA
Organism: Orientallactaga sibirica; assembly: GCA_036365145.1. NCBI lineage: Eukaryota > Metazoa > Chordata > Mammalia > Rodentia > Dipodidae > Orientallactaga > Orientallactaga sibirica. The sequence goes on along the minus strand of JAEOAD010001990.1, from coordinate 1,760,749 downwards.
CCTGCACACACACATGCATGCACGCACACACACATGTGCACACACATACACAACTATTTGCAATTTTAATTATACATTGGACATTTCCAGAAAAGACAACAGAGGAAAAACCCTCTAAAACTAACTGCCTTTTGAGGAAGTAGAGAATAAAGAAATAGCCTTTTCCTCAAGAAAGAAAGCCTTAAGCCAGGAGTGATGAGTCATGCCTGTAAGCCTAGCTGAGGCAGGAGGATGGCAAGTTCAAGATCTGTCTGGAGTACACAGTGAGTCCAGCCTGGAATCAAAACAATCAAAAAGTAAAGAGGCAGGAGGGATGGAGGGAAGGAAAAGGAAGGGAGAGATGGAAAGAGAGAGAGAGAGAGAAAGAGACTTTAAAAGGGCATCTCTCTAGGAAAAGGAGTCTAAAACAGCCTAGCCCTGGAGTCAGCCTCATCTGTTCTCTCTACATCACCATAATCAACATGCCTCACGGGCCCGCAACCTCCACCCAAGCCTTGGAGACGCAAGTGTACACACAAGTGCTGCCCCAAGTGAAATCCTGGAAATTCCGAAATAGAAGAAGGGCACTCGCTGAGCTCCAGCACCGCTAGAGGAGAATATTTCCTTTAAGCACAACACTTGAGGGATCTTTGAAGTGACCTGGGTTGAGCAAGAGTCATTTCTAGGACCCTGCTGACCGACGGGCTTGTTTGTCCTCTTAGCCCAAATTGAAAAGGACCCTGCTGAAGTTGTGTTGAAGGGCCAGTCATCTTCATAAGCACATGCCTTTAGAAGAGGATTCTGACAAACCTAAAACAGAAATAGCTTTGACAAAGGAGAGCACACACTCAACCTGCTCTGTGATTAGGATCTGAGCTGATGGATTGGAAAGGAGTGATATTGCAGCTCAATTTCACATGTCTTACCATTGGGAGAAATCAAAAGAAACCAAGAGTGTAAGTGGCAGAATGAGGGGGAAGACCTGCCCAGCGAAATGTCACGTCTTTTCTGGTATCCGAGAAAAGGCGAGGGGATATGGTTGATGAATTTCTGGCTGTGAGATAAGATCTTGGAGGTCATGGTCAGTAGTTTAATGATTTAAAGGCTCAGCGTGAGCCCTGTTATAGTATGATGGCTTTTATTTTGAAAGAACATTTTAATCCTTGGATGCCACTAATATGAAATAAGGATTTCACTGTTCTTTATGTCATGATCCCATCCATTTGATGAGAAGAAATCATGACATAAAATTCCTTGTTATTGGGCTGGAGAGATGGCTTAGTGGTTAAGGCGCCTGCCTGCCAAGCCTAAGAACTCTGGTTCCAATCTCCAGGTCCCATGTTTAGCCAGGCGCAACATTGCGCCCTTGCCTACAAGAGGGAGCACGCATCTGGAGTTTGTTCACAGTGGCTGAGAGGCCGCTGGCATGCCCATTCTCTCTCTCTCTCAAAAAAAAAAAAAAAAAAAACATTTAAAAAGGGCTGGAGAGATGGCTTAGCAGTTAAGGCGCCTGCCTGCTAAGTCTAAGAATGCCCGTTCCACTCTTCAGGTCCCACGTTTAGCCAGATGCAAAGTGACACAAGGGCGCAATGCTGCACTTGCCCACAAGGGGACACACGCTTCTGGAGTTTGCTCACGGTGGCTGAGAGGCTGCTGGAGCACCCATTCTCCCTCTCTCTCTCTCAAAAAAAAAAACTTTTCTGGTTATTGGGCTAGAGAGATGGCTTGAAGGTTCAGAGCACTTCCTGTGCAAGCATGAGGGCCCGAGAGACCACTTGGGTTCCATCTCCAGGACTCACATAAACAGCTGGGCCTGACACCCATATATTAATGCTACTCTCACTTTGGTTAGAGAAGCTTCTCTTTTCAGATGGTGGCGACCTTGGGAGACTCAGAAGGCACCATGGTGCTGAGAAGAAGAGACAGAGGAGTGCTCAGCACTGAAACATCTCAAACACACCTTCCAAGGCTCAGGGTCCATTGTGGAAGAGGGGACAGAAAGAATGTAAGAGTCAAAGGAAGGGTAGGACTCCTTACAACGTGCTCCTCCAGACACAAAATGGCCTGGATATCCATGACCTCACAGTGCCTGACACTACATATACAAGACCATCATAATAGGAGGAAAAGATCATGACGTCAAAATAAAAGAGAGACTGATTGAAAGAGGGAGGGGATATGATAGAGAGTGAAACTTCAAAGGGGAAAGTGGGGGGAGGGAAGGAAATAAAATGGGATATTGTCTACAATTAAAGAAGTTGTCAATAAAAATAAAAATAATAAAATTTTTTAAAAACACCTGGGCCTGGCCATGTACATCTGTAACCCCAGTCCCACAGGGGAGCAGCGACCAGAGAATCAGTGGGGCTCATGGTGACACAACAAGGTCTGGGATCAGTAAGAGATTCTGGTTTGAGTAAAACCAGGTGGAGGAGTGATAGAGGGGGAAACATGACATTCTTCTCTGATTGCCACAGACAAATACATAGCACATACATGGGCACACACACAGGCACGCATGCATGCACACACACACATTACACAAACACATGCAAAAATACCTGGTCACTAGAATATTCCCATCTTTAGAAATTTTTGTAAATAAAAAAAAAAAACAATCAATTCAGGGGCTGCAGAGATGGCTTAGTGGTAAAAACACTTGCCTGTGAAGCCTAAGGACCCAGGTTCAATTCCCCAGAACCCAAATAAGCCAGATGCACAAGGTGGCGCATGTGTCTGGAGTTCACTTGCACTGGCTGGAGGCCCTGGCGTGCCCTTCTTTCTATCTGCCTCTCTCTCTCTCAAATAAGTAAGAAATAAAAAACAATTCTCTTGTATGGGCCATTGTGGCTCGAGTACTCTGCATTTTTCTTACCATCTTGTTGGTGTCATTGAATTTGTGTGTGTGTGTGTGTGTGTATGCATGCATGTGCACACGCATGTATGTGCAAAAATGAACTCCAGTAAGCATGTGCATAGAAACCAGAGATCAGTTCTCCTCTTTTCTGTTTTGCTCATTCTTCTATTTATTTGAGATGTCAGCTCTCACTCAACCCAGCGCTGTCTTCTTTGATGCTTTTTTTTTGGAGAGAAACAGAGAGGGAGAGGAAGACAGATAGAGATGGGCGCACCAGCAGCCTCTAAGCTGCTGCGAACAAAATCCAGATGCATGTGCCCCCTTGTGGTCAAGTGTGGCATTGCGCCCTCGCGTCACTTTGCATCTGGGACCTGGAGATTGGAACCGGCATTCTTAGGCTTAGGAGGCAGGTGCCTTAACCTCTAAGCCATCTCTCCAGCCCTGATGCTTTTTATTTTGTCAGAAATTCTCCAGTCTCCTTCCCCCAAAGGACTGGGGTTATAGGTGATCTTGACCATGATCAGCTCTTCCCATGGGTGCTGGGGAACTGAACTCGGCTAGCCTCAGACCCTCATGCCTGTGCAGCCAGCTGCACATCTATTCTTAATGACTGAACCATCTATTCAGCCCTCTTCCAGTGCTTTTAAAGAATTTTACAAACATCCGGCTTTTAGTTACTTTTAAGAAAAAGAATTAGTCAAGATGACCTGGTTCTGTAACGCTGAACATAGATTGTTAAGAGGGGAGGGAGATGGCCAAGGCTTATTTCATGACGACCTGAATTCATTCTCTAGCATTCAAGTAAAAAGCCTGGAGTGGCCACACATGCCTTTTTTAATTTTATTTTTTGAGGTATGATCTCATTCTAACCCAGGCTGACCTGGAACTCACTCTGTAGTCCCAGGCTGGCCTCGAACTCATGGTGATCTCCCACCTCTGCACCTGAGCGCTGGGATTAAAGGCAAGTGCCACCTTGCCTGTCTTACACATGCCTTTAATGCCAGCTCTGTGTGGGATGAACACTGGTGCTGGTGCTCACTGGTCAGCCAGTCTGACCAAGAAAAATCAAGCTCCAGGTTCAGCTGGAGTCTGTCTCAGGAACACTGACAGAAGAGACCACCCAACACCCTCCTCTGGCTTCTGCACGTGTGCACACGGGGCATGTGTGCATCTGCATAAACACGCACACACACGCAGTACATACTATGCACACATTTTGACTGTGCTTATGGTGACTGGCACTTCAACGACTTCAGCAGGGTCACTTTCAATTTGGGTTAGGGGACAAATAAGCCTTTTGATTGGGAGAGGGTCACCGAAGTGACAATCAACTGGTGAATGGGTAGACAAAATGAGGTGTCTCCACACAACAGGAATGGTACGCAACAGTGGAAAGGAATGCTCTGCCTGTGCACACGACAACATGGAGGAGCTCACGAAACCATCAACAGGAAGTGACAGAATCCTGTAACATGCGGTTCCGTTTCTGGCAAGTTCCCACAAAAGGAAAGTTTACAGGGGCAGAAAGTAGATCTGAAATTGCCTGAAGCTGCGGATAGGAATAAAGGTTGACTAGGAATGAACAGAAGAGTTCTTTGTGGGCTGATGGACATGTTCTTAGCCTGGGTTCAGCCCTAGAATGCCACATAGTCAGAACGCTGAGGTGGGATGATCTCAAGTTCAAGGCCTGCCTGGGCTATAGAGTGAGCTCAAGGCCAGCCTGAGTAACATAGATCCTGTCTCAATATAAAAAATATGAAAAGGGGGCTGGAGGGACGGCTTAGTGATTAAGGTGTTTGCTTGCAAAGCCAAAGGACCCAGGTTCGATTCCCCAGGACCCACGTAAGCCAGATGCACAAGGGGGCACATGCATCTGGAGTTCGTTTGCAGTGGCTGGAGGCTCTGGTGTGCCCATTCTCTCTCTCTTCCTCTTACAAACAAATAAATAAATAAAGATTGGAACATATTTTTCTTTTTTTTTTTTTTTTTTTTTGGTTTTTCGAGGTAGGGTCTCACTCTGGCCCAGGCTGACCTGGAATTAACTATGTAGTCTCAAGGTAGCCTTGAACTCACGGCGATCCTCCTACCTCTACCTCCCGAGTGCTGGGATTAAAGGCATGCGCCACCACGCCCGGCTAAGATTGGAAAATATTTTTAAAAATATGAAAAGGGATAGAGATACAGGTCAGTGGTAAGACAATTGTCTAGTCTGTTCACAGTCCCAGGTTTAATCCTTGGTACAACACACACACACACACACACACACACACACACACACACACACTCACAATCTGGATCATGAGTATGGTTGTGCATTTTTGTAATAATTTAATTGTATACTTAGAACAGGTTAAATGTGTAGCATGTAAATGGTGGGGTTTTTGTGTGTGTGCATGCATGTTTGTATGTGCATGCAGGTGTGTGCGGAGGCCAGAGGTTGATGCATTGGGTGTCTTCCTCAATTTCTTTCTACCTTATTTTTTAGGTTTTTCATTTATTTATTTGAGAGAGAGAGAGAGAGAGAGACAGTATGAGTGTGCCAGGACCTCTTGCCACTGCAGGTGAACTTCACATGCATAGACCACTTTGTGCATCTGCTTTACATGAGTGCTGGGGAATTGAACCTGGACCAGCAGGCTTTGCAACAAGCACCTCCAACTGCTGAGCCATCTCCCCAGCCCAGTGATAAATTATAAAAGTCAACGCAGGGCTGGAGAGATGGCTTAGCGGTTAAGGCGCCTGCCTCCTAAGCCTAAGAACCCGGTTCCAATCTCCAGGTCCCACGTTTAGCCAGATGCAAAGCGACACAAGGGCGCAATGCCACACTTGACCACAAGGGGGTGCACACATCTGGATTTCGTTTGCAGCAGCTGAGAGACTGCTGGCGCACCCATCTCTATCTGTCTTCCTCTCCCTCTCTCTCTGTCTCTCTCTGTGTCTCTCTCCAAAAATAAAAAAATTTTTAAAAAAGTCAACGCAATCACTAGTAGCTGGAATATAAGGCATCAAAGGTTGCTGATGGGATAACATGGTTATACATAAATGTATCCATGTGACAGAGCAGGAAGAAGTAGCTGCATGTGAGATTGGGCACTATATACATACATACATACATATACATATATACATACATATACACATATATACATATATACATACATAAATGTACATATACACATGCATATATGCATATACACATACATATATATACATGAATTGTACATATATGAACCTCTACACAATACATGCATATGAAATAACTACATGTAGGTTATCAGAAGCCATCATTGTGCATTTCAGATAACCACTCAAGGATGATGCTGGAAGCAGTCTAGTGCAGAACTGTATTGTGACTTTCATCAGAAAGACCCAGTGATAAACTTTTAACCATTAAGCTTTCATTTCCTTCTTTCTTTCCAAGCTCACCATCCTGGAAAAAGACGCGAACAGCCTGTGCTCTGCTGTGAATCGGGTGTCTCGTTACCTCAGTAAGGAAACACATGAGCTAGGCCTTCCAAGGCTCAAGGACTCAGAAGCTGAAGCTAGGGCCTTGTTCGCGCAGCCACGGCATTTATTCTGGGACAGTTCCGGTTCATCTAAGAGGATTTCTTTCTGAAACAAAACATTTCCAATAAAACTGCAAAGCTGAAAGCATTGCTTCTTAGAGCAGCACACTGAACAACAATATGGACTTTAAAAGTATACATTTATATCCTTTGCCTTCTGCAAGAGGCCAAGGCCGGGTCTTGAGTGGAGTTAATACAAACCCGAAAGAAAGATCAGATGAACATTTCTCAAGAACTCACGTGGACCTTGACTGATGCTTTTCAAGGCTAAGTAAAACGGAGCCTCAGAGAAACTTTTTGACATAGCAGGATAAACCAGTTACATAAATGGGTAAGATAATGCATGTCTTTTTATTGTCAATTTCTATGCATATATTTAATATATTTTGATTATAATCCCCTCCATTTACCTTCTCTTGAACCCCTTTCCACTGAAGCCCCTTGTGGTGGTTTGATTCAGGTGTCCCCCATTAAACTTAGGTGTTCTGAATGCTAGGTGCCCAGCTGATGGAGATTTGGGAATTAACACCTCCTGGAGGCAGTGTATTGTTGGGGGCGGGCTTATGGGTGTTATAGCCAGTGTCCCCTTGCCAGTGTTTGGCACACTCTCCTGTTGCTGTTGTCCACCTGATGTTGGCCAGAGGGTGATGTCCACCCTCTGCTCATGCCGTTGTTTTCCCTGCCATCATGGAGCTTCCCCCTCTAGTCTGTAAGCCAAAATAAACCCCTTTTTTTTTCCCACAAGCTGCTCTTGGTCCAGTGGTTTCTGCAGCGATGTGAACCCGACTGCAACACCCCTGTTCTTCTCAACTAGCTTCTTTTACTTAGATGTCTAGGGTTTCTTTAATGTTTAATTTATTTTTTTCATTTAAGAAAGAGAGAGAGGAAGAGGCAGATATGTAGAGAGAATGGGCACGCCAGGGCCTCCAGCCACTGCAGACAAACTCCAGATGCATGAGCCACCTTGTGCATCTGGCTTACGTGGATACTGGGGAATCGAACCTGGGTCCTTAGGCTTTGCAGGAAAGTACCTTAAGTGCTAGGCTATCCCTCCAGCCCCGTGATGTTTAGTTTTTTGTTCTAGCGTGCTGGTGTGGCCCACTGAGTTTAATGAGGGTACCTGCATGAGTATGGGGGGAATTATTTACCAGAGCACATACAACTTACTAAACTACTGCCCAAAATGTCTCCCACTCCTCCAGCAACTACCAACTGCCAGTAACTCCTCAGTGAGGGAATAGGAGCCTCATGCCTTCCTTCCCCATCTATGACAGAGTGTTGACGTGCCCAATATGGCACAGGTCTTGTGCAGGAAATGACAGCTGCTGTGAGTTTACAAAAGCAATGGCCACTTTCCATGTCCAGAAGACAGTGTTTCACAACACTGCTCCCCATCTTCCGGCTCTTACAGTCTTTCCTCCCCGTCTTGTTCCCTGAGCCTTGGAGGGGGTGACAGAGATGACGTCTCATTGAGCACTGAGCACTCAATACTCACTTGCTCTCAGCAGAAAACAAATCTTTTGCAACACTTTCCCCCCTTCCTTCTTCTCCCTCTCTTTCCTTTTCCTCCTTTCTTCCCTCTTTTCTTTACTTCCTTCCTTCATTATTTACACCCCCTTTCCTTTCTACCCCCCCCCCCACACGCACGCATGTACGCCCACACATATCCTCTCTGTCTCTTCTCCCCCCACTTCCAATACAGTAATCTGTGAACTAATTCCTCTGGGAGACATATCCTAGTCTATAAAATGAAAACTTGCACGACTGCCAAGGCCCATGAGGGACCATCCAGCTTAGCAACGTTATATGATATACTGCTCTGCTGATCGGTGGTTCTAGTAGAGCTGAAAACTGGCTATATTCTCAAACTCAGGCTAAAAGCTTCTAGATTATTGTGATATTTGATGCAAGAAAGTTGAAGAATTTTTAAACCCTAGTATAGCAGCCTATGTATTAGATCCTATGCATTAGATCCTAGCACCACCATAGAATTTGCTAGACTGATTTAAAAACAACAATTAAAAGCCAGGCTTTGTGGCACACACCTGTGAGCTTAGCACTCAGGAGGTTGAGGCAGGAGGATCACAAGTTTAAGGCCAGCCTGGGTTACTTAGGGAGGCCCTATCTTCAAAAAAAGCAAAACAAAACAAGCAGATTTACAGAGGATAGCTCAATTGGTAAAGCGCTTGCTTGCACACATGGGGACCTGAACCTACTTTTTCCGCATGTGCATGAGTGAGTGTGTGTGTGCTGTGTGTGGCGGATGCACATCTGTGCATGTGTGCCGTGCTCATTGGTCAGTGGTCAGAGGATAACTTTGGGTGTCTTTCTCTGTTTCTCAGCCACATGTTTCTTGAAATGGGGTCTCTGCCCCCAGAGGGCTGTGGTTTCAGATTGTGTGACTACGCCCAGTTTTTACCCGGGTCTGGCAGATTTGAACACAAGTGGCTCAGGGCCTCCCAGGTCTTCATGATTAAGGGACAAGTGCTCTTTATGGCTAAGCCACCTTCTCAGCTCCAAGCCAACATATTTTTATTATTTATTTTTAAGAGAGAGGGAGAGAATGGACGTGCCAGGGCCTTCAGCCACTGCAAATGAACTCCAGACACGTGTGCCCCCTTGTGCACATTTGCAACATTGCATGCTTGTGTCATTGTGCATCTGGCTACGTGGGACCTGGAGATTCGAACATGAGTTCTTAGGCTTCACAGGCAAGCACCTTAACCGCTAAGCCATCTCTCCAGCCCCCAAGCCAACATTTTAAAAGAATTGGGCATGGTGGTGGCCCCTTGTAATCCCAGCACTGGAGAGGCAGAGATAAGAAGATCCCTGAGGCTCACTGGCCAGTCAATGTCCCCCTTTTGGTGGGCTCCAGGCCAGTTCAATAATCTATCTCAAAAAAAAAAAAATGAGGGCTGGACAGCACACGGGAGGCAGAGGTAGGAGGACTGCCGTGAGTTCGAGGCCACCCTGAGACTACATAGTTAATTCCAGGTCAGCCTGGGCAAGAGTAAAACCCTACCTCCAAAAACAAAAACAACAAACCAAAATGAGAGCTGGAGAGATGTCTCAGCGGTTAAGGTGCTTGTCTGTAAAGCCAAAGGACCCTGGTTCAATTCCCCAAGACCCACATAAGCCAGATGCACAAGGGGGCATATATGTCTGGAGTTTTTTTGCAGTGGCTAGAGCTGGCGCACCTATTCTCTCTCTCTCTTTCTCTCTGCCTCTTTCTCTCTCAAACAAATAAATAAATATGGATTTTTTTTTAAAAAACAATGAAACAAAACTGGACAGCATTTAGGAAGTACACCCAAGGTTGTTCTGTGGCACACACACACACACACACACACACACACACACACATGTTAGAATCATAACTACACAAATGAGTATTTATATTCAAATAAACTGGCGATTTAACCAGTCTGAGGTGAGGACAATGAGGTATTTTGAACTTCAAGCAGGACTAACACAAAGCCAGGCCTGAGAGCTTCTTACTTCAAACTATACCAGAAATAAAGATTTAAAACAGACGGAAGTCCATAATGAGACTACAGTTACATATTTGGATGTTTGCTGGCTTTGAATAGGCCCAGATGACATGTGAGACAATATTTGGGAAGTAGGGACATTTCTTCTCTTGAAGCCCCAGGCTTCCCAACCCCTGAGTGGGTCATGCAGGTCAGTCAATGATTTTTTCAAATGTCAACTTGTGCAAAACACATGTATTTCCTATATTTTAATTTATGCCAGTAAGACTTGCTCTTTATGATAATTCAAATCATTTAGAGGTAAATAAATTAAAACATGGGGGCTGGAGTGATGGCTCAGCAGTTAAGGTGCTGGCCTGCAAAGCCTAAGGACCCAGGTTTAGTTCCCCAGTACCCATGTAAAGCCAGATGCACAAGGTCGAACATGCATCTGGAGTGTGTTTGCAGTGGCTGGAGGCCCTGGAGGGCCCATTCTCTGTGTTTCTCTTCTATCTCTCTCTTCTTGTAGATAATTTTTAAAAACATGGTAGGCCTCACTGTATCCCCTCTTCACTCCCATCTCCAACATGCTTCTAAGGCCTGAGGTAAGTAATGTGACCAGGCAGGAGTTTAACCTTCCACTTTGGATCAAAATGTACATACAAATACACAAATGCACGAGCTCATGCATCATGGTCTTGCTCTTTTCCTTTCTTTCTTACATTCTGGAAGTAGTTCTGTATTTCTGTTTTGTCTGCAATATTCTTTTACCACTCAGCCTGCATCATGAGACTTCAGTAGACCCTGGTAGATTAACTGCCCTCGTACATTGCATTCAATGACAGAAAAGGGTCTAAAAGGGACCTGAGTTGCAAAGATAAAAAGAACTGCCAAGGAGAAGAGAACAATAAAATCTTGGAATAATAAAACCCTGGAACTGGAAAGCAGATGGAGGATCTGAAATTGACTGAGGAGAGCAGAGAAATAAGAAAAAGAAGAAAATGGACATTGGAGAGAGGCCTCAAACCATTGCTTTGCAATATGAAACCTCACGGCTGAGGAATAGACATGAGGACCCTTCAATAGGAATAGCTCGAGAAGAGGGTGGTGAGGGTAGAGGCTGTTGCTCAGGGGTAAATCCCTTGTCCAGCACGCATAGACCCTGGGTTCAATCCCCATGACAGGGCTGTTGCTCAGGGGTAAATCCCTTGTCCAGCACACATAGACCCTGGGTTCAATCCCCATGTCAGGGCTGTTGCTCAGGGATAAAGCCCTTGTCCAGCACACATGGACCCTGGGTTCAATCCCCATGTCAGGGCTGTTGCTCAGGGATAAAGCCCTTGTCCAGCACACATGGACCCTGGGTTCAATCCCCATGCCAGGACTGTTGCTCAGGGGTAAAGCCCTTGTCCAGCACACATGGACCCTGGGTTCAATCCCCATGTCAGGACTGTTGCTCAGGGGTAAATCCCTTGTCCAGCACACATGGACCCTGGGTTCAATCCCCATGTCAGGGCTGTTGCTCAGGGGTAAAGCCCTTGTCCAGCACACATGGACCCTGGGTTCAATCCCCATGTCAGGGCTGTTGCTCAGGGGTAAATCCCTTGTCCAGCACACATAGACCCTGGGTTCAATCCCCATGCCAGGACTGTTGCTCAGGGATAAAGCCCTTGTCCAGCACACATGGACCCTGGGTTCAATCCCCATGTCAGGGCTGTTGCTCAGGGGTAAAGCCCTTGTCCAGCACACATAGACCCTGGGTTCAATCCCCATGTCAGGGCTGTTGCTCAGGGATAAAGCCCTTGCCCAGCACACATAGACCCTGGGTTCAATCCCCATGCCAGGACTGTTGCTCAGGGGTAAAGCACTTGTCCAGCACACATAGACCCTGGGTTCAATCCCCATGCCAGGACTGTTGCTCAGGGGTAAAGCCCTTGTCCAGCACACATGGACCCTGGGTTCAATCCCCATGCCAGGGCTGTTGCTCAGGGGTAAAGCCCTTGTCCAGCACACATAGACCCTGGGTTCAATCCCCATGCCAGGGCTGTTGCTCAGGGGTAAAGCCCTTGCCCAGCACACATAGACCCTGGGTTCAATCCCCATGTCAGGGCTGTTGCTCAGGGATAAAGCCCTTGTCCAGCACACATAGACCCTGGGTTCAATCCCCATGCCAGGGCTGTTGCTCAGGGGTAAAGCCCTTGTCCAGCACACATGGACCCTGGGTTCAATCCCCATGTCAGGGCTGTTGCTCAGGGATAAAGCCCTTGTCCAGCACACATAGACCCTGGGTTCAATCCCCATGCCAGGACTGTTGCTCAGGGATAAAGCCCTTGTCCAGCACACATGGACCCTGGGTTCAATCCCCATGCCAGGGCTGTTGCTCAGGGATAAAGCCCTTGTCCAGCACACATGGACCCTGGGTTCAATCCCCATGCCAGGACTGTTGCTCAGGGGTAAAGCACTTGTCCAGCACACATAGACCCTGGGTTCAATCCCCATGCCAGGGCTGTTGCTCAGGGATAAAGCCCTTGTCCAGCACACATGGACCCTGGGTTCAATCCCCATGCCAGGGCTGTTGCTCAGGGATAAAGCCCTTGTCCAGCACACATGGACCCTGGGTTCAATCCCCATGCCAGGACTGTTGCTCAGGGGTAAAGCACTTGTCCAGCACACATAGACCCTGGGTTCAATCCCCATGCCAGGGCTGTTGCTCAGGGATAAAGCCCTTGTCCAGCACACATGGACCCTGGGTTCAATCCCCATGTCAGGGCTGTTGCTCAGGGTAAAGCCCTTGTCCAGCACACATGGACCCTGGGTTCAATCCCCATGCCAGGACTGTTGCTCAGGGTAAAGCCCTTGTCCAGCACACATGGACCCTGGGTTCAATCCCCATGTCAGGACTGTTGCTCAGGGGTAAATCCCTTGTCCAGCACACATGGACCCTGGGTTCAATCCCCATGCCAGGACTGTTGCTCAGGGTAAAGCACTTGTCCAGCACATAGACCCTGGGTTCAATCCCCATGCCAGGGCTGTTGCTCAGGGGTAAAGCCCTTGTCCAGCACACATGGACCCTGGGTTCAATCCCCATGCCAGGACTGTTGCTCAGGGGTAAAGCCCTTGTCCAGCACACATGGACCCTGGGTTCAATCCCCATGTCAGGACTGTTGCTCAGGGGTAAATCCCTTGTCCAGCACACATAGACCCTGGGTTCAATCCCCATGTCAGGGCTGTTGCTCAGGGGTAAAGCCCTTGTCCAGCACACATGGACCCTGGGTTCAATCCCCATGCCAGGACTGTTGCTCAGGGGTAAAGCACTTGTCCAGCACACATAGACCCTGGGTTCAATCCCCATGTCAGGGCTGTTGCTCAGGGGTAAAGCCCTTGTCCAGCACACATGGACCCTGGGTTCAATCCCCATGTCAGGCCTATTGCTCAGGGATAAAGCCCTTGTCCAGCACACATGGACCCTGGGTTCAATCCCCATGTCAGGGCTGTTGCTCAGGGGTAAATCCCTTGTCCAGCACACATAGACCCTGGGTTCAATCCCCATGTCAGGGCTGTTGCTCAGGGATAAAGCCCTTGCCCAGCACACATAGACCCTGGGTTCAATCCCCATGCCAGGACTGTTGCTCAGGGGTAAAGCCCTTGTCCAGCACACATAGACCCATGCTGTTGCTCAGGTTCAATCCCCATGTCAGGGCTGTTGCTCAGGGATAAAGCCCTTGTCCAGCACACATAGACCCTGGGTTCAATCCCCATGCCAGGGCTGTTGCTCAGGGTAAAGCCCTTGTCCAGCACACATGGACCCTGGGTTCAATCCCCATGTCAGGGCTGTTGCTCAGGGGTAAAGCCCTTGTCCAGCACACATGGACCCTGGGTTCAATCCCCATGCCAGGACTGTTGCTCAGGGATAAAGCCCTTGTCCAGCACACATGGACCCTGGGTTCAATCCCCATGCCAGGGCTGTTGCTCAGGGATAAAGCCCTTGTCCAGCACACATGGACCCTGGGTTCAATCCCCATGCCAGGGCTGTTGCTCAGGGGTAAAGCCCTTGTCCAGCACACATGGACCCTGGGTTCAATCCCCATGCCAGGGCTGTTGCTCAGGGATAAAGCCCTTGTCCAGCACACATGGACCCTGGGTTCAATCCCCATGCCAGGGCTGTTGCTCAGGGATAAAGCCCTTGTCCAGCACACATGGACCCTGGGTTCAATCCCCATGCCAGGACTGTTGCTCAGGGTAAAGCACTTGTCCAGCACACATAGACCCTGGGTTCAATCCCCATGCCAGGGCTGTTGCTCAGGGATAAAGCCCTTGTCCAGCACACATGGACCCTGGGTTCAATCCCCATGTCAGGGCTGTTGCTCAGGGGTAAAGCCCTTGTCCAGCACACATGGACCCTGGGTTCAATCCCCATGCCAGGACTGTTGCTCAGGGGTAAAGCCCTTGTCCAGCACACATGGACCCTGGGTTCAATCCCCATGTCAGGACTGTTGCTCAGGGGTAAATCCCTTGTCCAGCACACATGGACCCTGGGTTCAATCCCCATGCCAGGACTGTTGCTCAGGGGTAAAGCACTTGTCCAGCACACATAGACCCTGGGTTCAATCCCCATGCCAGGGCTGTTGCTCAGGGGTAAAGCCCTTGTCCAGCACACATGGACCCTGGGTTCAATCCCCATGCCAGGACTGTTGCTCAGGGTAAAGCCCTTGTCCAGCACACATGGACCCTGGGTTCAATCCCCATGGGACTGTTGCTCAGGGTAAATCCCTTGTCCAGCACACATAGACCCTGGGTTCAATCCCCATGTCAGGGCTGTTGCTCAGGGTAAAGCCCTTGTCCAGCACACATGGACCCTGGGTTCAATCCCCATGCCAGGACTGTTGCTCAGGGGTAAAGCACTTGTCCAGCACACATAGACCCTGGGTTCAATCCCCATGTCAGGGCTGTTGCTCAGGGGTAAAGCCCTTGTCCAGCACACATGGACCCTGGGTTCAATCCCCATGCCAGGACTGTTGCTCAGGGGTAAAGCCCTTGTCCAGCACACATAGACCCTGGGTTCAATCCCCATGCCAGGGCTGTTGCTCAGGGTAAAGCCCTTGCCCAGCACACATAGACCCTGGGTTCAATCCCCATGTCAGGGCTGTTGCTCAGGGATAAAGCCCTTGTCCAGCACACATAGACCCTGGGTTCAATCCCCATGCCAGGGCTGTTGCTCAGGGGTAAAGCCCTTGCCCAGCACACATAGACCCTGGGTTCAATCCCCATGTCAGGGCTGTTGCTCAGGGATAAAGCCCTTGTCCAGCACACATAGACCCTGGGTTCAATCCCCATGCCAGGGCTGTTGCTCAGGGTAAAGCCCTTGCCCAGGGTCCCTTGTCCAGCACACATGGACCCTGGGTTCAATCCCCATGGGGCTGTTGCTCAGGGATAAAGCCCTTGTCCAGCACACATAGACCCTGGGTTCAATCCCCATGCCAGGACTGTTGCTCAGGGATAAAGCCCTTGCCCAGCACACATAGACCCTGGGTTCAATCCCCATGTCAGGACTGTTGCTCAGGGGTAAATCCCTTGTCCAGCACACATGGACCCTGGGTTCAATCCCCATGTCAGGGCTGTTGCTCAGGGATAAAGCACTTGTCCAGCACACATAGACCCTGGGTTCAATCCCCATGTCAGGACTGTTGCTCAGGGGTAAATCCCTTGTCCAGCACACATGGACCCTGGGTTCAATCCCCATGCCAGGACTGTTGCTCAGGGATAAAGCCCTTGTCCAGCACACATGGACCCTGGGTTCAATCCCCATGCCAGGGCTGTTGCTCAGGGATAAAGCCCTTGTCCAGCACACATGGACCCTGGGTTCAATCCCCATGCCAGGACTGTTGCTCAGGGGTAAAGCACTTGTCCAGCACACATAGACCCTGGGTTCAATCCCCATGCCAGGGCTGTTGCTCAGGGATAAAGCCCTTGTCCAGCACACATGGACCCTGGGTTCAATCCCCATGCCAGGACTGTTGCTCAGGGGTAAAGCACTTGTCCAGCACACATAGACCCTGGGTTCAATCCCCATGCCAGGGCTGTTGCTCAGGGATAAAGCCCTTGTCCAGCACACATGGACCCTGGGTTCAATCCCCATGTCAGGGCTGTTGCTCAGGGGTAAAGCCCCAGCACACATGGACCCTGGGTTCAATCCCCATGCCAGGGCTGTTGCTCAGGGATAAAGCCCTTGTCCAGCACACATAGACCCTGGGTTCAATCCCCATGCCAGGACTGTTGCTCAGGGATAAAGCCCTTGTCCAGCACACATGGACCCTGGGTTCAATCCCCATGCCAGGACTGTTGCTCAGGGGTAAAGCACTTGTCCAGCACACATAGACCCTGGGTTCAATCCCCATGCCAGGGCTGTTGCTCAGGGATAAAGCCCTTGTCCAGCACACATAGACCCTGGGTTCAATCCCCATGCCAGGACTGTTGCTCAGGGATAAAGCCCTTGTCCAGCACACATAGACCCTGGGTTCAATCCCCATGCCAGGACTGTTGCTCAGGGATAAAGCCCTTGTCCAGCACACATGGACCCTGGGTTCAATCCCCATGCCAGGGCTGTTGCTCAGGGGTAAAGCCCTTGTCCAGCACACATAGACCCTGGGTTCAATCCCCATGTCAGGGCTGTTGCTCAGGGGTAAAGCCCTTGCCCAGCACACATAGACCCTGGGTTCAATCCCCATGTCAGGGCTGTTGCTCAGGGTAAAGCCCTTGTCCAGCACACATAGACCCTGGGTTCAATCCCCATGTCAGGACTGTTGCTCAGGGTAAAGCCCTTGCCCAGCACACATAGACCCTGGGTTCAATCCCCATGCCAGGGCTGTTGCTCAGGGGTAAAGCCCTTGTCCAGCACACATAGACCCTGGGTTCAATCCCCATGTCAGGACTGTTGCTCAGGGGTAAAGCCCTTGCCCAGCACACATAGACCCTGGGTTCAATCCCCATGCCAGGGCTGTTGCTCAGGGATAAAGCCCTTGTCCAGCACACATAGACCCTGGGTTCAATCCCCATGTCAGGGCTGTTGCTCAGGGGTAAAGCCCTTGTCCAGCACACATAGACCCTGGGTTCAATCCCCATGTCAGGGCTGTTGCTCAGGGATAAAGCCCTTGCCCAGCACACATAGACCCTGGGTTCAATCCCCATGTCAGGGCTGTTGCTCAGGGATAAAGCCCTTGTCCAGCACACATGGACCCTGGGTTCAATCCCCATGTCAGGACTGTTGCTCAGGGGTAAAGCCCTTGTCCAGCACACATGGACCCTGGGTTCAATCCCCATGCCAGGGCTGTTGCTCAGGGGTAAAGCACTTGTCCAGCACACATAGACCCTGGGTTCAATCCCCATGTCAGGGCTGTTGCTCAGGGATAAAGCCCAGCACACATGGACCCTGGGTTCAATCCCCATGTCAGGGCTGTTGCTCAGGGGTAAATCCCTTGTCCAGCACACATAGACCCTGGGTTCAATCCCCATGTCAGGGCTGTTGCTCAGGGATAAAGCCCTTGCCCAGCACACATGGACCCTGGGTTCAATCCCCATGTCAGGGCTGTTGCTCAGGGATAAAGCCCTTGTCCAGCACACATGGACCCTGGGTTCAATCCCCATGTCAGGGCTGTTGCTCAGGGGTAAAGCCCTTGTCCAGCACACATGGACCCTGGGTTCAATCCCCATGTCAGGGCTGTTGCTCAGGGGTAAATCCCTTGTCCAGCACACATAGACCCTGGGTTCAATCCCCATGTCAGGGCTGTTGCTCAGGGATAAAGCCCTTGCCCAGCACACATGGACCCTGGGTTCAATCCCCATGTCAGGGCTGTTGCTCAGGGATAAAGCCCTTGTCCAGCACACATGGACCCTGGGTTCAATCCCCATGTCAGGGCTGTTGCTCAGGGGTAAAGCCCTTGTCCAGCACACATAGACCCTGGGTTCAATCCCCATGCCAGGACTGTTGCTCAGGGGTAAAGCCCTTGTCCAGCACACATAGACCCTGGGTTCAATCCCCATGCCAGGACTGTTGCTCAGGGATAAAGCCCTTGTCCAGCACACATAGACCCTGGGTTCAATCCCCATGCCAGGACTGTTGCTCAGGGATAAAGCCCTTGTCCAGCACACATGGACCCTGGGTTCAATCCCCATGCCAGGGCTGTTGCTCAGGGATAAAGCCCTTGTCCAGCACACATAGACCCTGGGTTCAATCCCCATGCCAGGACTGTTGCTCAGGGGTAAAGCACTTGTCCAGCACACATAGACCCTGGGTTCAATCCCCATGTCAGGGCTATTGCTCAGGGGTAAAGCCCTTGCCCAGCACACATAGACCCTGGGTTCAATCCCCATGCCAGGGCTGTTGCTCAGGGGTAAATCCATTGTCCAGCACACATGGACCCTGGGTTCAATCCCCATGTCAGGACTGTTGCTCAGGGGTAAAGCCCTTGCCCAGCACACATGGACCCTGGGGTTAATCCCCATGACAGGGCTGTTGCTCAGAGGTAAAGCCCTTGCCCAGCACACATAGACCCTGGGTTCAATCCCCATGTCAGGGCTGTTGCTCAGGGGTAAATCCCTTGTCCAGCACACATAGACCTGGGTTCAATCCCCATGTCAGGGCTGTTGCTCAGGGGTAAAGCCCTTGTCCAGCACACATGGACCCTGGGTTCAATCCCCATGCCAGGGCTGTTGCTCAGGGATAAAGCCCTTGCCCAGCACACATGGACCCTGGGGTTAATCCCCATGACAGGGCTGTTGCTCAGGGGTAAATCCCTTGTCCAGCACACATAGACCCTGGGTTCAATCCCCATGCCAGGACTGTTGCTCAGGGGTAAAGCCCTTGTCCAGCACACATAGACCCTGGGTTCAATCCCCATGTCAGGGCTGTTGCTCAGGGATAAAGCACTTGTCCAGCACACATGGACCCTGGGTTCAATCCCCATGTCAGGGCTGTTGCTCAGGGGTAAATCCATTGTCCAGCACACATGGACCCTGGGTTCAATCCCCATGCCAGGGCTGTTGCTCAGGGGTAAAGCCCTTGCCCAGCACACATAGACCCTGGGTTCAATCCCCATGCCAGGACTGTTGCTCAGGGATAAAGCCCTTGTCCAGCACACATAGACCCTGGGTTCAATCCCCATGTCAGGGCTGTTGCTCAGGGATAAAGCCCTTGTCCAGCACACATAGACCCTGGGTTCAATCCCCATGCCAGGGCTGTTGCTCAGGGGTAAAGCCCTTGCCCAGCACACATGGACCCTGGGTTCAATCCCCATGTCAGGGCTGTTGCTCAGGGGTAAAGCCCTTGCCCAGCACACATGGACCCTGGGTTCAATCCCCATGCCAGGGCTGTTGCTCAGGGGTAAAGCCCTTGCCCAGCACACATAGACCCTGGGGTTAATCCCCATGTCAGCCCCCCAGTCAGCAGCAACGCAAAGCTGTAGACTAAAGGTGAGTGGTGTGCAGTGATACTGAACACGGGAAAGGACTGGCATGTGGCAGAAGTCGACTCTGGCTCTCAAGTTCCATTGCCCACAGTTTGATCACCTCCCTTTGCGGGGGAGCGGTGGTGTGTGGAGATGTGTCAGCTTTAGAGTGTGGTGGTGATCACACACTACAAATACCACCATGTGCCAAAATATCATTCCAGTCCACAGCAAACCACATACACAACACTGGTCCTCTCAGATATTTTTGTGCAGAGAGAGAGAGAGAATTGGTGCGCCAGGGCCTCAGCCACTGAAATCTAACTCTAGACGTTTGTGCACTTAGTGGGCATGTGCAACCTTGCGCTTGCCTCACCTTTGTGCATCTGGTTTACATGGGATCTGCAGAGTCGAACATGGGTCCTTAGGCTTTGCAGGCAAGCACCTTAACCACTAAGCCGCCTCTCAGATTTTAATACCTAGCAGCTTCATCCTTGTTTCTATTAATTTGCCTGAAGACAGTTGACAATGTTCACACAGCCACATAAGGACACATGTCTGATACCATGTTATATACTTCATTTTTGTGTGTGTGTATAGTATATGTGGTGTGTGTGGGTGTGTGTGGGTGTGGCATATGCACATGAGAATATGCAAATGTGCTTGCCCTGTGTGCACATGTGGAAGCCCGAGAAGATCATGGAGTGTCTTGCTCTATTCCTCTTCATGTTGTTTCCTTGACGCAGACTCTCCCTCTGAACCTGGCACTGCCATTTTCAGTCTAACCAGTGGGTCCCTAGCAAGCCTCCTGACTCTGCTCTCCCACGGACTGGTGTTACAGGTGGTATGCATGGCCATTTTCAGCTACTGGTGTGGGTGCCCAGGAATCAAACTTGGGCAAAGTAAGTCCCCCTTGGCGCCTCATGCTTGCTTTGTCATCTCTTCAGCCCCGAATCATATACTTCAAATGGGTGAATTTCTATTGAACTGTACAGTTTAAGTAGGTCAAAAAAATTTTTTTGGTTGTTCTGGGGATTAAACCTTAGGATTTTCATATGCTGGCAAGTGCTCTACCATAGGGTCAAAGCCCCATTACTACATGGACGAATTTTATGGTGTGTGGACTATATCTCAATAGAGCTATTTGTGAACTATTCCCAGAGACAAAAGACAAGAGTACTCAGATGAGCCGGGCGTGGTGGCGCACGCCTTTAACCCAGCACTCGGGAGGCCAAGGTAGGAGGATCACCATGAGTTCAAGGCCACCCTGAGATTACATAGTGAATTCCAAGTCAGCCTGGGCTAGAGTGAGACCCTACCTTGAAAAACCAAAAAATGAAAAACTAAAAAAAAAAAAAAAAAAAAAAAGAGTACTCAGATAGATGAGTGGAACCTACCGAGAGTCAAGCACAAAACTGTCCTTACAGTAAGGCTCATAATAAAGTATTTAAGAATTTAAAAAAAATTATGGGGGGGCCTGGAGAGATGACCCAGTGGTTAAAGCATTTGCCTACAAAGCCTAATGACCTGGGTTTGATTCCCCAGTACCCACATAAAGCCAGATGCACAAAGCAGCACATGCATCTGGAGTTCATTTGCAGTGACTGGAGGCCCTCGTGTACCCATTCTCTCTCTCTCTCTCCTCTCCTATTGACAATAAATAAACAAAAAAATTTAAAGCATTATAAAATTGCCTTGTAGCTCAATTGAATGATTCCTGAATATGGACTTTATCCATGACAACATCATGTCACAATGTCAAAAGCTGGGAGTGCCCACAAGCAATAGCTTCAAAATTCTGAAGAAAAAAAAATATCATGAGTCTAGAATTCTATGTCATATTAAAGGACAGACTAAAGAATGGTCGAAATCTATTGACTCATTGTTGAGTGAGAAATATGCAAACTTTGAAGCACCTTAACTACCCGTTTCTTCTGTGCTGGCCAAGCACAAGTGGTACCCATGCAGAGGTTGGCATAAGCAGCTGGAAGCCAGGGCGCCAGAAAGCCCAGCCAGGACCTGGGGGGCAGCAGACTAGTTTTCCTGTGGTTTCCATGCACCCAGTTGCTCTAGTTTGGGTCAAGAATTTCTCCCAACAATTTAATCACTTGCACCATAACATGCTGACTTGTGACAAGTGCAAAGCAACGGGGCAATCGACCGGGGACTGAAGCCTCGGCAACCGTGAGCCAACGCAAACCTATTCTTGCTGTCTGTGCATTATCTCAGTTACTCATTACAGTAATGGAAAGCTGACCAACACACCAGTAGCACCTCCTCCAGAGAAAAGAAACATGTTAAATTGAGAAACAAAAAAGATTCTGAAAATGGAAAAAGTCAATAGCAGCAACAGCACTTTTCAGAATTTAATAGTTCAGGATTCAGATTTAAAAACAAACAAACAAACCAACAAACCTGTGTTCATATCCTGACTCTGTCACTTGGGGTCTTGAAATCTGGGCACAATAACCTGATCCCTGATTCAGTTTCCTCTCCTGTGAGATGAATGGGAGCAAATGATACCTTCTCAGTGGCTTGTTGTGAAGATGAGATGATTTACGTGATGTGTTTACGTGATGTTTACGTGATGCGCAACAGTCCCTCGCAATACTTTTTTTCCCCAAAATTTATTTATTTATTTTTATTTTAGTATTTAGTTAGTTAGTTGAGACAGAGAAAGAGGCTGAGAGAGAGAGAGAGAGAGAGAGAGAGAATGGGTGCGCCAGGGCCTCCAGTCACTGCAAATGAACTCCAGATGCATACACCACCTTGTGCATATGGCTTACGTGGGTCCTGGGGAATCGAACCAGGATCCTTTGGCTTTGCAGGCAAACGCCTTAACCACTAAGCCATCTCTCCAGCCCCTCGTACTACTTTTATTACTAATCTCATTATCATTACTGGAAGCAATAAAAATTCCAGAAGTCGAATAAAATGATGCAAATGATAAATTTGCTGACTCATAAATGCCAAACAGTCAGACATTTTCGGAGTCCAGTTTGCCCTTTATTATACCAAATATTCTGTCAAAAAAAAAAAAAACCCTCTTACTTTTCTTTCATCCATACTGAGATGGGTTTTTCATTCTATTCATGCTCTTTTGGGAACAGGCCTAATAGCTTATATCTCTATCTGTAACTATTTCTGAAATGTAGCTTCAAGGTTTGAAAGCTCCTCTTATCCGCTGCTCATTGTTAACATCGTGCTTACGGTGCCTGGATGAGATGAGGTTTTACTGTCGGCGTGATTTGTCTGCACCAGGCCTATATATATTAAGAGATGGATTCAGAAGATAATTCTAGACATTAACAGAACTCATGCTTTCGGAGTTTGTCCTTGCCTATATGCAACTGTGAAAATGTTTCAAGGAAAATATTGGGTTGAAGCTGTCGAGGTGGGCTGTGGAGACAGCTCAATGAATAAAGTGTTTGCCTCACAAGCACGAGGACGTGGGTTCAAGCCCAGTGCCCTTGTCAATGCTGGATGGATGTGTAATCCCAGGACTCAGGAGGTGGATCCCTGGGGCAAGCTGTTTAGCTAGACTAGCTGAATCGGCAAGCTCTGGATTCAAATGAGAGACCCCGTCAGAATACATAAGGTGGAGGGCAATTCAGGAAGACTCCTGACATGAACCTGTTTTCTATGCGTACACATACATAGGTGTACCCACCCATGCACCTGCACTCACACGCATGAATATGCATGCACACCAATAGTTAAAAAACAATTAAAAAGAAATGACATGGCCTGGAGGGATGGCTTAGAGGTTAAGGTGCTGGCTGCAAAGTCAAAGGACCCAGGTTCAATTCCCCAGGACCCATGTAAGCCAGATGCACAAGGTGACACATGGATCTAGAGTTTGTTTGCAGCAGCTGAAGGCCCTGGTGTGCCCATTCTCTCTCTATATGTGCCTCTCTCTCTGTCTCTCTCTCTCTCACTATCTCTCAATAATTAAAATAAAATTTTAAAAAAGAATAACGATCAATCTCCAAGAGGCCTTTTTAATTTTTTAAAACATTTTATTTATTTTTATTTACTTGAGAGAGAGGGGGAGAAGAGGCAGAGAGAAAGAGAGAATGGGTTATAGGAGGCCTCTTTAAAAAAAGAAAATGATGTATCATGCCCAAAGTCTTGGGTTTGGTTGCCAGAGCCTTCCATAGATTAGCATCATCATAATCAATATGGCCTCACGTAGCCCAGGCTGGCCTCAGAACTCCTCTATAGCCAATGATAAACTTGAACTTGAGCGTCTGATCCCTGTGCTTTACACCCCGAGTGCTGGGATTACACACTTGTGCCACCAAACTTGGTTGATGCGGTGCTGGGAATTGAACCTAAGGCCTCTTGCATGCTAGGCAAGCACACTGCATACCTGCAGCCTGTCTTCTTGCGCGTGACCACACACTTGCTTCCTGCTCTGTACCGGAATCCTGTCCGTGATTTCTAGGTGGCACTGGGAGTGCCCACATCCGTGTTTCCAGCCCCTATGCTTGAGTCTCAACTCACCTGCAACTTCCACCCCTGTGCCCCTTGCCCCAGACCTTTGAAACTGGGGCCTTCGCTTGTTCAGTGTCTTCCCTCACAGAAACCACCACTCCGTGTTTATTTCATTGATCTTTTGCAGATTCCATCTAGCTCTAGGGTCCTCTCCCTGAATCCCAGACTCTGGAACTGCCCCCAGCACTTCTTCTACCAAGGCAAGGACTGAGTCCCATTTCGGCTGAGCGACTTCACCTTCTTCACGTGATGGGTCCATCTTTCTTCTTCATCCTTCCTCCTCAAGAGAGAATCTCCGCCAAAAACGGGTAGTTCTGCTCCCACACTGAGCCTGTTTGAACAAAGTGTAATTACCTTGAACGATTTATATCTGTCCTTTCTTCCTACTAAATGCTCCACAGCCACCCATATTCACTCATTCATTTAGGAGCCGAGGAGCAGGGCACCGTGCTCGGAGTTGGAGATAATGGATATGACACTGTGGTCACTGTGGCAGGTCAGCCGGGGACAGTGAGGGCGAACAAGGAAAGCTCACGCCGAACATCTGGTGTGGGAGAAAGGCAGGGAGTGACAGCAAGCCTGGCCACCGCCCCCAGGGACCAAGGAAAGACTTCTAAGAGAAAGAGAGAGCTGGAGCGGAGGAAGAGGAGGAATAGGGGAGAGAGACAGAGGGAGAGAGACAGAGAGAGAGGAGGCCAGAGTATAACCACAGGCGTCCATGCCCAGGTGCCATCCACCTTTTTGAAACAAGGTCTCTCATTGGCCTGGAATTCAGCAAGTAGGCTGGCTAGAATAAATGGCCAGTGGGTCCCGGGGATCCTCCTTCTGTGTCAGCATCAGCGGGCTGAGACGACAAGCTCACACCAGCACACTCGGCTTTTTATTTTTTTAAATATTTTTAATTTTATTTATTTTTGGAGAGAGACACAGAGAGAGACAGACAGAGAGTGAGAGGGAGACAGACAGAGATGGGCGCCAGCAGTGTCTCAGCTGCTGTGAACGAAATCCAGATGTGTGCGCCCCCTTGTGGTCAAGTGCGGCATTGCGCCCTTGCGTCACTGCATCTGGCTAAACGTGGGACCTGGAGATTGGAACCGCTGGGGATTGGAACCAGCGTTCTTAGGCTTAGGAGGCAGGCGCCTTAACTGCTAAGCCATCTCTCCAGCCCACACACTCGGCTTTTTAAATGTGAGGTCAGGGGCTTGAGTTCAGGCTCTCACGAGCACACAGTATGCACTTTATTAAGCAAGCTATCTCCCTAGCCCCCAAATGCTGATTTTTTTTTTTAACTGTTCAAAAATAAGGCCACAGATAGGCATTGGTAAAGCCTGACTGTAATCTGGGCACTAAGGAGTCTGGGACAGGAGGATCATGACTTTGAGGTCAGCCCGGGCTACATAGTCTTTAAATATATATGTATTATTGTAAGCATACATATGTGTGCACACACGTATGAGGACTGGGATTATAGCTCCGTTGGTCGCATGATCCCCAGCACTAAATCAATTAGATGTGGTGGCATACACTAGCACTTGGGAGATGAAAGCAAGAGAATCAGAAATTCAAGGTTAGCCTCAGCTGCATAATGAACTTGATGCCAACCTGGGTTCCATGAGACCCTGGCGCACACCTTTAATCCCAGCACTCAGGACACAAAGGTAGGAGGATTGCCGTGAGTTCAAGGCCACCCTGTGAATTTCAGGTCAGCCTGGGCTAGAGCAAGACCCTACCTTGAAAAACCAAACCAAAACAAACAAACAAACAAACAAACAAACAAACAAAAAAAAGAAAAATAGAATCAAATAAAACAAGGCTGGAAGCTCAGCACAGGTCCAGTCACGTGCAGCCTGATGAGCCATGCCAAGGCGCCCGGACTTGGTTCTGAGGAACTGTGCAGAAGTTTCCAGAAGGAGGGTGTGGCCATGTGGCTGTGTTTGCATTCTTTGAAGGTCATCTGTTGCCATGATGGAAGGCCCCCAGTGGAGTGGGGTGACGAGGAGATGTCTGCTGTTTGGGGACAGGGCTGTCCTGGTCATTCTCTGGTAATTGACTTCCCTAAGTCCGTCTGCTTCCCTGGGCAGCTGTGTCCAATGAGGCAGCGTCAGTGAGGCCATGTCAATGAGGCAGCGTCAGTGAAGCCATGTCAGTGAAGCCATGTCAATGAGGCCGTGTCAGTGAGGCCGTGTCAATGAATTCCAGGTCAACCTGGACTAAAGCGAGACCCTACATCAAAAACAAATTAGCCTAATTGTAAATACGTATGGGGTTCAGTGTGATGAGTTCTTTCTTCTTGGCAATGCTGGGAATTGTATATGACCACTAAGACAGCCTGTCACAGTTTCTTTTTCTTTTCTCCCTTTCTCTCTTTCTTTTCTTTCTTTCTTTCTTTCCCTTCCTTCCTTCCTTCCTTCCTTTCTTTCTTTCTTTCTTTCTTTCTTTCTTTCTTTCTTTCTTTCTTTCTTTCTGTGCTAGGGACTGAACCTCCGGCTTTGTGTATGCTAGGCAAAGGCTCTACCACTGAGCGATATGTCTGGCCCTATAAAGGGAACTATTGAATTCCTCTCTTCTAGTTATTTTGAGTTATACAATAAATTTGAATTTTCCTACTGCGCAATAGAACATTAATTTATACCTCCTTCTTCTGATGTGTGTGCGATGTATGCTAATGTGTGTAGATACATGTGCCCCCTAAACACACAAGCAGAGGTCAGAGGAGAATGGCAGGTGTTCTTGTCTCCTGCTCTTCCAACTCGTTCCTGAGGCAGACTCGCCACTTTTCAGTGGGGCTGGCTGACCATTGAGCCCCAGTGATCTTCCTGTCTCCACCCCCTCGGCACTGAGGTCACAGGATCCACAGGCGTGCCAGCGACCCTTGGGGGTGCTGAGGCTCCAGATCAGGCCCTTGTGCTTGCTCGGCAAGCACTCTTCCCTGCTCAGCCATCTCCCATACTTGTTTCCTTCGCTACAGTTTGGTATTCATTATCCAACCTCTGTTTTCGCCAGCCAACTCTCTCCATCCTCTCTGGTGTGCAGGAGGTTAAGGGCCCAGAGTGATACTCTAATGAAATGAACAATCCCATTGAAAGGAGATGCTTTTTTTAAAAAAATTTTTTTTATTTATTTATTTGCATGCAGAGAGCGAGAGAGATAGAAGAGAGGCAGACAGAGAGCGAATGGGCACGCCACGGCCTCCAGCCACTGCACACAAACTCCAGATGCATGTGTCCCTTGTGCATCTGGCTTACGTGGGTCCTGGAGAATCGAACCGGGATCCTTTGGCTTCGCAGGCAAACGCCTTAACCGCTAAGCCATTTCTCCAGCCCCAAGGAGATGCTTTTTAATGAAGTGGCTATGGATGCCTGTAGGGTGCGGGGGGGAAAAACCAGAAAAGTCAACATGTAAAATCCAGCCAGCCTCTTGCACAGCACAAAAAAGAGACTCTCGCTGGGCGTGGTGGCGCACGCCTTTAGTCCCAGCACTCGGGAGGCAGAGATAGGAGGATCGCTGAGAGTTTGAGGCCACCCTGAGACTACATAGTGAATTCCAGGTCAGCCAGGGCTATAGCAGAACCCTACCTCAAAAAACCAAAAAGACGTAAAAGAAAAAAAAAGAAAGAAAGAAAGAAAAAGAAAAGAAACGGTCATCTCCCGCAGGCAGAAAACAGGGGGGAAAGTCAGGCCCTGGCCTCCGTTGTCAGCCCCAGTCTTCCCCAGTTGTTGAGTGAATCATATCCCCAGACCCAGCCGGGGTGCTACGCAGAGCTGACTGGGAAGGAGTGAGATCGTAAAAACTGAGACGGGGTCTCCTGGGTCCTTGGGATAGCTTGGGAACCTTGAAAGCCCAGCCCTCTGGAGGCTCCTGGCCCTGCCGCAGTGCCCAGTCCTTCTACTTCCAGGTTGATGGAAGAGGGTGGGCACATCAAGATTGGCCCTCCCTTCCTCTCGTGGCATCAGCCCAGCTTCAAGGGTTGAGTCATCACACGGCCAGCCAGGGAATGAAAAGGACTCTAGCCAAATGTACATATGGGGCAGAGCCCAGGGTGCTGGGTAGGAGCACCCAAAGGGTGCAGCATGAGTCTGAACTGGGGAGTGTGTTTCTATGGAAAGACCCTCATGCATGTATCCTGCATTGGACAACCCTGCCAGGAGCCTTGGTGGAAGCGTGGGTGGACACTCTATTGGGCAAGATCTTGTAAGGCTGGAGGAAGCAGGAACCCACATAAAGTAAGGGAGAAACATCAACACTGTTAGCCGTGGAAGAAAGGTTCAAAGAGTCAGAAGTGGGGCTGAAGAGATGGCTGGGCGGTTAAGCGCTTGCCTGTGAAGCCTAAGGACCCCGGTTTGAAGCTCGATTCTTTAGGACCCACATAAGCCAGATGCACAAGGTGGCGCATAGACCTGGAGTTCATTTGCAGTGGCTGGAGGTCCTGGTGCACCCATTCTCTCTCTCTCTACCTGCCTATTTCTGTATATCTCTCTTTCAAATAAGTAAATAAAAATAAAATATTTTTTTAAAGATTCAAAAGTGGGAACTCCCAAAAGACCTCCTGCATGTAGAAACTCAACTGACAAGAGCAACGTTTATGTATCAAAGAAGACATATTCATTTTAATAGCATGGGATTAACTTATTCTGCTTTTTATGTTTTATTCCTTGGAAGGTTTTTAAGTTACCAGAAAATATCTCAGTTCACTTGAGAAAAAAAAAAAAAAAACTCCCCCAATGTATTTTTCTGGCCGACAATTTTGAATATGAAGTATTTATGAAGGGAAATTTTCTTTCCTACGAGGTTGTCAGGAAGCAGATTGTTCAATTATTCTTTGTCAGAGAAACTCTGTGCCACACGTCTTTCTTGAGCACAAACTTCCTTGATTCTGAGCACCCTGACTGGTGAAAAGGTTTACCTTGGATAACATTACTGTTTGCTTTTCCTGATCCCATTTCTTTTCTGGCATGGTCGTGTAATTTCCCTCCTTGTAATGTTCCTTGTGGTGTGAATCACACTCGGAACCTGGTTTTAAGTCATCCCTATTAGCTAGGCTTCTGAGTAATGTTTTTATTTTTTATTTGTGTGTGTGTTTGTGAGTGTGTGTGTAGTGTGTGCACCATGTGTGTGCAGCTGAATGTACTCCATGCCCACACGAGTGCAGGCCAGAGTGGAATGCTGGATGCCCTCCTCTGTCACTCTTCTGCGTTGTCACCTTGACACCTTGACTCTCACTGACCGTGGAGCTGTCATTTTTCAGTCAGACTAGCTGAGCAGCGAGCCCCAGCGATTCTTCTGCCTTGGGCCACCTCTGGACTGGAATTATATGTGTGTGGGCCATACCTGGCTCTTCATATTATTATTATTATATTTATTAATATCATTATTATTGTTGTTATTTTATTTATTTGTGATGAGCAAGAATGGGTTGCCAGGGTCTCTTGCTGCTGCAAATACACTCCAGATGCATGTGCCACTTTGTGCATCCAGCTTTTACATGGGTACTGGAGATTTGGACCCTGGGCTAAACCCAGGCCAGAAGACTTTGCAAGCAGGTGCCTTTAACTGCTGAGCTGTCTCCCCAGCTCAGTTGGCTTTTTGTTGTTGTTGTTGTTCAAGGTAGGGTCTCACTGTAGCTCCAGACTGGCCTTGAACTCACAGCAATCCTCCTCTGACTCTCAAGTGCTGAGATCAAAGGCATGTACCAGCACGCCCAGCATCATATGGCAATTTTTGTGTGGGTACTGGGGATTGAACCCAGGTCCTCACACTTGAGTACCAAGTGTTCTACTACACTGAGCCATCTCCCCAGCCACAAAGCTTTTATTTTACCAATGGAGTCTTTGATTTTTTGTTTGTTTGTTTGTTTTAAGGAGGCTTTTATTTTTTCTTGCAGGGCTAAGGGATAGAACCAAGTGTGGGTACTTGAGTTCAGATCCCTGGATTGCATGCAACTCTAGACACTGCAGAGCTAGCACCTCCAGTCCCAGTGTGCCTAGGGCAAGAAGGGAGGTGGAGAAATAAGAATCACCCGGAAGCTCACAGCCTGGCAAATGCAGCGTGGTAAATGAGAGGCCCTGCCTCAGACAAGGTGGAAGCAAAGATCAACACCCAAAGTTGTCCTCTGACCTCCACACTCATCACACACAGACACACGTGCACACACACGCACGCGCGCACACACACATGCGCATACACGACCATGGCAAATAACTACAACACAACAACACCATGACAACATTTCCCAGGGGTTTGGTTCGCATCAGGTGTTACTTTAAGGGCTTCCCGCCGTCGGCCTAATTCTTGCTCACGACAGTCTTACATGTCGAGTCCCGTCTTGCAGGTGAAGAAGATCAGTTCACCTGTCACAGGCATGAAGTCAACAACCTGGGAGCTTCACCCTCCAAGGGACAGATGCAGTCCTGAGCCCCAGAGGACAAACGGCCTGTCCCTGAGACCATCTGATGATGGGGAATGGGGAACTCGGCCTTCCCAAGAAGCCAAGTCAAGGGGATCCAACAACAGCCAGGCTGAAGGTTGGGACTTAAAGGCTAGACATTCCACTTCCTGCTCCCACATATAACGAGGTGACTTTACAAAGTCACTAGCCATGGGAGGAAATTGAGGTGACCTGGATTCTAGTTGTGCCCCAGAAACAAGTCACTTTTCATGCTGGGAAGGGCCTTTCTGAGAGGAGCCGATGTGAGCCAGCCGCTGTCACACCCAGATGGAGCCCTGGGGGTGAGAGGGTCCCTCTCTGCCACATGAGCCCAGGGGAAGCATGCCAGGCCCAACACAGAATTAGCTACGCAAGTGACAGTGCATATGTATGTCCCTGGCAAAGCGGGGTGTGTAAATGGATTCTGTCCCTTTGTTTTGGCTCTCAGCTTGGACACCCTGTCTAAATGAATATTTATAGCAGCATTATTTAAGCTCTGCTAACATTTTACAAGCTTTTCTTAAGATGGAATATTTTAATTGTTCATTTCCACGCAACTCCCCTGGCATACAATAGAGTTAAAACTGTGTACAGGGAAGGCTGAGTCCTTAACAATACAATGCAGAGGAGTGTTTTGTGTGTGGGTTTTTTTTTTTTTGGAATCACTATCTATTTTTACATTATTGTGACATAAAATACATCAGGAGGTCAATCTCCTTGATAAGCTGCTTTCTTCTCACTCTCTTTCTTAAAGTCTTGTAGCATTGAGGTTTATGTCTCATATATACATAGAAGATAACCAGTGAATAAAAGAGAAATTGGGTTTATCAAATATTTATTACAACATGTACACTTAATTATGCAATAGTGCTAGAGTAGGAATCTTACACTAATAGCTTCAGACCAATTCAAGTTTGGCAGGGTAGAGTTAATTTGCTCAATTTATCCCAACAGCTAAAAAATAACGTGAAATATATCGTCAATCACATAAGGCATTGTGAAAAGACCCAGGCTCACCACTTTCCTGACTTAATGCAACTTACCTGTGGTTTAAAGTTAAGCCGCCTGGATCATTGAACGGATTTTTAAAATCGCTTTCTCCTTAATTATCAAATGGCATTTGTCTGATCCTTCACAGTCACCGACATCTCAGACAGAGCTCAAAATAAGTTTGTGAACAGTACAAAGCAAAAAAAAAAAAAAAAAAAAAAAAAAAAAAAGAAAGAAAAAAGTCACCATCACATAAGCGCCGGGTGGGGCTGAAATCCATTCCCACTTTTCTGCGTCTGATAGCCTTCGCGAGAACCACCAATGCCACACGCCCTGGAGGAACCGGCTAAAGACCTTTGGGAAACGTTTATAGATCTTCTTAGACAGGTGCTTTTCACACCTCTGCAGTTTATAGAAGGTTCCTCCACAGAGACGTGGAGAGAGCTTGGACCTTCCTAACATACAGGAAGCAAAATACACCCGGAGCTGAGAAATGAGACAGTCAGGTTCAAAGTCAGCACTGTGCTAATGACAGAGAAGAAGCGGGGGGGGGGGGGGGGCAGCAAGTCTGTTACTATATCACATATATTTTGCATTTATCATATTTGGTGGAAATTAGCATCATTCACCCATTCATTCACTCAGCAAATTTGGTTAGAACACCTACTGTGTGCAAGGTACTATGCCAGGAGTATGATGCTAAGTGAAGTTTGGGGGGGGGGAGAGGTCATGGAACTGTGTCACGAAGCCTACAGAGCCAGGTGACTGAGCTGCATGACTATGGAGAGTTAAAATGTTGCAGACCAGAGCCGAAATATCTTGGGCTATTTTTAGTCCTTTTGAAAGCCTTTTCTGCCCACCAGTCTGACCTAACATCCTTATGACTCGCAAAACCTTTCAAATGGCTTCTGAGCAAACTGCCACTTCCACTCATCCAAAAGCTAAGCATGGCATCAGAGAGCAACCCAGGGCATGGCACAGGTGTCCCCGCTTCGCTATGACCTGCCTGCCTGATACGTCTCCCAGCGTATTGGAAAAGCACCTTCACTTATGGCTTTGTTCAGTTACTGTGAAAAACTTCGTGAAGCTGTTAACGACGTTGGAAGATGGAATTTGGGGTAACCCAAATCTGTGTTCCCGGGCCGTGGTCACTCATACGTGGCTCCAGAATAAACAACCTCTTACCCCCTCTGAAGAGACAGCTGTGTTTTTGCATTGACAATAAGTCTCTGCTATATAGCTCCTGTTTTAAGTTCCTGGTGCCCAGCCAATGGTTCTGTTTTGGGAGGTCATGGAACCTTCAGGAAGAAGACCACTAGGGGTGGACCTATGAGGTGACAGCCTGACCCCTGGCTCTGGCCACATTCTACTTCCTGGCTCGCTATCATGTGAGCAGCTGCTGGCTCATGCTCCTGTCCACATCCTTCCCCCCTATGTGGACCAAAGCCCTCTGGTACCATGAACCCTAATAAATTTTTCCTCCCCTACGATCTTTCTGTCAGACAATGCAAAAGCAACTAATGAGATGGCAGAGGGTGGCTCAGCCAATAAAATGCTTACCCTACAAGCATGAGGACCTGAGTTTGAATCCCCAGGATTCATGTAAAATATCAGGCAGTGTGGTGGACCCCTGTAATCCCAGTGCTGGACAGACAGAGACAAGAGGAATCCTGGGACTTGCTGGCCAGATAATCTAACCAAATTGATATGTCCAGGGTTCAGCGAAAGGCCTTGTCCAAACAAACAAATAAAAACAGGTGGAAACCAGGAATGGAGACACGCACCTCTAATCCCAGCACTCAGGAGGCTGAGGTAGGAGGATCACTGTGAGTTCAAGGCCAGCCTGGACTACAGAGTGAAACCCTCCCTCAAGTCATAACAATAATAAGGTGAATAGTAACTGACAAAGACATCTGACATCAATTCTGCCTTCCACATGTCTTTCATACATGTTGGACACATATGCACATGCGTACTCACACATATGAACATGCATACACACATGTGAATCACACACATACACCTACACACATGCAAAGAATTGAAGAGAAATAAAATAAATAAAAGTTTACAAGAGTAACCAACAGGCTGTTTAAATGACTTCCCGACCCCTATGTTATGAACACATGCTAAAGGGGCAGAGGGTTCGGCTCACAGACCTGTGTGTTTGGAAGCACATTCTGTAGGTTAGGGTAAGTCTGTAAGCGCACAGGCAAACACCTCACTTGGACCATAAATGTCTAGTTCCAGGGCTGGAGAGATGGCTTAGAGGTTAAGGCGCCTGCCTGCTAAGCCTAAGAACGCTGGTTCCAATGTCCAGCGGTTCCAATCTCCAGGTCCCACGTTTAACCAGATGCAAAGTGACGCAAGGGCGCAATGCCGCACTTGACCACAGGGGGGCGCACGCATCTGGATTTCGTTCACAGCAGCTGAGAGACTGCTGGCGCACCCATCTCTGTCTCCCTCTCCCTCTCTCTCTCTCTCTCCAAAAATAAATAAAAAATAATTTAAAAAAATTTTTTAAAATGTCTAGTTCCAATGTTTAAAGTCCTGACATTCCAAAAGGAAAATGTTAGAAATTGAATTGTGTCCTCAAAATTCATACATCGAAGTATTAGTCCCTGATGGGGTTAAATGAGATCCTAAACATGAAATCCTTAATCCAACATGGTAGTGTGTGTGTGCCATGCGTGTACGCGTATATAGCTGTATGTGTGGGGTACGTATATATGTACACATAAAGCCCAGAGGACACCCTCAAGTGTTGTCCCTCAGGAATTCCATCCACCTGTTTGGGAGATGAGGTCTCTCATTGGCCTGGAATTTACTACTTAGGATAGACAGGCTGGGCAGTAAGCCCCAGGATCCATCCGTATGCACCTCCCCAGTGCTGGGGAACCAGGGGTACGCCTCCATACTCAGCATGTTCTTACATGGGGTCTAGGGTTCAAACTCAAGCCTTCACGCTTGCAAGGAAGGCACTTTACCAACGGAGCTCTTCCACCCCAACTAGATTTTATGTGTGTGGACATGTACAAGATGTGTACTAATGGGTGCATGCATGGCATAGTGCACGCATGGAGGTCAAAGGACAACTTGGGGTGTGTGTCCTCACCTTCCGCCTTGTGTCAGGCAGGGTCTCTCACTCTCCACTTCACTGGCCAGGCTGGCTGGCCCATGAGCTTCGGGAGATGTTCCTGTCTCTGCCTCGCATCTTGTGGTATTACAGATGCTTGCGTTATAGAGTCCGGCATGACATGGGTTCTGGGGATCTGAACCCAGGTTCTTCCACTTGTGCAACAAGGGCTTTACCCACTGAGCCATCTCCCCAGCCCCCAACAGGATTTATTTTATTTTATTTGCTTATTTGCAAGCAGAGAGAGTGAGACAGAGAAAGAATGGGTGTGCAAGGTCCTCTTGCCCCTGCAAACAAACTCCAGATGTATGTGCCACTTTGTGCATCTGGCTTGATGTGGATGCTGGGGGATTGAACCCCGGGCTGTCAGGCTTTGCAAGAAAGTGCCATAAATGCTGAGCCATCTCTCCAGCCCCCAGCAGGACCTATTAAGAGATACCATACCTGTGTGCACCAAGTAGAGGCCGCACAGCACACAGTGGTAAAGTGGTAAAGAGCCCTCCCCAGCCACAAATGTAGAGGCCTCCAGAACTGTGAGAAATGCCTGTTGTTAAAACCACCCTGTCTATCACACAACAGCACCCCCTCCCATCCTGGAGCCACCGTTTCATGTTCTGCAGTTTGAGTTCCCCAGAGTCAGCTGCACTCTGCAGATGTTAAAGGAAAAGTTCCAATAATAAGCCACCCACTGTAAGTCACATGCTGTTCTTGGTGGCATGATGAAACCTCTCGCCGTTCTGCTCCATCCTTCCTCCCGCCAGGAGCTGATCGTCCCTGTGACCGGCATATCCACGATATATATGCCGCCTCCCTGAGAGTCCCGTAATCACTGTGTTGGTTTTTGATTACAGTGACGAAATACCTGGCATCAACAATTTAAAATGAGGACAGTTGTTGTGAAAGTGCTTTCTTTTATAAATTTTATTATTATTATTATTTTATTTATTTTTGGAGACAGAGACAGATAGACAGAGAGGGAGAGGGAGACAGAGATGGGCGCGCCAGCAGTCTCTCAGTCTCTGTGAACGAAATCTAGATGTGTGCACCCCCTTGTGGTCAAGTGCAGCATTGCGCCCTTGCGTCACTTTGCATCTGGCTAAACGTGGGACCTGGAGATTGGAACCGCTGGAGTTTGGAACCAGTGTTCTTAGGCTTAGCAGGCAGGCACCTTAGCCGCTAAACCATCTCTCCAGCCCTGAAAGTGCTTTCTTGAAAGTATGAGGATCTGAATTCCCATCCCAGGACCCATGTAAGAAAAAACAGAAGCTGGCTATGACAGTGGCACACTTGTAACCTAGTCTGGTGCTTGGGATGTGGAGACTGCTGGGCCCTTGGGGCTTGCTGGTGAGCACCAAGCTAATAAGAAACCCTGTCTCAAAGTGCGTGGATGGGGCTAGGTCTTTTATGTGTTAGGGGAAGACAGATGACCCTAAGACAGCTTGAGCATGAAAAAAAAGTTTTAAAAAATTGATCTTTTCCTTCTCTGGTTCTTGGCTGCAGCGAGAAGAAAATAAGTAGAAATCGTCTGTAGCTTTTTAACCTGCTGTGTTCATGGCAACCCCATTTGTAAATAAAGGAGATGCTGGCTAGCTCCTGGGTGCCCCGGAGTTATAAATAGTGACCTCTAGATATCAGGGGAAGGCTCATACGGGGCAAAACTCTGAAGATTGAGCTTCATTTCCGTGTCTCCTTCCCACTCACAGGAGTGCTAGTGGTTCTGTAACTAGACACTTCCAGCCAATCTGCTCCACTGTTCTTGTGAACCAGGGGCTTCACGTGTGCTAGGCAAGTGCTCTGCCTCTGAGCCATACTCTTAGCCTCTCACCGGGGAATTCTAGGCAGGAGCTCTACTACTGAGCAACACCCCAGCCCCTCACTGGGGGATTCTAGGCAGGTGCCCTACCACTGAGCCACAGCCCCAGCCCCTCACTGGGGGATTCTAGGCAGGTGCTCTACCACTGAGCCACACCCCCAGCCCCTCACTGGGGGATTCTAGGCAGGAGCTCTACCACTAAGCCCCAGCCCCAGCCCCTCACTGGGGGATTCTAGACAGGAGCTCTACCACTGAGAAACACCCCCACCCTCACTGGGGGGTTCTAGGCAGGAGCTCTCACTGAGCCACACCCCAGCCCCTCACTGGGGATTCTAGGCAGGAGCTCTAGAGCCACGCCCCAGCCCCTCACTGGGGGATTCTGGCAGGTGCTCTACCTGAGCCACCCCCAGCCCCTCACTGGGGGATTCTAGGCAGGTGTTCTACCACTGAGCCACACTCCAGCCCCTCACTGGGGGATTCTAGGCAGGAGCTCTACCACTGAGCCACACCTCAGCCCCTCACTGGGGGATTCTAGACAGGAGCTCTACCACTGAGAAACACCCCCACCCTCACTGGGGGATTCTAGGCAGGAGCTCTACCACTGAGCCACACCCCAGCCCCTCACTGGGGATTCTAGGCAGGAGCTCTACCACTGAGCCACGCCCCCAGCCCCTCACTGGGGGATTCTAGGCAGGTGCTCTACCCTGAGCCACGCCCCCAGCCCCTCACTGGGGGATTCTAGGCAGGTGTTCTACCACTGAGCCACACTCCAGCCCCTCACTGGGGGATTCTAGGCAGGAGCTCTACCACTGAGCCACACCCCAGCCCCTCACTGGGGGATTCTAGGCAGGAGCTCTACTACTGAGCAACACCCCAGCCCCTCACTGGGGGATTCTAGGCAGGTGCCCTACCACTGAGCCACACCCCAGCCCCTCACTGGGGGATTCTAGGCAGGGGCTCTACCACTGAGCCACAGCCCCAGCCCCTCACTGGGGGATTCTAGGCAGGGGCTCTACCACTGAGCAACACCCCCACCCTCACTGGAGATTCTAGGCAGGTGCTGTACCACTGAGCCACACCCCAGCCCCTCACTGGGGGATTCTAGGTAGCAGCTCTACCACTGAGCCACATCCTAAGCCCAAAGGAATTTGTGTGTGTGTGTGTGTGTGTGTGTGTGTGTGTGTGTACAGTACCAGGGATTGATCCTAGGGTGTTGTGCATGTCAGGCCAGCATTCTATCACTGAGTTGTATTTGAGCTAGTGAAATAATTTTTAATAAGGTCTTAGAGATTAAGACAATGGTTAACATTTAACAAAATTTATACACATGAGGTATTTATTGATTTCTAAAAGGTTTCATGTCTGAGATCTGGTCACTTCCTGAAGGTTAATGACAGCTCTTAAGCTAGAGATACAGTCCAAGTGGCCAGATTTTCTATAGCGGGGCTAGAGAAAAAGTTATCCGGCAAAAGACAAGCCACACTGATGTGCTTTTCCAGCCAGTGTGTGTCGCTTTGATGACGCAGACACATTGACTTCACGTGTTCACTTCCAGCTGAGCATGGTAGCTCACATCATTAGTCCCAGCACAGGCTGCGGTATGGCAATCATCTTGAGTCTGAGGTCAGCCTGGGTCTGGGAGAATGAGTTCCGGGTCAGCCTGGGCTAGAGTTAGACCCTACCTCCAAAAAGTATTTTTATTAGCTAATATTAACATACTTTACTGGAGAATAACTATACTTCAGAACATACTTTAGGAAAATTCAAATACCATATGCAGTAACTATCTGCACACTCTGGTTTCATTACAAATTTGAGAAGAACAACACAAAATAATCCAATTTCTGGAAGACCATAGGGGGAGTTCTGGAACTTTCCACACCTCCAAAGATTCTGGAATACCTGAAGCCTATACACTCTAGCTTTGTTTATTATTGTTCCTTGTTATTTCCAGGAGGCATAATTCCTGATACCCCAGACAACTGGCCTCTAAGTTCATTAAGAAAAATACAAAAAACCTTATAGCATCATCCATCTGTCCGTCCCTTTCCTTCCTTCCTTCCTTCCTTCCTTCCTTCTTTCTTTCTTTCCTTCCTTAGTTTATTTATTTATTTTCTTAACTTTTAAAAATATTTTTATTTTTATTTATTTATTTGAGAGAGAGAGAAATAGGCAGAGAGAAAGAGAAAAAAAAAACAGAGGAAGAGAATGGGCATGCCAGGGCTTCCAACCACTGCAAACAAACTCCAGATGCATGTGTCACCTTAAGCATCTGGCTTATGTAGGTCCTGGGGAATCAAACCGAGGTCCTTTAGCTTTGCAGGCGAGTACCTTAACTACTAAGCCATCTCTCCAGCCCCCTTAGTTTATTTTTTGAAACAAGGTCTATTTATGAAACCCTCTCTGGCTTGTAACTCACTATGAGGATCAGGCTGACTTCTAGCTTACAGCAATCCCCTGCTCTGTCTCCCAAGTGATAGAATTCCAGCTGTATGCCACATAACCTGGCTTTTCTTTTCCTTTTGTTTCCTCTCCTCCCTTCCCCTCTTCTTCCTGACTCTGGTAGAGGTGCCTAGGTGTCTAGAATACTCCAAGGAGGGGCTGGGGGTGTGGCTTAGTGGTGGAACACCTACCTAGAATCCCCAGTGAGGGGCTGGGGGCGTGGCTCAGTGGTAGAGCTCCTGCCTAGAATCTCCAGTGAGGGGCTGGGGGTGTGGTTCAGTGGTAGAGCACCTGCCTAGAATCCCCCAGTGAGAGGCTGGGGTGTTCTCCTCCTCCTCCTGGGGTGTGGTTCAGTTCCCTGCCTAGAATTGAGGGGCTTGTGGCTCTGGTGACTCTGGAATCCCCCAGTGAGGGGCTGGGGCGTAGAGGTGCCTAGAATCCCCAGTGTCTAGAATACTCCAAGGAGGGGCTGGGGATGTGGCTTAGTGGTGGAACACCTGCCTAGAATCCCCAGTGAGGTGCTTCGGATGTGGCTCAGTGGTAGAGCTCCTGCCTTGAATCTCTAGTGAGGGGCTGAGGTGTGACTCAGTGGTAGAGCTCTTGCCTAGAATCCCCCAGTGAGGGGCTGGGGGTGTGGCTCAGAGGTGGAGAGCTTGCATGTGAGAGGCCTTAGGTTCGATCCCAAATATCACAAAAAACTATAAAATAAGGAGAAAGATATTTTTAATGCAAAAGAAAAAATGGATAAAAGACAGCCAACTCACAGAAGCAAAATAAGCCAGGTGTGGTGGCACATGCCTTTAGTCAAAGCACTCAGAAAGCAGAAGTAGGAAGGATTGCCATAAGTTTGAGGTCAGCCTGAGACTACTACATAGAGAATTCCAGCTCAGCCTGGGCTATAGTGAGACCCTATCTGGAAAAACAAAACAAAACAAAAAAAAAAAAAAACATCCTTAGGGATGGAAAGATGGCTCAAAGATGAGAGGTACTGCTTGCAAAGCCTGACAACTAAGATTCAATTCTCCAGTACCCACATAAAGCCAGATGCACAAAGTGGTGCATGTGTCTGCAGTTCATTTGTAGTGGCAAGAGACCCTGATGCATCCACTCTCAATCTCTCCTTACAAATAAATATTTTTTAAAATAAAAATAATCCTTAAATGCATCAAAAAAAGTTCATACTTACTCATGAGAGGATAAATACAAATTAAAACTACATTGAGGAGGGCTGGGAAGATGGCTCAGTGATTAAAGGCACTTGCTTGCAAGCCTCTTGGCCTGAGTTCAAGTCCCCAAAGCCCATGTAAAGGCAGACACAAAGTGGTGCATGCATCTGTGATCCCAATGACAATGGAGGCAGAGCCAGGAGAATTCTAAAGCTCACAGGTAGCCTGTCTGACCTTCCCAGCCTCAAACAGGAGACTGTGTCTCAAACAAGTTGCAAGGAGATGATCAATACCCCAAAGCTGTCCTCTGACCGCCACACATGCACAGTGGCACATGAATGCCTAATACACGCCCATGTCTCTCTCTCTCTTTCTCTCTCTCTCTCTCTCTCACATCAAGTAAGAGATCAAAGGAAGGAAGGGAGGGAAAGAGGGAAGGGTTCTAAAATAGAATACTAATAAAACCAAAGTGAATTACAATTCAGATAAATAACCACACTGAAATGAGTGGAAAAGAACAAACCTAATTAACTTTTGAAACCAGTATTTGGTCTACTATACCCTCAGGCAAAACCCAAAAGCAACTCTAAGTAAATATTGAATTTTAATTAGTAGATCTCTTCCCCCCGCCAGATATAGGACCAAGCAGTTCTAAAACTCCTTTTCGAATAGCTCAGGATGGAACTAATCAGTATTTACTATGGTTCATGAAAGTCAAGTTTCTTATTGTCAAAAAGGAAGCTCAGATATAAAAAAGGAGTCAGGCTAGAGCAGACCCTGGGGGTTAAAACTGGAGGTGGGCTGCTTTCTTCTCTATGTTTAGGACATACAACTGTGAGCAACCGCTTTGCACCATCAGGTGACCCTTGTCCAGTGAGGGGAGGGACACTGATTTGAAGGGTTGTTTCTTTGTTTTTAGACATGGTCTTGTAATGGGGTACTCAGGGCCCAGGAAAGTCCTTGAACCCCAAACCCTAGGTTCATTTTTAATTTTAATCAAAGAGTCGAATAAAAAAAGACTGAGAAGGAAAAATATTAAATTATTATATTTATCGAGGGAAGTACTGAGTCAAGGAAAGGCACCCACATGGCTAGAAATCCCACGTGGAGGGTCTGGGAAAACCATGGAAAGAAAAGAGAGAAAAGAAAGTTCAAGGAGCTCCTGCCACGGGGGAGCTGGAGGGGATAAAGAACCCATGCGGAGAGTAAGGGCTGGAGGCCTTCCAGGCTGGGTCTGGGTCAGGGGCCAAGCTGGAATTCCCCAAGTGGTCAGAGAGCCTGTCCTCCCCCTGCAAAGGTATTTATAACCTCATAGTGGTGCGCTGTCTGCCGGCTCAGGTGAACCAGAGGGACACTGGTTGGTTAGGGCTAGGGGCTGTCTCAGGAAGAGGCCAGCCCCTGCACCAGGTTGCAGGGACTTAACTTGACCAACCACAGTGTTTACGTCCTATGAAAGCCCTCCCTCCCAGGAGGGGTCCTGGTTGTTTGTGGAGAAACAGGTCTATGCAACTAGATAAGAGATAAGCAGATCATCCTGGATTTCTGGCAAGCGCAGCCTTGTCTGCCTTTTTTAACTTTCAGAGGCCAGTCACCCTCTGTACCACCACCCCCCGTCTCAATTAATTCAGGCTGGCCTTGAACTCATGATCTTCATGTCTCAGCCTCCTAAGTGCAGAGATTTAAAGATGTAGACCACCATACCAAGCAAAGTTTCTTTCTGTATGTGTGTGGTGTGTGTGTGTGTGTTTGTGTGTGTGAGCATGTATGTGTACGTGTGTGTATGGTGTGTGTGTGTGTATGTATGTGTATGATGATGTATATGGTGTGTGTACGTGTGTGTATGGTGTGTGTGTATGTATGTGTATGATGATGTGTATGGTGTGTATATCGTGTGTTTACATGTGTGTATGGTGTGTGTGTGTGTGTATGTGTATGATGATGTGTATGGTGTGTGTATGGTGTGTGTGTGTGTGTGTACGTGTGTGTATGGTGTGTGTGTACGTATGTGTATGATGATGTGTACGTGTGTGTATGGTGTGTGTACGTGTGTGTATGATGATGTGTATGGTGTGTGTACGTGTGTGTATGGTGTGTGTGTACATATGTGTATGATGATGTGTACGTGTGTGTATGGTGTGTGTACGTGTGTGTATGGTGTGTGTGTGTGTGTGTGTATGATGATGTGTTGTGTGTATGGTGTGTGTGTGTGTGTGTGTGTATGGTGTGTGTGTGTGTATGTGTGTGTATGATGTGTGTATGTGTGTGTGTGTGTGTGTGTGTGTGTGTGTATGTGTGTGTGATGATGTGTGTGGTGTGTGTGTATGGTGTGTGTTTACGTGTGTGTATGGTGTGTGTGTGTGTGTGTGTGTGTGATGTGTGTGTGTGTGTGTGTGTGTGTGTGTGTATGGTGTGTGTGTGTGTGTGTGTGGTGTGTGTGTTTATGTATGTGTATGATGATGTGTGTGGTGTGTGTATGGTGTGTGTGTGTGTGTGTGTGTGTGTGTGTGTGATGATGTGTGTATGGTGTGTGTGTGTGTTGTATGTGTGTGTGTGTGTGTGTGTGTATGTATGTGTATGATGATGTGTATGGTGTGTGTACGTTGTGTATGGTGTGTGTACGTGTGTGTATGGTGTGTGTGTTTATGTATGTGTATGATGATGTGTATGGTGTGTGTATGGTGTGTGTGTGTGTGTATGTATGTGTATGATGATGTGTATGGTGTGTGTATCGTGTGTTTACGTGTGTGTATGGTGTGTGTGTGTATGTATGTGTATGATGATGTGTATGGTGTGTGTACATGTGTGTATGGTGTGTGTACGTGTGTGTATGGTGTGTGTGTGTAGGCCAGAGGTTGACTTCAAATGTCTGCGTTGCTCTCCACCTACAGAGAGAGAATCCCTCACTGAGCCTGGAGCTCGGTGATTTGGCCAGCAAGCCCAGAGCCCCTGTCTCCACCTTCCCAGTGCTGGGGATTAGAGATCAGGCCGTCACACCTATTTTCTGTGTGCGTGCTAGAGGTCTAACTCGTGATTGCACGGTTAGCACTTTGCCAACTGAGCCTTCTCCCCAGTCCCTTGTGGGGGGGAGTGGGTTTTGTTTTCTTTGGGGTTTGTTTGTTTGTTCTGTGGTTCTAGAGGCTGGGGGTCAAACCTTTCTACACACTAAGCAAGAGCTCTACAACGAGCTCCGTCCCAGACGTGAGTTCAGCAACGAGCTCCGTCCCAGACGTGAGTTCTGCAACGAGCTCCGTCCCGGACGTGAGTTCTGCAACGAGCTCCGTCCCGGACGTGAGTTCTGCAACGAGCTCCGTCCCAGACGTGAGCTCTACAAAAACGTGAGTTCTACAAGGAGCCCCGTCCAAGACCTGAGCTCTGCAACGAGCTCCATCCCAGACCTGGCCTCTGCTCTGCCAAATAGAAGCCTCCAGGATTTCAAGCAGAACATCCATCAACGGGCTGAGTAGGAAGTTTAGGCACTGGACACCAGGGACTAGAAGAATTACTGTGGACTCGGGTCATAAAGCTTTGAGGAAAATGCTGGAAGTCCAGACGAGCGACGCTTTAC
Source organism: Orientallactaga sibirica (assembly GCA_036365145.1). Classification (NCBI taxonomy): domain Eukaryota; kingdom Metazoa; phylum Chordata; class Mammalia; order Rodentia; family Dipodidae; genus Orientallactaga; species Orientallactaga sibirica. The sequence goes on along the minus strand of JAEOAD010001990.1, from coordinate 1,717,404 downwards.
ATATCCGCCTGAGAAACAAAAGCTGATCTCCACACCAAGGGCTGAAAGCTGTCAGCTGTCAGGGCACATCCAGCACACACATGATTTTCTTTGGCCCACACTGTGCTTTGACAAATTTTTAAATTAGTTCCCGTGAGATATTGGGAAATTCATGCACACATTCCCTTTTCCCCCAATTTATCTGGCAAAAAAAAAAAAAAAATCAAAATCAGAAAGCTTGGAGTCATGGTCCATCTCCTCGCTTGACAAGGGTCACCTGGAGATGAGAAGCAGTTGTTTGTGGTGGCCAGACGTGTGTGTGTGTGTGTATGTGTGTGTGTGTGTGTCCCTTCCAGTCTCTGTTTACCACACATCCACCTGTTCACACAGTGGCGTTTCCTGCCTTGTCCCCACGGGCTGTGATTCCGTGACTCGAGCCTGGGGACAGGAGCGCTGTTGACATTTTGTGAGAAATGGAGAGTTACATGCACACCTTTTGTTTCATGATGTGAAAACTTGGGATGGGTTGAAGGGAGAGAGATGGGATTAGAATCTGAAGACCAGCACAACTGCAAGCCAGAGCAGTAACAATGCGAGTGGAGAGGAAAGTGCTTGGGGGAGCAATTAGGCGTGATTCCAGAGGTGACACAAGTCAGGAGGGAGACATTTCCCCATGGCAGAAACCATCTCAGACTAGCTGAGGGGGAGGCATTAAAAAAAATTGAAATATTTGAATTTCTTAAATTAATTTTTTAGGTTAGTATGCAAAGCAATGGGTTTGCTATGGCATCTTTATGTGGGTGGCATCTACTCAACTCTCATGCACACCCCTCTCCCGCTGCCCTTTCCTATAAACTCTCGCCCTTCTGGCTGACCCTTCCTTCCTGCAGCCCCACTTTGTGCTTGGTTATCACGTGCATTCTGTTTCCCTCCTTCCTCTCCTTTCAGAGCTCTTCCTTGCCTTTCATGATCTCCTTTCTAGTTTCATGACCTTTCTTGCCCACAAACTTATAAATACACACACACCCACATAATTTTAAATCCAGGTTTCACATGTAAGGGAAAAAAAAAAAACGATACTTGGCTTTCTGAGGCTAGCTTATTTTGCTTAACATACAGATTTCCAGTTGCATCCATTTCCTTGCAAATGCCATGATTTCCTTTTTTCTTTACAGCTACCTAAAATTCCATCGTGTAGACCTACTTTTTTTCCTTTTTATTGACAGCTTCCACACTTATGGAAAATAAACCATGATAATTCCCTCCCCTCCCCCACTTCCCCTTCACAACTCCAATCTCCATCATATCCCCTCCCTCTCTCCATTAGTCTCTCTTTTACTTTGATGTCATCATCTTTTCCTCCTGTTATGAGGGTCTTGGGAAGTTAGTACTAGACACTGCAAGGTCATGGATATCAAGGCCAATTTCTGCCTGGTCGATTGCATTGTAAGCAGTCCTACCCTTCCTTCAGCTCTTAGAGTCTTTCTGCACCTCTTCTGCAATGGACCCTGAACCTTGGAAGGTGTGATAGAGATGTTTCAGTGCTGGGCACTCCTCTGTCCCTTCTTCTCAGCACTATGGTACCTTTTGGGTCATCCCAGTGGTCACCACCATCTGAAAAGAGAAGCTTCTCTATCCAAAAGTGAGAGTAGCATTAATATGTGGATATGAATGTTAAGTAAAGTGCTTACAAGACAGTTTGGTGAGCAAAATATATGCATTTAGCCAGACAAAAACAGGCGTTACACTCCTAATGCTCATGAGCTCCCCCACCATAGGCTTTTGATTAGGTTTTTAGTACCAGGATGTGTTCCCTCCCAAAGAGCGGGCCTCCAGTCCAATTAGAGAGCAGTTGGTTTCCCCCATAACAGACATGCCACTACTGCACCCGTTTGGACATTTGGCCTGGCTGTCCAAACTTGAGGCTTGCAGTGTCCACTGTTTTCATCACTGATGGTGTCTCTCTCCCATAGGGCTGCATGCAGTGCAGCTTTTTCCAGCTTTTTGTCAGCTGGTCTACAAGGAGGAGGTTTTCAGCTCAGCCCCAGTTTGATTTCTCAGTGACCTTGCAGCCCAGGCATGTGGAGTCTTCAGCAATAGGGTCGTCTTATCATCTTTTCCTGGTGGGAAACCAAGAGCCTTGGCAATAGCCTGTAATTATTTGGGGACATCAAGAACCTCCCTGGCCAAAAACTCACTGGAAGATATCCCATCCTTGGCACTGAAATTTTTCTAGTCTTATGGCTTCTGGGTATGCCATTACGGGAAGGCATTTTTCACACATGTGTGCATAAGCATATGTTCACATATGTGCATGTGGCAGCCAGAGGACAACCTCATGCGTCACCATCAGAAATGCTGTCCACCTGATCTTTTTTATTTTTTTAGAGAGAGAAGGAGAAAGAACTGGTGCGCCAGGGCCTCAGCCACTGCAATAGAACTCCAGATGCTAGTGCCACCTAGTGGGCATGTGTAACCTTGCGCTTCCTTCACCTTTGTGTGTATGGCTTATGTGGGATCTGCAGAGTCAAACATGGGTCTTTAGGCTTCTCAAGCAAGTGCCTTAACCACTAAGCCATCTCTCCAGCCCTGTCCACCTTATTTTAAGACAGAATCTCTCACTGGCCTGGAGCTTGCCTATTAGGCTAGACTGGCTGGCCAGAGCGTTCTAGGGATCTGCCTATCTCAACCTCCCCAGTGCTGGAATTATACGTGTCCACAAACCAAGTTTGGGCATCAAACTTGGGTCCTCATGCTTGTGAGGCAAAGTACTTTACCAACTGAGCAACTCCCCAGCCCCAAGAAGGCTTTCTTTTCTTTTCTCTTCTCTTCTCTTCTCTTTCTTTCTTTCTTTCCTTTCTTTCTTTCTTTTTTTTTTCTTGGAGAGAGACACAAAGAGAGACAGAGAGAGGGAGAGGAAGACAGATAGAGAATGGGCGCGCCAGCAGCCTCTCAGCCACTGTGAACGAATTCCAGATGGATGAGCCCCCTCGTGGTCAAGTGCGGCATTGCACCCTTGCATCACTTTGCATCTGGCTAAACATGGGACCTGGAGATTAGAACCGGTGTTCTTAGGCTTAGCAGGCAGGCGCCTTAACTGCTAAGCCATCTCTCCATCCCATGCCTCCCCTTTTTTATGAGAACTCCCCCTGTCTGGTAACATCTCTATTTCTTGTGTCTCTTCCTTGTCACACTAAACAGACTACAGTTCTTTGGCTGCCTGGGATATAGAAGGCCAGAAAGAATGTTACTTCTTGGGCTGGAGAGATGGCTTAGCAGTTAAGGCATTTGCCTGCAAAGCCTAAGGACCCAGGTTTGATTCTCCAGGTCCCACATAAGCCAGATGCACATGGTGGCGCATGTGTCTGGAGTTCTTTTGGAGCGGCTGGAGGCCCTGGCATGCCCTTTCTCTCTCTCTCTGTCTCTCTCTCCCTATCTGTCTCAAATAAATAAAATAAATCTTTTTTTAAAAAGAAAGTCACATCTTCATGATATGGCATGAACTTTACCTGGGGAGACAAAAACAGAGGCCTATTAGCCCCAGATAAGCTGAAGGATGGATGATTGCACCCAAATCCAGCATGGTGAGCCAATGAGTTGACTGGGGGCACTTACAGAAGTATGGACAGCTGAAGGTAGCTGCATCACCCAAAAGCCCATCCCCATCACCCAGTGGGTGATGCCTTCAACAGCTGCATCCTTGTCCACTCACTGCATGACGTGCAGGCAGCTCCCCCTTTGTAGAGGGGAGTTTCTCCTCCGTAAATGTTCATTGCTTCTGTAACCTAGCCTTGGATAATTTTGTAAGTTTTAGGTTTGAGACCTAAAGTGAGTTGTTTGTTTCCTGAGCCTGAAAGAACCTATGTTTCAACTTGGAACTTCCTAGTGATCGTGCCTCCAGGATGGAATGATTTTCAGCTTGGGGGAACTTGCTATACAACACGTGACAATAATAAAATCATAATTAAAAAAATTTGTTTATTTTTATTTATTTGAGAGCAACAGACAGAGAGAGAAAGAGGCAGAGAGAGAGAGAGAGAGAGAGAGAGAGAGAAAATGGGTGCACCAGGGCCTCCAGCCACTGCAAACAAACTCCACATGTATGCACCACCTTGTGCATTTGGCTGAGAATCGAGCCTCGAACCAAGGTCCTTAGGTTTCAGAGCAAGAGCTTAACCACTAAGCCATCTCTCCAGCCCAAAATCATAATTTTTGTGAGCCCACCAGAAAGCTGAGGTTGCAGGACAACTCCGTAGTCAAAGTCTAAGGAAAAATAGGCTCTTCCCAGGAAAAACAGAAAGCAAGCTCCAAATCAACTCAGAGCACAGAAGGGAAGGGCTCCAGGCACCACCCAAGTGAGGAATTCAGGTTAAAAAAAAAATTCTGGGGCTGGAGAGATGGCTTAGCAGTTAAGGACCTCAGTTTGATTCCCCAGGACCCATGTAAGCCAGATGCATAAGGTGGCACATACATCTGGAGTTTGTTTGCAGTGGCTGGAGGCCCTGGTGCACCCATTCTCTCTCTCTCTCTTCCTCTCTCTCTGCCTCTTTCCCTCTCTCAAATAAATAAATAAAAATAAAATATTTTTTTAAATATAATTATAATTTTTCATAGAGAAAGGGAGGGCCAGTGTCAGAGTATAGAACTGTGGGTATGAACTCCTCACTTGCAGTTTTCCTCCAGGCACCCCCACCCTTGGGGACGTATACAACATTAGGCACAGGATGAGACCAGAGCAAAGCAAATCCCCCTCAGAGGCAGGGAGGGACTGTCATCGTAGGAAAGGACACGCCCCATCAAAACCTCTGTCCTCTTCGGAACAAAGGTCGAATGCTACTAGGTGAGGAAAAATTCAGTCACTCCAAAACACAGGTGAAGACTCACTGTGGATGGAGAAGGGGTCCCAGATGAAAAATGTTCCCCAACGAGAGGAGTACCATGGCCCATGTAACATGAAATCAGTTGTCCACCCGACAGGCTTTAGAATCGTCATCTTAACAAATCTCTGGGTGGGTCTGCAAGGGCTTTTCTAGATGGGTTCATTGAGGTGGGATGGCCCACCCCAGCGGGCAGTACCATTCCACGGTCAAGGTCCTGGGATGTAGGAATTGCGGAAAGCGAGCTGAGCAGCTGCTCTCATCTCTCTCTGCTTCCCCGCTGTGGACTGGATGTGAGCAGCCGCCTCACGCTCCTGCCACCATGCCTTCCCCACCGTGCTGGGCTGTGAGGCTAATCTGCTTCTCGTCAGGCATTTTTCACAGCAATGAGAAAGGAACTGATACAAGCCCAGAATTGGCTAAAAATTACAGTGAGTCACAGTGAACCTCCTAAGCCATCCCCTCCTGACTGAGGGGCAGGGAAGTGTCCCCTGAGTCCATGGAGACATGAGGCAGGGTTCGGCCACCACAGGAAGCGCAGCGTCCCCGAGGAAGTCTCAGTGCCCAGACTCAGGGACTCAGAACCTAACATTGAGGCTGGTTAGGAAAACAAAACCATATTTCTCCACCATTGGCTATTGTTTTTTCTTTTTAATGACTTGTCTAATTTCTTTCTTTCTTTCTTTTTTTTTTTTTTTTTTTTTTTTTTTTGGTTTTTCAAGGATCTCACTCTGGTCTAGGCTGACCTGGAATTAACTATGTAAGGGTGGCCTTCTCCTCCTACCTCTGCCTCCCAAGTGCTGGGATTATTCAGGCTATTCATTTTTCTTAATGAAGGCAATTCCTTCTTTCCCTCTTAGGACTGCCTTTATTGTATCCTGTAGGTTTTAAAATATATTTTATTTACTTATTTGAGAGAGAAAGTGGGAGAGAAAGAGGGAGGATGGGCATGCCAGGGCCTCCAGCCACTGCAAACAAACTCCAGATGCATGTGCCGCCTTGTGCATCTGGCTAACGTGAATCGAACTGGGATCCTTTGGCTTTGCAGAAAAAGGCCTTAACCACTAAGCCATCTCTCCAGCCCCTCCTGTAGGCTTTGGTATGTTATGCTTTCATGATCATTTGATTCTAGGATTTTTATTTTTCTTTTTCTTTTTTCTTGGGTCTTCTTCCTGGAATTCACTATGTAGTCTCAGGGTGGCCTCGAACTGATCCACCTCTGCCTCCCGAGTGCTGGGATTAAAGACACTCATTTCTTCATGATCCATTCGACACTCAGTAGTAGTGCGTGGTTTCATTTCCATGAGTTTGTGTGTGTTATATAGTCTTTCTTGCTGTTGATTTGTAATTTAATCCCATTGTGATCAGATAGAGTACAAGGGATTATTTCAGTTTTCTTGTAGTTGTTAAGACTTGCTTTGTGGCCAGGCGTGGTGGCATAATCCCAGCACTGGTCTGAGACTTTTAGTTAATTCCAGGTCAGCCTGGACCAGAGTGAGACCCTACCTTGCAAAACCAAAAAAAAAAAAAAAAAAAAAAAGACTTGCTTTGTGTCATAATCTATGGTCTATTTTAGAGAAAGTTCCGTATGCTGCTGAAAGAGTGTGTATTCTGTAGCATTTTGGATGGAATGTTCTGTGGAGGTCTGTTAGGTCCATTTGTTCTATGACGTCATTTAATCCAGATGTTTGTATTTTCCATTGAGATTATAACTTTCCTTTAGCTCGGAGTTTTGGAAGTTCAAGAACATGGCTCTCTGAACTGGGGAGGTGGCTCAGGGGATAAAGCGTTTGCTGCTCAACTGCGCCTGCCTGAGTGCAGATCTCCACGCACCACATAAAAGCCAGAAGCTACGGTGGGCTTCTGTAAGCCCAGCGCACCTGTGGTGAGAAGGAAGGTGGGGATGGCAGAATTTCCCAGAAGCTCCCTCAAATGAGATGGAAGGTGAGGACCAACCTGAAAGTTGTCTCCTGCCCTCAACACGCATGCTGTGGCATGCACATGCATGAACACATACACACACCAAATCAATTAAAGAAAAGAGCACATGTCAACACCTGCTTGGCTCTGGTGAGGGGCTCTTTGGCGACACCACACCATGATCTGATCACATGTGAGCTTTCATAGCAAGAGAAGAAAACAGAACACGGAAAAGTTACTCTCACTCTTTTCCCTGGGTTATTCCTCCCTTCTGCGGACACTCTCCCAGTGACCCCATAACCTCTCTCCAGGCCTCACTTCCATCATTTGTTAACAGCACCACACGGAGGACCAAGATCCCAGCACAGGAACTCTTGGGGTGATACATTTAAACCATATCTAAGCCATAGCCAGACAACTCTAGGAAAAAAATAAAGCTAGCAGTGCACTGACGGTGAATATAACAGCAACAAAACAAGGATTTCTCACGGCATGGTGCCACACACCTGTAACCCCAGCATTTGGGAGGCTGGGCAAGGATCACAAGTTCAAGACCACCCTGAGGTTCAGAGCATGACTAACTCAAAAAAAAGAAAGAAAGAAAGAAAGAAAGAAAGAAAGAAAGAAATGCTGTAATTAATACAACTCTAAACCATTCAAGAAAACAACATAATTTTTTATTAATATGTTTTATTTATTTATTTGAGAGAGAGAAGGGGAGAGAGTGAGGATGGGCATGCCAGGGCCTCCAGCCACTGCAAATGAACTCCAGATACATGAGTCCCCTTGTGCATCTGGCTTATGTGGGTCCTGGAGAATTGAACAAGGATCCTTTGGCTTTGTAGGCAAATGCCTTAACCGCTAAGCCATCTCTCCAGCCCCACAGCATAATTTTTTTAAGTGAGCAAAGGATGTGAACAGACATCTTGCCAAAGAAAATATACAGATGGCAAATAAGTACGTTGAAAGATGCTGAACATTATTAATCGCTGGGGAAATGCAAATATGAGCCGCCACAATGAGCTACAATTGACTTGTCTGTTAGAATGACTTAAGACACACAAACAAAAGCCCACCAGCATCAAACGCCTGTGGTGATGGGGACACTTGAAACCTTCATGCATTGTTGGCAGGAATAACTGATAGCGCCGTTTCAGAAAACAGCTGGGCAGTTTCTTATAAAGTTTAAACATATGCTTGTTATAGGACCAGCCAATTCCACTTCTGAGTATTTAGCTGAGCAATGAGCTTGTGTGTTTTCATGAAACGCGGATACTAATGTCCGTGGTGGCTTTATTGAGATCCACCAAAGTAGAATAATGAGAACTGGTGTCTTTCAGCTGGGGAAGAGAGAATCTGTGGTACACACATACCATGGGAATCTACCTTGCAGTGCAAAGGAAGGAGCTATTAAGAGGGCCAGGGAGAGTTGAGTCCCACTGCATCACTCATTGAAAGAAGCCTGACCCAGACGACTAGATCATATAGGATTGCATTTTTAGGATATTACGGCAAATGGAAAAATTATAGGCACAGATGAAGGATGACAGAAACAGGATATGGGGTAGTATGGTGAACAAAGGGACAACTTGGGGTGATGACATGATTGTATGACCCCATACCTCTGACAAAACTCACAGAGCCATACACTAAAAGGGTGACTTTTACTCCGTGTAAATGGCACCTCAACTAGAAAAGCAGACACGTCTCTTCTCTTGTAAGAAAGGCGTTCAAAGAAGTTCGCTTCCTTCACACTTGCTAATCCTTCTCCCTCCCCTCCCTGCCAACAAGACGCCAACCTTCTGATATTACCTCCCCCCGCCCCCCGGCCCAACGCTACCCCAGCACCTTGGGTTTCACACGCATGAGAAGCTGCTGAGTTGTGGCCCCCAAAGCCTCTCAGAAAAGGGCTAAAAAACAGTTCAAAGGGGGTGCAGGGGCACGTGACGGTTATCCTGGCCCTGGGGAGACTGAGGCAGGAGGATTGTGAGCTCCAGGCTAGCCTGGGCTACATAGCGAGAGACCTTTTTTTTTCATTCACTTGAGAGAGAGTGAGTGTGTGTGTGTGTGTGTGTGTGTGTGTGTGTGTGTGTGTGTGCGTGTGTGTGTAGTATGGGTATCCCAGGACCACTTGCCACTGCAAATGAAATGAACTCCAGGTATATGCACTACTTTGTACATCTGGGGTACTTGCAAATCAAACCTGGACCAGTGGGCTTTATAAGCAAGCATCTTTAACCACTACACTATCTCCTCAGCCCCCAGAGAGAGAGAGAACGAGAACGACTGATTTTAAAAATGCCAGGAGGGGGCTGGAGAGATTGCTTAGTCGTTAAGGAGCCTGCCTGTGAAGCTCAAGGACTCATGTTCACCTCTCCAGGTCCCATGTAAGCCAAACGCACGCGTTCAAGGTCGCACATGTTTCCAGAGCCCTGATTGTTGAGATGTGACGTGTCCCTCTATGACTCGCCTCCAATAACGTTTAATTCTTTTGCCATAGAGATTCCTACTTGCTTCTGACTTTTTCTAACCAATGTTAGTGTTTGAATCTGTAGTTCCCCACACACACCCCACACACAGGCTAAGGACAGACTAACATGTTGAATACTTAGCCTCCAGTTTGAAGGCCATGGAGTAGTTAGGAAGCAGAGCCTGGCTGGTGGAAATAGATGACTGGGGGTGGGCTATTAAAGGCCATCAAGGACTGTGGCCCTTGGTTTCACTCTAGCCCTCTACTTCCCATCTGCTGCCTCTTGAAGACCTGCTGCCTCACAGCTGCACAGCATGGGGGGACCACGCCCACCATCACGCCTTTCCCAACTGGGATGGACTGAGATCCTCTGTCACTGTGAGCCGAAAGGAACCTTCCCTCCCATGATAATTCATCTTCATTGCCAAGTTCCCGGGATTTAAGATCACCATGGAAACACACCTCTAGATAAGAGAAGATATTTCCAAAAAGGTTTAGCTGAGATGGGAATGCAATGGATTAATATGGGGTTCTGGGGTGCTTCCTGGAACCCCAAGCCCTGAGTTCATATCTGCAAACTAACCAAAGAATTGGCAATTCCAGACTAGAGAAAATGATTTTTAAAACACTACATTTTATTTAGATATCATGAGGATGTGGAGAAGGGAAAGAGCTGAGGAAGGGAAGGTAGAGGGGGTGGGTGGAAAATATACCACATGGTCCAGGGGTCCATGTAAATGAACATGGATCTTAGATTTAAAAGAAAAGAAAAGAAAAGAAAAGAAAAGAAAAGAAAAGAAAAGAAAGAAAGAGGGCTGAAGGGATTGCTTAGTGGTTAAGGCACTTGCCTACAAAGTCAAAGGACCCGGTTTGATTCCCCAGAACCCATGTAAGCCAGATGCACAGGTGGTGCATGCATCTGGAGTTTGTTTGCAGTGGCTGGAGGTCCTGACATGCCCAGTCTCTCTCTCTCTCTGTCAAATAAATAAATAAAAATAAATATATATTTAAAATTAAAAAACATGAAAAATGATTTTTTAAAAATGTATGCTTCCAAAAAGATTAAAAGTAAAGGCAGTGTTGCAATCAGGATCGCATTGCTGACAGAAATCACCTGACCAAGAGCAAGCAGCTTTGGGGGGGGGAAAAGGTTTATTTTGGCTTACAGGCTCAAGGGGAAACTCCATGATGGCAGGGAAAACGATGGCATGAGCACAGGGTGGACATCACCCCCTGGCCAACATAAGGTGGAAAATAGGAAGAGGAGAGTGTGCCAAACACCAGCAAGGGGACACTGGCTATAACACCCATAAGCTTGCCCCCAACAATACACTGCCTCCAGGAGGCATTAATTCCCAAATCTCCATCAGCTGGGAACCTAGCATTCAGAACACCTAAGTTTATGGGGGACACCTGGATCAAACCACCACAGGCAGTAATAAAGTGTCCCTTCCTGCACCAGCACCATGGAAAGTCTTACTGGCACAGAACGTGTTTCTGTAACAGTTCCGGAGAGAACTTCTCCGTGAGTCAGAGAAGATATACTTTAGAATTCCCACCCAGCATACCTGGACACACCTGTACCAGGTATCCCAGCCAATGGGCCTGGGCAGAGAGGTGGATTCCACCCACACCTGGGCAGGTACAGAGAGAGCTCTGATTGGATGAGATGGGCAAATGCTGGAATAGTCTTGGCAGAGGTGTGACTTAAGATCATCCTTAAAGGCTGCCCTGCCTAGCCAAATCTGTCTACTCTGGAGTCCCCACAGGAAGACACCCTGAGTGTGGATGGCACCACTTCATGGGCTGGGATTCCCAGCAAGCTGAGCCCCAGTGTTCATCCCTGCCTGCTTCCTGGCTGTAGATGTGACGTAACCAGCCACCTCATACCGTTCCCGCCATAATAAGCTATCCATTCAAATTGTGAGCCAACACAAACCGTCCCTTCCCTTCCTTACGTTGCTTCTTCTCGGGTATTTTGTCCCAGCAACAAGGAAAGTGACTAATACTGACAGTCAGAGGCCAAGTCCAGGCAGGCAGGAGCCTCGACTCAGACGCATGTGGATTGGTTTTGCAGATACGTCATGGTGTATGGCACAATGCAGGTCAGGCCCTCACCAGGCTGCCTGCTAGAAGAAACCAGGAAGTGGCTTCTGTGGATGTGGCATCCTGCACAGGCCTAGCGTGACAACAGCTACAGCCCCACGCCCACGAGCAACCTGCTGCGAGATGATCTGCCCGGAGACAGGCTGTCATTGGTCACAAGAAGGGAACCACCCCATACAACGATTAGCCAGCCAAACCTTAAAACCCCCTACACTTCCTTGAATAAACCAGTTTGCAGCAGCTCACCCTCTGCCTGCTTCCACCCAACTCCTGGAGTCTGTGTCGTGACTCCGCGCCTCTCACCCCCTACCCGGCAGAGACCCTGCATCCCCTCCTGGGCTGGCCCTAGGGGGGACCCCAACATCATGGGGTCAACACAGCTGTTGAAATATGTGTTTGAAGCCCCTGCTTGCATCACACCCACTAATATCCACTGGTTAAAACAAGCCACAGCTAAGACGACACGCTGCAAATATACCAACCCTTAGCAAAGCTGAGCAAGAGCTGAGAAAGGAGGCAACTTACCCTCCCAGGTCAACCCGGAAAGTGCCCCACATCATGCAGATCTGCATCTGAGCAGAGAGCCAGATGTCCCAGCTAGGGTCAAGGCAGATGGGGTGGGGAGCAGAGCTACCAACAGCTATTTTTTCATGTCCACACAATACTTCTTTATATAAGTTATACATTAAATCCAATTACAGTCTTGCTGACGGGAGCTGCTCTCTCCAAAGTGACTTTGCCTATTTTGCTCTGAAGCTGGAGGTCACAGCTCTCTTCCTGGGCTCCCCAAGGTGAATCTCTGTTCTTACTTCCTGTTCTTTCCGGAAAGTTCACTGCAGGTGCTCAGGTAGCTCCTGCCCAGGTCACTTTGCTAGGGCAAGTGACTGTATTAGGCGTGTTGGAATGGCTTCATCTAAATCAATGCACCTACGGAGGAATAAGAATTTGCTCCCTGGTGCTTCGGATAAAATGATGTGACATGTCACAACACAAACCTTTGCTGTCACGGCAGGCGGAGTGGCATATGACTGTAATCCCAGCACTGGGGAAGTAGAGGTCGGGGAGACCAGCAAGTTCCAGGCTAATGTAGGCTACACCGAAAGTCCTAGGCCAGCCTAGGTTACACAGCAAGACCCTCTCAAAAAGAAAAAGGTTTTTTCATTGTCTGTGCCTCCGCGCTACGCTATCTCCATGAGGGGACAGGGTGTCAATCTTGCAGTGCCTACAACAGGGCTTGTCACAGAAGGAAGTTCCTTAAAAACGTAGGAATGGGGCTGGGAGATATCTCAGTCAGCAAGGTATTTGTCTTGAAAGCTTAAGGAGCCCGAGTTCCATTCCTAGAATCCGTGCAGAAAAGCCGGTCCAGGCGGCTCATGGTTGTAATCTCACTGCTAGGGAGGAAGAGGTAGGCGAACCCCTGGGGCTCTCTGGCCAATCTAACCTCCTTGGTGAGTTTCAGGCCATTGAGGGACCCTGTCCTCCCCCCCCCCAAAAAAAAAGAGGTGGACAGCATTCCTAAGGAGTTGTCCTCTGACCTCCATAAACACGCACACATATATGAGCAATGCACAACCACAAACACACATGTGTGTGCATGCGCACACACACACACAAAATGGATAAATTCCTGCATTCTTGTTCCACAGTTCCAATTGTCAGCCCCAATGACTTCTCTTCGTTCCTCAGACAGCCAGCCCAAGGATTTTCAAAGCCATCACCCTCTCTACATTGTCCCAGCCTCAGCTCTGCCAAACAGCGCTTCTCATCCAAGGACAGAACAGAACAGAACAGAACATTCCTTCCACACACCTTTCTTCACGGGCTTCTCATTTGCCTCCTCCACTGACAATAGTTCATCCAGTGCTGTGAGTCACTGCTGGCTGAGTGTGAATTAATGGGGGCTGTTGTCACAAGAAGCGCCCCCCCACTGACAAGGTAACCAGAACCAGAGCCCCTGCCTCGGCTAAGTAACTGATCGCAAGAGCCCATCCCGGCCTCTCCACATCCATCTGTGACTCCTGCGTGGTTGGGATCAGGCGTCCCACTCAGGAAAACCATTGTGTTCTGTCCGCCTTTCAGAGAGCTGTCTGTGAGCAGGCTCTGTGCCTGTCGCCCAAGCACATTCAGAAACAAGTCCTTGAATCTCCACTGGCTGTTCTGTTCGGTCTATTACTCATTTCTGCTACACAATGCGAGAGGAGCAGGCCTCCAAACACTCACGACACGGGGAGGAGCGGCCCCTCTTGCTGCCTCTGGTTTCTTGTTCCCTGAGGATTGCTTTGTCCCTGAGGTTAATTGGTGCCTCCCAGGGTCGGCAAGTGCAGGGAACAGCATTTTAGCAGTCAGGGACATTAATTGATGATTAGAATCATCAAAATGATGCGTGAGGGGAGGACAGCAGAGATGGCTCAGTGGTTAAGTGCTCTTTATGCCCACACATGAGGACCTGAGTTCAAATCTCCAGATCATACATAAAACAGCTGGGCGTCACCCATGTGCACCCAGAACCCCAGTTCCACGGAGCAGCCGAGACCCAAGAATCCATGGATCCCCACAAGCTCTGTGGAAAGAGAGAGTCCAGCTCAAAAACAAGGTGGAAGAGTGATGGAGCAGAATGCCCAATGTTCCACTCCAGCTGCTGCAGGGGAGTACCTCCCACTGCCTGGGGCACATACATGTGCATGCACTGTGTTACATATACACACACAAAAAAGAAAAGAGAAAGAAATCAGGTAGAGGGGCTGGGGAGATGGTTCAGTAGGCAGGAGTGCTCACTGTACAAGCATGAGGACCCGCGTTCCACCCCCAGCACCCACATCAGAAGCTGCCTGTGGCTACACATGCCTGTATTCCAAGTGCTGACAGAGCATAGACTTGCTGGCCAGCCTCTGACCAAACTATGGAAGCTCCAGGTTCAGTGAGAGACCCTGTCACAAGGAAGTACGATGAATGAGGAGTGAGTGATGGCGCACACCCGATGTACTCCCCTGGCATACGGGACACACACATGTGCATACACCTTACACACAAACACGCACACACAAAAAAGGAATCAGGAGCAGGTAGAGAGAAGGGTGTAGTGATGCACACCTGTAATCCCAGCACTCAGGAGGCCGAGGCAAGATGATCTTGAGTGTGAGACCATGGTGAGCTCAAGGCCAGCCTGGGCTAATACAGTGAGACCCTCCCTCAAAAACAAACTCACAGTATAACATTTTTGTTGTTGTTTTCTTGAGGTAGGGTCTCACTCTAGCCCAGGCTGACCTGGAACTCACTCCGTAGTCCCAGGGTGGCCTCAAATACACAATGATCCTCCTACCTCTGCCTCCCAAATATTGGGATTAAAGGCATGTGCCACCATGCTCAGCTACAGTCCAACTTTTTTTTTTTTTTTTTTTTTAGGTAGGGTCTCACTCTGGCCCAGGCTGACCTGGAATTAACTATGTAGTCTCAGGGTAGCCTTGAACTCACAGCAATCCTCCTACCTCTGCCTCCCAAGTGCTGGGATTAAAGGCGTGCTCCACCACGCCCAGCGACAGTCCAACTTTTGATTTTGTTTTTCCAGCTTCTTTCACATTCACTATTTACATATCATTATTGTGTCCGTGTCATGGGTCAGAAAACTGAAACTTATTGATGTTTTTAAAAAATCTGTCCTGGTGCTGGAGAGATAGCTTAGTGGTTAAGGTGCTTGCCTGCAAAGCCTAAGAACCCAGGTTCAATACCCCAGGACCCAAGTAAGCCAGATGTACAAGGGGGCACATGTGTCAGGAGTTCACTACAGTGACTAGAGGCCTAGGCATGCCCATTCTCTCTCCCTCTTCTAGCTCTCTCTCAAATCAATCAATCAAATCAAATAAAAATATTTTAAAAGTCTGTCCTGGGCTAGAGAGATGGCTTAATGGTTAAGGCACTTGCCTGTGAAGCCTAAGGACCCAGGTTTGATTTCCCCAATGCCCACATAAGCCAGATGCACAAGGTGGTACATGCATCTGGAGTTTGTTTGCAGTGGTCCTGGCACACCCACTCTTCTCTCTCTCTCTCTCTCTCTCTCTCTCTCTCTCTCAAATAAATAAATAAATAAATTTAAAAAATAAAAAATCTGACATCTTAGCTCATTAACTTTTTCCCTGGGGACAAAGTGCCACTAACCTCTTGCCAGGGACTGTCTCTCCACTTCAAGTTTTGCCCTATTTCCAAATTAATTCACATCCTGCCCACCATTCATTGGGGGCAAACGTCAAAACCTTACGTTGCGGGGCTGGGGATGCACTAGGCATTCAGTGGTTAAAGCACTTGCTGAGCAAGCCTGAGGACCCCCAGATCTCATATGAAGTCAGTCAGGCCCGGTACTAATGCCTGGATGCTGAGGACAAGAAGGGAGGTGGGGACAGCAGCACTGCCCAGAACCTCAAAGCCCAGTGCTGACCTGCCGAGCAGCAAGAGACCCTGCTTCAAATGTGAGGAAGACACTTGGAAGTTGTTCTCCCACCTGCATACGTGTGTGCAACAGCATTCACACATATGAACACGCACACGCACATACACACAATCATAGACTCAGAAAGACAAATGAAGATGAAACTCACACACAAAAAAAATTTGTCCTGCCCTCGCCCATGTGAAATTGGAAACATGAACCCTTTGCACTGTTCCCTCCAGACACAGCTTCCAGACCCTCTACTCCGTTCGTTGGAAAGGTATTTGGTTTCTACAGAGAGTGGAGAGCGACTTTCACACCAAGCCAGTGTGTGGAGGGGCGGAGGGAAAGAAGCTAGAGAGAAATAAAGACATGGGGGCCCCTTTTGTTCTGCGCAGACAGGAGCCTGAGGAGGGTCCAGTGCAGCTAAAAGGAGAGTCCATCTATTACAAGACTCGCCTGCTCATTTAGCTAAGGCTACAAAACAGAAAGTCCCTTATGTGACTGCTCTGATAATAGCTGCCACGTCTGGTCTGGACAGAAAGAGACGGTTGCTCAGCGCCCAGCGATGCAGGGACAGTGGCCTTCACGGAGAAAAAGACAAATGTCAATTAGCAAAGAATTCTGAAATGTCTCCAAGCAAAGGCCGGGTACTGCGTATCACAGGTTCCCCACAATGCACGCGCAGTTCTCTTTGGTTCTGCCATCTCCCGAATTAACTAGCCTTTAAATACATTAAGATACATATGATCTCAGATATCTTTCCCCCATCGGTGGCTCCTCTGGAACATAGCTGCAAGGACGGGGACATTCTGGGAGTCAGCATGACCTCTGATGATTAGATTAGAGCCAGGGACGGGTTCTTAGAGGGAACTTGGTTGCTGGTACTCATGCATCCATCTTCCTGGCCTGTGCCAGATGACACGCCCTGACAGATTCCTCCGTGAATTTCTTGCAGCTTCCCTTGAAAATAACAATGTTTGAATTCAACCCCCTTTTTAATTCTTTTTTTTTTTTTTTTTTTTTTTTTGAGACAGGGTCTTTTATAGCCCAAGCTATCCTTGAACTCAATATGTAGCCGAGGATGGCCCTGAACTCCTTTCTTCCTGCCTCCACCTCCTAGATCCAGGATTGTAGATGTGCTCCACCATGTCCAGTTTATACAGTGCTGATAATTGAACCCAGGGCCTTGTGCACGCTAGGCAAGCAATCCACCAACGGAGCTACATCCCCAGCCCTCGGCTTCACCCGCTCTCATCCCAGGAGTCACTATAGAAGTGGCAGCCTTTGATTCTCCTCCCTGTCAACTTGTCTGTCAGCTCTCTCTCCTAGACACTTGTAGGAAAGCTTCCTTGCCGGGGGCAGATGGTTTCTCAGTTGTTTGTCATGAGAGCGAAGGTTAATGAGTCGACCTGGATTTCAATTCTTGTTGGTGGCATGTCTCAGCAGGGACTTGGGAACAGCTGCCCCTGGATACAAGAATTTCTCAAATGAAAAAAAAAAAATGCCCACAATCTGAAACGAAGTAAAGCCGTTCCTGGGAGAGGGAGGAAACCCTTGCACCTCACCCTGGTGTCAGTAGGACAGACAGATGTTCACAGTGACTCCACCACAGGGCTTGTGAGGCCCAGACAAGATGAGTGCCGATGCTCTGCCCTCACAACAAACCAAGGAGGCAGGAGGAGTGACTGCGAGGAATCGAGGGTACAGCACTCATCCCCTCACTCACTCATCCCCCCCACCCACGTGTCCATCCACCCACCAGCCACTTACTCACCCATCTATCCATCCACCCACTCACTGATCATTCACCCACTCATTTACCCAGCATCCACATGGGCACCCAGCCATCCATCTACCTAGTCAGCTACACATCTACCATGTCCATCCATACACAGGTCCACCCGTCCACCCATTTACACATTGATCTATCTACCCACCAATCCATCCAGCCGCCCATCCTTTCATCCACTCATCTGTCCATCCTTCTTTTCATCCATCCGTCCTTTTACCCATCCATTCACCCATCCACTCAAGGAGCACTTATTGTCATATTTGGACCTTTTTAAAATCCATTTCTGGGGCCTGGAGAGATGGCTTAGCGGTTAAGTGCTTGCCTATGAAGCCTACGGGCTCTGGTTAGAGGCTTGATTCTCCAGGACCCACGTAAGCCAGATGCACAAATTGGCGCATGCATTGGACTTCGTTTGCAGTGGCTGGAGGCCCCGGCGCACCCATTCTCTCTCTCTCTGCCTACCTCTTTCACTGTCTGTCTGTTGCTCTCAAATAAAATAAAAAAAATTTTTTTTAAATCCATTTTTGCTCTCATAAAATATCTGCGCATCCCGGATAACTCGTAATGAATAGAAAGTTATTGACTCTTGGTCTGGAGACTGGGAAATGCAGGATGGGGGTTCCAGCCTTGGCAAAGACCTTCTTGCTACATCATCTCAAGACAGCAAGGCAAGGATAGGATGAGAATGAAAGTCAAAGAACGTAGAGCCTTGAGCCTTGAATGATCATTATGAACCTAGTATGAGGACGCAGCCCTCTTGAGACCTTACCACCGCCCAACACCATCGCACTGGGGACTCAAGCTGTTGCCATTTGCTTTCTGAGAGGACCCACACAGCGGGTAAAGGCCCTCGTGGCAATTAGCATAACATTGCGTCTATAGCAGGGGGTTAATGACACTGATAAATCAAGAACTCACCAAATATCATGTGGACTTGATGCCTGCCCGAGTCTCCCTGATCCTCACATGCACTCCTCTGCCCTTGCTCGCCTTATTAAAGTTGTACAACCCGCCCCTTTTAGCATTCTTTCCGTGTGATACTGGAGAAACTAGATGAAATAGAACCAACGGGAACAAGCCAGATGTAACAGAATCTTTCATCGCAATCATTCCTCCTGCTTCATCTGCCGATCCCCAGTCCATCCTTGAATTTGGGATCATCTTCTGGGAACAGCCTTCGCCGACACGAGGACTGGATGGATAGATAGATCTTGACTGTTTGGATGCGCACAGGCCCTGAGGGAGGGCTCCTCTCACCCCAGGACCCCAAGCCTAAGTTCTGTTATCGTTGTGGGCAAGGCAGGGCCTTCATTAATCATCTCTGTTCGCTATTTCCCCTGAAGTTGTGTCTTCAGAATGGAGCTGGATCCACCGCTCTTCTGGGCCCTAGGTACACATCTCATTGTCTCAAAGTCAAAACGTGGTGGAGGAGGGCTGGAGAGATGGCGTAGCGGTTAAAGCACCTGCCTCCTAAGCCTATAAGAATTCTGGTTCCAATGTCCAGCCGTTCCAATCTCCAGGTCCCACGTTTAGCCAGATGCAAAATGACGCAAGGGCGCAATGCCGCACTTGACCACAAGGGGGCGCACACATCTGGATTTCGTTTGCAGTTGCTGAGAGGCTGCTGGTGCGCCCATCTCTGTCTTCCTCTCTCTCTGTCTCTCTGTCTCTCTGTCTCTCTCTCTCTCTCTCTCTCTCTGTCTCTCTCTGTGTCTCTCACAAAAAAAAAAAAACATGGTGGAGGAAAAGTGAGGAAGTGCCTGCATGTGGGCAGGGCTTGTCAGCCATTGGCTCTGCAGCTGCCTTGTGCATTGAAGCACTGAAGTGCTGAGCTGTTGATGCCCCGGGTGCCCCGCACACTGTTCTGCCAACACCTCTGACTCCTCTTCCTCTGGGAAAGATGCCCTGCACACCAGCTCTACCGCTCACACCATCCATACATTGTGGAAGAACACTGGATCCTGTGCCCAACAGTCCTGCCCCGCTTGGAGGTGGGCAGAGAAGAAGGTAGAGGCTACACTGTGCTGCTTGGTGAAGAAGCCCAGCCGTATCTGTCAGACTGATGACAATGTGGAAAAGACTGCCCCCCCCAGCAAAGCCTCTCCCCCAGAGGACAGCCAACGCCTCCCCCCTCCCCTGGGTTGCTTTGGGGGAAGCTTCCCAGGACCACTGCCAGCGTGGGACTTGTGAGGTGACATGGTTTAGGACGTGATGGGCTGATGCTACAGCCAGCCTAAGCAGCACAAACCAGAATACTGGCTGCTGGTGTGTCCTGCACACGTGTCACATGCTGGGCAGCAGCTGCACTTAACTCTCAGCTCATGTGCCACACCACCTTTGCAGGTATATGTCTACCCATCCAACCTTCCATCCATCCAACCAACCACCCCTCCTTTCTCCCTCCATCCATCCATCCATCCATTCACTCATCCATCTATCTTATCTATCCACCTGTCCACCCATCCATCAACCCATCCATTCATTCACCTGTTTATCTGTCCAAGCATCCATCTACCCACTCCTCCTTTCTCCCTCTACCTGTCCATCCCTCCATCCATCAATATATTCATTCATCCACCCATTCACTTGCTCACATATCCATCTGTCTACCCATCCATCTACACATCCATCCATCCATTCACCCATCTATCTACCCATTTATCCATCTATCTATCTATCTATCTATCTAGCCATCCTCCCACCCACCCAAGGAGCACTTGTTACAATCTGTATCTAGTGTCATTGTGTCACACAAACAGGCACAGTTGTGTGACTGGCTTATGTAGCTGGTGAGTGGTGGAGCTGTCTCAGCTGGAGGAGCTGTGAGTCCATCTCATGGGAACAGAGATTAGAAGGGAATATGCAAAATAACAGTGCTGGTCTGTCCTCCTGCACCCTGTCTCTGCCCTATGTCTGTGCCCCAAACTTAGGTCCAGCCGCCGTGTAGACGCCCTGCAGATGTCCGACCTCCACACTGAAATTTCATCCTCCCAATCCAAGCCCATTTCAGACACTTATGTCCTCTAACTGAAATTTCTAACCAAGGTACAAGTACTTGAAGTGAACATTGACTTTTGCCGAATGTGGTGGCACTCACCTTTAATCCTAGCACTTGGGAGGCAGAGGTAGGAGGATTTCTGTGAATTAGGGGCCAGTGTGTGACTACACAGTGAATTCCAGGTCAGCCTGGGCTACAGTGAGACCCTACCTGAAAAAAAAAAAAAAAAAAAAAAAAAAAAAAAAAACATTGATTTTTGCCACCCTTGTGTCCAGTGGGAAGTCATACCTCTTGAGGGCACTCTCTCAGACCCTAGACTGGATTCATCCCTTGTCACTCCTCACTTGTCACCTGTACTGACCTACTTTTTTTTTTCAATTTTTTTTTAATTTTTTACTTTTAGAGAGAGACTCAGACAGGCAGAGAGGGAGAGGAAGACAGATAGAGATGGGCGCGCCAGCAGTCTCTCAGCTGCTGTGAACGAAATCCAGATGTGTGCGCCCCCTTGTGGTCAAGTGCAGCATTGCGCCCTTGCCTCACTGCATCTGGCTAAACGTGGGACCTGGAGATTGGAACCGCTGGACATTGGAACCAGCGTTCTTAGGCTTAGGAGGCTGGCGCCTTAACCGCTAAGCCATCTCTCCAGCCCTGCCCTACTTTTTGACATATCACTCTGCACAACTTGCCAACTGCATTTAGTCTCATAAGCCCAGCTTGGCATAAGTCTCTATTTCCTAAACTATGAACTCTGGAGGAAGTAGCTAAGTGGGTAGAGTGTTTGCTTAGCATACATGAAGCCCCAGCACCACATAAAACCAGCTGTAGTGGCACACACATGTAATACCAACACTTGGAAGGTGGATTAGGAAGATCAGAAGTTCCTATCATCTTTGGCTGCATAGTGAGTGCAAGACCAGCCTGGGTTATAGGAGACCTTGTCTCAAAAAAAAAAAAAAAAACCCTTTATTGTTAGCCTCAGTTTACTCCTATAGCCTTTCTATCACCATTCTCCCCAAACACTGTCCCATTGAACCCCATTTCTGAAACATGCTTTTCAGATCCCAGCACCCCATAATCATGGCTTTGAAAGCTGACATTCTTCCCCGCCGCAGGTGACAGATACACAGGGACTCAGCCTCCTTCCCCAACTCTGTTTTTCACTGTCCTGGATCCCACACAGGACCAGGCACTCGGGCCCAGCTCAAAAGAACAACTGCTGGGTAAATAAATAAACTCTGCAATCAAGTACAGCCCGAGGGTGCTCCCCAAGCCACAGCCTCAGTGAACTTGAGCCAGTGTCATGCAATAACCCAGCCAAGCACAGAACAGCCCGAGGCTCAGAACTAACCAACATCCTTCCTTTTGTCTGCAACTGATGAAAGTGGAATTGATATGCCCTCCGGGTTAGAGGGGCCTGATGCCAAGTTGAACACCTTATCAAGTGCTCTGGTTGAAGTCCTTGGCTTTTGGATACCGGTGTCTCCCCACCTGGTGACTTGTCACACAGACATGCCTACCCAAGCCTGGCACCATGTGCAGATCAGAGCCCCCCGGCTAGGGCAACCTGCCTTCCCATCCTCCTGCCTGTCAATGGCCTCTCTGGGCCTGACTTAATTAGGAAATTATAGACCCTCAGTGCTGGCTTCAGACCCAGCTTGTGCTTGGGGATCAGAAAAAGCAGCCTCCAACATCCAGTGAGAACAGCAGATCCTCGGACAGTTCCTCACCTCTTTCCCCCTCAGAAACCAGAAATGCATTGTTACGTCCAACCAGAGCCTCTGGGGTTTCCGGGAACACACAAAGCTGTTTGTTCAGTCCTGGGAACGTGGGGAATAAGGCGCTACCATCCCTGGGGGAGTCCCATTAGCTGCCTGCCAGCACCTCTCGATCACACACACCCTGGCACCCAGGCTCCCATGAAGCACCTGACTTCAGCAAGCTGTCCACCTAACCCTACAGATGTACATGTTCCATGAGGGCCTCCAGACACCTCTATCAATCTTCCATCTTATTTTCCTGAGACAGAGCCTCTCACTTAACCTGGCACCCCTACTTCCCTGTCAGAGCGGCTGACCAGGGAGCCCCACCACACTTCTGTCTCTGCTCCCCTGGTGCCAGAGGGACAGGCATATGTGGTCATGCCCAGATTTTTTTTTTTTGGAGAGAGAGGGAGAATGGGTGTGCCAGCAGCCTCTCAGCCACTGTGAACAAACTCCAGATGCATGCGCCCCCTTGTGGACAAGCATTGCACCCTTGCGTCACTTTGTGTCTGGCTAAATGTGGGACCTGGAGAATCGAACAGGCATTCTTAGGCTTAGCAGGCAGGCGCCTTCACCACTAAGCCGTCTCTCCAGCCCATGACCAGCTTTTTATCTGGGTACTGTGGGTGGAAGTTGGGTCCTCAGGCATGCACAGCAAGTGTCCTGCCGACAGTGGTACGCTCTCTGAATTTCCCCGAGTGTGTGTTACTCCTTTGGACATAGTGTGCTAGTATCAGCAGTCACTGATTATCATTACTATTCTTGCTCATTTAATGAATAGCCCTATTTCATGCAAAAATGGTGCAGATGGCTGGAATCAAGGTTAATCAAGCATTCAGGCAGCAAGAGCAGGAAAACCAGGTCACCTATGCTCAGCCTGCAGATGGACAATAACCTGGACAGAGACACCTAGGAGGAGACAGACAGTTCTCACCTCCCAGGGCTTTTGAAAAATATTTTTATTATTTGGGAAAGAGAGAGAGCGCGAGAGAGCACAAGAGAGAGTGAGCACGGGCATCCCAGGGCCATTCACAAACAAACTCCAGATGCGTGCACTCACGACTTTGTGTATATTGTTTTACATGGGTCCTGGGAATCCAAACCAGGCCCGACAGGTTTTGCAAGCAAGTTCCTTTAACTGCTGAGCCATCTCCTCCCAGGTTTGCAGATAAACAAACGGGTTCCCAAAGGCCAATATTTTGCTTGCCTTGCTGCAAGTAGGGATCCACCCCTTCTTCCTAGAGTTAGGTAATTACAGCAGTAATTTTCTTTTCTTTTCTTTTCTTTTCTTTTTCTTTTCTTTTTTTTTTTTTTTTTTTTTTTGGTTTTTTCAAGGTAGGGTCTCACTCTAGTCCAGGCTGACCTGGAATTCACTATGTAGTCTCAGGGTGGCCTCGAACTCATGGCAATCCTCCTACCTCTGCCTCCCGAATGCTGGGATTAAAGGTGTGCACCACCACACCCAGCCTACAGCAGTAATTTTCAAAAATGCCTGAGGGAGCCGGGCGTGGTGGCACATGCCTTTAATCCTAGCACTCTGGAGGCAGAGGTAGGAGGATCACCATGAGTTCGAGGCCACCCTGAGACTACATAGTGAATTCCAGGTCAGCCTGGGCTAGAGTGAGACCTTACCTCGAAAAACCAAAAAAAAAAAAAAAAAAATGCCTGAGTGGGGGCTGGAGAGATGGGTTAGTGGTTAAGGCATTTGCCTGTGAAGCCAAAGGACCCAGGTTCAATTCCCCAGTAACCACATAAAGCCAGATGGACAGAGTGGAGTTGGCGCCTAGAGTTCATTTGCAGCTGCTAAAGGCCCTAGGGCACCCATTCTCTCTCTGTCTCTGTCTCTGTCTCTCTCTCTCTCAAATAAATAAATTAATTTAATTAAATAAATGCCGGAGGGGCTGGAGAAATAGCTCAGCAGTTAAAGTGCGTGCCTGCAATGCCTAACCACCCAAGTTCAACTCCCAGTTCCCATGTAAAGCCAGATGCACAAAGTGGCACATGAATCTTGAGTTCATTGCAGCAACAGGAGGCCCTGGTGCCTCCATTCTCTCTGCCTGTCTCTCTTCTGTCTTTCTCTCTGTGCTTGCAAATAAATAAATAACAATTTTTTTTAATTTTTTTTTGTTTTTTTTTTTTTTTTTTTTTGGTTTTTCAAGGTAGGGTTTCACTCTGGTCCAGGCTGACCTGGAATTAACTATGTAGTCTCAGGGTGACCTCGAACTCTCAGCAATCCTCCTACCTCTGCCTCCCGAGTGCTGGGATTAAAGGCGTGCGCCACCACACCCGGCTACAATATTTTTTAACTGCCTGAGGTTTGGGGGCTATTTACATTCAAACCACCACACAGAGATAGGGAATGCCTCGGGCAAGCTGGGTAGGGCTAAATCAACAAGTCAGGGCTGAAGTGAGAGACCTGGCCCCAGCCAAACAAAGAAGAGAGTGAGGAAGGAAGATAGATATCCAGGGTAAACCTTTGGCCTCCACATGCACATACACATATGTGTGTCCACACGCAAACACACAGGAACAACACACACATACACAAGTGCCAGGAAGGGAGGGAGGGAAAGAGGAAGGAGGGGAAGAAGGAAGGAGGAAGAAGGAAGGAAGGAAGGAAGGAAGGAAGGAAGGAAGGAAGGAAGGAAGGAAGGAAGGAAGGAAGGAAGGAAGGAAGGAAGGGGAAAGGGAAGGGGGAACAGAGGGAGGAAGGGAGGGAGGAAGGGAAGGAGGAAGGGAGGGAGGGAGGAAGGAGAAAAGAAAGAAGATATGTCTGGCATAGTGGTGTGGACCTGTAACCCCAGCACAAAGGAGCCTGGGGCAGGAAGATTGTGAGGTCAAGGCCATCCTGAGCTTCATAGCAAGATTTTGTCCACAAAAGACCAAAAGCAAAAACAAAACAAAGAGAGGAAGATCTGAGAAAGAACGGCAAGATGAGCTTTAGGTCACTTCCTCAAACCGGCATTTGGTGTTTTTTCTAATCACCTGTCCCCTGCCCTGCCTGCCACCACCAGACTCCGTGCTGGATTCTTCTGGGCGTGGGCTCCGGGGAGCAGCTGCCGGCCAAGCCTCTTGGCACCTCTCCAATGAGTAATTACCAAGTAACACACCATTAGCAGCCCCTGCCAAGTATCAGGTCTCACCAGTGACCACACTTCCAGGAAGCTAGAAGGAGCTCTGTCCTCTACCGCCTGGAATTTCATTTTTGGCTCCAGTGCCAAGTACATCTAGCCAGGGGGACAGCAGCGTGTCCGGGCACTGAAACCATTTGTGGTAAAAGGATCCGGATGTGCAAATGCCTGTGTTCCCTGTTATGAGATATTATTTTTTCCATTCAGTGAGAAAGATTTTCTCCCCAAGTGTTTGCAGCTCCATTCAAATAACACAAAGAACTTGTGCTGCATTATAGACATAGGAAGATTTTGGAAGAGAAGAAAAATCTTGCTTGTTTGTGGGACCCAACATGGTAGGTATAGGAGGCCTTCCTTGCTCATGCATAGATAACTTGCACAGAGGGAAAACGGTAAGGCAAGGAAGAAGGTGTGGGCAGCCAGGCCAAGGGCACCTCAGAAATCCCTGCCAAAGAGCTATGAAAATGGCCTGCAGGGCTGGAGAAATGGCTCAGTGGTTAAGGCACTTGCCTGCAATGCCTAATGACCTGGGTTCAATTCCCCAGTACCCACATAAAGCCAGATGTACAAAGTGGTGCATGCATCTGGAGTTTGTTTGACAGCAGCTGGAGGCCCTGGTGAGCCTATTTTCTCTATCTCTCTTCTCTCTAACTCTCTCTGCTTGCAAAAAAAAAACAAAAATTAAAAAATATAAATATATGGCCTGGCCAAGGCAGGTATGTTGGCCCACGCCTATTATGCCAACCCTTGGGAGACTGAGAAAGGCGGCTATAGAATCCAAAGGCAGCCTAGACTACACAGTGAAAAAAAGAGCCGGGCGTGGTGGCGCACGCCTTTAATCCCCATGAGTTCAAGGCCACCCTGAGACTACATAGTTAATTCCAGGTCAGCCTGGGCCAGAGTGAGACCCTACCTCGAAAAACCAAAAAAAAAAAAAAAAGAAAAAAAAAAGCAGGGGTGGAGGAGATGGCTCAGTGGGTAAAGTGCTTACCATGCAAGCACGAGGCCTGGAGGTCAATCCCCAGAAGCCACTCAGAAGTCAGGTATGGTGGTTCTCTCATGGAATCCCAGCACGCGGAAGCCGACGGGAGAATGCTAGGGCTCGCTGATGAAGCTCGCCTCGCTACATCGGCAAACTCTAGGTTCAGGGAGAGATCCTGTCTCAAAAAGACCTCTGACCGCCACAAGTGCAGGCACAGCCACATGTGCACACACACACACACACACACACACACACACACACACACGTAGTGGTATGAATATAAAATGACCCCCATAGGTTTGAATTGTTCCGGAAGGTTGTAGAACCTTCAGGAAGTGGAGCTGCGGGGAGTTAGATGGGCTTAGGTGGATAGGAAGCTGGTCAGGAGACTGCAGACAGTCCATACAATTAACCACAGGGGCAGAAAACCATAAAAGCAGAAGCTAGGAAAGAAAAAAAATTAAAAGGCCAGCAGTTTTATATGTCTTGGGGGAACTAATGGGGTGAGATGAACCCTGACCCTTATTACCATAACAGAAGGGGGAGGGAGGAGACCAAATCCTATGAAACCCCAGCCCCAGGGCCTGCTCAGAGGGACCCCCTACATCTGGGGGCCCGCCCATCCCCAAAAGGAACTTTTTAATTGCAATAAAGTTTGTTATCTCTGCTTTCATTGTACTTCTGAGACTGTCTTCATTTCCAGAACTTCCAAATCTTTGTTAGATTTAAGAAAGGACCTGGCTTAGTGGTTAAGGTGCTTGCCTGCAAAGCCAAAGGACCCAGGTTCAATTCCCCAGGACCCATGTAAAGCCAGATGCACAAGGTGGCTCATGCATCTGGAATTTGTTTGCAGTAGCTGGAAGCCCTGGCATGACCCTTCTTTCTCTCCCCCCCCCGTCTCATATAAATAAATAACAATTAAATTAAAATTTTTATTAAAAAGAAAGAAAGGGGATGGAGAGATGGCTTAGCAGTTAATGCACTTTCCTGATAAGCCTAAGAACACTAGTTTCAATCTCCAGATCCCATGTTTAGCCAAACGCAAAAAAGTGATGCAAGAGAGTAATGTCACACTTGCACACAAGGGTTCCACCTGCTGTCCTCCCTCTTGACTTCCTCCTGCTCATGTGACCGTGTGATGCTGACTTCCTGCTCCTGCCATGCCTTCCCCGCCATGATAGACTCTACGCTGGAACTGTCAGCTGAACTTCCATAAACCGCTTCTGGTTTTGTCCCAGCACCAATGAGGTGACTGCTACAACATGTGGAACAACTGCAAAAAGAGGGTGTGGCCAGCTAGGGAAGAGAAAAAGCATTCACCACGACCAGGACGAGCTGGTCCTTCAGGGAAAGTTAAAAGCAGGGACCAGGGCTGGAGGGATGGCTTAGTGGTTAAGGCATTTGCCTGCAAAGCCAAAGGATCCCTGTTCGATTCCCCAGGACCCATGTAAGCCAGATGCACAAGGGGGTGCATGTGTCTGGTGTTCGTTTGCAGTGGCTGGATGCCCTGGTGTGCCCATTCTCTCTCTCTCTCTCTTTCTTTCTCTGTCCCTTTCTCTCTCTCAAATAAATAAATAAATAAAATATTTTTTAAAATCTGTTAAGAAGGGACTACCCATTTTTTAAAAAAGTGGGAACCAGAATTATACATCCTTAAATTCCCTGGTTCCTAGGGATGCTTCCTGGGATGAACCAGGCAGGCTGGTGAAAGGACTGCGGCCGGAGGCAGGAGGCCAGCTGGAAGAGTTCCATTTACTTGAAGCAAACATCTATTGAGCGTCCCTGGCTAACAGGTTAGTCTGAGATGAGACGAACCCGATAGCTGCCTGCTACGAGCTTCCCTTCCTGGCAGACAGATGTTGAAATGTTCCACAAATAAAATAAAGAGGAGAGCAGGAGGGAATGGGACAGGTGGGCCCAGGGAGGAGCTGGAGGAGGGAGTGTGGGCTGGTGTTTGTTTGTGACTAGGCATTTACTACGTAACCCAGGCTGGCCTTGAACTCACTAGATAGCTCATTGTGGCCTTGGATTTATAATCCTTCTGGCTCTACCTCCTCCTCACAGAGAGAGGGATGAAAACATTCAAATGGGTTCTGATCCCTAACTTCAGCCATGTGCCCACTGAATGTGAGCAACCCCTGGGAAGATGGAACACTCCAGACGCACCCCCTCCCTGGGTGGCACCACTCTGCGCAATGGAGGAACGGGTACTTGGTCAATGTGCTGCTGGAAGCCAGTCACACCCTTCCCTTGTGACTTGTCATTCTTACTGTCGTTCTGGCTTCCTGGGTGATCACCAGAGGCGATTCCTCTTGGAATTGTGGGTGCTCCACGTGGGCTCAGGTGTTTTGAATAGCATGTACACAGAGCCATTAGGCCCATAAAAAGAGCAGGTCTTGGGGCTGGAGAAATGGCTTTGTGGTTAAAGCGTTTGCCTGTGAACCCAAAGGCTCCCGGTTTGATTCTCCAGGACCCACATAAACCAGATGCACAAGGGCACATGCAGCTGGAGTTCGTTAGCAGTGGCTAGAGGACCTGGCATGCCCATTCTCTCTCTCTCTGTCTCCTATCTCTCTCTCTGCTTGCAAATGAATAATTTTTTAATTAAAAAAAAGAGCAGGTATTGGGCTGGAGAGATGGCTTAGAGGTTAAGGCATTTGCCTGCGAAGCCAAAGGACCTAGGTTCGGTTCCCCAGGACCCACATAAGCCAGATGCACAAGGGGGCACATGCGTCTGGAATTCATTTGCAGAGGCTAGAGGCCCTGGTGTGCCCGTTCTCTCTCTCTCTCTCTGTCTCTCTTTCGCTCTGCTTCTTTCTTTCTCTCAAATAAACAAATAAATAAATAAATAAATAAATAAAATTAGAAGAGCACATCTTTGTTAGTGGTTGTCAATGACGGTCTCAAACCCCTGAGAGCTGAGTCCCCAGCAGCTGTGAGAGCAAACCATGCTGTTAAACCCCAGTTCTCGAGTTGGGAATGTGAGTGCTTGCCCAGCGTGCACAAAGCTCTAGGTTGAATCCCCAGCACCACATAAACCTGGCCTACTTGCACACCTGTAATCCTAGCATTCAGGAGACTGAGATGGTAAATCACAAGTTTGAGGCCAACCTAGGTTATAGTGAGACCCTGACTCGAAAAGAAAAAAGGAAGGAAGAAAAGGAAGAGGAGGAGGACAGAGGGAGAGAGAGGAAGAGAAAGAATAGTGCTAGCGAGATGGCTCAGTGATTAAGGCGTTTGTTTGCCTGCAAAGCTTGAGGACCCAGGTTCGATTCCCCAGCACCCACATAAAACCAGATGCACAAGGTGGTGCATGAGTCTGGAGTTCATTTCAGTGGCTAGAGGCCCAAGTACACTCATTCTCTCTCTCCCCACACCTCTTCTTCTTTTTCTCTCTCTCATAAGTAAATAAATAAAATATTAAAGAAGAGGAGCAGGAGAGGGAGGAGGAAAAGGAACAAGGAGAAGAGTGGGAAAACAAGAGCCAAACCCAAGGCCTTACATTTACTGGGCGAGCACTCAACCACTGGGCTAAATCCCCAAGCCAACAATCCTAATCCAAGCCCAAGGACCCAAGCAAGGACATGTTGGAATTGCTGTGATTTCCCCACGTGTTATAGCATCAAGGAAACAGAAGGTCCCCAGGCTTGCACTGAGATCTTGTGCTATTAAAACTGTATAGAATTCTTTCACGGTCTCCCTGTGGGACCTTCCTCCTCTGACGGGTGTCTTTCTTTGATGTGACTCACTTGGGCCAGAGCAGAACAAATTACCTTGGCAGAACACATTCTTACTGACGGGAGACACTACAGGAAAAGACTAAATACACTCTTGAAATAAATTGGAGAGGCACATTTCTCAGATCAAACCCATTCCACAGGAACAGCAACACATGTGAGTGAACACGCCTTTTTCCTTAAACAGTCAACAGCCCTAGTATGAGGACCTGCTGCTCCCAGTCCCCAGGATCTGGCCTGGGAAACTGAGGCACTGCCACAGGCATGCTATGGGCACCAGAGGGCTAGAACCCAAGAAAGAGTGTTTGGTGGAGAGTTTTGGGGCCCAGCAGGTTGTTTCAACACTACTGTTGGTTGGTTGGAAAAATAATATTGAATTAATTTAGCCTGAGGGTGTAGCTCCGTGGTAGAGCACCTGCCTAGAATCCCCCAGTGAGGGGCTGGAGGGGTGACTCAATGGTAGAGCTCCTGCCTAGAATCCCCCAGTGAGGGGCTGGGGGCGTGGCTCAGTGGTAGAGCTCCTGCCTAGAATCCCCCAGTGAAGGGCTGGAGGGGTGACTCAATGGTAGAGCTCCTGCCTAGAATCCCCCAGTGAGGGGCTGGGGGCGTGGCTCAGTGGTAGAGCTCCTGCCTAGAATCCCCCAGTGAGGGGCTGGGGGCGTGGCTCAGTGGTAGAGCTCCTGCCTAGAATCCCCCAGTGAGGGGCTGGGGGCGTGGCTCAGTGGTAGAGCTCCTGCCTAGAATCCCCAGTGAGGGGCTGGGGCGTGGCTCAGTGGTAGAGCTCCTGCCTAGAATCCCCCAGTGAGGGGCTGGGGGTGTGGCTCAGTGGTAGAGCCCCTGCCTAGAATCCCCCAGTGAGGGCTGGGGTGTGGCTCAGTGGTAGAGCACTTGTCTAGAATCTCCCAGTGAGGGGCTGGGGTGTGGCTCAGTGGTAGAGCTACTGCCTAGAATCCCCCAGTGAGGGGCTGGGGTGTGGCTCAGTGGTAGAGCTCCTGCCTAGAATCCCCAGTGAGGGGCTGGGGTGTGGCTCAGTGGTAGAGCTCCTGCCTAGAATCCCCCAGTGAGGGGCTGGGGGCTTGGCTCAGTGGTAGAGCTCCTGCCTAGAATCCCCGAGGAGGGGCTGGGGTGTGGCTCTCAGTGGTAGAGCTCCTGCCTGAGTGAGGGGCTGGGGTGTGGCTCAGTGGTAGAGCTCCTGCCTAGAATCCCCAGTGAGGGGTTGGGGGTGTGGCTCAGTGGTAGAGCTCCTGCCTAGAATCCCCCAGTGAGGGACTGGGGTGTGGCTCAGTGGTAGAACTCCTGCCTAGAATCCCCCAGTGAGGGGCTGGGGTGTGGCTCAGTGGTAGAGCTCCTGCCTAGAATCCCCCAGTGAGGGGTGGGGGTGTGGCTCAGTGGTAGAACTCCTGCCTAGAATCCCCCAGTGTGGGTCTGGGGTGTGGCTCAGTGGTAGAGCTCCTGCCTAGAATCCCCCAGTGAGTGGTCCTGCCTAGTGTGGGGCTGGGGTGTAGCTCACTTGTCTGCCTAGAAATCCCCAGTGAGGGGCTGGGGGAGTGGCTCAGTGGTAGAGCTCCTGCCTAGAATCCCCCAGTGAGGGGCTGGGGGAGTGGCTCAGTGGTAGAGCTCCTGCCTAGAATCCCCCAGTGAGGGGTTGGGGGATTGGCTCAGTGGTAGAACTCCTGCCTAGAATCCTCCAGTGAGGGGTTGGGGGTGTGGCTCAGTGGTAGAGCTCCTGCCTAGAATCCCCAGTGAGGGGCTGGGGGGTGTGGCTCAGTGGTAGAGCTCCTGCCTAGAATCCTCCAGTGAGGGGTTGGGGGATTGGCTCAGTGGTAGAGCTCCTGCCTAGAATCCCCAGTGAGGGGCTGGGGGGTGTGGCTCAGTGGTAGAGCTCCTGCCTAGAATCCCCCAGTGAGGGGCTGGGGGGTGTGGCTCAGTGGTAGAGCTCCTGTCTAGAATCCCCCAGTGAGGGGCTGGGGTGTGGCTCAGTGGTAGAGCTCCTGCCTAGAATCCCCCAGTGAGGGGATGAGGGGTGGCTCAGTGGTAGAGCTCCTGCCTAGAATCCCCCAGTGAGGGGCTGGGGGTGTGGCTCAGTGATAGAGCTCCTGCCTAGAATCCCCCTCCCGTCCCCATCCCCAGGAGGAGCATGTCAACCATACTGAGAACATCTTGTCCCCTGCCATCCAGGACTTTCATGGTCGTCCTTCACAACAGTGAAAATTAGGTCTGTGGAGCTGGATGTGCTGGGGCACACCTGAAATACCAGCACCAGGGAGGCTGAGGCAGGATGATCACAAGTTGGATGCCAGTCTGGACCATATAACAAGGCCTTGTTTAAAAAAATAAATGTTTCAGGTTGGGGAGATGACTCCATGGGCAGGAGTATGTGCTGCTCAAGCACGAGGACCCAGTGCAGGTCCCAGAACGCACATAAAGCTGGATGCAGCAGCCAGCATCTGTGAGCTCAGGAGGCAGAGTGGGGGAATCCCCAGAAGCTGTCCTGGTGCACACAGCAGTGGTGAACAAGGGGCAGTGCTTCAAAGAGGGTGGAAGGAGAAAACTGATGCCCAGGCTGGTCCTCTGAGCCTCCACCTGCATTGTGGCACACATGTGCCTGCACTCACACACACAAGCACATTCATGTGCACGTGATCTAAAAAAGTATCTACGGTTCTAAAAGTCCTTCAAAGACTTCACGGGCACCTCTCTCTGGTATTTCTTATAACCTACTTTATCCTGACTCAAGCTTCTCCAATTTACTCCTGGAGATGAAATGGCAGAATAATGGGGGAAACATATTGGAACTTGGGGGACAATGAATCCGCTTCAGAATGAGAAGCGTGCAAGCCCAGACTCTCCGCGGGCGCCGGCCTTCCCTTGCGTTCCATGAGGGCACGTGACTTAAGCATTAGGAGCTTGGCAGAGAAGCAATTTCAGACTCTTAAAACTCCCACTCCTTCCTTCCAAAAACACACCTTCAACCTCCTCGTGGAAAATCCTAAAATCCTAAGAAGTCATAAGCTGAGTATGCCGGTGCAAACCTGTGATCGCAGTATTCAGGAAGTTGAGTCAGAAGGATCTCGTCGTGGACAGCTCCATGATGCTGGGATGAACATCCCAAGCGGACACCATCTGTGGGAAGAACGGGGTTTATTTTAGCTTTACAGTTCCATCAATGGCAGAAGCTGCCTTCATCGATCACCTTTCACGGATCCAAGCAGACCGAAACCACCAAAAAGCCAGCAAATACCAAAATGCAGCGAGCACGAGCCTGCAGCAAGCTGGCCTCCCAGAGCTCAGACTGCTGTCCGAGCCTTTGGGCTGGAATTCAGATCTGCCCTCAGGGACACGGCCTCCGAGGCAGGCTGCTGGAGACTTAAGCAGGAAGTTTAAAACTTAATTTTAGGGGCTGGAGAGATGGCTTAGCGGTTAAGTGCTTGCCTGTGAAGCCTAAGGACCCTGGTTCGAGGCTCAATTCCCCAGGACCCACGTAAGCCAGATGCACAAGGTGGCACATGCGTCTGGAGTTCGTTTGCAGTGGCTGGAGGCCCTGGTGTGCCCATGCTCTCTCTCTCTCTCCCCCTCTTTCTCTCTGTGTCTGTTACTAATAAATGAAAAATTTAAAAAAAAACTTAATTTTAATAAAAAATACCAGAGGCTATACATTGGGGACATATATTCAAACTACCATAGATCTCCAGTTCAAAGCTACACTGGGCTATATGATGAGACCCTGTCTCTAAGTCATCCAAAGACTAGGGGTGTGGCCCAGTGGAAGATCACTTGCATAGAGTCCTCCAGTGGGGGTTCAGTGGTAGAGTACCTGCCTGGTAGCATGTCAAGGCCCTGGGTTCCATCCCTGGCAGTGAAATAAGTAAACAAATAAATAAATAAATAAATAAATAAATAAATAAATAAATAAATGAAGCCATAATCCTCGCTTAGGAGTGGAAACTGGGGGCAGGTGGGTGGGTGTAATAGCTCTATCACGAATCACTAATTCTGCTCTAAAATTACACTTGACCTCACAAAGGAGCTAGCTGATCGGGTTGCACACCTCAGGAGCATGACTCAGCCCTTCTCAATGCTAAAAGTGTCATTTCTCTCTCCAACACCCTAAAACAAACAGATATATTTATATCCTTCCCAAGCTATAATTTCTCAGGGTGTCAGTGGGTTGTTTATTTTAAAGACCAGGCAGAAGTGGGAATAACAGTGGCTGTTCTGTCCCAAGGGTTGGACACGGAGGGCAGACGGAGCCCTCTGCGTCCATGTTGGGGAACCCACCCCACTTCTGACGAGTTTGTGAAGGAAGAAGGTAGCCTCCTTGGAGGGGGGGTGTGACTCCAAAAGGGACACTGATAATTTCTAAAATACTTGTGCATGTTGTCCCATCCAATTTCTTTGTGAAAGCTACACTGGATATGATGAGACCCTGTTCTAAGTCATCCAAAGACTTGTAGTGGAAGATCACTTGGAGTCCTGCAGTGGGGGTTCAGTGGTAGGCCTGGTAGCATGTCAAGGCCCTGGGTTCCATCCTGGCAGTGAAATAAGTAAATAAATAAATAAATAAATAAATAAATAAATAAATAAATAAAGCCATAATCCTTTAGGAGTGGAAACTGGGGGCAGGTGGGTGGGTGTAATAGCTCTATCACGAATCACTAATTCTGCTCTAAAATTACACTTGACCTCACAAAGGAGCTAGCTGATCGGGTTGCACACCTCAGGAGCATGACTCAGCCCTTCTCAATGCTAAAAGTGTCATTTCTCTCTCCACACCTAAAACAAACAGATATATTTATATCCTTCCCAAGCTGGGTGTCAGTGGGTTGTTTATTTTAAAGACCAGGCAGAAGTGGGAATAACAGTGGCTGTTCTGTCCCAAGGGTTGGACACGGAGGGCAGACGGAGCCCTCTGCGTCCATGTTGGGGAACCCATCCCACTTCTGAGTTTGTGAAGGAAGAACGTAGCCTCCTTGTGGGGGGTGTGACTCCAAAAGGGACACTGATAATTTCTAAAATACTTAGGTTGTCCTTGAGAATGTGGATAATAGCACAATGGTTAAAACAGCCCAGAGGTTAGAGAGATAGATTAGCAGTTAAGGCGCTTGCCTGCAAAGCCAAAGGACCCAGGTTCAATTCCCAGTACCCATGTAAAGCCAGATGCACAAGGTGGTGCATGTGTCTGGAGTTCATTTGCAGTGCTGGAAGCCCTGGTGCACCCATTCTCTCTATATCTGCCTCTGTCTCTCTCTCAAATAAATAAATAAAACTAAAAAATAATTTAAAAAATAGCCAGGATGGGGACAGTGGGAGGAAAAATAAGGTGAGAATATACAGCCAAGCGGAGGAAGGACAGGACTCTGGGAGAAATGACAAAGCAGGGTTCTGGAAGCTCCTGCTGGCCCCTGAGGAACGCGTACGGCACCATCGGCCTTTCCTCTAGTGAACTTCCCTCCTTTATGGGCACTCACATCTTGACACGCGTTCTATATCTAATTTCAAGAGACTGCGTTGTGGGTAAGAGCAGCTTCCAAGCAGGCCTCCGCCTGTTCCAGGAAAGAGATTACCCCAGACCGCCCCAGGGGTGGACAAAGGGAGAAGAAATGTTAGTCCAGGTACTAGAGGTAGCCGGGAAAATTGTCCCTGGGTTCCGTCCATCTGACACTCTGGACGGTATATTTTCAGGGCGGGGAGGAAAGTTCTGTTTCTTGCCTTCTTTTTTACGATTTTGTTGTGTGTGTTCAGGCACGCGTGTGCGTGTGGAGGTCAGCGGAGTACTTTGGGTGTCTGTCCTCACTTCCGTCTCATCTGAGGCCCAGTCTCTCATTGTTCACGAGTGCATTGGCCAGGCCAGCTGGTCCACTAACTTCCTGGGGGATTGCGCGGTCACTTCCCTCCTTGCCATGGGTGTTCTGGGGTAACGTGCTCCCACTACAGCGCCCGGCTCGTGTGTAGGTACTGGGATCCCAACCCAGGTCTTCGTGTTTGCGCGGCAAGGACGTCACCACCAAGGCATGTCCCCAGGCCAGCCTGTGCTGTCCCACCTGCAAATAAACCTTCATTACTCACTTGTCAACCTGTGCCTCCACTGTGCCTTCTTCTCCTGTGGGGCACGAGAACCAAGACTGTGGCCCCGGTTGGGGTCTGAGGCAGCTGGGGATGGGGCATAGCTACCGACCCGTAACCGCGGTGGCTGATGTTCCTATGATACGGTTTGAAGATGTGTCCCAAGCGCGTTGATGAGTTAGAACCTGTGGTGGGTGATCATCGTGAGGCTGACTGGTTCTATGGAGAGAAGCCTAGGAGATGAGTAAAGCACACTTCCCGAGGACAATCCACAAGATGATTACATCACGCATGCTCTGACCTAATCCGTGGTGAACCCATTGTGGATTCAGGAGGGCAGTGCAGCCACAAAGATAAAGTAGGGGCTTGTATGGGGAGAGAAGCTGGGGCCCCAGGGTCCCAGCCTGAGCATTCTGGGAGACTCCGACAGCTTGACATCAGCTCCCAAAGCCCCACACAGCCGCCACCTCATCAAGACAGGAGGAGCCCGCAGTGGGCCAAACAATGCTAATTAAAATGTGATTTAGGAAACAGCACAGGTAGAAATTAAACAAACAGGATGAGCTTAAAGGCAGAACAGCTGATCCAGCCGGCTCACCGCATCTATTTACCGAACACCTGTTAGCTGGCAGCAGCTGCCGAGCTAGGCGCTGAGGATGCAAACGAGCCCAGTACCGCCAGCCAGAGATGCAGGTGCCAGGAAAGTAGGTCCTAACACATTCACACCTGCACGTCGGTCGGACCCAGCACAGAGCCTGAGGACAGTTGGTGCTCAATAAACCATTATCAAATGGATGGCTGGGGACTTGGGAGACAGCTCAATGGGTAAAGTGTTTGCCTTGCAAGCATGAGGATCTGAGTTCAAGCCCCAGAACCCACCATACTGGTTGTGGTGGGGTAGCATGTGCCTGTAATCTCAGACTGGAGACAGATACAGAAACAGGAAGAACTCTGGAGCTTGCTGGCCAGACCGTCCAGCCCAATCATTGAGCTCCAGGCCAGTGAGAGATGCTGTCTCAAAAAGAGGTGAACAGGGCTGGAGAGATGGCTTAGTGGTTAAGGCACATGACAGCAAAGCCTAAAGACCCAGGTTTGATTCTTCAGGTCCCACGTAAGCCAGATGCATAAGGGGGCACATGCGTCTGGAGTTCATTTGCAGTCGCTAGAGGCCCTGGTGTGCCCATTCTCCCTCCCTCTCTCTTTCTTTAATAAATTAATAAATAAAAAAAGAAAAAGTTAACTGGGGATAAATTTACAAAGTGAATAAGAGAACAGACAGACATAAATAAATAGCAATGAATAGCATAAGCAAACCAAAAAATAAGTGGCTCAAAACCAAATTTGAGGGCTGGAGAGACACCTTAGTGGTTAAGGCATTTGCCTGCAGAGCCAAAGGACACAGGTTCAACTCCCCAGAACCCACGTAAGCCAGCTGTACAAGGTGGCACATGTGTCTGGAGTTCATTTATAGTGGCTGGAGGCCTGACATGCCTATTCTCATTCTCTCTCTCTCTCTCTCTCTCTCTCTCTTTTTCTCCTCTCTCTCTCAAATAAACAAAATTGAAATATTTAAAAACAGGGCTGGAGAGATGGCTTAAATGGTTAAGGTGCATGCTTGCAAAGCCTAAGGACCCCAGTTTGATTGTCCAGGTCCCACGTAAGCCAGATGCACGTGGTGGCACACTCATCTGGAGTTCGCTTGCAGTGGCTGGAGGCCCTGGTATACCCATTCTCACTCTCTCTCCCCCACCCCCTCTCTGTCTGTAATAAGTAAGTAAATAAAAATAAATCTTAAGAAAAAAGAGGTGAAGAGAAGCAGGCTGCATTCACAGAACACGCTGGGGGAGGAGCGGGGCCCCTGCTGGCCAGCCTCACAGTGCTGGAAATGGCTATGGCAGCTGAGGGAGGACCATGGTCACCAGCAGTGCAAACAAGCAGTGGATCCTGCAAGCTACAAAATCAACCAGCCAGGCAAGATGTACATGCTGGTACAACAGTGGCACACAGGCTGGGCTGGGGAGGGGTAATCAACTGCTCTCTGCTTGGATATGAGGTCTGCCCAGAGGAAGGGAATCCTTGCCTGGTACTGAGAACCAAGTCAGAAGCCGGGCTTGGTGGTCACAGACTCTTGAGGGAGGCCTCCACTGCTCTTTGGCTAAAATGAGAGGATGCGCCTGTCAAAATGTCCTCTAAGTGCCTATGCCGATCTCCTCTGATCCATGCTGCTGTCGCTCTCGGTTACAGAATCTACATTTTACAGATGGCAGTGAATACTGGAGAGACCCATGAGCCATCAGTCTGACAAGAAAAGAAAGCCCACTGCCTAGCATGACATGAGTCATCTCTGTCACATCTGCCAGGTCCCAGGAGACACTGCAGAGACGTGGTAGATTCAGTGTGAGCGCTGCCCTCACGGCTAGCCTGACAACCTCCTCCAGGGAGATGGCGGTGGGCACTGAGGAGACTCAAAGCTCATCAGAGCAGAAAACCAGAGGCTGCTGAGAGCTCAACACCAAAGGAGACTTCTAACATGGCCTCTGCCGGGCGTGGTGGCGCACACCTTTAATCCCAGCACTCGGGAGGCAGAGGTAGGAGGATCACCATGAGTTCAAGGCCACCCTGAGACTACATAGTGAATTCCAGGTCAGCCTGGGCTAGAGCAAGACTGTACCTCGAAAAACCAAAAAATAAAATAAAATAACATGTCCTCAAAGGCTCAGGTCACGTTGTGGAAGAGAGGGCAAAAAGAATGCAAGTGCCACAGGGTGGGAGGTTGCACTCTGAAGCATTCCCCCCCACAGAGACCTGACTGGTGTATTATTGACCCCACAGTGAACACTGATAACCCCAACGAGAAGGGGAATGGGGCCAGGGGGGAGGGAACGTAGGTTATAACCTGATGGGAATGTGATCAGTATGCAATATGTTTTATAAGTAAAGTTCACAATTAATTTTTTAAAAAGCAGAGGTGGAGAACATTTCTGAGTGTGGCACCTGAGGTTGTCCTCTGGATTCCATACACTCATGCATGTCATGTGCACAGTCACATACACACACATGAACTACACACAAACTACATGTACAAGAAAGAAAAAAAGGATGGATGGATGGATGGATGGATGGATAGAAAGATGGATGGATGGAGGGATGGGAGGGCGGATGGATGGATGGACGGA
Source organism: Orientallactaga sibirica (assembly GCA_036365145.1). Classification (NCBI taxonomy): domain Eukaryota; kingdom Metazoa; phylum Chordata; class Mammalia; order Rodentia; family Dipodidae; genus Orientallactaga; species Orientallactaga sibirica. The sequence continues at coordinate 1,677,990 of JAEOAD010001990.1, read as the reverse complement.
TGGATGGATGGGAGGACGGATGGATGGAAGGATGGATGAATCTAACAAAGGGAACAGAACACAAGCCTCTAAATGCAGCCAGCATGAAAAGACCATTGGCTTTTTCAAGTAGATCATAGAGTGATGCAGCCAGGCTGGCTGGAGGAGGCAACTGGCAGTCCCAGCCCGACAGAATGAACAGAGCTGTGAGAACTGGTTAAGAAAAAAGCACAGTGGTGTGGGTCTATATGATAGCACTGGGCAAGCTAGGCAGGGCCGGGGCTGGGTGGGGCGGGGCGGACCTCGAGTATAAAATGAACCCATATCCAAGATCGTGTTTAACTCCCTTGTTGATGAGGGGACCAGTAAGATGTTACAAACAGTTAAAGGAGACATGTTCTGCCTCCCTTCACGAGATGACTATGGGAAGCTTCCGGAAGCCCTTGTTCGACTATCAGAGTGTATTGGTTGCTTTTCTCGTTGCTGTGACAAAGAAAGCAACTTAAGGGAGGCAGGGTTGGTCCTGGGCCACCATTGCCGACGGGAAAGCGTGGCGTTGGGAGCGTCACGCAGCCGGCCACATGGCATCTACGGTCAGGAAGCAGAGAGAAGGACGCGGACGCTGGTGCTCAGTACACCGTCTCCTTTTTATCCAGGCTGGGCCACCGCAGTGAGCATGCACCTTCCTGCCTCAACTAACCTAATGTAGACACTCGCTCACAGATACGCCCACAGGTTTGTCTCCTAGGTGCATCTAATTCCGGTCAAGTTGACAACCGGGTTTCCCAGGGTGCTCATGCCAGGGTTCTGGGCTCCTCACTTCACAAGCCCCTGTGAGGTCCTCCTCGACAGCCCCCTTCCTCCTCCACGGTCAAGTGCGTGGCAAGAAACCTGTCAATGAATGCAGAACTGGTCCATTCACAGGGCATAATAAGATGCTTCAGGGGACACACTCATTTGCATTTCCACAGACAAGAGCCATTTGCATCACGGTTCATTTTACACACTGTGCCAAGTAAAAAACAATGGAAGGCAGAGAAGCCCACGGTGAGCTGGGGCAGACAAGCACTCTGCAGTTGATCTTGCCTGGCCACCTGTGTCCACCCACTCTGCCCGACCTCCTGCCCCTCGCACACACAGACCAGCCCCCCTAGATACTCTCAAGCCGGGACCCCTTTCTTTCCTGCCGACACATGGCCCTTGTCTGGCAATTACCCTTCTCTCTCCTGCACCATTGTTTTATTTGCCCATGTGTGTGGACGTGTAGGTGACTAGAAGCCAGAGGACAACTGTGAGGGTCATTCCTTGCACAGACAGGGTCTCTCACTGGCGTGGTATGTAGCCAGTAAGCTACACCAGAGAGCCCCAAGGATCCCCCTACCTCCACCTTCCCACGGCTGGAATTACAGATGGATGATACCATGTCTGGTTTTTGTTTTTTTGTTTTGTTTTTGTTTTGTTTTGTTTTTACATGGGTTTTGGGGATCAAACTCAGGTCTTCATGCTGGCAAGGCAAGCACTCTGCTGATGGAGCTATTTCCCCAGCCCCACGTCATCATTTTTTGACAGTTTCTGGATCATTTCCAGCTGCATCAAAACAAACTCTGGTTTGTATTTTACTGCTTTAAGAAAAATTCTCTGATCTCTGTTCCTCTGACAGGTACCCGTCCTTGTCCTGCGCTTCTGTGTAGTAAAACTCTCTCAAGAATACAGATCACAGGGCTGGAGGGATGGCTTAGTAGTTAAGGTGTTTGCCTGCAAAGCCAAAGGATGCAGGTTTGATTCCCCAGGACCCACGTTAGCCAAATGCACAAGGGGGTACATGTGTCTGGAGTTTGTTTGCAATGGCTGGAGGCCCTGATGTGCCCATTTTCTCTCTCTCTCCCTCTTTCTCAAATAAATAAATAAATAAATAAATAAATAGTATTTTAGAAAAAGAATACAGATCACAGCTTTCCTACCCCCACCTCCCAGTCTGTCTTAAGTCCACTGTTCTGCCCACCACTCACCCTCATACCCACATCCCACATTTCTGAAAATAATTTCAAAATTGTGTTCAGAAACCACTTGTTTCTCCTCCCTGCAGCAGCCTGATCCAGGCCACCAGCATCTCATCTGGATTACCGTGGCTGCCTCCTAACTGGTCAACTTCCTCCACCCTTGTCTCTAACCGTCAGGTGATTGCTTCTATCAAACCGTGCCTCTTCGTCTCATTCAGAGTAAAAACCAAAATTCTTCCATGGGGGCTGGGGAGATGGCTTAGTGGTTAAAGGTGTCTGCTCTGTAAGCCTGCCGACCAGAGTTCAAAGCCCCAGCACCCGTGTACAGCTAGATACATGGCGGTGCACGTGTCTATAATACCAACACGCCTGTGGCAATGGGCGACAGAGTCCAGAGAGAATCCCAAAGCTGACCGGGCAGCTAGTCTGGTCTTCCCAGCACACACAAGACAGACCCTGTCTCAAACAAGGGGAAGGTGAGGGCCAACACTCTGATGTCCTTCTCTGACCTACACACACACAAATAATTCAAGGACTTTTTTAATGGCCTCACTCTTGAAAAATTCTAGATGTGCTCCTTGGCCCACAATGAATATATGCTCCTGCCTGAATATATTTTCCTCACATCTCCACTCACGACTTCTTTTGTGTCCCTGAAGTCTTTCTTCCAATGTCACCTCAGTCGCTAAGGTCTCTTTAACGTTTTGAGATATAGCAACCCACCCCCAGCAGCTACTCCTCCCTCCAACTGCACTACTGGGTCTCCCCTTTACCCACACACTCGACCCCCTCCAACCTGCACCTGCTTTCTCTTCTGTCTCCCACCTCAATGCCAGCTCAAGAAGAGACCTCTCTCTCAGTCTCTCTCTCTCTCTCTCTCTCTGGCAGTATCTCACTATGTAGCCTAGGCTGGCTTTAAACTTGCAGTCCTCCTGCCTCAGCCTCCCAAGTTCTGGGAGTTGTTGGGTTTTTTTTTTTTGTTTTTTTAACATTTTATGTATTTGCAAGAGAGACAGACAGAGAGAAAGAGAGCATGGGTGTGCCAGGGCCTCCAGCCACTGCAAACAAACTCCAGATGCATGCACTGCTTTGTGGATCTGGCTTTACATGGGTATTGGAGAATTGAACCTGGACCATGAGGCTTTGCAAGCAAGTGCTTTTAACCACTGAGTCATCTCTCCAGCCCAACCCACTCATTTTGAGACAGTGTCTCTTCATGGCCTGGAGTTCTACAATTAGGCTAGACAGGCTGCCCAGTGAGCCCCAGGAATCCTCCCGTCTCTGCCTCCCCAGAGCTGGGATGACAAACATGTGCCATCTCACTCAGATTTTGGATGTGGGTCCTGGGGATTACACTCGGGCCCTCATGCTTGTGAGTCAAGCTTTACCAGCTGAGCCACTTCCCCACTGCCCAACTGACATTGTCGAATGGAATAAAGCAGGGGAAAGGGCTGGGTTGCTATGTTTCAGTGGCAGAACACTCTCCAAGAATGTCCTGGGTTCAATCCTCAACACCACATAAAAAGAAGAGGGGAGGGCTGGAGAGATGGCTTAGCGGTTAAGGCACTTGCCTGCAAAGCCTAAGGACCCATGTTCGACTCCCAGATCCCACGTAAGCCAGATGCACAAGCTGATGCCTACATCATTGGGAGTTCGATGGCAGTGGCTGGAGGCCCTGGTGTGCCAATTCTCCCTCCCTCTCTCTCTCTTATAAAAAAAAAAGGGGGGGGGAGAAACTGGATGGATACTTACATATTCTCATGCATTTCAACCTGACTGAGCTGAGTGTGTCGTGGAGGCTTTAACCCTGAAAAGTGGGAACCTGGGGGGTTTGACTGGAGATACCAGGTGCAGCGAGAAGTCATGCACTTGAACCCCAAGTGTGTGCTGCTCCCCAAGAGGGACACTTGCAGTTTGGTCAAGTAAAGGGAGGCGCTCAGGGTTGGCCGCTCACTAACAGGGCAAGAAGCAAGCATTCCCGCCCTGGACTTGCTCACCCAAGCCTGGAGAGGATGGGTGCAGAGAGCCGCGTCTGTGTCGTTCCTTGTCCTTGTCCCCACACACTCAACGGCAGAGCCCTGGTAAGCCCATGGATCTGAAAGTAGTCTCTCAGACAGAAGCTCATATTTTACCCGGAACGACAGGGCCCCAGCTCCACGGGAGAATCTAATCTCAAAGCAGCATGCCCTTGTGGAAGACGCCGTCCGTCTGGGCGGCCTGCAGCCCAACGAGCCTCTGATTGAATTAACGGAGCAAGGCTGCGGCGCTGGAGAGAGGTTTGGGGAGGGGCTGGCGGCCGCAGTGAAATCCAAGCCAGAAAGTGAAAAGATGAAACAGGACAAAAATCTAGCCTGACATGACCAACTACTACAGAAGGACCTCGAATGAGGAGGTTAGCTCCTTTCAGGGTGCTGGTCTCGTGGTGGCAGAAACCCGTCAGAGCTGGTTTAAAATCTTTGCCAAAAGCCAGGCGTGAGGGGCACATGGAGCACGCCTTTAGTCCCAGCACTCGGGAGGCAGAGATAGGAGGATCATTGTGAGTTTGAGGCCACCCTGAGACTACAGAGTGAATTCCAGGTCAGCCTGAGCTAGAGTGAAAGCCTACCTCGAAAAACCAAAAACAATAAATAAATAAATAAAAAATCTTTGCCAAGAGCCTGGCATGTTGGCACTGAAGATGCTGAGGCAAGAGGACTATGAGTTCAAAGCCAGCCTTGTCTACATAGCAAGACTATCTCAAAACAAACAAAATTCCTAAATCTCTGTTCAAGTCAACAATGGACATTTTGAATCCTCTGTTGGGATCTGGAAAATCTATTAAGCTCATTTCTAGTTATTATGGGGCCTGGGTGCTTGGCAAGAGAGCTGGAGGGAGTAGAAGAGGGATGAATGAAGGGGAGAGGATGGAAGGAAGTCTAAAAGTTGATTCCCCAGCCCTCCAGAGACCTCTCCTCCCATTCACAACTTTGGTGCATGGTGCTGCCCCCTGCTGGTCATTTTCAGTAACTGTTCCCCAGGGTGTGATGACATAGTGTCCTCTAGCCCATTCCGTGTCACATGTCACAGGACGAGAATCTTAGGAACTTCACAGTCTCTTTCAAAGCTAAGTTTAGAATCCTTCAGTGATGGACAGCCAGTTCCAAATCACTGGTCCTACCTCACAGTGTCTGCCCCTGGTCTCTCTCTCTCTCTCTCTACACACACACACACACACACACACACACACACACACACAATTTTGTCCCTACCTGCCATCTTACATTCTTTTAAAAACTTTTTTTTTTTTTTTTTTTTTTTTTTTTTTTTTTTTCGAGGTAGGGTCTCACTCTGGCCCAGGCTGACCTGGAATTAACTATGTAGTCTCAGGGTGGCCTCGAACTCACGGCAATCCTCCTACCTCTGCCTCCCGAGTGCTGGGATTAAAGGCATGCGCCACCACGCCCGGCTCTCTTTTAAAACTTTTGCTGGAGAGACAGCTCAGTGAATAAGGTACTTTCCTGCAAAGCCTAATGACTCGGGTTCGATTCCCTAGAACCCACCTAAAGCCAGATGCACAAAGTGACGCATGCGTCTAGAGTTTGTTTGCAATGGCTGGAGGCCCTGGCATGCCCATTATCTCTACCTGTCTCTCTTCTCTCTATTCTTCTCTGCTTGCAAATAAATAAAGAAGATGATGATGATGGTGGTGATGATGATGATAGAGACTGGGGAGATGGCTAGGTGAGTAAAGTGCTCGCCAAACAAGCATGAGGACCTGAATTCAGACCCCAGCACCCAGGTGAGATGCTGGGTGTAGGTAGTGCATGCCTGTGATCCCAGCACTGGGGAGGCACAGACCGAGGATAGGTCCCTGGGGCTGGTCTAGCTGAATCAGTGGGCTCTCTCAAAGGAGAAGGTGGGGAGTGACTGAGGAAGACACCTGACACTGACCTCTGTCCTCTGCACACAGGTGCTTGTGTACATGCACACACATGTACTCACACACATACAAATACACACATGCATATACATGGCGCACACACACACACACATGTCAAAAAATAATGATATCTCAACAAGTGATCTATTGTCTGTGAGCCTTGCCCCCACCCCAGTTTGGACAAGGCATGCTGTTTATCTGTGCTAAGAGGACCCTGGGCCCCTAGTAGGTGTGAACACCCCTCCTCCAAGAGAACAGTGCACGTTTAGGAAGAAATGGAAGCTTACTGATCACACACCTGTTTGTGCCGCCATCAGGGAAAGAATTCTCATGGTTGACTTTCTCTGGCCTTAGTCATGTCAGACATCCTGAGATACCCAAACCTGACCCATGTCACTCTCCCCCAACAACAGAAAACTACTGAGCTGGTCATGCAGGCAGATAAAATAGATAAAATATCTCTCTTTGTTTCTTCCTTGCATTACCTGATACTTGTGTTTCTGGAAGAGTTGTACACCCACGGCTTTTTGTTTTGTTCTGTGTTTTTTGTTTGTTTGTTTGTTTTATTTTGTTTTTTGATGTAGGGTCTCACTCTGGCCCAGGCTGACCTGGAATTAGTCTCAGGGTGGCTTCGAACTCATGCCTCTGCTTCCCGAGTGCTGGGATTAAAGGCATGCGCCACCACACCCGGCGGAGGCCATGGCTTTTTTATTTATTTATTTTTTTGAGAGAGAGACAGAGAGAGAGGGAGAGGAAGACAGATAGATGGAGATGGAAGACAGAGATGGGTGCACCAGCAGTGTCTCAGCTGCTGCGAACGAAATCCAGATGCGTGCACCCCCTTGTGGTCAGGTGCGGCATTGCGCCCTTGCGTCACTTTGCATCTGGCTAAACGTGGGACCTGGAGATTGGAACCGGCGTTCTTAGGCTTAGAAGGCAGGTGCCTTAACCGCTAAGCCATCTCTCCAGCCCTCCACCCATGGCTTTTGATAAAGGAAATTGTTTAAAATGCACCACAGGGGGCTGGGGAGATGGATCCATCAGTAAAATGCTTGTCTTGCAGACACGGAGACCTGAGTTTGATTCCCTGGCATGTATGTCAACGCTTGGTATGGTGCTGTGCGCCCGTAATCCCAGCACTAGGGAGGCAGACAGGCAGATCCCTGGAGCTCACTGGCCACCATCTAGCCAATGAGAGACCCTGTCTCAAAAAGAGGTAGATGCCATACCTGAGGAAAATACCATGGTTGCCCTCTGACCTCCATGCACATGCCTCCACGGTGCACACGTTCACACAAACATGTGCATTTACATACAAACACATACATATGTATGTGTATGCACACACAGGACACACATATGCACACACAGAAAAAAAATGCACCAGAGAAGTTGGTGACCTAAAGGGAAGCGTGCTGGGTTATTTGGGAAATCGAGTTTCTGTTTTGTCCGCTGGGGTTCTGCTTGCCACCTCTGTTTGGGGACAGAGTGGCTGTGTTCAGAGTGTACACGCATGGAAAAGGAGCCCCGAAGGACGCCACACCTGCTGTAACAACTCGGTGACTTTTCGTTTGTCAGCTGGTTTGGTTTTCCAAGACAAGGTCTCACTTTGTAGCTCATGGCAATTCTCCTGCCTCTGTCTTCTATGTCTGGGGTTGCAGATGTGAGCCACTGGCCAGCTCCAGTGTCTAACACATAATCAGTGCTCAAGGAGTGCCAAATGTCATCACTGTTGTATCAGGTTTGTGTCACTGTGATCAGATACTGGACAGAAGCCACTCAAAGAAAAGGACTGATTCTGGCTCATAGTTTTAGAGGGTTCAGTCCACTGTGGCGGGAAGAGTTGGCAGAACAGAACAGATAGAACAGTTCATGTCATGTTGGGCCAAAGAGCAGAGAAAAGGGGGAATACCTTTCTTCTATTTTTCCCCTTTTCTTTCTTTCTTCCTTCCTTCCTTCTTTCCTTCCTTCCTTCCTTCCTTCCTTTCCTTCCTTCCTTCCTTCCTCCCTTTCCTTTCTTTCTTTCTTTCTTTCTTTCTTTCTTTCTTTCTTTCTTTCTTTCTTTTTTTTTTTTTCTAAGGTAGGGTCTCACGCTAGCCCAGGCTGACCTGGAATTCACTCTGTATTCTCAGGGTGGCCTCGAACTCATGGCGATCCTCCTACCTCTGCCTCCTCTGCTGGGATTAAAGGCATGCACCGCCTTTTCTCTGGAAATTTCCTCACAGTCACCAGTTCCCTAGGTGATTCTAAATCCAATCAAGTTGACCATGAAGTTCATGAACCGTCATAGTCATCAAGGGTCTTCCCTTTCTGGCCACCCAGCAGCTGTCCATTACCTTCCTATGGGGTGAATGGTTTGCCCTCTCCCCAGTTCACAGGGGGAAGCGCTGACCTCCAGCGTGACGGTGTCTGAAAGTGGGAAGCCTGGATGACGTCACGAGGGTGGGCCTCTTTAGGACTGATTAGCATCTGTCATTGTGAGAGGACACTTCAGGGACCTCACTCTGTCTCACTGTCCTAGGAGGAGACAATAAGCACGTGGTTGTTGGCAGAAAGAGGTCCTGGCCAGACCCTCACCCACGCAGCCACCCACGTCTCAGACGTAGAGCCTCCAGAATGGAGAGGTTAGCGATGAGTGCCTGCTGTTCAAGCTGCCTGATCGTGGCAGTTGGGTGGGGCACTGGGATCAAATCGGACACTGTCCTTGCAGAGTCAGTGCAGATCCCAAGAGTGACTTGCAGCACGTGGCTGGCTTCTCATTCTTTTCTCTTTGAAAATGCCCTCCCCGGGGCTGGAGAGATGGCTTAGTGGTTAAGGTGTTTGCCTGCAAAGCCAAAGGATCCCAGTTTGATTCTCCAGGACCATGTAAGCCAGATGCACAAGGGGACTCATGTGTCTGGAGTTTGTTTGCAGTGGCTGGAGGCCCTGACACACCCATATTCTCTCTCTCTCTCCCTCTTTCTCTCAAATAAATAAATAAATAAATAATATTTTAAAAAAACGCCCTCCCCTACAGTGGTATACACGTGACATTGATGTCCTCTCCTCCCCTCCTTACCCCTCTGCACACTTGCCATGCCAGTCACATCTCTCCTCACCACTGTCTTTTCCCCGTTCCTCCACCCAAGTGCACACGTGTAAAGACATGTGGGACAGCCATCTGTGTGTGTCTTCACGGGGTTTGTTCTCAGATTTCTCTAACGATATATCTAAGTCTTCCCTCCCTTCCTCCTTTCTTTCTTCTTTCCTTTCTTTCTTTCTTTCTTTCTTTCTTTCTTTCTTTCTTTCTTTCTTTCTCTCCTTGCTAGGGATGGAAACCAAGACTTTGAACTTGGGATCCACCACTAAGCCACATCCCCAGATTGATTATTTATTTATCTATTTATTTATTTGTTTATTTATTTATCAATTTATTGCCATGCTTGGGATGGAACTCATGTCCTCAAACATGCTAGAAAGCACTTTATTTTTTTTAATATTTTTTATTTTATTTTAATTGATTTGACAGAGAAAGAGGGAGAGGGACTGAGAGAGAGAATGGGAGCACCAGGGCCACTGCAAATGAACTCCAGATGCATGTGCCCCCTTGTGCATCTGACTAACGTGGGTTCTGGGGAATCAAACCTGGGTCCTTTGGCTTTGCAGGCAAACACCTTAGCCACTAAGCCATCCCTCTAGCCCTAGAAAGCAATTTATAGCACTCGGCCACACCCCCAGCCCTCACTGGCACATTCGAGGCAAGTACTCCATCACTGAGCCATGCTCCCCGCCCCTTACAAGAGGATACCAGTCAAGTGTTCTGTCATCATGCCACGCCTCTGGACCTGAGTCTGTTCAGTTTTGAACGACAGAATGTTGGCATTCTAGGTCAGAGGTCTCCTAGCAGACCCTAGGAGCTGCTATAGGTGGCAGCAGGAACCAGGGAGACCATCTGGGTCATCTACCCTGTGGCTGGAGCCACCCCTTTTCTCTGCTGACAGGACTCACACACACACACACACACACCCTAATACACTTACCCTAACACACACTCATACATGCTCATACTTCAAGGATACACACCAGCACAATGTGCTTAGCTTTACACACACCTGCACACTCGTGTACTCAATCACCTATGAACACCGTCCCATGTTTCACACTTACCCTTACACACACACAAACTCTCTCTCTCACACACACACACACAAATGTCTACACATATGCACTAATAACCCACCCTTGGAGTGGGAGGAGATGGGAGCCCATGGTTAGGAGAAAGAGTGGTGAGGATAGGGAGCTAGAGACGTTCACACAGAGACCCACTCAGAGCTGGGCACCCAATTTCCCCCTGGAGTCAGGAGACCTATAGGCTTCTGTGGCCTTTGTACCTCACATTGGGCCAGCAGTCAGGGACCTGTGGTTTGGACTCCTGGGGCCCGGTGACGACAAGTTAACTTACCGGGATAAGGGGGGGAAGTGGGTGGGGCGAGGGGCCCACAACAGCATCCACAGGGCATACACAAAATTGAACTCATCTGGGAATGAAAAGTGGTAACCAAGGTTTCACGAATTTCCTAAGGGTGATCTCCTGAAGTCCTTTCTCCAGTCCCCAAACAACTTCTCCTGCCTCTGTCTTCTATGCTATGTCTGGGGTTGTTAGATGTGAGCCACTGCCCGCTCTCCAGTGTTCAACACATAATCAGTGCTCAAGGAGTGCCAAATGTCATCACTGTTAGTATCAGGTTTGTGTCACTGTGATCAGATACTGGACAGAACCACTCAAAAAAAAGGACTGATTCTAAGCTCATAGTTTTAGAGGGTTCAGTCCACTGTGGCGAGAAGAGTTGACAGAACAGAACAGATAGGAACAGTTCATGTGTCATGTTAATAAAGAGCAGAGAAAAAGGGGGAATACCTTTCTTCTATTTTTCCCCCTTTTCTTTCTTTTTCAGCACCCTTCCTTCACTTTCTTTCCTTCCTTCTTCTTCCTTCCTTCCTTCCTTACCTTCTTCTCACTTTCCTTTCTTTTTCTTTTTCTTTTCTTTCTTTCTTTCTTTCTTTCTTTCTTTTTCTTTCTGTTTTTTTCTAAGGTAAGGGTCTCGCTGTTGAGCTGACCTGGAATTCACTCCAGGGTGACACTCCCGGGCTCCTCATGGCGATCCTCCTACCTCTGCCTCCTCTGCTGGGATTAAAGGCATGCACCGCCTCTTCTCTGAAATTTCCTCACAGTCACCAGTTCCCTAGGTGATTCTAAATCCAATCAAGTTGACCATGAAGTTCATGTGAACCGCCATAGTCATCAAGGGTCTTCCCTTTCTGGCCACCCAGCAGCTGTCCATTACCTTCCTATGGGGTGAATGGTTTGCCCTCTCCCAGTTCACAGGGGAAGCGCTGACTTCCAGCGTGACGGTGTCTGAAAGTGGGAAGCCTGATGACGCCACGAGGGTGGGCCTCTTTAGGACTGATTAGCATCTGTCATTGTGAGAGGACACTTCAGGGACCTCACTCTGTCTCACTGTCCTAGGAGGAGACAATAAGCACGTGGTTGTTGGCAGAAAGAGGCCCTGGCCAGACTCACCCACGCAGCCACCCACGTCTCAGACGAGCCTCCAGAATGGAGAGGTTAGCGATGAGTGCCTGCTGTTCAAGCTGCCTGATCGTGGCAGTTGGGTGGGGCACTGGGATCAAATCGGACACTGTCCTTGCAGAGTCAGTGCAGATCCCAAGAGTGACTTGCAGCACGTGGCTGGCTTCTCATTCTTTTCTCTTTGAAAATGCCCTCCCGGGCTGGAGAGATGGCTTAGTGGTTAAGGTGTTTGCCTGCAAAGCCAAAGGATCCCAGTTTGATTCTCCAGGACTATGTAAGCTAGATGCACAAGGGGACTCATGTGTCTGGAGTTTGTTTGCAGTGGCTGGAGGCCCTGACACACCCATATTCTCTCTCTCTCCCTCTTTCTCTCAAATAAATAAATAAATAAATAATATTTTAAAAAAACGCCCTCCCCTACAGTGGTATACACGTGACATTGATGTCCTCTCCTCCTCCTTACCTCTGCACACTTGCCATGCCAGTCACATCTCTCCTCACCACTGTCTTTTCCCGTTCCTCCACCCAAGTGCACACGTGTAAAGACATGTGGGACAGCCATCTGTGTGTGTCTTCACGGGGTTTGTTCTCAGATTTCTAACGATATATCTAAGTCTTCCTCCTTCCTCCTTTCTTTCTTCTTTCCTTTCTTTCTTTCTTTCTTTCTTTCTTTCTTTCTTTCTTTCTTTCTCCTTGCTAGGGATGGAAACCAAGACTTTGAACTTGGGATCCACCACTAAGCCACATCCCCAGATTGATTATTTATTTATCTATTTATTTATTTGTTTATTTATTTATCAATTTATTGCCATGCTTGGGATGGAACTCATGTCCTCAAACATGCTAGAAAGCACTTTATTTTTTTAATATTTTTTATTTTATTTTAATTGATTTGACAGGAGAAAGAGGGAGAGGGACTGAGAGAGAGAATGGAGCACCAGGCCACTGCAAATGAACTCCAGATGCATGTGCCCCTTGTGCATCTGACTAACGTGGGTTCTGGGAATCAAACCTGGGTCCTTTGGCTTTGCAGGCAAACACCTTAGCCACTAAGCCATCCCTCTAGCCCTAGAAAGCAATTTATAGTACTCAACACACCCCCAGCCCTCACGGGCACATTTCCGAGGCAAGTACTCCATCACTGAGCCATGCTCCCGCCCCTTACAAGAGGATACCAGTCAAGTGTTCTGTCATCATGCCACGCCTCTGGACCTGAGTCTGTTCAGTTTTGAACGACAGAATGTTGGCATTCTAGGTCAGAGGTCTCCAGCAGACCTTAGGAGCCGCTATAGGTGGCAGCAGGAACCAGGAGACCATCTGGGGTTATCTACCCAGGCTGGAGCCACCCTTTCCTCTCTGCTGACAGGACTCACACACACACACACCCTAATACACTTGGCCCACACACACACTCATACATGCTCATACTCAAGGATACACACTCAGCACAATAAAGCTTAGCTTTACACACACCTGCACACTCGTGTACTCAATCACCTATGAACACTGGCCCCATGTTTCACACTTACCACTTTACACACAAACTCTCTCTCTCACACACACACACAAATGTCTACATATGCACCACCGCAGGTGGGAGAGCCCATGGTTAGAAAAGTGGTGAGGATAGGAGCTAGGGCGTTCACACAGAGACCCACTTCCAGGCTGGGCACCCAATTTCCCACACAGGTCAGGAGAGACCTATGAGCTTCATGTTGGCCTTTGTCTCATTGTTGCCAGTCAGGGACCTGTGGTTAGGATCCCTGGGGCCGTGAAGACAAGTGAACATACAGGGCTGAAGGGGGAAGTGGGTGGGGCAGCCCTCAGGCCCACAGGGCATACCCCACTCAGGCAACCCTAGCAAATGTGTGTGGTAACCAAGGGATTCGAGAGAAGGCTTAGCTCTGAGATCACTTGCAGTCCCCAAACCTAAGGACCTTTTATTTTTATTTATCCAGGACCCACGTGAAGCGAATGCACAAGGTGGTACCCTAGAGTTCGCTTGCACTGGCTAGTGGTCCTGGTGCATGTGCCACTCCCAGCCATCTGCCCTGTTCATGGTCTCTCTTAAATAAATTAAAAATTTTTTAAAGGTGTGGCCTCCTGTCTGGTCTGCTCTCCAGCCCTCCCATCATAGCTCTTCCCAGCCCTTTCATCACCAGGGCTGTCATTAGCCCAGGCTGCAGGGTGCCCTGAACCCTTTTCTGGGCCCCGATCCACCTACCAGCACTAGTGCGACTCAGCAGCCCCACACACTGGCAGCCACGCCATCTTTCCGACATGCAGCCTGGCCCTCTTATATTCAGGATTTTGTTCTGGTTAGTGTGTTGCCCACCTGGCAAGTCTTACCTTGACCAGAGTTTGCTTGTCTGTCTGGAGAGGAGCGAGCCAGCACCCGTAGCTTTGGCCAGATCTTGCCGATCCGCCTCCTGCTCATCCTGGTTTTGGTTTGGAAGGGGGCAGGTTGGTGGGCTCACTACAGAGAAACCAAGCGCTCCCGCACAGTCTTGGTAAAACTCTTTGGAAGAACGCAATGCCTGCAGCTCCCAGTCCTGCCTGCATCTGAGCTCAAAGATTCTGTTGGACCCTTTACTTATCGAACACACGCGTTGAGAAGTTCACGGATCCTCCGGTTGAACTCTTGCATCTCCAGGCACAGGCCAGCTGGGCAGGATGGATGATGCCGCACTTGGATGGCGATAGCTCAGCATTTAATATTGTTTTGACCATGCGGACAGTGATGCCTGCCACTCTGACACTTCGCGGATGGTGATCAAAGGAAGGCAAGAGCCATGTGGGGGGGCACCACTGGAAGGTCTTTCCTACCTTTATGGTTTCCAGGAGCAAACCTTTCTCCCATGAGCTCCATCTCCAACAATGGGAATTCATCAAAAAGATACTTATGGTGTATTTGTGCTCTGATTCCAGGAATGCCCATGGCAGGCATAATCAACCATCCTCAGGTTAAATCTGATGTGGTTTCAAATTCTTCCCAGTATAATGAGGCAGTTTCAAACTAGGGCATAATAGCCCTACTGGGATGAAACCTTTGGCTACTCTGGACTGGGCCGAGAGTTCGAGGCCACCTGAGACTATAGCAATTCCAGGTCAGCCTGACCAGAGTGAGAGCTCAATGTTGCACATGTGCACAAGGGCACATGCGCCTGGAGTTCATTCTCAGTGGCTGAGAAGGCCCTGGTGTGCCCATTCTCTGCCTCTTCCTTTCTCTCTCTCTGTCTCTCTCAAATAAAAATTTTTAAAAATAGTTTTAAAAATATACCAACCAAAGGGCTGGAGGGATGGCTTACAGTTAAGGTGTTTGCCTGCAAGGCCAAAGACCCTGGTTCAATTCCCAGGACCCATAAGCCAGATGCACAAGGTGGTACATGCTTCTGGAGTCTATTTGCAGTAGCTGGAGGCCCTGGTATGCCCATTCTCTGTCTGTCTGTCTGTCTGTCTGTCTGTCTCTCTCTCTCTCTGACTTCTCTAAATAAATAAATAAATAAAAACTTTTTTAAGTGGCCAGGCGTGTGGTGTACACCTTTAATACCAGTGCTCGGAAGACAGAGGTAGGAGGATTGCCATGAGTTTGAGGCCACCTGAGATTTCATAGAGGAATTACACAGGCCAGCTTGAGCTAGAGTGAGACTCCTACCTCAAAAAAAAAAATAAACAACTTTTTCAAAATATATGCCAGCATTCCAAGGTTCTTCCTCTCCCTCACTCCTGTCGTTCTAAACGCTCCTCTCTCCCTGGCCATGAACAGGATGGAGGCGTACTAGCAGTTTAGGTAGCAGGACCTCAAAACCATAAGTAAGGATCTGGTTTTTCCTTATCTCTTTCTGAAAAACCAGACATGGCCTGAAACTGACTGACCTGCTCATCCCCCCATCCAGGAAGGTCTTACTTAACCTCCAAGGCAGTAACGTCAGTATGGTGTTTTGAAGATCCTCCTCCTATCCGGAAGGCTGCCTTCTTTCCTTTCTTGCTCTATAATAAAATCTTTCTAAATCTCTCCTCTGTGGCCTAGGATTTCATTCATCGAATTTGTGGGGCAAGGACCTGAGGCCACTCTGCTCAGTGGAAGTTTTGTGTGACTATGTGCATCTGGCAATCTCTAATTCTGAGTTAAAGGTCCAACCCAGAGTAGAGAAAGGCTGGCATGGCTCTCAAATTACTCCTGTGGTTTTTTTTTTTTTTTTTTTTTTTTTTTTTTTCTGTATATATCAATATAGCTTTGCATTCTTCCATTTTCCCTGGTGTTAAAATAGACTGGGCCCCAAGAAGTGGTTTGTTTGGTGCTCCTCTGTCTTGAGCCTCCAGAACTTGACAATATACAGGCAGAAGCAGAGGAGATGAAGGGGATAAGACACAACAGTTACATCCTGTATCCTAAGCAGGTGTCAATACTCTGTTTTTATAAGGTGTGTGGAGACGCACACACAGTGCCTGTGGAGTGTCAGAGGACGCCTCGTGGTGTTGGTCCTCGCTCCACCTTGCTTCTGGGGCCAGGCTCCCATTGTTTTCTGTGCAATCACGCCAACTGACCCTCAAGCTCGGATTCTCCTGTCCCCACCACCTCCCATCTGGGCGTAGACACTATAGAATTACAGATCCCTGCAACTATGCAGCCTCAGCTGCTGGAGAACAAAATCCAGATGTGTGCGCCTTGTGGTCAAGTGCAGCATTGCCCCTGCATCTTTGCATCTGGCTAAACGTGGGACCTGAGATTGGAACTGCTGGAAATTGGAACCAGCGTTCTTAGGCTTAGAGGCAGGCACCTTAACCTAAGCTACAGTGGTATACACGTGACATTGATGTCCTCTCCTCCCCTCCTTACCCCTCTGCACACTTGCCATGCCAGTCACATCTCTCCTCACCACTGTCTTTTCCCCGTTCCTCCACCCAAGTGCACACGTGTAAAGACATGTGGGACAGCCATCTGTGTGTGTCTTCACGGGGTTTGTTCTCAGATTTCTCTAACGATATATCTAAGTCTTCCCTCCCTTCCTCCTTTCTTTCTTCCTTTCTTTCTTTCTTTCTTTCTTTCTTTCTTTCTTTCTTTCTTTCTTTCTCTCCTTGCTAGGGATGGAAACCAAGACTTTGAACTTGGGATCCACCACTAAGCCACATCCCCAGATTGATTATTTATTTATCTATTTATTTATTTGTTTATTTATTTATCAATTTATTGCCATGCTTGGGATGGAACTCATGTCCTCAAACATGCTAGAAAGCACTTTATTTTTTTTAATATTTTTTATTTTATTTTAATTGATTTGACAGAGAAAGAGGGAGAGGGACTGAGAGAGAGAATGGGAGCACCAGGGCCACTGCAAATGAACTCCAGATGCATGTGCCCCCTTGTGCATCTGACTAACGTGGGTTCTGGGGAATCAAACCTGGGTCCTTTGGCTTTGCAGGCAAACACCTTAGCCACTAAGCCATCCCTCTAGCCCTAGAAAGCAATTTATAGCACTCGGCCACACCCCCAGCCCTCACGGGCACATTCGAGGCAAGTACTCCATCACTGAGCCATGCTCCCCGCCCCTTACAAGAGGATACCAGTCAAGTGTTCTGTCATCATGCCACGCCTCTGGACCTGAGTCTGTTCAGTTTTGAACGACAGAATGTTGGCATTCTAGGTCAGAGGTCTCCTAGCAGACCCTAGGAGCTGCTATAGGTGGCAGCAGGAACCAGGGAGACCATCTGGGTCATCTACCCTGTGGCTGGAGCCACCCCTTTTCTCTGCTGACAGGACTCACACACACACACACACATGCACGCACGAGCACACACACACCCTAATACACTTACCCGAACACACACTCATACATGCTCATACTTCAAGGATACACACCAGCACAATGTGCTTAGCTTTACACACACCTGCACACTCGTGTACTCAATCACCTATGAACACCGTCCCATGTTTCACACTTACCCTTACACACACACAAACTCTCTCTCTCACACACACACACACAAATGTCTACACATATGCACTAATAACCCACCCTTGGAGTGGGAGGAGATGGGAGCCCATGGTTAGGAGAAAGAGTGGTGAGGATAGGGAGCTAGAGACGTTCACACAGAGACCCACTCAGAGCTGGGCACCCAATTTCCCCTGGAGTCAGGAGACCTATAGGCTTCTGTGGCCTTTGTACCTCACATTGGGCCAGCAGTCAGGGACCTGTGGTTAGGACTCCTGGGGCCCCGTGAAGACAAGTGAACATACAGGGCTAAGAGGGGGAAGTGGGTGGGGCGAGGGGCCCACAACAGCATCCACAGGGCATACACAAAATTGAACTCATCTGGGAATGAAAAGTGGTAACCAAGGTTTCATGAATTTCCTAAGGGTGATCTCCTGAAGTCCTTTCTCCAGTCCCCAAACTTACCCTTTTATATGTTATTTTATTTTATTTATTTGAGAGAGAAAGAGGCAGAGAGAGAGAGAGAGAATGGGCACACCCAGAGCCTCCAGCCACTGCAAACGAACTCCAGATGCATGTGCCCCCTTATGCATCTGGGTTACGTGGGTCCTGGGGAATCAAACCGGGATCCTTTGGCTTTGCAAGCAAATGCCTTAACCACTAAGCCATCTCTCCAGTACCTGAAACTTACCCCTTTCATGTAGGACTGTCCAGAAAGCTGAAAGCCACATGGCTGGGAGGGAGCAGGACTGCTGAGCTGCGATCCTGGTTTCTGATGCATCAACATGCATTCCCAAGGGCAGTCAGTCCAGGCCATCTCAGACTTCACAGCCTAGGGAGGGAATCGGTTTTAGACACTGGTTAGTGTGAGCCATCACACCTGGCCAGGTTTATTCTTGAGGCTTTTCTGCTTGGAGCTCTGGATTTTTTTTTTTTTTTTTTTTTGCCCCTATTCATATTTTCTGTCTGGATCCTGGTTTGGTTTGTCACAGCCAATTTTGTCCCTGGCTACACACTGTTCTTTTTTTAATTCTATTAGAGTCTTAATTAAAACTCTTTGGAAGAAAATAATAAAAATAGATTCACACCAAAAAGGCTTCTGTCTGCAAAGTTCTGTTGATGCATTATCCACGAATCCAGCGTTGGAGAAGTTCCGACGCATGAGAACAGCCTACATCATCCTGCCCAGGCCAGCTGGGCTCCTGTGGGCTGTCAATCACAAAGGCTCGCTCAGCATTTAAGATAGTTTTAGTCCATAAAGACTGACATAGAGCCACGTGTGGAGGTGCGTGCCTGTGATCACAGCACTTGGGAGGTGGTACTTGGGGGGTCAGGAGTTCAAGGTCATCCTTGGATACAGAGCAAGTTGGAAGCCAGCCTGGGTTACATGAGATCCTATCTCAAAAACAAAATGAAATTTAAAAAGATTGATGTGGGAAATGAGTGCTCTGATCAGGAGAATTCTAGATTGGTATAGGACCCACTGGAGACAGCTTGAAGGTCATCTTATAATGAGAGTTTCAGGGCAAAAGCCCTAACTGCAGCACCCAAAACAGACTGGACTCAGCCAGCCATTCCAAAATGCCAATTAGGGCTAGAGAGATGGCTTAGCAGTTAAGGCACTTGCCTGCAAAGCCAAAGGACCCAGGTTTGAGTGCCCAGAACCCAAGTAAGCCAGGTGCACAAAGAGCATAGGTAATTGCTCTTATCTGGAGGTGCATGCATCTGGAGTTTGTTTGCAGTGGCTGGAGGCCCTGGCGCACCCATTCTCTCTGCCTCTTTCTCTCTCAAATAAAAAATAGTTTTAGGGCTGGAGAGATGGCTTATCGGTTAAGGCGCCCGCCTGCGAAGCCTAAGAACGCTTGTTCAAATCTCCAGGTCCCATGTTTAGCCAGACACAAAAGTGCTGCAAGAAAGCCGGGCGTGGTGGCGCACGCCTTTAATCCCAGCACTCGGGAGGCAGAGGTAGGAGGATCGCCGAGAGTTCGAGGCCACCCTGAGACTACATAGTTAATTCCAGGTCAGCCTGGACCAGAGTGAGACCCTACCTTGCAAAACCAAAAAAAAAAAAAGTGCTGCAAGAGCTCAATGTTGCACATGTGCACAAGGGCACATGCGTCTGGAGTTCATTCTCAGTGGCTGAGAAGGCCCTGGTGTGCCCATTCTCTCTCTGCCTCTTCCTTTCTCTCTCTCTCTGTCTCTCTCAAATAAAAATTTTTAAAAATAGTTTTAAAAATATACCAACTAAAGGGCTGGAGGGATGGCTTAGCAGTTAAGGTGTTTGCCTGCAAGGCCAAAGACCCTGGTTCAATTCCCCAGGACCCATGTAAGACAGATGCACAAGGTGGTACATGCTTCTGGAGTTCATTTGCAGTAGCTGGAGGCCCTGGCATGCCCATTCTCTCTGTCTGTCTGTCTGTCTGTCTGTCTGTCTCTCTCTCTCTCTCTGACTCTCTCAAATAAATAAATAAATAAAAACTTTTTTTAAGGGCCAGGCGTGGTGGTGTACACCTTTAATACCAGTGCTCGGAAGACAGAGGTAGGAGGATTGCCATGAGTTTGAGGCCACCCTGAGATTACAGAGTGAATTACACAGGTCAGCCTGAGCTAGAGTGAGACCCTACCTCAAAAAAAAAAAAAAAAAAAAAAAAAAAAAAAACAACTTTTTTCAAAATATATGCCAGCATTCCAAGGTTCTTCCCCCCTCCCTCTCACTCCTGTCGTTCTAAAACGCTCCTCTCTCTTCCTGGCCATGAACAGGATGGAGGCGTGGGCTAGCAGTTTAGGGTAGCAGGACCCCAAACCATAAGTAAGGATCTGGTTTTTCCTTATCTCTTTTCTGGAAACCAGACATGGCCTGGAAACTGGACTGACCCGCTCATCCCCCATCCAGGAAGGTCTTACTTAACTCCAAGGCAGTAACGTCAGTGGTATGCAGTGTTTTGAAGATCCCTCCTCCTATCCGGAAGCGCTGCCTTCTTTCCTTTTCTTAAGCTCTATAATAAAATCTTTCTAAATCTCTCCCTCTGTGGCCTGTGGATTTCATTCATCGAATTTGTGGGGCAAGGACCTGGAGGCCACTCGCTCAGTGGAAGTTTTGTGTGATCATGTGCATCTGGCACCCTAATTCTGGAGTTAAAGGTCCAACCCAGAGCAGAGAAAGGCTGCGCGGCTCTCAAATTACCCTGTGTTTTTTTTTTTTTTCTGTATATCACTATAGCTTTGCATTCTTCCATTTTCTCCTGGTTTGTTTGAGTTCCTCTGTCTTGAGCCCAGAACTTGACAATATACAGGGGCAGAAGCAGAGGAGATGAAGGGGATAAGACACAACAGTTACATCCTGTATCTCTAAGCAGGTGTCAATACTCTGTTTTTATAAGTGTGTGTGGAGACGCACACACCAGTGTGCCTGTGGAGGTCAGAGGACGCCCTCGGGTGTTGGTCCTCGCCTTCCACCTTGCTTGGGGCCAGGCTCCCATTGTTTTCTGTGCAATCATCAGCCAACTGACCCTCAAGCTCTCTCGGATTCTCCTGTCCCCACCACCTCCCATCTGGCGGTAGACACGATAGAATTACAGATCCCTGCTAACCATGAGTCCTGGGATCTGAACGCAGGTCCTCATGCTTCACAGCAAGTGCACTATCCTCTGAGCCACCTTCCCAGCTCAACAGTTCCTTTTTTTTTTTTTTGGAGAGAGGAAGAGAGAAAGGGAGAGGAAGACAGAGATGCGCGCGCCAGCAGCCTCTCAGCTGCTGTGAACAAAATCCAGATGCCTGCGCCCCCCTTGTGGTCAAGTGCGGCATTGCGCCCTTGCGTCACTTTGCATCTGGCTAAACATGGGACCTGGAGATTGGAACCATTGGAACCAGCGTTCTTAGGCTTAGGAGGCAGGCGCCTTAACCACTAAGCCATCTCTCCAGCCCTCAACAGTTCCTTTTAAGGGGACCTGGAAAGAAACAGGAAGAGGCCTATCTGTCTAGCATCTCAGCAATATCTGCTCAGGAACTCCAGGTAGAAAGTGTTGGGGTAGGTTGTCCTGGTGTGGCAGGGTGGGGATGGGAGAGACAGGTCAGGAACTGCTATTTTCTGAACCCCTACGTTATTGGAAATCTTTTTTTTTTTTTTTTTTTTTAATTTTCTTTTCTAAAACCAGAATATTGTCAGAAGAGACATGGGAATCAAGACACCAAACACAAAGCAGAAACGTATTCTGTCCCCATATCAGGCACTGCTTTGTGCAAACATCTGCTCCAAAGACCTTGTCTTTCCCATCCCCAATGCACCCGAGGCAGGGAGGGCGAGCGGGTGATTCAGACGGAAGAGAGGGAAGGAGATGGACTGTGGGAAGCCAGAAGAAGATGCTTTAGGATTCACAGTAGCCACCATATATTTATGATTTTTAAATTTAAAAAAAAGACATTGTGGGCTGGGGGAATAGCTCAGTTAGAAAAGTTCTTGACTTTTAAGCATGTGGCCCTGAGTTAGATCCCCAGAACTGAACCTGTGTGAAACAAAGCTGAGTACAGTGCCCTGTGCCTGCAATCCCAGCACTGGGAAGGCAGAGAGAGGAGGGTCCCTGGGGCTCCCTAGCCAGCCAGCTTAACCTAAGTGGGGAGCTCCAGGCCAAAGAGAGGGCTTTTCTCAAGAAACAAAAACAAACAACCAACAAAAAAAACAGTGGCCTACACACACACACACACACATTCACATGCACCTGTATACAGTGCATATACACCTGTATACACAGCCTTTAATTGCTGAGCCATCTCCCAGCCTTGGTTTTGTTTATTTGCGTGACCTCACTATGCAGTTCAGGCGGGCCTCAAACCCACCACCCTCCCGCCTCAGCCTCCTGAGTGCTGGGATTATAGACTTGTACCACCATGCCTGACTATATTCTAAAACTTGCTCTGTACCACCCAGTCATCTATGTTCTAGAATTTTCTTGGCATCTCCTGTGCTTAAGAATAGCTCGGGGGCTGGGGAGATGGCTTAGCGGTTAAGCGCTTGCCTGTGAAGCCTAAGGACCCCGGTTCAAGGCTCAATTCTCCAGGACCCATGTAAGCCAGATGCACAAGGTGGCGCACGCATCTAGAGTTCATTTGCAGTGGCTGGAGGCCATGGAGTGCCCATTCTCTCTCTCTCTCTCTCTCCCTCTTCTTTCTCAAATAAATGTTGAAGCCCCTTTGAGCCTGTTTTGCGGTCATCAGCAGTAGACGGAAGCCCTCATGGGACATTTCCAGCCACAGAAATAAAGCAGCTGACCTCATACATACTTTAGGGGTCAAGGATATAGCTCAGTGGTAGAGTGCCTGCCTAGCATGCATGAGGCCCTGAGTTCAAACCCCTTGTGCTTGGAGGAAAAAAGAAACTACCATGCCAGTAATTTCAACACCACGATCCCGCTCTCGTTAATCTCCTGGAGCCAGAAACATGTTCCACAACGTAAGCCGGTGTTGTTAAGAGGGAGCTGGGCTAGGAACAGAATTGTCCAGAATGAACAATGTGACATTTGTGTCATACACAATGCCCACCTGTGCTGGCTGGGACATGCAGCCTTTACTGTGTGTTCCTCAGAGAGGGCTGGGAAGCAGCAGCTGTTGTCCATTATGCAGGGAGCCGCAGGGAGGGTGGACATTTTCGTTTCTGAACAAAGGTGGCATAATCATGGCTTGTTGAGGCCCAGAGGAATTCCCACCTATCATATTCTGTCCACAGCCCGCCCGGAGACCCAGTGATTAGGGAGTCTGCCTCAACCCCTGGAGCTAGTTCACACCAGCACCATCTTGACCTCCCCATATCCCACCATCAACCCATTAAAGAGAACCATGCCCAGCTGGGCTGCCGTGTGTACGTTTTATGATCAGATTTCAATCAATTCTGCTCCCTAGCGAGGCTGGTGGATAGGGCCTTCTGTCTCAATCAGATGCCCTGGTTAATGGCGCGTTCGGCTGCTCCTTACACAGACCTCCTGTATGCAGAGAACAACTTAAACAACAAAATACACAGCACTAAACCCTTGCTGTCAATAATTTAATCAGAAAGGCCCGCCAGGAATTTCCGTTGCTGGAGGGTCATAATTGTATCAGTTACTATCTGTGCCATAGATCTGCAAACTTGTGGCTAATGGAGATTTCTAGTGGAGAAAATGCTGTACCGAACCATCTCTTGTGAAGTACACTTGTTACCGACCTGGAGGAGCAATCTACATGGAGGGAAACGGATTTCAGGATGTGCAAATATCTGTCTTAATGAAGATATGCACTGCCCTACTTACTAGCTTTCATTGCCTCCAAAGCTTGCCCCTGCCTTCTCTCCGCACTACTGACATTTTCAGGACTGCTGGGTGCCTTCTCCCTCAGCGCGGCGCCAACAAGATCTCGAGCCGCACGTCCCTCCACCGGGAAGCCAGGCCAGCTTGAGACTCCATAACTAGCTGCCCTAGATCGTTCTAATCTTGCCAACTGTATTAACCACTTTTCACCAGTGTGTCCAAAAATCCCTGAAGCAACTCGTGGTTTCAGAGGCGTCCGTCCATTGTTTCTGGGCCACTGTGAGGTAGGGTACCATGGGCCAGGGAGAAGCTGTTCACTTCCTGGCAGCAGGAAACAGCGTGAGAGAGCAGAAAGGCACTGACAAGACGATATCCTTCAAAGGCAGCCCTCATTCCCCCAAGGCGGTGACCCACTTCCCCCAGCTAGGCCCCACCTCCAAAAGCCTCCTGAGCTGTGAACTCCCCTTTGGATGCATCCATTGAAGTCCGCGCGCTCGTGATCCCATCACCTCTCAATAGCGCCACCAGCTGGCAATCAAGTCTTTTCCACTTGAGCCCCTGTGTTCGGCCGGAACCCTGGTGGACCAGCTAATGCAGGTCGGCTTGGCCAGGCCCTTGCAATTAGACCACTGAACCGAGACTTCAGATGAGTACAGCAAATTTTCAAATCAGCTCAAATTAATCTCACCGAGAAAAGAACATGATACTACTATCCAAGACAGTTTTAACGTCAAGCAGACACGAGAAATTTTATTTTTATTATTCCAAGTACATGTATGTCCTCATTACCTACCTACCACACTGGCAGAGGATAAAAATGCAAGTGTAAGATCTCCCCCTTTTTCCATATAAAAAGTCGCATCGAATAGATTAAGAAAGTCATCATTATAGATACACATTTTACAGTAGTGTTTTCTTAACAGTCAAAAGCACTTTCGTTGAATATTAATAAAACAGATGTTTGGCTGAAAGTAGCTGAAAACCACATGGATTTTATCTGTTTGTGAATGACAGAGACTCTCTCTGGAATGTTCTGTAAGTGCCCAGCATCTCCACAGCTCAGAGGGTCAGTATATGATGGACACCAAGGCAGATGGCTGTCGTTTTAGCTCCGCTCATCTTTCCTCACAGCCCTAAATGACAGTAAACCGTGGGGAGAGCAGAAATCCCATTCTGTAGACAGTGGTTAGATGGAGTAAAAGGTTCTGGCATGCTATATTGCACAGGAGGGAGACCACAGACAACAAATTATGTACTGCTTGATTGCAGTTGTGGCCCAGTGGTAGAGCTCCTGCCTAGAATCCCCCAGTGAGGGGCTGGGGCGTGGTTCAGTGGTAGAGCTCCTGCCTAGAATTCCCCAGTGAGGGCGGGGGGTGTGGCTCAGTGGTAGAGCTCCTGCCTAGAATCCCCCAGTGAGGGGCTGGGGTGTGCCTTAGTGGTAGAGCTCCTGCCTAGAATCCCCCACTGAGGGGCTGGGGGTGTGGCTCAGTGGTAGAGCTCCTGCCTAGAATTCTCCAGTAAGGGGCTGGGGGTGTGGCTCAGTGGTAGGGCTCCTGCCTGGAATCCCCCAATGAGAGGCTGGGGTGTGCCTCAGTGGTAGAGCTCCTGCCTAGAATCCCCCAGTGAGGGGCTGGGGTGTGGCTCAGTGGTAGAGCTCCTGCCTAGAATCCCCCAGTGAGGGGCTGGGGTGTGTCTTAGTGGTAGAGCTCCTGCCTAGAATCCCCCACTGAGGGGCTGGGGGTGTGGCTCAGTGGTAGAGCTCCTGCCTAGAATTCTCCAGTAAGGGGCTGGGGGTGTGGCTCAGTGGTAGAGCTCCTGCCTAGAATCCCCCAGTGAGGGGCTGGGAGTGTGGCTCCGTGATGGAGCACGTGCCTAGCATGTGCAAAGCCCTGGACTCCATCCCCTACACTGCAAAATAAATAAACAACATTAATTAACTAATTAATTAAAAATATAACTATTAGCCAGGCATGGTGGCACACGCCTTTAATCCCAGCACTCGGGAGGCAGAGGTAGGAGGAACGCCGTGAGTTCAAGGCCACCCTGAGACTACGTAGTTAATTCCAGGTCAGCCTGGCCCAGAGTGAGACCCTACCTCAAAAAACCAAAAAAAAAAAAAAAAAATATATATATATATATATATATATATATATATATATATATATCTATTAGGTACCACATATCTCAAAAACTAGAAAAAGATTTTTGAGTGCTTTCACCAAGAATGTTTGAAAAGATAGATGCATATGGCATGACATAAGTACTATAACATCTATACATGCATGAAGGCATCCATGGCATAATATTTATGTTTTGTGTATTAGAAAAATACTTTAAATTTTAAAAAAGTGCCAGCCATCATGGAACACAATCCTAGCAGTAAGGAAATGGAGGCAGGAAGTTCAGGAACTCATCCTCAGCTACACATCGAGTTCAAGGCCAACCTTGGCTCCATGGACCCTGTCTCAGCAGCAGCAGTGAGCTGTGGTGGAATGCCCTCATAGTTTCAGCCATCAGGAGCAGAGGTAGAAGATGGCTGGTACCAAGCCAGCCTAGGCTGTATAGCAAGACCCTGCCTCAGAGAAACAAACAAATAAAAAAAGTATAACCTTGTCATTTAAGAATGTAGAAAGGGCCAGGCGTGGTGGCACACGCCTTTAATCCCAGCACTCGGGAGGCAGAGGTAGGAGGATCGCCGAGAGTTCGAGGCCACCCTGAGACTACATAGTTAATTCCAGGTCAGCCTGGACCAGAGTGAGACCCTAC
Source organism: Orientallactaga sibirica (assembly GCA_036365145.1). Taxonomy (NCBI): domain Eukaryota; kingdom Metazoa; phylum Chordata; class Mammalia; order Rodentia; family Dipodidae; genus Orientallactaga; species Orientallactaga sibirica. The sequence continues at coordinate 1,651,549 of JAEOAD010001990.1, read as the reverse complement.
CTTGCAAAACGAAACAAAACAAAACAAAACAAAAGAATGTAGAAAGGTGACTCAGTGGTTAAAACACTTGTCTGCAAAGCCTAAGGACCTAGGTTCAATTCCCAAGTGCCCACATAAAGCCAGATGCACAAAGTAACACATGCACCTGGAGTTCATTTGCAGGCTCTGGCATTCCCTTTCTCTCTCTTTCTCACTTTCCCTCTCTCTCTCTGCCTCTTTCTTTCTCTCTCTCTCTCTCTCTCTCTCAATAAAATAAATAGATAAATAAAATACTTTTTAAAAAAAAGAATGTTAATGTGGCAGCCGGGCCATGGTGGTGCATGCCTTTAATCCCAGCACTCGGTAGGCAGAGGTAGGAGGATCACCATGAGTTCAAGACCACCCTGAGACTACATAGTGAATTCCAGGTCAGCCTGGGCTAGAGTGAGACTCTACCTCAAAAAAAAAAAAAAAAAAAAAATGTTGGGCTGTAGAGATGGCTTAGCGGTTAAGGCATTTGCCTGTGAAGCCTAAGGATCCTGATTCAATTCTCCAGGCCCCACGTCATCCAGATGCACAAGATGGCACATGCGTCTGGAGTTCTTTTGCAGTGGCTAGAGGCCCTGGCGCACCCATTCTCACTCCCCCCCCCTCTTTCCCTCTCTCTGTCTCTAATAAATTAATTAATTAATATTTAAAAAATCTTTTAAAAATGTGAACGTGCACTCTTTCACTGTGTGTGTGTGTGTGTGTGTGTGTGTGTCTCCCTTCTTCCTCCTCCCTGCCTCCCTCCCTTCCTCCCAGGTGTCACTCTGTAGCCCATGATGACCTTGAACCTGAACCTTGAGATCCTTTGCCTCAGCCTCCCAAGTGCTGGGATTACAGGTGGGCACCACCATGCCCAGGCAATTGCACTTTTTAAATTTTTTTTATTTATTTTTTTGCATGGGGGGGGATCATGCCAAGGCCTCCTGCCCCTGCAAACAAACTCCAGATGCATGCATGTGTCACTTTGTCACTTTGTACATCTAGGCAACTGAACCAAGTCACTGGTGCTCCCATTATCTCTCTCTCTCTCTCCCCCTCTCCCTCTGCCTGTGTCAAATAAATTAATTAATTAAAATATTTTAATTTTAAAAAAAAGAAAGAAAAGCCGGAGGCTGTGGTAGACTTCCGTAATCCAGCACGCTGGTGGCCTGATGCAGGGTGGAGACAGGAAAATCTCCAGAAAGCTCGCAGAGAACAGCGAAGAGCAGCAACAGAGCGAGATGAGGTAGAAAGGCGTGGACCAATGGGAGAGCAGTCCTCCACACTCACAACTCAACGCTTTATTTATTTATTTATTTATTTATTTAATATTTGAGACAGAGGCATAAAGGGCAGACAGAGAGGGAAAGAGAGAGTATGGACACATCAGGGCCTCTAGCCACTGCAAACAAACTACAGATCTGTGCGCCCCCTGGTGCATCTGGCTTTACTTGTGTGCTGGAGAATTGAACCCAGGCCATCAGACTTTTGCAAGCAAGAGACTTTAACTGCTGAGCGCTCTCTCCAGCCCCACATACACATACTTTAACACACACAAGGAAGGAAGGAAGGAAGGAAGGAAGGAAGGAAGGAAGGAAGGAAGGAAGGGAGGAAGGGAGGAAGGGAGGAAGGGAGGAAGGGAGGAAGGGAGGAAGGGAGGAAGGGAGGAAGGGAGGAAGGGAGGAAGGGAGGAAGGGAGGAAGGGAGGAAGGGAGGAAGGGAGGAAGGGAGGAAAGGAGGGAGGGAGGAAGGGAGGAAGGGAGGAAGGGAGGAAGGGAGGAAGGGAGGAAGGGAGGAAGGGAGGAAGGGAGGAAAGGAGGGAGGGAGGGAGAGAGGGAGGGAAGGAGGGAGGGGAACTGGACGGGTAAAGTTCGCCATAGTATATTCCCTTGTTCAGACAGAGGTTTTTGAAATGTGTGGACATATTTGCTCTATAATTTAACTCCAGAAGATTCTACAATTGGCGTGTCCCAGAAATACAGTGTAAATAGATGCAAACTCCCCACACAGAGCCAGGGCTGACCTCCGGACCTTCCACACTCAGGAAGTTCTTCTTGATAATGTCTTCGGATGCAAGTCAGGAAAGGGTGGGCGACTGGAGCCAGGCAGGTTAGGACGCGGAGCCTGGTGCATTTATTCGCTAGAAGAACAGCCTTTCGGGCAGCTTGCAAACACAGTGAACAGCAGTGGTGTTAAAGGGCTGGACACCATCTGACTTTGAGGAATTGGCACTTACAGTACTGATCAAAACCGGGTCCCAGGGCTCCTGTCTTTTCACCTCAGCCAGGAAACATCCTAATGGCCGGGCACCACCCCCATCTCAGGAAGTGGGCGCGTGGTTTTGATGGATGGTTTACGTCAGCCACAAGAAGCCATACTGAATGCTTATTTTAGCCAGGAGCAGACCCCATCCAGATCTGTCATTCCGTACAAGGACTTTTAATCCACAGGGACTCCACAGCGTCCAGCTACTCAGATAGCCTGGCCTTGGCTGTGAAGATTACTGGGCCATCTTATGTGACACAAAGCAGGGGGTCAGATATGTGATGAGTGGTTAGTAACACTTTTTTTCTTTTGCATGTGCATGTATATGCGGCTGCATACCCATGTGTAGGGTGCCTGTATGTACACGTGTTGGCATGTATGTGCCTATCCGGGGGCCGGAGGTGAATGCTAACTGTATTTCTTGTGGTGCTCTACATTATTTTTCAAGACAAGGTCTCTTGCTGGGCCAAAACCTCACTGATTTCGTGTAAACTAGCTGGTCAGTAAGCCCCAGAGACCCCTGTCTCCACTTCCCCAATACTGGGATTATAGTTGTGTACCAATATTCTCAGGTTTTTTAAATATTTGTTTGCAAGCAGAGAGGTATAGAGAGAAGAGAGACAGAGAGAATACGCACTCCAGGGCCTCCAGCCGCTGCAAACGAACTCCAGACGCATGCGCCCCTTTGTGCATCTAGCTGACAAGGGTCCTGAGGAATTGAACCGAGGTCCTTTGGCTTTGCAGGCAAACGCCTTATCCGCTAAGTCATCTTCTCCAGCCCTATTCTCAGTATTTTTATGTGGTTCTGAGACCTAAACTCAGGCACTTCACCCACTGAGCCCTATGTCCAGCCCCTCAGTCACACTCTTAAGTGAGTGACAAAATGAACAGTGAACCAGTACAAAGATGTCACAACTTCTGCTGGGGCAGTAAGTCCGTGCTCCAAGCAATGCGTGCACGGTCAGATCTGCACTGAAGAAACCTTCAGATTGACCAGAAAGAAGCAGGACGCGGTCACATTGGCGGGGGATCTCCATGGCCTCATTCACAGGCCCTGTCACAGGCACTGAACTACCCTCCCAAAGGGCCATTTTTGAGTCACTATGGGCTGCTCTAACCACATGCAGTAGAATGGGAGGTGTGATAGTTTGAATGTAAAATGTCCCCCAAGCCTCATATGTTTGTCATTCAGCTTCATACTCGATCCCTAGCTTGTGGAACCTTTGAGGGGAGGGGATCCTTGGAGGAAGTGTGTCACAGGGAGGGGAGATGACTGGCCTTGGGACTTTTCAGTCCAGCCCCATTGCCACTGTTAGCTAGTTCACTTTTAAAAAATATTTTTTATTTATTTTTATTTGAGAGCGACAAACAGACCGACAAAGAAAGAGGCAGACACAGAGAGAATGGGCGCTCCAGGGCCTCCAGCCACTGCAAACGAACTCCAGATGCGTGTGCCACCTTGTGCATCTGGCTTACGTGGGTCCTGGGAAATAGAGCCTCGAATCAAATCAGGGTCCTTAGGCTTCACAGGTAAGTGCTTAACTGCTAAGACATCTCTCCAGCCCAGCTCACTTTTATTTATATTTGTTCATTTGCAAGCAGAGAAGAGAGACAGAGAGAGAGAATGGGCATGCCAGGGCCTCCAGCTGCTACAAGTGAACTCCAGATACACACGCCACTTTGTGCATCTGCCTTTACATGGGTACTGGGGCTGCCTTTACATGGGTACTGGGGAATCAAACCTGGGTCATTAGGCCTTACAGGCAAGACCTTAACCATTGAACCATCCCTCCAGCCCTAGCCGGCTCACTCTTGCTGCTTCCTCCTAGCTGGTGCGACAAGATGTGATACCCTGTCGTGCTTTCTCCACCCCCCAAAACCCTAAGCCAAAATAAACCCTTTCCTGCCATAAGCTGCCTTGGTCAGGTGCTTTGCCCCAGCAAGGAGAAAGAAACTGCTCCAAGAGGCTTACATATCAGCAAGGCGTTTCTCACAGATCTGGAGGCTGGAAGTTCAAGATTAAGTTGTCAGTTGCTGGACCTGAAGGTACACACTTGTTACCCCCGCACGTGGGAAGCTGAGGCAAGAGGATCACAAATTTGAGAGCAACTTGTGCTATAGAGCCAGTTCAAGGCTGACCTGGGCTACATAAAGAGACCCTGCCTTTAAAAAAGTATAAAGTAAGTTATAAAATATCATAATGTCAGTGTGGATGGTTCTAGAGAATTCTTTCACCCTGGCCTTCTCACTATGTCCACATATGACCTAGGTAATTGCTGCTCTCGTCTCTTCTTCTCTCCTCTCTCTTTTCTTTTTTTAAAAATATTTTTAATTTATTTATTTGCAAGCAGAGAGACAGAGATCAAGAATGAGAATGGGGGCTGGAGAGATGGCTTAGCGGTTAAGGCACCTGCCTGCTAAGCCTAAGAACACCTGTTCAATTCTCCAGGTCCCACTTTTAGCCAGACGCAAAGTGACACAAGGGTGCAATGCCACACTTGCCCACAAGCAGGCGCACGCGTCTGAGAGGCTGCTGGGGCACCCATTCTCTCTCTCTCTCTCTCAATCTTTCTCTCTCTCTCTCTCTCTCTCTCTGTCCAAAACAAAAAAGAATGAGAACGGGCACACCAGAACCTCCTGCCACTGTAAATGAACTCAAGATGCATGCACCACCATGTGCATCTGGGTTTACGTGGGTCCTGGGGACTCGAACTCAGTCCATCAGGCTTTGCAAGCATGCACCTTTAACCACTGAGCCATCTCTCCAGCCCTCCTCTCCTCTCTTGAGAAAACTGATCCCATCCCCAGGGTGCCATCCTCAGGACACACTCACCTTTCAAAGGCTCTACCTCCTAGAGCCATTAGGTTGAGGATTAAGGCTTCAACACAGGAATTTGGGGAAGGCACAAACAAACATTTAGTCCATAGCTGGCTGAATTTCCATCCACAAAAGGACCACCTCATTCCATAGCTGTGCCCTGACAGATGGAGTAACGGGTTGGCTCACACTCAGGACATGGCTACACAAAGAAATCAGATTATGTGAAGGAGCAGCTCGGCTCAGCCAGAGGCAAAAACACCCTCCTCGGAGATCCTATGCATTGGTGTTAAGGTTTTCTCATCGCCTTTTCCCACCCGTCTTATGGCTCTTTGAAGGTTACATTCTGGACTCAGTGAGGAGATTGCAAGATAAATGTGTTGGCAATCTAACCTCTGTAAGTCTCCTTCACCCCAGAAATGTATTAGCATTCCAGGCCCTGGATGCTGGGCACCTGCCCACCCTGGCTATGGGGCTTGCCAAGCCCACAGCCTCTCCCAGCTTCTAAGAGGAGAGTAAGAAGAGCTGCAGGAAGCTAGAGTGCTTGGAGGGAGGGAGGGATGGAAAATTATACTTGCTTTCAAAAGGTAAAAATGTTCCACCAGATGAATAATGGAATGGTCTTCAATAATCCATTGATTTATATTAAAACTTCCCCCCAAAAATGATGTAAAATATGAGACATGAAAAATAATAATGCTGGGCTGGAGAGATGGCTTAGCGGTTAAGCGCTTGCCTGTGAAGCCTAAGGACCCCGGTTCAAGGCTCGATTCTCCAGGACCCACGTTAGCCAGAAGCACAAGGGGGCACATGCATCTGGAGTTCGTTTGCAGTGGCTGGAGGCCCTGGCATGCCCATTCTCTCTCTCTCTCTACCTGTCTATTTCTGTATCTCTTTCTCTCTCAAATAAATAAATAATAAAATATTTAGAAAAAATAATAATAATGCTGTGTTTGGGGAAGTGGAAACAGGCAGGAGGGAACACCCCCCACTACATCCCACCACCTCAGCCACAGGTGCACCAGATACTGCACCTGTAACACCCAAGCCTCATCTTCTGGCCCCACTTGTCACCCCATTTCTTTGCTCTAATGCTGTCCTCCTACCTCCTGGTAAACCAGACTTAAACGATCACTATAGTCATCCAACTTATGTGTGAGGGATTCATCTGAAGACATGAAACCAATGATAGTATCAAGCCCCATAGATACTGTTTACATATACATATAGACAGAATATATATATTGCTATATAGGTACTATTTCTGTATATAAATATATGTGTACTATATGTATGTATATATGTATGTATGTATGTATGTATGTATGTATGTATATGAGACATTTGCTGAAATAGCCCATTGCGGAAGAGGGGGTGGATAGAATGTAAGAGCCAAAGGAAGGGTACGACTCCTTACAATGCAACTGTCCAGACAGAAATTGGCCTCGATATCCATGACCTTGCAGTGCCTAGCAATACCTTCGCAAGACCCTCATAATAGAAGAAAAAGATGATGACATCAAATGAAAAGACAGACTAATGGAGAGAGGGAAGGGATATGATGGGGATTGGAGTTCTAAAGGGGTATGGGGGCAGGGGAGGGAAATATCATGCGTTTTTTTTTTTTTTGTATGTAAGTATAGAAGTTGTCAATCAAATTTTTTAATAATAATAAAATAAATTATAACAATATTCTGCAATAAAAATTAGACTTCTCCCTCAAAATATCACATTATCCCCCCCCCCTCCTTCTTGGATGCTGTGATGAGATGAAGTGAGGTGAGAGACGGAAGTAGGCATCGTGGCACGGGGGCACTGTGATCCTTCAACAGTCGCTCTGATAACCAAGATGGTTACTGAGAAACTAGCAGGAAGGTACCATGGCAGTTCACGCACCGGTTCGCATCGCAGGAGGATGGAATGGGACAGACAGCTTGGGATTTTTATCACACTACTCAAAATGACGTGCAATTTCAAACGTGTGAACGGTTCAGTTTTGCAGTCTTCAGGCCACACCGGCAGGCGGTGCTCATGACTCTCCCCCTGCATCCCAAATGCCCCGTCGGGCCCCGCCCTCTCCTGGCCCCGCCCTCTCTCGGCCCCTTTCTGTGCCTCTCTCCCACAGCTTTCCTCCAATCTCCCTAGTGGCTTTGGCTCAGTCCGCTGGGCTCCACTTCCTGATGTGCTTATATTGGCAGGTCCTGAACTCAACCGTGTTCCTCAGGCTCCATCCATGCAGATGCTTCTCCATCCATCCTGCTTAAGGGGCTCAATGACACCAATGCAGGATTTCTGCCAAACCTACTTCCTCCCCAGGTCTTCCCCTGCTCTGAGAATTACCACTCCAAAAATGGTGGTGGGGTGCTGGGAAGATAGCTCAGTTGGTAAAGTGCTTGCTGCCTAAACATGAGGGCCTGAGTTTGGATCCCCAGTACCCACGTAAAAAGCCAGGTAGAGGCTGGAGAGATGGCTTAGCAGTTAAGGCGCTTGCCTGCAAAGCCTAAGGACCCATGTTCGACTCTCCAGGTCTCACATAAACCAGACACACAAGGTGATGCAAGCACGCAGGTCGCACATGTGCACAAGGTGGCTCACGCATCTGGAGTTCAATTACAGTGGCTGAGGCCCTGGCATGCAATTCTCTCCCTCTGCCTCTCTCTCTCTCTCATTCTCTCATGTTGTTGCTCTCTCACAAAATTAAAAAATAATAATAATAATAAGGCTATTCTGTTGGGCTTGCCTCAAAAAAAAAAAAAAAAAAAAAAAAAGGCCAGGCAGTATGCATCTGTAATCCCAGGGCTGGGGGAAACAGGAGAGTCCTGGGCAGTTAGGCTAGGTGAATTGGTGAGCTCCTGGTTCAGGTGAGGGGCATATATTACTTCTACCATAGAAAATAATGAAATAAAGCCAGGCATGTTGGTATATACCTCTAATCCCAACACTCAGGGGGCTGAAGCAGAAGGATCATGAATTCCAGGCCGGCCTGGGCTACATAGCGAGACTATTTCAAAAGAAACAAACAAACAAATAAATAAATAAATAAATAAATAAAAGAAAAATGGCATCACTGTGAGGCAGGAGGCACACTTGTTCATGAGAAAAATAAATATCATTTCTGTCTTCCTGTCCCCCTGTGACTCAGCCTCAGAAGAAGTCTTAGATTTGTTTAACATGCCAGAGGAGCAGATATTGCTTAAATGAATCTCAAAAGTGTCGTGCCTGGAGTAACTAGCTACGGAGCCAACAAAATCCCTCTCCCCAAGATGAGCCCCCACCCCACCCCCCGCCCCCGGCGCACAGCCGTTCTGCGTGTGAGTTGTCAGACCAGTGAGAGCTGAGTGTCTCTGGTCTAATTGCAAGGATTCGTCTCTTCTATTATTAAAGACAGCCACAGCCCTAGTTGTGTTTTTGTTTTTTTTGTTTTTGTTTTTGTTTTTGTTTTTGTTTTTTTTTTTGAACCTTTTGCTGCTGTTGTAGATACAGGCACTCAGGCTGAAGGAGTGGGATGTCACCTAGGGTTCCATCTCTGTCCTCATTGAAGCCACATGTGCTCCTGTGGTGGCCCCAGAGGCTTCAAGCCCTGCTTCCTCCTCTTCAGCGCATCGATCAAGTTGGAAGAGTCTCTGCCCCAGACGGCTCTGGCTTTGGTTTTGTTTATTGGACACAAAGTCTTGCTATGCGTCTCAGGCTGGTCACATACTCAACATCTTGTCTCAGCCTCCTGAGTCCCAGGGTGACAGGCAAGTGCTACCACTTGGCTCTCTGCCCCACATACTTCTTTTGCATCTGTGTGTGGTGTAGGCATGTGTGCGCGCAGGTGAGTGTGTGCATGTGTGCAGAGGCCAGAAAAGAACACTGGTGTGTGCCTCCACAGCTTTCACTGCAGACTGGTGGATTCTAGGGACAAGCACTGCATGGCTGAGCTACACTCCCAGGCCTCCTTTCCTTTTTTATGTTGAGACAGCTGCCCAGGCTGTGCCTGAATGAATGATCCTCCTGCCTCAGCCCCCTGAGTAACCGGGATGATAGACCAGTTCCACCAGCCTTGGCTTTCTTGAATTCCTTTCAGATGCTCACGTAGAAGGGTCATCCAGGCTGGAGAGATGGCTTAGTAGTTAAGACGTTTGCCTGCAAAGCCAAAGGATCCAGGTTCGACTCTCCAGGACCCACATAAGCCAGAAGTACAAGGGGGTGCATGCATCTGGAGTTCGTTTGCAGTGGCTGGAGGCCCTGGAGTGTCCATTCTCTCTTTCTCTCTCTCTCTCTCTCTCTCCTTCTCTCGCTCAAATAAATAAATAAAATATATTTAAAGGGCTGGAGAGATGGCTTAGCAGTTAAGGCGCCTGCCTGCTAAGCCTAAGAACCCGGTTCCAATCTCCAGGTTCCACGTTTAGCCAGATGAAAAGTGACACAAGGGCGCAATGCCGCACTTGCCCACAAGGGGGTGCATGCATCTGGATTTCATTCGCAGCAGCTGAGAGACTGCTGGTGCACCCATCTCTATCTGTCTCCCTCTCCCTCTCTGTCTCTCTTTGTGTCTCTCTCCAAAATTAAAATAATTAAATAATTAAAATTATATATTAAAAAAAGAAGGGTCATCCAGGGCCTAACACGCTCTCTCAGCACTGGTCAAGAGAACTTTGTAGAAGGCTGAAAAACATTCACTAGCTGTGTTGTCCAATAGAGAAGCCACCAATCAACTGTGGCAACAGACCCCTGGAAATGAGGCCCACGTGACTGAGGAAATGAATTTCAAATTTTACTTGAACAGCCACACATGGCCCATGGCTGCCAGATGGACATGCATTGGGTGACTCCACAGTCCTGTCCCTTCTGCATGCTGTGAATATAAATGGTGTGCATTAAGGAGAGTCACTGGATGGGAAGAGGGGAGTGCGGATGCAAAGGAGAGGCCTGCAGACACCCAGTGACATTGGCGATGGCCCTGGATGACAATAACGAGTCGTCCCTGGGGAGTGGTTGGAAATCAGACCGAGCACAGCTGTATTGCAGTTTGAAGCCCTCGAATCCAAACATCCGGGCAGGAAGGTGCGGCAGTCCAGCGTCCTCTGCGGTCCAGCGTCCCCTTCGGCAGCCACGGCACACAAGCCTGTGCGGTGTCCTTGCTGCTCTGAAACCAGATTGGAATTTACATACAGAGCGAGCTGCTCAAAAGAGGGCAGCCCAGGGCTGCATCAATAATAAATGAGCAGTTGCAGCCTGCTCGGCGAGGCTTCTCGTCCTTCGAGGCACACATGGTGTTTCCAGGGTCCTAGGACCCAGAGAAGCAGGGATGCCATCCCTCCTCACCAAAAGCCTGAGAGAGGCCATCGGGGAAGGCTTTGTTCCAACCATGGCACACACTCTTCCCTCCTCATTGGATGCATCTGTCCCCAGAAATAGGGTGTTTTCCACAAAACGAAAGCCCTATGGCTGGTTCCTTGGAACTTGGACACAGGCCAGCTGAAACTCTCCAGCCACCGTATGGGGACAATGAAAAGGCTGGGAGTGCAAGAGGGGGCCCCAGGCAAAGCGATGGCACAGTAGAGACTGCCCATGAGCCCTTGGTGGGAGCCAAGACTCACCGGAGTGGCCGATTAGCTGTACTGGAACATCTGTGGGAAGACACACACACATGTGACATCTTTTGTCAGCAAGCCTACGGTATAGAGGGCATCTGAGATGCCAGTGGAATGTTCCACGCTATATTAGAACAGACCCAAGATAGGGTCCAGAGTCCAGAAGTCATTTCCTAGAAGCGCGTCAGAGAGATGAAGAAGTGTGGGTCTTTACGGTTCCCGTTTCCTGGGGTCGTTGGCCACCGATGTCCCGGGCGAGGGATGAGGAGTTGGGAGGGAAGCAGCAGGGTCCTGGAGCAGCGGGTGAGTGCGACGATGAACATGACGGGCAGTGAACACCCGGGAGACAGTCTGATGGACAGCACTCGTTTATTCAAAAGGGGAGTGGGTTTATAAACACTTGGGGAAGGTTGAGATGGCATGTACAGACTATATGATGATCGGATGCAGTTTATGGGCTGTTATCTAGATAGAAGAAGGACTAGTAACTTCAAAACTATGGGGAAAGGATAAAGGAAGGGGAAGCGTGGAAGAGGAGATAACAGAAGGCTGTGACTTCAGCCACATAAGGGTCTCTTGGACAGCTAGCCATAAGGTCAGGAACTGTGAGGGGCAAAGTCTGACTTATGGAATGGTCAGAGCCTTTTGAGGTCCAGGGGGAGGGCCTCGCCAGTTCTGCCCACCCTGGGCAATGACAGCACACTACACCTACAATGTAAGGAAGGCCAGTCACTCTCGCCAGGGACTCTTGATGATAGGGCCAGCTGCAACCCCACAAGCCAGGGTTCCTGGCCATGTCCACCAGTTCAGGCCAGCCTCCCACAGTCCCAGCCCGTTTCTAGCAAGGCCCAACAGAGAAGTAGAATGGGAGATGTGCTTGGGACTGAATTCTGTCCCCTAAAGTCCATATGATGAGACCCTACCATATAATGTGGCTATATTTGGAGGCAGGACCTCTTAATGAGGCAATTAAGATTAAATGAGGTCATGCAGGTAGGGTCCTAACCCCACACAGGACTGGTGTCCTTATTTTAAAGAGAGAGAGAGAAAGAGAAAGATTACAGCACGCATTCTCTCTCTCCCTTTCTCCCGTGTGTGTGTGCTCACACACACAGACGCACGCACATGCACGCACTCAGACACACAAGAAAGACCACATGTGGACACAGTATGAGGATGGCTGTCAGCTGAGCATGGTGGCAATGCCTTTTGTCCTAGCTGCTCAGGACACTGAGGCAGCAGGATCACAAGTTCAAGTCTTGTGTGAGTTCTGGGCCAGCTTGGATAATTTAGTGAGACCCTGTCTCAAAATTAACAATAAAAAGAGGTAAGCCAGATGTGGTGGCGCACGCCTTTAATCCCAGCACTTGGGAGGCAGAGGTAGGAGGATCACCGTGAGTCCAAGGCCACCCTGAGACTACATAGTGAATTCCAGGTCAGCCTGGGCCAGAGTGAGACCCTACCTTGAAAAACCAAAACAAAACAAAACAAAACAAAACAAAACAAAACAAAACAAAAAAGAGGTTTGGGAGTGTAAATCAATGGTAGGGCACTTGCCTAGCATGTGTAAGTCCCTAGATTTGACTCACAGGACCACAATAAAAAGGAAGAAAGAAGAGGTAGGGAGAGGAGGAGGAGAAGGAAGGCGGCAGCTGTCTGCAAGCTAGACCAGAACCCTCACCAAGAACCAACCTTCGTGACACATGGATCCATTCTTCCAGACTCTAAGACTGTGAACCCATAACTGCCTCTACATAGACCGCCCAGCTTGCAGCCATCCAAAGCCAGCTAATACCAGAGGCAAGGCAGCAAGAACAGGCTGTGTTTTCCAGCTTGCTCCTGTGGGCCATGGAGGCCAGCCGCTGGGAGAGCCCTTCTGAATGTGGGGCACCCACCCAAGAGGACAGGGAGAGCACCAGCACATATCCACCAGCTCCTGACACTCCCTGCTAACGAGGACTCCCAGGAGGCCATATGCCCTAGCTGTATGTAGAACAGCTTCAGAGAAAGCCCGGGAACAAGGAGCTATGTGCGGCTGCCAGCAACCAGGAATCAAGCTGATGCACACTGAGAAGGCTAGTCCCGAGGGAGGGGAGGGGAACGGAGGGGAGGGGAGGGGAGGGGAGGGGAGGGGAGGAGGGGAGGAGGAGGGGAACGGCACCAGCAACAGCTGCAGCCAGCAGCCTTGCGCGCTTGGACACCTGGTGGGAATCATGATGCACACTTGAAGGACCTCACTGAAGGGAGTTTCGACGCGGGAGCTGGGGACCAGAGCATGAGTGAGTTCATGATGCTGAGCCGCTCCTGGCCGGCAAGGAAATGGGCAGGGATCGGCTCGGGCAGTGAAGTGCTTGCTTTGCAAGCATGCAGGCCCGAGTTAGGATTCTCCTAACCCACGCAAAAGCCAGGTGTGCAGGCACACCTCCTAGAATCCCCGTGTTGGGAAGTAAAAATGGGAGAAGTTCCAGGACTTCCGACTAGCTAGTCTAGTAGAATCAGGGAGTTCTAGGTTCAACGAGATCCTGTCTTAAAAAAAAGAAGTGGAAAGCAATTGAGGAAGACACCTCTGGCTTCCACATGCTCACATACACATGTATACATGTTCCTGTACACATGCCAAAAAAAAAATAGCAAAAAAGTACTACCAGCCCAGCCATGGAGCTACCTGCCACGAAACAGGGCTTCCAGTGAGAAGACTGTCAGAACCCTGGCCAGATGCGGAGGTAGTGACGTAGAATGTGCTCCACCCTTTCCTCCTAGGTTCTCGGCAGCACAGAGGAGGGATGGTGCAGTGGTATGTTGGTAAATGTTCAACAGCTGGGGCTGGGGATGTGGCCGAGTTGATCAAGTACTTGCCTCGCATGCGTAAACCCCTATATTCTATTCCCAGCTCCACATAAACCAGGCTGGCACACACCTGTAAGTCCAGCACTCTGTGGTGGAGGTAGCCTGAGGGGGCCTGAGATGTCAGGAATTGGAATCAACAGCAGGGCATGGCCATGCATGCCAGTGAGACAGTGAAAAGGCTGGAGAACTGTTGGGACTCGTAAAAGGCAAGCCCTAGAACCAGCTAAGAGACTGTGGCACGAGGAAACCGCGGAAGCTGGCTGATGAAGGGAGACAGTCAATGTTTTCCTCTGGCTGCAGCACATGAACCCAGCAGGTACCACAGGCAAGTGTGCAGGTCAGCCTGGACTAGAGACCTGTCTCAGAAGAAGGGGAACGAGCCGGGCGTGGTGGCGCATGCCTTTAATCCCAGCACTTGGGAGGCAGAGGTAGAAGGATCGCCATGAGTTTGAGGCCAACCTGAGACTACATAGTGAATTCCAGGTCAGTCTGGACCAGAGTGAGACCCTACCTCAAAAAATCAAAAGAAAAGAA